>CM030363.1:252366144-253566144 GCA_017893485.1 Hemerocallis citrina | reverse complement strand
AACCAGAAAAATAACCCGAGTTCAAGTGGACTTACCTTTTGTGTGAGAGATTCAAATTTGCAAAAAGAAATAACGGGATCGGAATCCCGGGCGACGCTCCAAAATACGTGCGAGACAAGTACAAAATACCAAAACAGCACACAAACAGCAACAACAACTCACGTACACCGGATCAAGAGCAAAACACCACACAACAAACCCAGATCCAAGGGGACAAAATACCAATCACCAAGATGGGCCAATGGGAGCTCGTCTTCCACCTTCGACAGAGAGAGAAGGAGAAAGCGGGAGAGAGCTCCGACGACACTGGGGCTGACGATGGCTCGGCACGGTGGCGGGGTGCTCGGCAGCGGCGACCATGGCGAGGCGGTGCTGTGGTCGGGAGGTGACGCAACAGCGAAGAACTGCGCGAGCGAAGACCTGTTTTTGCTCAAAACAGGGGAGACGACGTCGGGGTGAACGGGGAGAGAGCAAAAGGGATAGCAGCGGTCGGCTCGAGTAGCGTCGACGTGGTTCTACAGAGGGGACGACGGCTAAAATTGTGCTACGAGAAGGATGAGGTTGAGTTGCGGTGGCGAGCAGGATGAAGGCAGGAGGGAGATGACTGAATGTCGAGCGGTTGGGTTGTGCAGCTCGAGCAGGGAGGAAGAAGACGACTGAATGTCGAGCAGAGGATGAAGGCGAGGCTCGGGCTCTGACAGCGATGGCGATGAGACGGGGAGCCAGAGGGAGACGACGAAGCTTGGGTGACGAGGATGGGTTCGAGCGGAGGCAATGGCGATGAGCGAGGGTGGAGACTTGCGGCAGGATGTCGACGAGGTCGTCTGGCGTTGCGGCTTGGAGGAGAGCGTCGAGGTGCATAGGGCTCGACGAGGATGGTGGATGGACCTGAGGGGTACCGTCGGTAGGTTTCGGCAAAGGCGGAAGAGAGAGGGAGACGGGGAGAGACTGTAGGGGTGTGCTCTGTTGGGTTTGGGAAACATGGGAGAGAGAAGGAGAGGTGGAAAATTAGATTAATAATATAATATAATAGTGGGGTGTTTATTTACAGGAATGTGAAGAGTTGGGGAACGTGAGGAGAGAATTTGGGGATACGGGAAGATATTGGGTTGGTCTGGTCAAAACAGATAGGGGAAGATTTGGGTTTATGGGTATTGGGTATTAAAAAGGGATCCAATAGGATGCAGGTTTGGGTTTAGGGTAGGCTAGGATCCAATAAGAGGTGGGTATGGGTAGATAATAGTATGGACTTAGAAATGAATTGGACTAACAAAAGCTAGCAAGGATAACAATAATAATAAATTACAACTGAAAGCCCACAACAATTCCAAGACCCAAAATACATTAAAATAGAAAAGAGAACACTATAAAAATACAAGAAAAATTCGTACAACCGGAAACGGGGGTTACATATAGGATTAATGTTTGTGGTTAATTTGCCTTATGATTACCCGGTATTATATGGCCGTGACTGAATTAGATGGATTACACGGTGGATGACGACGGGATCGAGGTCGGAACTGGTGAAGTTTTTGGATGAAAGTGAGGTCAAGGATATTGAGATGGATCTTGCGCGATATAGAGATGCGCGAGCATTGGAATGGAACGAGGATAGTAATTGCGAGGGCAGCATTGGAGAGTTGCCAGCATTGCGGCTGACTCCGATTAAGGTCAAGGACAGGTCGACGACGGCAACATAGTGGACGGAGACGATGGTGATGACGGTGATCTCGAGTATGGGTGGTAGGGACTTGATATGTTGAGAAAAAAGATGGATGGAGGAAAATAAAAAGGAAAGAATCATGATATCACATTGATAAGATCTTGGCACACTTTTCTAGACGATCTAGTTGTTCTTGTTATCTTATATATCAAATCATATGGATATTTTATTTAGAAGATTTATTCCAAATTGAAGAAATTGACACAATTAGTGGGTGCACAATTTCCGGACTGTTTAAAAGTAAATGGCAGAAATATTCTTTTAAGTAAAAAAGAGAGAAATTAAATCTACTTTTTAAGGAACTGTCTAAATATTGTTGTAGTAATTACTAATTTGTATCATAAACTGGATGTGTAGTATGTGTCTAATGCCTAAGGGTCTATTTGGTTCAAAGGAGGGGAGGGGAGGGGAGGGATTTTAATGGAGGGGAGGGAAGGGGAGGTAAAGGGAGGGAAGGGATTTAATGAAAACTCTGTTTGGTTCAAAGGAGAGGAGGGGAGGGAAAATAATTATTTTCTTGTTTGGTTCACAAGGGGAGGAAATGAATTTTATAATAAAATTACTTTTATACCCTTTTGCATATAAAAGACTGGATTTTATAAGAGACTGCTCCAATATCAAGTTAGCAGCTTTAACGAAGCATACTAAATCAGTCGTGGAATTTTTTTGACTAAATAGAAGATATCTTGAAAAAGATTTACTAACAAACTTTAAAAAGTATTGCAAACTTCAGGAACATAAAATATAGGTATATCTTACTATTATAATTTTATGCATCCAAATGTAGTGTAAGAGCCAACCACTTCGACACTACCTCACAGCCTGCATAACATGCTTTTCTTCTTTCCAAGCATACAATGAAAAATGCACAAAATCTAGACTGGTAAAATCTTTCAAGCATACATTGGAAGTTCATTAAATCAAAGTATTGATAACAGTTCTATATGTGAGACTGGAATTGGTGAAAAGAAAAGCATATATATATATATATATATATATATATATATATATATATATATATATATATATATATATATGACACATTAATAAATGAACTTATTGTCTATAACTAGAATTTGAGAGATTTCACACACAAAAATTATGTTCAAATAAGTATTTGCAAACTTGAAATCAAATCAAGCAAACTGACTATCCATCGAGTCATTTAAATCCGACCTAATTTTACAAATGAGCAAAATCCACTTATCAGCTTTGCTTTTACTAATGTTTCTGGAGCTCATAAAGCATGATCAATGCAGCAGAGTCTTGTGAACTCTTCTTATCATCGCGAGGTTCTCCTTGGAGCTTTATACATGAAGAATTAGGTATATTTAATGTAATGCTTGAGACAAACTGTAAACTTTTCTTTCCTCCAGCATTGCTCCTTGCTGCATTGTTGGCACTGCATGAGAGGGAAAAAATGATTTAAAGAAGAAGTACTTCACTAAATTTACCACACCTGCAATACACTTGCACTGTAACTATATATCCACTAGTAACATTAGTATATTACTGTAAAAGTATTGCTAATTTCTCACTTTTAGTTTGCTTTAGCCTTCAGCGTTAGCCTCACTTCAATATTGTCAGATTTATAGTATGTATTCTGAGGTAGCTTTTTAGAGTTATATGTCAGATTTTTTATCTTTAATTTTATAAATTTAAAGGGCAATTTAGTCCAGTCACTTTAAAAAAATAGCCATATTTTCTCTTCCCTCCAAATCCCCCCACTTTTGGAGGGGAGCCAAAATTGGCTCAGGAGGGGTGTTGCACCCCTCCATTTCCCTCCCCTCCCCTCCTAAAAAATGAACCAAACAAGAAAAGTATTAAAAAAACCCTTTCCTCTCCTTCCCTCCCCTCCATTCCCCTCCAACCAAACAGACCCTAACGAAAAAGTGAAGCTCATGGGTCCCTAAATTCACTTCCATCCCGTTTTATTCGTTTGTTCATCTTTATAGAATTCAAATCATTAATTTTACTTGGAAAAACCAAATGAAAGTAGTGGAAGTGGACAAACCATACTAGCTCATCTCTCTTATCATTAAGCTCTGGTATTAACATTAAACTTTTTTATGCAAAAACAAAAACCTAAACTTTTTTGTTTTTTATTACGTTACCCCATCAAACATTGATATTTCTTGATAATCTCCAACAAATATTGTAATTCTATATAACCCCAATAAAATATTCAATTGCTTCGAAAATCCCCCAAAACCTAACAATTTTTTAGTACATAAACTTTCCTCTATTTTTCATCTTCTCAACTAAAACGTTTTTATTCTTTTCCCAAAAAAAAAATAATAATAAATAAAACACTCTTATTCAAACCTAATTTCCCTCACATTTTCTATTTCTCATCCGCTTCTTGTTCTCATTTATTTGAATCAAATATGTCATTTCAAAATGTGTCCCTCATCTCACTTGATTATCCAACAAGTTCTAATAAAATTCATCTTAAATTTCCTTCAACACCACAACCCTTCCCCTCACCTAATTCCTTCACCCCACCAAAATTCCTTCACTGATGGATTATTAATTTTCTATGGGATTAGCTCCATCCCAAATCTTGATATCTCAAACTCAGCAAGTTACAATCTTGATTGAAAATTTGATATAAATTAGGATCTTTAAAATTTTTCGAATTTATTTATACTTCTAAAAAAAAGAAAAATTAGTGGTGTTAACCGGACAAAAATACTCAAATTGAGAAAGGAGGAAGGAGAAGGAATGAAAAATGAGGGAAAAATTGGGCTAAATAAAAGAGTTTTAGTTGGGAAGATGAAAGAGAGGGATAGCTGAAGTACTAATAAATTGTAATTTAGGTTTTGGAGGATTCCAAAATAATTTAATATTTTCTTGGGAGTTATATATAATTACAAAGTTTCTTGGAAGTTATGTAGAAATACCAATGTTTGTAATATCTTAAGAAAGCCCCAACTTTTGTGTAGTATCTGCCTCGGTAGTCAGTCCTAATTAATATCAAGCAAATAAGGATAGTCGGTCAAATCTTCCAAAGAAGATTTTGAAAAAGATAAAAATAGAAGGAGTTTTTTTTTTTCCATACTGGTCCCCACCGAATATTGAAATTTCATATTAATCTCGCACAAATCACTATTTTTATATTAGTCCTAGTTCAACTACAAAAGTGTCCAACATTGATCAATTTGAGACCCAAGTGTAATATAAAGAAAATTTTGATTCATTAAACCAATTTTGGAGAAAAAAACTCTTAAGTAGAATGATCTAAACGGATGATAAGATTGCAAGAACAGAAAGACTATTTTGTAAGAATGACACCCTTGTACTTAAATTTTAATATTGAACCTAGGTTCGACAGATCAGTTTTTTCATGATATTGCAATTGAGGTTCTTATTTATCACTTTTGGAGTTGATTGAAAGACTAATATGAGAATAACAATTTATGGGGGACCAATATGTAATTTCACTATGCGAAGGGATCTATGTGGGAAAAACCTAAATAAAAAATGCCTAACATAAACAATTGGGTCATTTATTTTGGATAAGAAAAACACCTTAGTTCTAGTCTTCTAGAATACATACAAGAACTGATTCCATTGCCAAACAGGGAGAGATTTTCAGCACCAATACTAGGTGCAGGATTGGGAATGGGAAGAGCACAAGCTTTTGAAAAGATAAATGGTGTGGGAACAGAACACTGAAAAATCTTTTCCCACAAGCAGAGACGGGAGTTGTCCACCCGGATGCCCTTGTGGCAGACGTATGGAAAAAGGGGAAGTTAACACTGGACGTCTCAGACCAATTATCCCAGGAGAGTACCAGAGTGTTCGAAGAGCTAAATAGGTTGATACTAGCGGAAGGGGGTCAAATGAATAATGAAAGTGACGAGAGATGGTGGAACCTCGAGCATTCACAAAACTTCTCAGTGGCATCTATGTACAGATGGCTTAACGATGGGGGAATAAGATGCATAGAGGAGAACGCCATTTGGAGAACTCCGGCGCCGCTAAAAGTTAGAGTCTTTAGTTGGCTAGTACACAACGACGCCATTTTGACAAAACTGAATCTAACGAAAAGAAACATGCAAATTGATGCTAGATGCAATATTTGCCTGCTAGAGGACGAGGATGTCACACACCTTTTTTTCTCATGTCTGAAGGCAGCTACCACATGGGAAATTGTTTGTATGGATTTTGGGTGCGTATGTTTTCCTAGGTCGACCACACAGGTTTAGGGAGAATGGAAAGAGAAATTCATTAACAAAGTAGACATAAGAGCATGGGATACTACAGTTGCAGCTACCCTTTGGAGTCTATGGCTAGACCGAAATGACTTATGCTTTCGTAATATCAAATATAACATCTCAACTTCGATGCATAAAATTTTCCTTCTTATTCATGATTGGGCAGGCTACGTTAGCGCCAGGAAGAAGCTGAAGATGGACTCAGAGGAGTAGGGGAGCGGGCTAGGGAGAGGAGGCGTCACGAAGTCAGCTATCACAGGAAGCACTCCTTAGTTGTGGCTTTTGATGTAGATGTGGTCTTTGGTTGTGGCAATGTAGCAAATGTTAACAACTTTTAATGTTTTCTTCATGTATTTTGAGCCTCTGGTGATGTATGAGGTTGTAGTTTCGATGCGTTTAGCATCGCATTGGATATGGTTTATTCTACTTTGTTTCTTTAATTCTCATTAATGAAACGATGACTGGTGTCATCTTATTTTCAAAAAAAAAAACTAATTCCATTGCCCCCAAGGGGTACACTGTTCTATTCAATTATGGAGAACAAGTGCTTTGCATATAGAGCTCCTATTGGGTCCTATCGGCTCGGGTCCTCCACTATCTGGATCTGGACCCGATATCTTATGGGTTCAAAAATTGGACCCGGACTTGGACTCGCGAGAATCGGGTCCGGGTCCGGTAACGGAGAATAAATATTTGCACTTAAGTATTTTTGCACCCGATACCCTACGGTTTCAACAATTTTTTGCACTTAAGTACATGAATAAATATTATATTTACACATATATCTATATAATAAATTACAAAGAAAGCTATCAAGTGGTTCTCATTCAATCTCCCCTAAAATCAATGGGCTAGATTGATTCTCACAAAACATATTTTCCCGCCCAAAATTTCAAACCCCAAAATTAAAATTTTCTCCCCAAAACTAAAAAATTCATTACTTTATTACTATCTCTCTTCTCTCTTCATTTTTTCATATTTTTCTCTTTCTCTCTCATTCTTTCTTAATTTAGAAATTTAGATTTTAAGATTTTAGGTTTGTAAAATTTTCAGAATTTTTATGCTTTTTTTATTGCATATGTTATATTGAAAACAGCAAATATCTTTTCAAAAGTTAAATTTCATCATTTTCCACTCTTAAAGTTTTAAGAAGTTGGATTTTACACCCTCATTTATAATTATTTTTCAACATATACTAATAGAAACATGGACTTTTATTTACAACTAATTATTGTCATACTATTCAAACTTGAACTACATAATTATTGTTTTACTGTTTACATGCCTTTTCGTATGTTGTATCGTTTCGAAGACGTGCCGTAGGCACGTGCCGCGGGCAAATCTAGTCTTCAATAATTACTATTTACGTGTATATTCCTATAACTCTATTATTCAAATTGCATATTTTTAGGGTATTTTTTAACGGGTCCAGGTCCGGGTCGTATCGATTTTGAGCGGATCTGGACCCGGACTCATATAGATCGGGTCGGTTCCGGTCCAATGCCAGGTCCGGGTCGGATCCGGGTATTGGATAAATGTGACAGTGCTAATTACGGATGTTCTGATCCTAATTGCTCAGGTGAAAAACTAATGAAGTCTACCAACCTCTGGAATTTTTAATTTTTAATTTTTAAGTTTGAATGAAAGTGGCTCGAGTCACATATAACTCTCATGTATTGGGAAAATACTGAAAATTTTGCGAAGGAGTTGCTCAAAATTACTTTGAAGAGCAAGTCAAAGAGGCTCATTAAGAAAAAGAATAATTATTTTAGAGGAAGTGCTCAAAACATATATATTTTTAAAAAACCCTATGTGAAGGTCATTTATATGAAGCTTATAGAAAATCAAAAGGCAAATAAGAGCCTCTGTAGTCGTTAAGACTTAAAATTCCTATATTTGAGGTATAGAGATAGAAAATTTGAGTTTACGCTGCAGTCGTTTCTGTTCCAAAATTCCAATTTTTTTTTTAAAAAAATGAGAGCGAATATGATATTCGTCCTGTTCAAAATTTCCAAAATTTTCGACCTAAAAAGAAAGATATAGAATGTCCCTTTTTTTTTTAAAAAAATGGTGGGTCCCACCTTCTTTTTAAAATAAAAAATCTGTGGAACGCAAAATGATCTTGCGTTTGCGTCTCAATTTTTTTTTTTTTTTAAATGGTGAGCTGCAAGATCTTGCATCCGAGATATGCAATAAAAAAAAATTGCCAGATGCAGGATCGTATTGCATCCTAAACAAGTCAGATGCCAAAATTTCGACGGACGGAAGAACATATTTCAATTCCTATATTTAAAAATTTCCTGTATCTTCTCTCAAATATAGAAGTCTATTGTTCCTTAAAACTCATTTTTTCCAAATATAGAAAACGACTGCAGCTTCTTTTTTCTCAAACGCCTACAGATGCTCAAAGAAAGAAAAATTGAGGATATGGATAGAGACACTGTGGAATGGATATATAGAAGTTTCATACATTAAAACAACCAACCAGATTTGAAACAACATCTGACAGGTGCCATGAGAACATTAAAATCGTCATAAATAGACATCACAGATGTTCATAAATACAAGAACCTAATATCTTGACTGCTAGCCAAAATAATAATAATAATAATAATAATAATAATCCTGACAGCCAAAAGATAAGCAACCGTTTGTCAGAGAAATTTATTCACCCATTTTCTTCCAATCTACAACCAGAGTTGAAATATAAGAGAACTCGTTCTTGTGGATTTCATTCAAGCGACTCCTGCAGTGGTTGCAGCTGTTTCTATTAAAAATAGAAAATAAAAACAGTTAAAATTATACCTTCGAAAAAGGAGGGGGGCTTATTTCATGTTTTGACAGCCAGAAGCAGCGGCAGTTACTTACATTAGAGATCTGTATCCATAAATCAAGTGTTTGTATGGCTTTCCCGGAAGCGTGCGTCTCTTGAGCCATGGCCACACCTTCTGCTAAACTGCTGGCTCTCCCGCTCACCAAAAGGGCGGCAGCAGCATTCAACACCTGATAACGATGATGATGGAGTATGAACACATCCCAGTCACGTAGAAAAAGGCATCATTAGAGGTAATTACAAACCCCCAATCTACTTGTTCTTGCTCATTGGTTTCATTTTCACCTCCTTTGTTGGTTTTAAGAATGAACTTAATACTCGCTTATCAAAAAAAAATTTACAGAATAAACTTACCTGCCTTGTTTGAAAAATTACTATTATGAAGTCGTCACTTCTATCGGTGGTTGGTTAGATTATACACAAAGTGCAGTCGAGTTTTAAACTAGGCACAGTAGTGAAAGGCCATCTGGCTCATCTTTTACTGTCATCTCTCTTCCGTTATATCTCTACTACTATAATGGGAGAAGACCTTTGTCCTTAACCCAACCCGTGCAACGCACGTATAGATAAATTTTTTTTAGGTAATGCTTTAGCCACTATCAATTTCACTACCATTTCCTTCACTACCTTAGGTGGCATACTCCTATTGGAGAGTTCTCCCACCTACTCTATCATCCCCTACCTATTGGAGTGTGCCACCTAAGGTAGTGAAGAGAAATGTAATGAAATTGGTAGTGGCTCTAGCATTACTCAATTTTTTTTGCCCTATTCATTTCTCCCAATTTTTTTCCACGTGCTGTGCACGTGTATAATACTAGTACCCTTGTAATTAGAAGAACGCAAGCAAACAAAACCGAACCAGTCTCTAACCCTAGGACTAATTCTTATTTTACACTTGAACGCCCTACTCAAGTATACCTAAGAAAGTCCGAGTCACTAAAGAAGTTTGTTTTCATAATAGACGGTGGATAAGTGGTTAACTTGTAATGCGTACGAAAAGAATCATATGCTTTTACATAGAAAGGCAGGAAGGGCATGTGATCTCCCTAATATTTGTCCCCCCAACATGGATCTCCTCAATATTCAAGAAGATCAATCAGGGGTCAGTGTGATCCTCTGCTAAGCTTCGCTAGTGAGCAAGAGCATAAGGTCGGAAGTTCAAATCTCGCTTGTCCAAATTAATATATATTCGACACAAAATATGTGTGGCAACAGCCTTATTCCAAGACAACCAAAAAAAATTTCAGGAGGGCTGTAAATCCAGATGCGATGATCATCGCAATAGTATACGCTATGGCAATAAAGCCTAAGCCTAAGCCTAACCATTCCCCAAATTAGTAGGGTTATTGTTCATATCCATCTCCTTCAGTATGGGGATGATCACATGGGTTGCAAGATTTGAAGACAAAAGAACAATAATTTAGACATAAATGAGTGACGAATGAAATAAAGATATAGTGAAGATATAGTGACCAAGAGTGTGTTGGGTTTTATGTCTTGCATACTATTGAGTTCAATGAGAAGAAAATGATGAAGAAAGGACGTCGAAGCATCAATGGAGAGAAGGGAAGCATCAATGGAGAGAAGGGAAGCAGCAGCCATCAGCTACAACATGATTGATTGTCGACTGCCAATATGACAGTCGACTGTCCTAGCTCTAGCTCTCTGGTTTGGAGTTGTTGATTGCAGTCGACTGCCCTTATGGCACAGACAACGAGCAACAGCTTGATGGGCTGATTCTAGGGGATTCTTTCGGGCCAAACTTCTCCTTCAAGTTAGATCGCATGACTTTTATTGTGTGTCTCTTTATTCAAGATATATCGGATGACTAATGTATCAAGACTCCAACCTAGGATTTCTCTAGATATTTATATATTACTGTATTGGCCTCCTTTGATAAAGTACTTCATTGTAAACAACATATTATCTTAGTGAGGTTTGGGAGAGAGACAGGTTCTTGGTATGAGTGTAATACTTTGTATCTACTCTAGTTGAATAATATTTTTCTTATTTCTTCTCCGAATTAGGCATAGCCAAACCAGAACAAATCATTGGGTGCTTTATGAGCTTGGTTTGACTACTTGTTTGATTGTTCGTCATTGAATCTATTGTCGCTAAATTCAGCAACAAATTCCTAAGAATTAGTATCAGAGCTTCGGATAAGAAATCTTTCGCCGTTCAAGAATTACTCGAGTTTCCATGGAGAAGATGACAGATCATAGTTCCACGAAGATCAAGCAGGGGGATGTAGTCTGATATAAAGCAGGAGATTCAGTTGAAGATTTATTTAGAAGTTCTTGGTTTAATTTGGATGTTTTCGGCAAACAAAATCAGGTGTAGAAGCACGGTGAGTCTATGGGCAAGAATCATAACTAATGACGCAAAGTCGCCATTACAAGAACTGATATACTGGAAGAAAAAACTGATCAGTTATTCAATGATGGAAAATATTGATCTTTAAGATCATATAGGGAAATCCAATTTAGGATCATCTGAATTGAGGATGTCGAACGCAGATGATCTTAAAGCTTTCATCTTGATAAATTTACTACCAGATCCATACAAACATCTGATAACCACCATGCTAAACGGTAAGTCTACCAAAGAGAAATTTTCTGTAGCAAAGGTGATCAACGGCTTGGAGAACGATGGACATAGGAGGGGGGCTCGGGGATTGACGTATACTTCTACGAATTGCATCGGGGTGGATGTTATTTCGAGTAGCAGAAAAAGTGTAAGAAAAGGATCTATTGCTACCATTGCAAAAGAATTGGGCATTACAACAGGGATTGTCAAAAATTGCTGAATCGCGAGAGCGCCAACACTGCTAGTGTTGCTTGTGCCGCTGAATCAGGTGATACTTTAGATTGTACTCTTGTTTCAAATTCTATAGATGTGTATTCAAGCTTGTTTCTTGATTCAGAAAGTTTTTATATATGCTCTGAGAGATATATTTTCTACTTACAAAGTTCATACAAGATTGTTGTGTGAGAACGGTGGTTGGTGAGATTTGTGAAGTAGTGGGTGAGGGAACATTCGAGTTCGAAGTGCTAGACGAAAAGGGGTACACATTAGAAAACGTCATGCATATTCCTTTATTGAAATAGAACCTTATATCCGTAGGAACTCTTGAAGCACGAGACTATAGGTACACAACTCAAGGTGGAGTTCTATAAGTTTGGCAAGGTCGTCTTAATGTGATGAAGGAAAGAGGGGTGTCTGTGAGAATGGTGGTTGGTGAGATTTGTAAAGTAGTGGGTGAGGGAACATTTGAGTTTGAAGTGCTAGATGAAAAGAGGTACACATTAGAAAATGTCATGCATATTTCTTTGTTGAAAAAGAACCTTATATCCTTAGGAACTCTTGAAGCACGAGAATGTAGGTACACAACTCAAGGTGGGAGTTCTATAAGTTTGGCAAGGTCGTCTTAATGTGATGAAGGGAAAGAGAGGTGTCTCGCATAGTCTCTACAAATTTTGACGAATAGAGAAATCTTGGCCAAGTGTTTATATGTCATATGTCCATGAAGCATCATCTAGTATGTCACTAGAATTACCGAAGCGATACCACGACGTTCAAATGTCGTCGAAAGGTGGAGTGCCTCAGGGTAGGTGGAGTTCGTGTAGAGGACGGTGCCTCCGAATTGATGCCTACTAAGGTGTGCTCTTACAGGGGCATACTGATTGGAAAGAAATGTGGTAGACAGATTCAACTAGCTGAAGAAGTCACTGAACCTAGTTCATTTAAAGGTGAAGAATGAAAGTCTATATGAGTTTGAATACACAGTTGATAGCATGCGTATGCAATCCAAGGAAAAATTTGTTGGGTTTTGTCTTGCATACTATTGAGTTCGATGAGAAGAATAAGATGATGAAGTGAAGCGTTAATGGGGAGAAGGAAGCAACAGGCAGCAGCTACAACAAGAGTGACTATTGGCTGCCAATATAACAGTTGACTGTCCCAACTCTCTGGTAATGAGTTGTTGATTGCGGTCAACTGCCCTTCTGGCGCAGTCGACCACTGACAACGGGTAGCAGCTTAATGGACTAATTCTAGGGGATTCTTTCGAGCCCAACTTCTCCTTCAAGTTAGATCGTACGACTTCTATCATACCTTTTTATTCAATATCTATCGGATGGCTAATGTAACCTAGGATTCTCTAGATCTCTATATATTATTATATTGACCTCCCTTGGGAGGAGGCAAGAGATGGTATTTCATTGTAATGAGGAAGAAAGTTCTTCTAGTGAGGCTTGAGAGATGGATAGGTTCTTGGTGCGAGTGTAATACTTTGTATCTACTCTAGTTGAATAATATTTCTCTTATTTCTCCCCCGGATTAGGCGTAGCCAAATTGGGACAAATCATTGTGTGTTTGGTTTGATCTACTAGTTTGATCATTCGTCATTGGATCTATTGTCGCTAAACTCAGCAATGAATTCCTAACAGAGGGTTCCGGCTGGTTAGATGGCATAATACACCAAGCATAGCTTAATGATAAAATACCAATGGTTACATAATTCATAAAGAACATATCCATTTTTGGTAGGCTAACATATGACCATGCAATATTGAAAAATTTCAGTTCAAGTTCAGCTAGTTTGAGCCTGCACTTACTTGTTGCCAATCAAAAACAAATATGCAATAAATTGTCAGAAACAAAATATTCAGATAGAGAAGGAACAACTTACAATAGCATCTGCAACTGCTCCCTTCTCACCACCAAGTACATTCCTAAGAACTTCTGCATTGAATTCTGGACCTCCCCCTTTTAGACTCTCGAGAGTGCAGCGAGGAATGCCAAAGTCCACTGCATCATTAGGTGCAGAATTAGATCTAATGCAATATAACTTGAAAACTCTTAGAGAAACCTAAATATTAATGTGCATATAAGCATGAGAGTTCAAACCCACACAACTTACATAAATTTCAGCGACCTAGAATTAATTGGAAAATGATTCGTGTACTACTCTTTATACTTTATGTACTACTTTTGTACTATCAAACACATAAATGCAGAGCCATGTAAAATACATTTGAATTAAGAGCGTGCCGGCTCCACAATGTCTCTTAGTAGTACAAAACTAGACCACAAAGTACATAAAGTACAATTAGCACTACTCGAAAACATTTGACAGATATCTGTAACACAAAGTACCATACAAATATTTATTTCCTTATTTCATGTTACAGACTACTAAAAATGTATGATCGTAATATTTCGTACATGGATCAAAGTGGACCTTCTCAATCTTTTTAGGCGTCACATCAAGGAAATATCCAGATCCTGCCACAATTAAAGGTATAGAATATGTGAGCTGAAGAGAATCCTGCCAAAAATAAATGAGATGAAACAACTCAGTTGAGAGGAAGAATATGAAGGATGATCATACCGAGTGGACTTATTTCATCTAAACCCTCTGAATGAACTACTAATGCTCTTTCCATCCCAAACCGTTGCAGTGCTTTAGCCATCTTTGTTACCTATGAAAGCAATTGTTCAATAACTGCTAACAACTTCAAATTATGACAATAACATATCTCATCAATTGGATAAAATGCAACTAAATGCTGATAGATTTTCTTCTCTATGTTCCCCACAGCTTCTTGTAATTTCCTGTCTCTCCAAATTCTGTGCACCCTACAGCTCATATCATATCATATCAGTGAGCATATTGTAAATGACCATGTTCTTTTATTTTTTGTTTCAACCCGTATCTGTTAGATTAGAGAGGAGCGAGGACACCACTATCTCTCATTAATAATAATTCCATCTTTTCTCTTGTTCTCCAGCTCTGATGCATTACTTGGTACTAGTATCATGCACGTGCGATGCACGTGGGGAAGTAGGAAAAAGACAAAAAAAAAAGGAAAATAATTTCCAAACTGATCCACTGTCGAAAATATTTACCAAGCTGGTCCACTTTCGCACGTGCACGCGGAGGAAGAAGGGAAAAAGACAAAAAAGGAAAATAATTTCCAAACTGATCCACTTCCGAAAATATTTACCAAACCGGTCCACTTTCGAAAATATTTACCAAAGTGGGTCATTTTGTCAACACGTGCACTGCACGTGTTGGCTTCAAAATGACAGTCAATGACGGATGACACTAACCCCTTCTCTCATTATAATAGTAGAGATATATTTTGGAGCAGGAACAAGAAGAGAGGGGGAATCAGATGGGTCAGGGTTGTTGCTCCCACATAAGAAATTCAAGAAAAAAAGAGGAATTTTTTCTATAATTGATATCAAAAGAAAGGAAAAACAAATCTTTTTACAATATGCTCTAATAGAAGAAATTCAACCTCAAAAATGTCTAGCATGAATTTGTCAATTGACAATCATTGGAAAATTAAATTGATTTCCGGATATCTGGATTGATAGTAAATCGAATAGAAACTCAACTATTAAATATCAGCGTCAAATATCAGCGTCACTTTCAGCCAAAGAAAACAGAAAGGACTTACTAGTTCTTCACTGTAGACACCGACAACAGCAAAAGGCACTCTTGCTGGATTCAACATTGGACCTAGAATGTTAAAGACTGTCTTCACTTTGAGCTTTTTCCTCACTGGACTAACAATTTTCATTGCTGGGTGGTATATTGGCGCCATCATGAAACCTATGCCTGCTTCCTTCACGCAGTTTTTCACCTCCTGATTAAAATTAAATTGATACATAAGTAATGGCAACAACAATAACAAGCCTTTATCCCCAGTGTTTGGGATTGGCCATGTAAGCACTGAGAATACGTTACTACATTCATTATTCAATTAACAGTAGATCCCAAATTCCTGCATTTTTTTGTCCGTGAATACGAAAATAGAGTCCCCTTCGGTTGCACACTACTTTTGGTGAGCACTCCGTGAACACTCACGAAATAGAGACCCTATGAAAAATCCGAACCGCTCATATTGTTCTATATGCCCAAGATAGCCTAACAATAAAAAATCAAGTAATTTGAAGTTCATTTGCCCATCCATCATGCTGTTAGAATTTTCAGCCATACAATTTTGTGATTGTGATGATGTAAATCATGGACAAATGAATTTCAAATTAATTGATTTTTTATTGTTAAGCTATCTTAGGTATATAGAACAATATGAGCGGTTCGGATTTTTCACAGGGTCTCTATTTCGTGAGTGTTCACGGAGTGCCCACCAAAGTAGTGTGCAACCAAAGATTTCTCTACGAAAATAATTAGAAGTTAATTGAATATGGCGTTTTTTTTGGTTTTCCTGCAAAAAATTATGTTTTTCAACATATGAAGAATAAGAAAAATGAAAAAAGAAACCAAGCAGTTTCTCGGAAGACAACAATAAGAATTTGAATAAGAGACGCATTGAACAAATGAGAAGAAGACTATTACACAGTAATTTGTTATTATCCAACCAGCCTTCAGGTAAGAATACCAATAATCTAATTTACTGCTGTCCAAATTTGATGACACTGGAAAATTCTGCTCATCATTCTATTTATGCATGTGTGGGTATCGTTTGAATATTGTCCTTATCAAACTAATTAAATCATTGTTTTAAAATTCCTATCCCAATTTTGCACTTGCAATACCTACATTTTTAACCTGATGATTATTGAGATTTCCGTAATGATAACTTGATTGGATCTACTTGCTCACTTTTGAGGAGATCTGTGCATGTTTGGTTCTTTTGCTGTGATTTGTCACTTGTCACATTAATTTATACTAAATGCATAATTATAAGTTGAAAGAATAAAAGAAAACCATAGACAGAGTAATGATGTAGCTCAAGCTGAGACCCTCTTTATAACCATAGCAAGGAATCATGTAAGCCATCTGTGCATATTTAGTTCTTCACAGGAGATTTTTCACTTGTCATCTTAATTTCAAATTAAAGCATAATCATCGATTGAAGGATTAAAACTAAACCATAGACAAAGTGATTGATGATGTAGCCTTTGCAAAGATTCTGTTTATAACCATAGCGCGGAATCGTGTGAGAAATACTCATGATTTTCCTATGCTGGTTGACTTAACAGTGAAATTTATCTTCATTAAATACTTCACGTTGCATTTTCAAAATTCTCTTGATCCTTTAAAAGCTTCAGTTGTGCAAGAGATAGGAACTTTGTACCTAGCCAATTTCCTAGCAAGTTCTTGTTGAAGTCCATCTGAAGGGCTACTGTGTTACCACTTACCACCACTCATACTAATTAAATCAATAGAACTTCGCAACCATCTGCACAGGCATGAACTTGGTATCTACTCAAAAAAGAAGTTGCAACAGAAGTTTCCATGGAATGTTCATTAGAGCATCCACAGTCGTCATTGTTTAAAAAAATGCATATATGCATAAATGCATATAGCATTTGCCAATTTGCTGCAATCGTCGATTGGTATTTTTTACCAATTTAATAATAAAAAATTCAGAAGGAACTTCAAGTTGCGTCGGACGAATTTTTAGGATTTTTTATGATTTTTTTTTATTAATTAAAAACGTTATTTAAGTTTTTAAATAAAAAAAATTAGTGGGCCCCTCCGTCGGACGCAACATCATGTTGCGTCCAAGGAGGCCCAGGTTTGTGGAGTTTTATTTAAATGTTTTTTTAATTTAAAAAGTTGTCGGACGCAACTTCATGTTGCGTCTGAAGAATTAAATAATTATTTTTTTTCGTCGGACGCAACATCATGTTTCGTCTCGTATATTATGCATATAGCTATATCATGTGCCATACATAACAATCTACTGTAGCAATTTATGCATAAAATGCATAAATAGCAAACGACTGCAACTCGTCGTTTGCTATAAAATGTATTTTATGCATAAATAGCACACGACTGTGGATGCTCTTAGAGAACAATATAAGGTGGTTTGAAGCTATAATCTATCATTTGCTATGTATCTCAGGCTAAATATGTATGACCATTTCAAAGATTAAGTTCTAAAGCTTCCACAATGATAGTACTAAAGCCTAAAGAGATACAAACATCATGCATGATCACCAAAACATTTCAACAAGTTTGATTTCTTATGCAGATTTCTCTAACTTTGTTTACATAAATGACAAAGCACTTTAAGCCAATAATATTGAATATTATAACCTTAATCAGGTCTACCTTGTTAGAAAATCCATTACAGGACCAATCTAGGAATGTACACCTTGGTAGACTAGTGAATAAGCTTGACATCACATACACCCAATCTTGAGTTCAAACTCAACTTATATCCAATCATCTGTCTTCTCAATTTAGAGCAAAGTAAATAACTAAATATAATCACACAGAAGGGATGAAGTGGGAGAGAAAACCAGACACAATCTTTGTAACTCAGAATTGATTAGGTCACATCAAAGCACACGAAAGTCTGAAGTCAAAGGTCTAATACCACTAGTAAGAAATTCGATTAGTACTCACATCTTCCCACTATACCACATCCTTTCTATACACTAAGCATACTATCTACAGATGGGAACTCATCATCATTAGTTCTAAGGATTTTTTTAAAGCCACAAGTAGTGTAGCTTGACTTACTGGATCAATATAATAAATAATAATTGGGCTGTTAGTAATTAAAAGTGAACTATGCCTCCAATTCAAAAGAAAGTCACTAGTACATAAGAAATCGACCTAGTATTGCTATACTACCTCAGGATTCAATTCAATGCTGACGCCTAAAGCCTCCAACACATCCGCACTTCCACATGCAGAAGAGCTAGAACGGTTCCCTTGCTGCAGGAACAGTGAATCTATCATCAAAATTTGATAATCCTATCGTATAATTCAGTGAACAATTTCATTCTGTGAGATCTTACCTTTGCAACTCTTACCCCAGCTGCAGCTGTCAAAATAGCCGCTGCAGTTGAAATGTTTACTGTGTTTGCCCCGTCGCCTCCAGTTCCAACAATGTCAACCACATCTGATAAACCCTCAACCTTCCTACAATACTTAATCATTGCCCTTGCTAATCCTACAATCTGCACAGTATAAGATATATACAATCATCTCATTATTAAATCACTGTTGTAAAATATCTGTTCTATCTGTATTTTAGCCGATACTGTAGCTTAAGCTCTTTAACAGTACTCACAGTCTTCAAAATAGTCTGACAAGTTACTTTACCAGTTAAATGCTTCCACAAATTCTTCTTTATGTTTCCTAGAATACTAACATGCACAATGCACATGTTTTTCCCTCACAATGCTAGTCCATTAAAACCCTCCTTTTAACTTCTATCCCAATCCCTAGTAATGTTACCCATTTTCATGCTGAAAGTAAAGATGTTCACAGATGAAAAGTAGTTGCAAACCGTGCAATATATCTGTACGGCCACAAATTCCAACTCTCTAGTTATAACAAAAATAGTAGTAAACAATCTTTGCTAGTTTTTCTGTCACTAGCTCCGTATGACATTACTTTTAGAGGTCTAAAAGCTCTTTTAGGCTCAAAATAGGTGTTTGGCAAATTTAATGATAAGTGTGTTTAATCAAAAGTATCTTCTTCTAAAACTACTATCTTTAGCATTTTTTTCCGAAAGCACCTAAAATGATGTGTTTAACTTTTCAAAAAGTATTTTTACTTACAAGGAAAATTTTGAAGCTAAACATAATTATTTCTAACAATACTTTTATAAAAAGCACTAGCACTTTTCAGCGAAAGCACTTTCCGTTCACGGTAATCAAACAGAACCTAAATCCTAGCCTTGTCTTCCTACCTTCACTCGCGTACAACAAAATTGATCATAATAAATGCATACAAGTAACATGTAAGAGAATGTTGATTACCTCCTCATAGGTTTCTCCTTTAGCCCTCAAGAGAACAAGAAACGCGCTAATCAACGCCTCATTCGCTTCACCAAGGAGAAGATCGAGCGAAATCTCAGCCTCTTCTTCTGACAAGTCTACCCCATCTATCAAACTCTCAATCAACTACACAACAACCATTCAAATCCACACAATGAACACCAAATAAAACATATTAAAAAAAATGAATTCAGTTACAGTACCTGCTTAAAAGAAGAGGTAGGCGAGTCAAAATTAGCAGATAAAGCAACAAACCCATCTCTTCTACTACTACTACTCCTTCTGCCATTAATTCCAAGAAATTCAAACATTCTTGTTCTTGTTCTTATTGGACTGAGTAATGAGATTGAATGGGAATTGATCAATCTGGGTTTGAGATAAGCCATGGCTGAATTGGAAGGAGCAATAGAAGAAGCTTCCATCATAATCAATAATTCCAAAAAATGGAACAAAATCAGAATCAGAATCAAATTAGGGATTAAGGGTTTGTACTGAACTGAATGAAGAAGAAGAAGAAGGTCAAGAAAATAAACATAAGGGACAGATTAGGTATTAATAGTACTAGTAATGCTGACTTTTAGTAATGATAATGAGGATTGCTTTCAAGGGATGAAATCAATTGTGGATTGGTAGTGGAGAAGGAAAAAGGAGAAAATTTTGCCGTGACTACCGACCCACTTTTTGAAAATATTTAGCGCTCTGACCCATTTTTGAAAATAATTAGCAAACTGATTCAGTTTTGGACACGTCAGCAACAAACGTTTTGGAAAAAACGGCATAGGTTATTTCGATGCTGTTTATCCCAATAAAGGCATCTGTTTTCAAAAAAAACTTTCATGTCGTTATTTGGAATAACGGCATCTGTTACTTTTAGTCGAAGGAGCAAACGTCTCAATTGTAAGCTGAGAGACAAGTGTGAAAATAAAGTGAAGGATGTCGTTCTCTGAGAGCAGAGAACGACATGATTTATACTGGTGTCGTTATTTTGAATAACGACATCAGTTAATTTTTATTTTGCACTTCAATACTTAGGATTTTTTCTAGAAAATATTTTGAAATATTAGAGTGCAAAATAAAAAGTAACTGTTCAAAATAACGGCATCAGTGTAAAGAATGTCGTTCTCTCAGAGAACAGCATCCCTTACTTTATTTTCATACTTTTCTCTCAGCTAACAAAATTAGATCAGTTTGCTAATTATTTTTGAAAGTGGGTCAGAGCTTCAAATATTTTTAAAAAGTGGGTCAGTACGGCAAAATAGTCGCAAAAGGATGCCCCAATTTTGACTTGGAGAGAGTGACCACACACAAAATTTAAGTAGTCCTAATTATTGTAAGGGTACCTATATTATCTGTTTATAGAGCGAGAGAGATTGGAAAATCTTATGGAGAGTGCGTGCATAGAGGAGGTTCTGAGGAGCGGCGGCGATGGTGTTTTGAGGTGCTTTGAGATTTGCGCTCATCTGAATCTTGCGGTTTGCGGTGACTATAGGTGCGCACAGGAATTTTAGGTTTTAAGAAGTGGGAGTATATCCACTGTGATTGAGAAGGACACTGAGCAACTAATTAATTTAAACTAGTGTTATCTTCTGTAAATTGGATTTTTTTTCCCCAACTGTCCTACTTTTTGAAAGCTTTTTTCCAAACTGACTTACTTTTTTTAAAATAAAAATTCAAACTGATCCACTCGCTTTCTCAGATAGCGAGTGTAGTTAAAATTCACTCGCTATCTGAGAAAGCGAGTATAGTCAAAATTCTCTCGCTATCTGAGTAAGCGAGTGTTGATTTTGGATTTTTGGGTTTCTTCCTTGGTCAAGACTCGCTGTTTCAAAAGGCAAGTTTGTTTTAACCAAACTCACTTTCTGAGACAGCGAGTGTCAATTGGAGTTTTTTTTTTAACTTTCTCAACCCAGACTCGATGTCTCAAACAACGAGCTTGTTTTAACCAAACTCGTTGTTTGAGATAACGAGTGTCGATTGGGGATTTCTTAAACCCCAAACTTGATTTTTTTTTTAATTTTCTTCTCTTCATTCTTACTCCTAACTTCGAAACCCAAAACCATAGCCTCCAAAATTTGACCTCCTACCCCAAAAAAAATCCCAAGCTCGAATTTGGGGGCTAGGGTTTATGGGTTATCGAAGAAGGAAAGTTGAGAGAAACAGATAGAGGGAGAGTTCAATGCTCGAAACAGTAAAGCTGGGGTTTAAGAAATCCCCAATCGACACTCACTCGCTTTTTGAGGCAACGAGTCTTGACCAAGGAAGAAACAAAAAAAACCAAAACCAACACTCGCCTCAGATAGCAAGTGGATTTTGACTACACTCGCTATCTAAGAAAGCGAGTGGGTCAGTTTGGAATTTTTTTTAAAAAGTAGGTCAGTTTAGAAAAAACTTTCAAAAAGTGGGTCAGTTTGGGAATAGTTTCTGTAAATTGCATAAACTAAGAGCATCTACAACGGTTTTTCTCAAATATGGCAAAATGAAAATTTGAGAAATAGCATATAGCGAGTGTGCGCGCAACAGTAGTTTGCCAAATTTTGAAAGAAAAAAAAAAGATTCTCTTCCGTCAGAGAGGTTTTTTCATAATTTTTTAAAAGATTAAAATGGTAATAGTTTTTAAATAATTATTAGTGGATTAATTAGTTACTAATTAATACTAAAATATCATTAATTAACAATAAACCCCATTAATTAATTCTAAAATCCATTAATTAAGTGGGTTTTGCTGGTCAAAAGTCCACAAACGGGACATGTTGTCCTATTTGAGAGTTTTTCTCTTTGGACGGGACAACACCGATTTTTTTTTTTGGGACGGAACAAGTTGTTCCGTCCAACACTTCAAAAAATATATATATATATATAGTACGGTACATGTTATACCGTCTGATCCCATTAAAAATAATAAAAATTATAGGGACATAACAACATGTTCTGTCCCCTATATTTTGAGAAGGAGCAAAAAGTTTATCAAATATGAGAAGCGATTATAGCGATTTTGTTAAAAAATGGCAAAATAGCAAACCGATGTGACTGCTATTTTGCTATTTTTTTGGCAAAATGACAAATAAGGCAGACCACTATGGATGCTCTAAAGGGTTTATTTCAGATAAACCTACTGAGTTTTACCTCTTTGGCAGATTACCATACTCGGTTTTTTTCTTGGCATTTAACCCTACCGAACTTTGTTTCTGTTAGGAGCCCCTGACACCATTATCTTTAACATGGAATGCCCAAAATACCCTTAGATGACTGTATAAAATAACCCCTTCTGCCCCCCCCCCCCTCTCTCTTTCCCCTTTCTTTCTTCTCAACCCCGCCAGCAATCCACCATTTCCCCTTTCTCTCCTCCGACACTCCCTTCATCGCCTATGCCTGCAACGACTAGATCAAGATCGTCTCCGCCGCCGACACCGTCGTCCTCTCCACCTTCGATTCCACCGTCCTCTCAACCATATCAAGATTCCTATTTCTTCAACCCCTCATCATCTTCTCTCTCGATCTAAAGCCCTAGAATTCGGAATTGGGGGAAAATGGTGGAAACTGTGCGAATTCGAAGGAGTCTTCTAATCCGCGCCTCCACCAAAGCTCTAATCGGCTCCCTCTTCTACTCCTCGATTGATGCTGACGTCACGCCTTCGTCTCTTCCTCCTCCTTCTTCTTTGATTCGATTGAAGGCGGTAATCCTCTAATTCATCTCGAATGTCAGAGAAACCCTAGGTCCTAAATTGAACGATGGATTGTTTTTTGTTTGGGTCACTGCTTTCGGGTTCACTGGTAAATTTCTTCACTTTTGTGGAAAACTGAGATTTTTGGTGTTATGTCGTGTTGCATGTTGTGAAGAGCTGAAACACGTGTGTTGTGCGTGATATGAATATAAGACATGACCCGATTATTTTGCTATAGAAGACTAACTTTGTCTTCACATTCATTTCAGCTATTGACAGTGTATGCTACTATTACACTGACATGGATCTAAATTGATTATTGGTTTAGCTTAATTCCAACAATTCTTGATTACATGAATACTTAAAATAACTCAACTGGACATGATTATTGAACACTAACAATTGTTTGTTTTCTGTCAACATTTAGGTTTTCCACAAGTCTCATATGTTGAAGTTGCGAGTGGAACCTTCAGAAACTGTCATGACCGATGTTCTTAGGGAGGTGAGTCTATATTATTTGTTTTGTTATTCTCTAACAAATGGAAGAGAAGAAGGATAATGTTTGGATTGAACGAATATGATATATTGAGATGATAATTTGGCAAGTCAAATAATGGAACAGTAGATTAGCAATAAATTAAGAATATTTTTGGTCTCGACAATCTTCCTAGAGAATGAATTATAACTATGTAGAAAAGAAGAGAATAAAGATAATGTATGGACTGAATGAATGTGTTGTGCTGAGATGTTAATTTGATTAGAGAAAATGGAATATAATATTTGTAAAATGTTGTTGGTCTCTACAATCTTCCTACATAATTAATTGTATACCTTTATAGTAAGAAAAGTACAAGTCTTATAATCCATTAGAGAATTCATAAGCACATGGATGATTGAAATTGAGAAATAATTGATGAGAGCATAGAACAGCAAATGTGCAGATTGAAACTGTGTGCTTCAGTACTTTAGCAGATGAGAAATGTCACATTTGGTTGTTGTGCAGTAGATATATGTCTGCTCACTCTATGCATTTGAACCTTATCGATTTTTACGATGTGCTAGGAGTATATCTATGTTATTTATTTGACCTCGGTTTCGCCATTGTAACCATCCATATAGTATTGGAGCATTTGGTGTCTACTTGCATATTTGCAGATGATGCAGATTTCTCCACTTGTGATGTATTTTTGCGTCAGAAATGAATCCAATTAAAGAGCAATCAATATCATTTTACATATCAAAGTTCCTTGTACTAATTATGTTATGTAAAATAGAAAAGATACTTAATTGTAGTAACCAAAATCATGAAATGTGTTACTTCTACTCGACTTTTTTGTGTGTTGTGAACTTGTAATTTATATAGCCTTGTTTATTTAGGATGACAACGATGAGCTCCGAAGGTCTCCTGGCACTCCTTTTTTTACTGCTCCAGAATGTTGTTTAGGTAAATCAATATCCGTAGAAAGCAAAGTTTTAGTTGTGTGCTTTTAGTAGATTTGTGCTTTTAGGATGTGCGAATTCAAAAAAGGATAATAATAAAAAATAGACCTAATTTCCCTTTTATTTGCAGGTTTAACATATCGTGGTAGAGCTGTTGATATGTGGGCTTTAGGAGTTACTTTATATTTCATGGTCTTGAGTAATTACCCATTTATGGGGGACACTCTACAAGACACTTGGACAAGGCATTCCTCCTATTACTTGCTTGCTCTCCTTAACTTTGCCACTATTTATTTCTCTTACACATTGCTTTGCCAAATTTTAACGTCAATACTTTTCTCTCTTTTTCTAGATTGTGAATAACCCATTGACCCTTCCTAATGAGATCATATGGATTATAGCTATTAATCTATAATTAGAGCTGGATATGGATTGTTTGTTTATTTGGACACTAGATACTCATTACTTAGTGATATCACAAATTTTAACGTCTATGCATTATAGCTATTAATCTGGATATGAATCTATAGGTTATTGTCTTGGACACTAGATATCAAATTTAGACACTAGATATTGGGTTAAATTCAGTGATGTTCCTTTCAGAATTATTGATTTTATGTGAAATTTCTATGAATAGATAAATTTCTGTGAACAGATATTTCAATATCTCGATTGCAATTTTTTGATGCGTTTCTTCATTATATTGGAGAGGATATATGCTGATTAGTGTTGAAATGATTAGTGCTGAAAATAATCTGAAGCAATGATATCAATGTTCCTGGGTTTGAACACATTCTTAAGGGCAATGCACTTGTAGATTATATGGAACAACACATTCTTAAGCGTAAAAGTACTTGTTGGGGTGTGGTTAGAGAGGCAAAAAAATGGCAAGTTTGGAGAAGTGCTTTTGCCTGAATGCACTTTTGGTTAAGGATCCAACTGGCATTGCTTTTGGAGAGTGGTTTTAGAATCGAAATAGATGTTTAGGAAACTTAATTTAAGGCGAGTTTAGCCAAAAGTTAATTTGAGAATTCATTTCGTACAGAGTCTAAATTGCATGTAGTTGAAAATTTTATTTCATTTTGTTGTCTAAATTGCATGTAATATTGTTTAAATTCTTACTGGTTTTAGTAATTTTATATGGAATTTTATGTTATAAAGTATGGTACAATGTGGGAATGGGCAGCAACAAGCTAAAAACAGGGAAGACATGATCTCCGCCCTCCAGTTCAAATTCCAGCAAGTTTGCAACAAAAACGTGAACAATCAGAACAACCACAATAAAGAAGGCTATGGTGAGAGTGAAGTTGGGATTTGGGATTTGGGATTTCAAATTCAGAGTGAGTGAGAGAGTGGAATTTGGGAGCATTATGAGCTTTGTTTATATTGTTTCCAGGCATCTTGAGAACAAATTTATGTTGTTTATGAGCATTATAAGCTCTAATTATACTAGTATTATACACGTGCTTTGCACGTGGGAAATTTTTTTTTTGAGGGGGGAATGAAAAGGGGGAAAAAATTACGTGATTTGCACGTGGCGGAATTTTTTTTTGGTGGGGGGAATGGAAAGGGCAAAAAAAAAAATACCAATACGTGCGTTGCACGGGTTGGGTTAAGGACTAAGGCCTTCTCCCATTATAGTAGTAGAGATTGTTTCAAGGCATCTTGAGCTTTGATTATGTTTGAAAGCATTATGAGCATTGTTTATGTTGTTCCTAGGCATCTTGAGCTTTGTTTATGTTGTTTATGAGCATTATGAGCTCGTAACCCTCTATTCCAGTTGTACGTATTTTATCACGTAAAAATTTTGTATTATCAGTCAATTTTATTTCTTTTCTTCTCTTTGAACTCTTTATCTGGCACTGTTTAATTCTCCCGAATATTTTTCTGATCCATTCTATAATTTTTTGTGCATTTTTTTCAATTTGAGTTTAAACTCTAATCTTGATTAATCTTTAACTATATTCCTAATCCTAATTAAATCCCTTCTCACCTCACATGCAACCACCCCCAACCTCCAACCACATTTACGACATTAATTGACCACACCTTCCTACAAATATAGATACACATGTCACTTGCCTTCTCCTTTTTTTTTCTCCCTCCCAATATAAATATATATCACATAGCCAAACCCTACTACCTATTCTTATATATATATATATATATATGGGTAAAAGGGATATGAGCAACTTGCTCATTTAATAAATGAGCAATTGATTATGTGGCATGCATGTGGTACATTGGACAACTAACCCATTTAAGGATATTCCAATCACATGTATGCCACATCATCAATTGCTTATTTACTAAATGAGCAAGTTGCTCATACCCCTTTTTTATTTACTAAATGAGTAAGTTGCTCATACCCCTTTTTTATTTACTAAATGAGTAAGTTGCTCATACCCCTTTTTCCCTATATATATATATATATATATATATATATATATATATATATATATATCACTCTGTATCTCTTCTTTTTATCAACTCACTATATTTTTCTTCTTCTCCATTCCACACACCACCCTCCTTCTTCCTCGCAACCACTCGAGCCACCGACTGCACCATCGCGACCACCTTCAACCACCCCGAGTGCCTCCCCCTTCTTCTTTTACTACTTTCGAAACCCAACCCCCGAAGCTCACACAACTCGAAACACGAACTCCACTTACTCGCTGTCGTGTACCACCGTTGGCCGTCAATGCCCGCTGCCATTCTCACTATATATCATTGAGTTTCTGTCGCAGCTTTTCTTCTTCCCGTGGTCATCGTCACGATCGTTACCGTCAATAAAGGCAAGCATTTTCTTGAACTCTTGCAAGTAGTTCTTTGAATTTATTATCTTATATCAAGGATTGCTATTATTGATTCATCGGCGAGTCGGAATAATAGCATCTTTACCGTACCATGTTATTGTTTCATATTCTCCTTATCATATCGTGTTATTGATTCCAGTATAAGACCGTTAATTTATCATATTATCGAATATTCAACTTTGCTATCTCTAAATTTTTTGACCTTACACTAAGAATTTGACATAGTTTCCTTCATTGAAATTGAGAACCTTATAAACAAAAATCGTAGTCCATCGAGTGTAGAATCCAGAATATTTTATGGTTTCACAATACGATTTATAGATTGTGAGATATCACGATTTTAGTACTTTCATGTTGTAAATTCCAGAATCGAAACTGTGCACGAAACCTACTGTCATGTCTCTTGTACTGAGAATTAGACCGTGTTCCTGATACTGGATCCAAGAACTTTATGCATGAAAACCTTATCCCATCGAGTCTATAATCCAGAACATCTTATAGTTTCTCAATCTGATTTATAGGTTGCAAGTTATTATCATTTTAGTATTGTGACTCCTGGATTTCCAGAACAGAACTGTGCACGAAACATCAAAACCAGCAAATAATAAATTTTTACGCATAACTACTGTCACTAGAATGTATCGTGTGATTATGCGTTGGAACCGGAAGGGTCTACTTTCTAAAATCTCTAACGGAATCAGATTTGCTTTCCTGTAGCAGTGGTAAAGTGAATTTGAATGCAGATAGGTGTTGCTGTCTAGAAATTTATCTCTACGTTTTTGCATATAACCTCATTATTTTCCATATTTAATGAATTGAACTATATACATAACATGCATTGCATAGACCTTGATATCTTCTAGATATTGTATTGATACTACCGTTCCACTAGTCGTACCGACAGCATATTCATGATTAATTATCGTAAAAGAATAACAAGCTTGGGTTATAAGACTTCTCTTTTTTGCTCCGAAAACCCTAAGCCTCCACCTTAACTTTCCCCCAAATCCTAGAAACCCTAACCCTAGCCATGGCTCGACTTGTTGAAATAACCACCTCCGGTCGCGATTGAAGGTCCCACCGACCTCGACGCCGAGATCCGCCGGTGCTCCTGCATCCTCTGGAACATGCCGCCACCACCACCATCGGCTGCCACTCCACCGCCGTTATCGTCAGGAAAGAGCTTCACTAGACTGGGGCCTTGCGGTGGCCACGACCTCTTCGTCGACGATGGTTGTGACAGCACATCAACAAGAACGAAGGTGCTGGTATACTACTCACTACTCTCTTTGTTATCTGTGTGGATTTGGATATGGGGGAGAGTGAGGAGAGAGGAGATGTTTGGGTTTGGGATTTGGTTGAGTAACTATCCAGTGAACGAAGCACAATGTCTGAGCTTACCCTCCTACTCGAGATGGCCAGCGCACTTACATCTCTTATCAAGATGGCCATGTCAGAGTTCGAGAGGAGGGGATGCTGGCACGATGAAGAGTCTCATCTCAGGGAGCTTAGACGCTATCGCCCTACCGCGAGCACAAACCGCGGTGCTGTTCACTGGTCCTTTGGGGGCGACGTTGGTCATCATCGCTTCCCCGCATATCATCCCAAGGAACGTGCCCATAGAGCGGGTCCTTCTACTGGCCAATTACGGCGTAAAAAGTACCCACTCAAAGATCATCGTCACCAACTGGGGGAGAGAGGGGATCATCGGAGTTTCGCTGCAAGCATCAGACATAAACAACATCAACAGCCTCAGGCCCTTCCGACGCCTCACAAACAACCACTTCAACATACTTTTCCTCCCAATCAACCTCCTAACCACATACATCAACCCACACCCATCGGTTCAAACAATACTCAACTTCCCCCAATTCTTCAGATTAACCCTACTATCATCTCCAACCCCACCATTAAATCCAATCCCCCTCCTAAAGCGGTCTGTTTCAAATGTGGAGAATTGGGTCAATACCGAAAAGCTTGCACTAAAGAGGTTCGATGCACTGTTGCATGAAAATGGAGCAATGCTTGCTTCAAGCGATTCATCATCGATAAGAGGGAGGAAGTGGAGGTGGCACAGGCAACAACACCACCTTCCTCCTCCACTTTGCACATCGAGCCCATAAAGGCTTTCACCGGGGCACCTTTACAATTGAGTGGCCAAGAGGGGGCATCGGCCGTAACGAGTGACCACGATCTCAGGGATCAGGTGGCTCAAAAGCTACGCAAACCCCCAAAAAAACATCAGTCAAGGCTAGGGTGGTCAGACCCAGCAGGAGGTGCGCAAAAATCTAAAAAGGGGGCAACATTGGGGTTCGGGACTGAGCAGGTGGGATTCACAATAGGGAAGAAGACAAGGTGCAAGACGAAAAATACCTCAGATAGATAAAAAGACAAGGGGAAGAGGCTGATGGTTGAGGAACCAAGACAAGTCGAGTGTTTATCCACTGGGGATAGGAGTGTCTTGGTTTTCTGTGGGCCAAATGAGTGTTTTAGGCCTGTAAAGGAACCGAAGAATGTGGTATACGGCAATGTCCATCTGAAGCCTGTCAGTAGTACTTTAGATACTGACAATCTAGAGGACGTCGATAATGGCTCTAGGATGTTTGGGCCTGGTTCTTTATTATCTAACAGGCCCAAGACGGGGATGGTCATTCCGGCCGAGCCGCCTAGTGATGAGGACGATGAATCGTATTGGGAAACAGACTCAGAAACAGAAGAAGTGCTTCAGGATACCCCTTAGACGGCCAAAACGTCAGAAGTTTACCCTCCCTCATCCACCGAGTTGGCGGCTTGCTCCTCCAATTCTACTTCAAAGTCACAATCGAGGAACAGAGGCCTGCTTGTGCAAGAGATCTCAAACAGGAGTCAGGACAAATCACTTGATGACTACCTGGATAGTGCTGCTGCTACCGCATTGGCTAAGTACAAAGGTGGCGGCTCGTTACCATCCGTGTTCAATTTTATGACCGGTGCTCAAATTTTCAATCTTGCTAATGTTTGTGGCCTTGCGGTTAACGATAGTGAACGAAATGCGATGCTCCTTAACAAGATAAGAGGGTGGAATTTATCTAGAGAGGATTTTGATTGATGGGAGATGCAGCTCTGTTCATCTATCTTATTATTGGTGATGGACCCCCATTCCTCAGGGTTTGTTGGGGGATGTTGGTGTTGGTCCTTTGGTGGGAGCTTGCTTATGTCTTTCTGTTTGTGTCCCACCAGTAATATGTGCTTTTGTCCCACTCCTCTTTCTTGGGGTGGAGTTTATGTGCTTTTGTTTATGTTTTACTTCTGTTATGTTTGTAGGACTTTGTAACTAGCTCAGTACTCTGAGTTTGTTTTATTAATCTCTTATTAATAAAATAGGGTGGCCATACTCCACCTTTTCTTCAAAAAAAAAAAAAAACAAGCGGGGTTATATGGGTACGACTTAGTAGTGGGCAATATAGGGAAGTATACTCTGAAGGGGCCCGTGTTTATCGGAATAGTGATTCTTGATTACATGTCTTGACACTGTCACTGGAAGATCTGAGTACATAATCCTATAGAATCTACTACCTAAGTCTAAACGTCACATGATTAATATGCACCCGAACTTGTGATATGGGATACATGATTACGTGCATTAGATAAGTTAATAAAAACGATAGACCCGAGATTGACACTAAGCATGATTCTTGATTCTTGATTACATGATTCTTAATTCTTGATTACATAATTCTTGATTTCATGATTATTGATTAACTGATCCTAGGTTACCAATTGCTTATACTTTGAAGTCTTGAATACACTTATTTACAGTTGTTACTTACATGATCATATTGTTCCATTTCCTTACTTTCTTCTATATTGTATTGTATTGTTTTTTAGTTTTTGCACTACTACTTCTTGTTCCTTCCATGTTATATCTTGTTATCTTACCATTTTACTACTTGTTGCTACTTGTTGTCTGAAGCTTGCTCTAACGGACATTTTCCCCACTTTTTTTTTAGTTAATAATTATACCGGTACTGATGGACCTGACAAACAGACTCTCTAGACGATCGTTGCTGCATTATTACTACTTCCTGTTGTTTTCCTTTCAATCGCTATTTTATGTAGTTGCTATAGCGAATTATTTATCATACTGTTTTAATTCTGGTACCTTGTATTCCCGGGCATCTTGACCCGATGTTTATGTATTTTCCAAATGATGGTTATTCTATTTCCAGCATATGTGATCATCATATTTGACTGCATGAATGTGTTATAAATATCTTATTGAGCTTATAACTGTACAACTTATGAATGATATTATATCATTCGCTGGGCCTCAGTTGTGTGCTCGTACTTTTGTATGGTGGGAAGCGGGCGTGACAGGTTTTTAGTGGTATCATAGCCTGGTTCTCTAAACCATGTTAAGCTCAACAAGTGTGCACACCACATTGATCACATGAACATTTAATAACTATTTTGTAACCTGGAAACTGACCTTACTCAATTGTGCAGAATATGGTTCGCAGAGGATCTTTAACTTCATGACCCAGAAATGGACCATCGGAGAAGGCCGCAGTTCTCCGAGCAATGCAGCGAATGATGGAGCTACAGTAGGAACACAACCAGCTGATGAGGGGTAGTTTGGAAAAAGCTCAAAAAGCTGCCAACCGAGCTGGACCAATCCTAGGAGCATTACTGCCAAGGCCTGGCACCATGTTAGATTTTATGAGACTGCGTCCGGAGAAGTTCGAGTCACTACTAGAAGTTGAGCAATGGCTAATTAGGACTGAGCAGTTGCTACAGGCCGCAAGAATCTCTGATGTGGACCATGTGGATGTAGTCACCATTCAGCTGACAGACATCACTCACATCTGGTGGAAGGCAGAGACCGAAAGATTAGAGAGGCCTATCACTTGGGCCGCCTTCGCCGAGAGCTGTTTGACTAAGTTCTTCCCCCGTGTTACTAAGGTGGAGATGGAATGCCAGTTCATCTTTCTAACCCAAGGAAAGTGGTCAGTTGATGAATATGTCGCAAAATTCACTCGGATGAGTCGTTTTGCGTCAACCATGGTAGAAAATGATGATGAAAAAGCCCGACGATTCTTAATGGGCTTGGAATATGATATTCAGGATCGTCTAGTCGTCCACCAGCACCGTACCTAAGCTGCCATGCTTGATGCAGCTAGGATTCAGGAATAGACTCACAGGAGGAGGAATGTCGCTCGGCGGCAGTACAGCCTATTACCGTCATGAGGCCATTGGGAGGACCAATATGAAGGCCATTTCAGACCCCAATGACTAGAACACTACCCTACTTGCCAGTTGCTATGAAGAAGGACCTGGTGTGTAACTATTGCCACAAGATTGGTCACGTACGTAAGGACTGCAGGACTGCTAACCGCATGTGCCTTGCGTGTAGAGCAAGCGACCACATGATTCGGGATTGCCCGAAGAACAGGTACGGTGCACCAGCCGAAGGATCAACACAACATGGACCACCAGCTCGTTGTCTGGGCAGGCCACCATTCCCACCACAGAGGCAAGTTTATGATCAGAGGAACACAACTCCTAGGGGAGGCTAGAATGGAGGACGTGGTCAGGCCTACAATCTGACTGCAGAAGAGATAGAGACTGCCAAAGGAGTAGTTGCAGGTATTCTTGCATTTGAGTCATATTCAATTCTTGCATTTTTCTTTCATTTTGCATTCATCTTTATTCTTTGTCTCACTATTAGGTATCATACTAGTTCACTTTTTTCCTATCCGTGTTCTTTTTTATTCGGTTGCTACCCATTCTTTTATTTCTGCTTGTTTCGTCGATTGGCATCGCTTGCCTTGCGGTGACATGCTAGTGGCTTGGAATATCACCACAGGAGCAGGTGTCTTTGTTTATTCTAAAGAATGCAAGTAGAGTCCCTTATCGATCGTAGCATGGATTTTATAGCAGGCCTCGTCATCATCAACAACTCAGGGTTTGATGTTATACTAATAGATTGGTTGGGTGCTACTCATGTCGTGATTGACTGCCAAAAGAAGAATGTAGTGATCCGGATTCCAGGTCGCCAAGAATTTGAGTTCCATGCTAGCGATACACCATTTGGGCATGTTAAGAAGGGTGGAATGCTGAAGTCAGTGTGTACTAATGGCGAAGTGGCACCTTTGATTGTATGAGATTTTCTAGATGTCTTTCCAAATGAATTGTCTGGGTTGCCTCCAGACCGTGATGTGGAGTTTAGTATCAAGATCCAACCGGGTACAATGCTAATCTCGAAAAGTCCCTACATGATGACACTAGTGGAGTTGGTCGAACTGAAGTTGCAAGTTCAAGAGTTACTAGATAAAGGATTTTTCAGGCCAAGTGTTTCGCCTTGGGGAGCTCCTGTACTATTTGTTAAGAAGAAGGATGGAAGTTGTAGGCTCCACACTGATTACCGGGAACTGAACAACGTGACTGCGAAGAACCGGTCCCACTGTCGAGGATTGACGACCTATTTGATCAACTTGGAGGTGTTTTATTTTTTAAAGTTGGATCTTCGTTCGGGGTACCATCAAGTTAAGGTGAAGACCGAGGATATTGAGAAGACCGCATTTCGAACCCGATATGGTCAATATAAATTCCTTGTAATGCCATTCGAAGTTACCAATGCACCAGCTGTTTTCATGGGTCTGATGAACAAGGTGTTTTCACTATTTTTGGACAAGTTCATGGTAGCATTCATCGACGACATTCTGGTGTATTCTCGAAACAAGGAGGAGCACGCTGAGCATCTGAGGACCGCTCTGCAGACTTTGAGGGAGAATCGCCTGTTTGGGAAGCTAAGTAAATGCAAGTTCTGGCTGGATCATGTTGCATTTTTGGGCCACATCATCTCAGGAGCTGGAGTTTCAGTAGACCCAGAGAAAGTTGTTTCTTTCAAGGATTGGCCAGTACCTAAGTTAGTGTCAAAAGTCCGTAGTTTTCTCGGACTAGCATGCTATTATCGGAAGTTTGTGCAGGACTTCTCAAGGATTGCTGGACCCTGATGAAACTGACGAGGAAAGATTAGAAGTTCGTATGGGATGATGCGTGTGGTCAGGCCTTCGAGGAGTTGAAAGATCGACTGACATCGGCACCTGTGTTAACTGTACCGGATGATTCAGGAGGATTCGTGATTTATTGTGATGCACTTGGTAAAGGGTTGGGAGCAGTACTAATGCAGCAAGGCAAAGTTGTTGCTTATGCATCCAGGTAGTTGAGGCCACACGAACAGAACTACCCTACTCATGATCTTGAGCTCGCATCCGTGATTTTTTCCTTGAAGTTATGGAGGCACTACTTGCTCAAGAATAGAGTTGAGATCTTCACTGACCATAAGAGCCTCAAGTATGTATTCATGCACAAGGAGTTAAACATGAGGCAGAGGAGATGGCTGGAATTCATGACAGACTATGACATCAACCTACAGTATCACCCGGGTAAAGTGAACACGGTACCAGACGCCCTGAGCAGAAGATCGGCAACTATGTTTCTCACTGAGCAGAAGATATTGTTGGAAGAAATGAGAAGACTAGACATGGAGGTGATTTTGCCAGGTTTAACACAATAATATATGATGTTACGATTGCAATCTTCGTTGATCGAGTAGATCAAAGAAGCCCATGCAGGGATGAGCAGTTACAAAAGTTCAGAAGTCAAGTAGAGGCAGGCTTGAGAACCGACTTGATTATTCATGCAGATGGATCACTTCGCTTTGGAACTCGACTATGTGTACCGAAGGAAGAAGTCAGACAGAAATTGCTCGCAGAAGCCCACCATTCACTCTGGAGGCACAAAGATGTACAGGGATTTGAAACAACACTTGGTGGCACGGCATGAAGAGAGCAGTGACGAAGTTTGTATCACAATATCTGGTTTTCCAGCAAGTGAAAGTGGAACATCTGTGGACCGCTGGACTTTTGCAGCCTCTTCCAATCCCGGAGTAGAAATGGGAGAACATCACCATGGACTTTGTGATGGCGCTGCCAAGGAGTCCCATAGGACACAATGCCATTTGGGTAATCGTGGATCATTTGACAAAGAGTGCCCACTTCATTCCTTTCAGAGTGGGTCAGTCCACAGAGAGTCTGGCCAAGAAGTACATACAGGGATTGTATGGTTGCACGGTGTTCTCGTTAGTATTGTGTCCGACAGAGATACGAGGTTCAGGTCCAAGTTCTGGGAGAGTCTTCAGAGGAGTCTGGAAAGCAAGTTGAATTATAGTGTAGCATTCCACCCTCAGACAGATGGACAGTCTGAAAAGACGATTCAAACTCTGGAAGACATGTTGAGGTCCTGTGTTCTTCAATTTGGAGGTTCTTGGGAAGATCATCTGCACTTGGTTGAATTCTCGTACAATAACAGTTACCAGACAAGTTTTAAGGCAACACCATTCGAGGCACTCTACGGTCGTAAGTGTAAATCACCAGTCTGTTGGGATGACAACGGCGAGAGGAAGCTTTTGGGACCAGAGTTGATTATGAAGTCAATGGACGCAGTGTCTCAGATCAGGAAACACCTGAGGGCAGCTCAAGACAGGCAGAGAAAATGGGCTGACACTCACCGAAGATCCTTGGAGTTTGAGGTAGGTGATCATGTGTTCCTCAGAGTATCACCATCAAGGGGCATCATCCGTTTCTGAGGCAGAGGCAAGCTTAGTCCTCGATTCATCGACCCATTCGATATTGTGGAACGAGGGGAGAAGGTCGCTTATAGGCTAGCGCTACCACTTGTGTTATTAGGAGTTCATGATGTATTCCATGTTTCCCAACTCAGGAAGTACATCAGAGATGTCAGCCATATTGTCAACTACTTAGAGTTATCGGTACAACCGGAATTATCATGTGAAGCTTAACCAATTTCTATCTTGGACTAGCGTGAGAAAGTGCTGAAGAATAAAGTCATCAAGCTTGTACGAGTCTCTTGGAATCCTCACTAGCCAGGTGAGTCGATATGGGAGCTCGGGGAAGAAATCCAGAAGTACCCTCATCTCTTCGAGTAGGTTTCTTGCTTTACTATCCTATATCCCGCCTGAGTAAATTTCGAGGACAAAAATTTTCTTATAAGGTGGGTAGGATTGTAACCCCCTATTCCAGTTGTACGTATTTTATTACGTAAAAATTTTGTATTATCAATCAATTTTATTTCTTTTCTTCTGTTTGGACTCTTTATCTGGGACTGTTTGATTCTCCTGAATATTTTTCTGATCCATTCTATAATTTTTTTTGTGCATTTTTCCCAATTTGAGTTTAAACTCTAATCCTAATTTTTCTTAACTATATTCCTAATCCTAATTAAATCCCTTCTCACCTCACATACAGCCACCCCCAACCCCCAACCACATTTATGACATTAATTGACCACCTCCTACAAATATAGATACACACGTCACCTGCCTTCTCTTTCCTTTTTTTTCTCCCTCCCTATATAAATATATATCACATAGCCAAACCCTACTACCAATATTCCTATATATATATATATATATATATATATATATATATATATATATATATATATATACATACATACATCACACTGTCTCTTTTCTTTTTCATCAACTCACTGCATTTTTCTTCTCCTTCTCGAGCACCACCCTCCTTCTCGCAACCACTAGAGACATCGAATGCACCATCACGACCACCTTCAACCACCCCCGAGTGCCTCGCTCTTCTTCTTCTGCTGCTTCTGAAACCTAACCCCGAAGCTCACACAACTCGAAACCTGAACTCCACTTACTCGTTGTCGTGTACCGCTGTTGGCCATCATTGCCCGCTACCATTCTCATTATCGTTGAGTTGCTGTCGCAACTTTTCTTCTTCACGTGGTCATTGTCATGATCATAATCGTCAATAAAGATAAGCGTTTTCTTGAACTTTTGCAAGTAGTTCTTTGAATTGATTATCGTATATCAAGGAATGTTATTATTGATTCATCGGAGAGTTGGAATAATCACTTCTTTATCGTACCATGTTATTGTTTCATAGTCTCCTTATCATGCTGTGTTATTGATTCCAGTATAAGGCCGTTAATTTATTGTATTATCGAATATTCAACTTTGTTATCCCTAAATTTCTTGACCTTGCACTAAGAATTTGACCTAGTTTCCTTCATTGAAATTGAGAACTTTATACAAAAAAATCGTATTCCATCGAGTGTAGAATTCATAAAATTTTACAGTTTCACAATCCGATTTTTAGATTGTGAGATATCAAGATTTTAGTTCTGTTATGTTGTAAATTCCAGAACCGAAACTGTGCACGAAACCTATTGTCTTGTCTCTTGTACTGAGAATTAGACCATGTTCCCGATACTGGATCCAAGAACTTTATACATGAAAATCGTATCCCATCAAGTCTAGAATCCAGAACATCTTACGATTTCTCAATCCGATTTATAGATTGTAAGTTATTAACATTTTAGTACTGTGACTCCAGAACTGTGCACGAAATATCAAAACCAGCAAATAATGAATTTTTACGCTTAACTATTGTCCCTAGAATGTATCATGTGATTATGCGTTGGAGCAAAAGGGAGTCTACTTTCTTGAATCTCTGACAGAATCAGATTTGCTTTCCTGTAGCAATGGTAAAGTGAATTTGAACGCAGATAGGTGCTGCTGTCTAGAAATTCATCTCTATGTTTTTTCATATAACCCCGTTATTTTGCATATTTAATGAATTGAACTATATACATACTATGCATTGCAAAGCTCTTGATATCTTCTAGATATAGTATTAATACTACCGTTCCACTAGTCATACCGATTGCATGTTCATGATTAATTATCATAAAAGAATAACAAGCCGGGGTTATAAGGGTTAGTAGTGAGCAATATAGGGGAGTATACTCGGAAGGGGGCCCGTGTTTCCCGGAATAGTGATTCTTGATTACACAATTCTTGATTACATGTCTTAATACGTTCACTGGAATATCCGAGTACATAATCCTATAGAATTCACTACCTAAGTTTAAATGTCACATGATTAAAATTTACCCGAACTTGTGATTTGGGACATAGGATTGTGTGCATTAGATAAGTTAATAAAAATGATAGATCCGAGATTGACACTAAGCATGATTCTTGATTCTTGATTACATAATTCTTAATTCTTGATTACATTCATGATTATTGATTAACTGATCCTGGGTTACCAATTGATTATACTTTAAAGTCTTGAATACACTTGTTTACAGTTGTTACTTACATGATCATATTGTTCCCATTCCTTGCTTTCCTCCATATTGTATTGTACTATTTTTCAGTAATTGCACTACTACTTCTTGTTCCTTCCATGTTATATCTTGTTATCTTATAATTTTACTGTTTGTTGCTACTTGATGTCTGAAGCTTGCTCTAACGGACATTTTCCTCACTTTTTTTAGTTAATAATTATACATGTACTAATGAACGTGACAAACAGACTCTCTAGACGATCGTTGCTGCATTATAACTACTTCCTGTTGTTTTCCTTTCAGTCACTATTTTATCTAGTTGCTATAGCGAATTATTTATCGTATTGCTTTAATTCTGGTACCTTGTATTTCCGGACATCTTGACCCGATGTTTATGTATTTTCCAGATGATGGTTATTCTATTTCCAGCTTATGTAATCATTATATTTGCCTGCATGAATGTGTTACAAATATCTTATTGAGCTTATAATTGTACAACTTATGGATGATGTCGTATCATTCACTGGGTCTCAGTTGCGTGCCCGTACTTCCGTATTATGGGAAGCGGGGCGTGACAGTTTATGTTGTTCCCAGGCATCTTGAGTTCTGTTTATGTTGTTATGAGCATTATAAGCTTTACTTATGTTGTTTCGAGGCATCTTGAGCTCTGTTTATGTAATTTGTGAGCATTATGAGCTCTGTTACTATTGTTTCCAGGCATCTTGAGCTCTGTTTAATATGTTTATGAGCATTATGAGCGCTGTTTATAAAGTAATTTCACAAATTTGAAGGATTTTGAAGGATGTTTTGTTGGAATTTTTTAAGGAATTGAAAGAATTCTTAAGGAATTATTAAAGGAACTTTTCAGGATTTATTAAGGAATTATACAAAATAAAGAGGAAAAAACAACAACTAATGAAATCCTCCTAAATTTCCCGCATAATCTCCCAATTTTCCAAAAAACTCTCCAAATTTTCATAAGGGTATTTGTCTTTGAAAAGTGGAAACGTTAGCATTTTTTTCCTTCAAAAAACACCCCAAAGTTAACGGAGTAGGCCTTACTGCCTAACAGAGCAAACTTAAGTAGGGTTTTTTGCTAAAAAAAATCTGAGACAGGTTTTCTTCCAAAGGAGTAAAACTCAGTAGGGTTATCTGAAATTTACCCTAGACTAAAATAATTTTGAGAAACTTATAAAATTATATAAAATTCTAAAAATATGTGAAAGAATTAAGAAAAATCACATCTTTAAGGGTATAGTTTAGTAAAATTTACCCTAAAAATATGTGCTCAGCCCACCCTTTGTGTACATCCTGATTGGTAACACCCGGGCCATGACCCACCTCATCTTGACCCTCCCCTCTCCCTCCTAAATTCACACCCTCTCCGACACCGCTCTCCACTCCTCCCTCCTATCCCGCGTCTCCGTCGTCCACGACCGACGCGACATCCCCCTCTCCAACACCCCCTCCATCTCTCCGCCCACATCACCCTGCCATCAGCCACCTCCCTCCTCACCAAATCTCATTCTTGGAACTGACACCGCAATCATCCCCGTCTTCAAACTGTACTTTTCTCCAAATCCAAATTTCGGAATATAAAAAACACAAATTAGACATTGAAAATAAAATTAGGTAGTAAATTAGAGTTTCAATAATTAATATATACACCACACATAGCTACAATTGATTTAGTTAAACAAAAATTTTCAAAGCATTTTCACAAACACCATACGTGATGTATAGGCATTTCATCGAACACTTGATGAGCAAAATACAGTTCTAAAAATTAAGTACCAGATTTCTAGGTTTTCAAGTGTTTTCTATTTAAATATGCATGAGACAATAACAAAAAGGGAAAAGTATAAGAAACCTTACCAAATACCATTTTTGAATTCGACATCGCAATTAATCATATCCATCTTCACCCCGTACTCTTCTCTAAATCCAAATTTCAGGATTTCAAAACACAAATTAGAAATTGAAAATGAAATCAAGTATTAAATTAGGGTTTCAGAAATTAATACATACACCATACATAGATATAATTGCTTAGTTAAGCAAAATTTCTCAAAATTATTTTCACAAACACTTTGTGTGCGATATAGGCATTTCATCAAACAGTTGAGCAAAACACAGTTCTAGAAATTAAGTACCGGATTTCTAGGTTTTCAAATTCCTATTCAAATATGCATGAGGCAATAGCAAAAATGGAAAGGTATCAAATCTCCTTCTTGAATCCGACACCGCAATCATCATCGTCTTCAACCCATAATTTCCCTCAATTTCACCGGAAATACTATCTTAATGAACGCGGTGGTTCGAAAAAGGCGAAAGAGGTGGCGCGGTGCATGGGAGGCAACAACATTGGAGGCAAGGGTTAGGGAGGATTTTGAAAGTGGGAGAGGATGATATCGTGGCGGAGGAGGGTTTAAGGTTTGTTATTTTTATTTCTTTATTTTATGAAAATGTGCATAATGCACATGTTAATTTAAATAAGATTCATATTTTTGCTCTCCTTTCTATATTTCAAAATAGATGAAGGGAAGAGGGGGTAGACCAATTAGCTTAATATCTATAATAATCTCTAATATTATAATGGGAGAATTGGAATTGTCGTTTGCAAATCTCTAAACGTACGTGCATTGCCTGTGTATAACTAATATAAAAGATGTCTTAGGTTCGAGGCCAGACTACGTCGAAATTTTTACTTTAAAGTATACATTTATTAAGACGTGCATCGCACGTGTAAATTTCTAGTATCTCTAATTTATATATATATCTTAAGTTAACAGGCTACCCTATCTCTCCTTTCTCTATTTTGAAATAGAGAAAGGAGAGCAAAAGTATGAATTGACACGTGCAGTCCACACCAATTGCCAAAACAGAATTAATTAAAAAAATACAACAAAAAAACATTTCCTCTTCCACATCTCCCCAAAACGCACAAACCCTAACTCTCCCTACCCCAAAACCCACCCACATCTCCTCACCCGTCCGTCCCTACCATCGCCCACCGTCCACCCCGCCCCGATTCCGCCCGTCTCTACCCTCCATCGTCGCCGACCGTCGTCGATCCCACCCCGACCCCGCCGTCTCTACCCTCCATCGTAAGTTTCCCTTTTACTTAAATTTTTTTTATCTTTTTCTATCTAGATCAAAGAATTCTTTATGAAAAGATTTGTTTCAGAGGATACGTGTTAAACATTTATTTTGGACTTGGGTTGAACTAACCACTCATGTTCAAGTCCTGATCCAAACAAAGTTATCTACTAATTTTGATGTTGCGAGAGCGTAGAAATTTGACCCAGTTAGTTATTACTCAAATTTATGATTAATGAAAAAGAATGGTATTTATTAGGTCATCTTTACATTCATAGAAACATTCAGCTTCAAGTAAAGGTCTATTCGTATATGCCCATTAAAAAGGGCAGGAAAAAAGTGTTCCAACTACAATACCCATTAACATTATTATCGAATCTGTGAAGAATTCAAGCTATATTTTAGACCTTATCGACTAACAATGCATAAGCCCATAGATTTTGTATAATTGTACTTATGTTTATTTTTACTATTTTATTGGGAGAGTATCACCAAACAAATATTAATTTGCAACAAAAAAAACACGTGTATTGTAATCCAACAAACACGTACAATTCACATGTATAACTAATATAAAAAAGGTACAATATCGAAATCTTTATATATATATATATATATATATATATATATATATAGGGAAAGCTTCGGTTGAGCACTACTCTAGTGCTCACCGCGTGAACACTAGGCCTTCGGGCGTTCATATCGAAAATCCGAACCGTTCACATTGATCTACACATTTAAATTAGTCTAAATATGTTAAATCAAATCATTTGAAATTCATTTGCCCATTCATTGAAGTGTTACAAAATTGTATGGCTGAAAATCATTGTTTTTATAGTCACATGATGGATGGGTAAATGAATTTCAAATGATTTGATTTTACATATTTAGACTAATTTAGATGTGTAGATCAATGTGAACGGTTCGGATTTTCGATATGAACGCCCGAAGGTCTAGTGTTCACGCGGTGAGCACTAGAGTAGTGCTCAACCGAAGCTTTCCCTATATATATATATATATATATATATATATATATATATATATATATATATATATATATATATATATATATATATATATATATATATATATATATATATATAAGCGTGCATTTATATTTATATATTATGCTATATCTTAAGCTAATAGGCCTACCCCTCTCTCCTTTCTCCATTTTCCTCCATTTTGAAATGGAGAAAGGAGAACAAAAGTAGGAAATCACACCTACCTTAACACGTACACACCACATTTTTTTACTTAACAAAATAAAATACAAAAAAAATTCAAAAACAAAAAAAAATCCCTCCTCTCCCAACTCTCCCTCCTCAAAATCCCGCTAACCCTCCTCCCCACCAAATCTCAGCAATCATTGTTTGCCAACCCGCCCATATTCTCACCGTTGATGCTCGCTGGCCTACCGTGGGTGATGACACTGCCGGTAAGAATTCTCCTATGAATTAGGGTTTTTGAATTCCTAATTTGTTTTGTAATATTGTATTCATGAAACCCTAATTTACCACCCGCTTTTACTCTTGATTTCTAATTAGGGCATTTCAATTCTTAAAATTTTAAAATACAAACCCTAATTCTGGATTTAAAAATAAAGATTGGTTATTTTCATACCAAATCCTTACTAATGTTCTGTTCTTGATTCTTTGTTTCTTCAGATCTAATAAATTAGAATTTAGAGGCTATGGTAGAAATTGAGATTTTGGAAGGCGAAGAGATGAAGGAAAGAATAAACTGTAGGAAAGTAAAAGGTAATGTAAGTGATTATATGTTTGTTTTTGTTTATTCACTGATTTACACGTGTACTCCCAGAGATTACGGAGATGACAATTAGGCCTGTATGTCATGTCATCGCTGCAATTAACCCAGATGTAGGTTACGTGAAGGTCAACTTTTATTCTTCAATTTGATGGTAATTGTGTTCACTACTTCTTATAATTATTTCTCATGAAAAATTACTTTTGTTAAGTTCTTGAGCTTTTCATTTGTTTTTAGCAATCTCTCATAATTATTTTAGTAATCTTTCTTCAATTAGAATTGTTGTTTCAGTTTTCATATCATATTTCAGGTAATATTTAATTTGTTTGTGTTGAGTATTTTTCTGCTTTTTTACGGTAATATGGTCAAGTTTTGAGATTCAGGATCAGATGCAAACCTAATAATGTAAGGTTTCAGATTAGAAGCAAGGGGATCGTCAAGTGTGAAATTGGAACAAATTGACTTGCATATGAGGGTTTTTTTCTTCTAATTGATATATGTTTTCATTTGAACTTTTGCATTTTAAGTAATATTATCATTAAATTTTTAATTACAAAGAATGATGGATTGTAGATGATGGTAAAAGCATGAAAGTTGAATAGTTTGGTCAATTTTATCATTATTGTATTTTATTATTTTTTATTTTCTTAGGGTAAAAGTGAATAAATGAGTGAATAAAAAAAAAGCTAAGGACTTCCATCAAATGGTTGTTGAAATGAGAAGATGAAAATTTGATGAAGCAAGAGAAGCTTCAGAATATGTTGGAATCGGAAGGGAAACAACATGCCGATTGTGGTATCTTTTCTACATATTTATTTTTTGTTTGAAAAATTTTGGTGAATCATAGTATCATGTGTGTTTTATAGTTTGATCATTTTATATAGACACAACTAGGGAGTAATATAGAAAAGTTGGAGACAAATATTGAGGAACTTCGCAGACAATATGAGTTTTTGCAAGCAAGCTTTAGAATAGAGGAATCTGATAAGATTGTAAGTCTCTTTCTTAGCATCTCTAACTTTCGGTAATTATTGGACTATTTTTTTATTTTCTTTTAATTGAATAGATATATAGAATGATGTTGCTTGGTTTGAAAGTATGAATTAGTTAATTTGTAGATTTATCATCTTTTCATTATATTGTGATTGAAATAGCAAAGAGGTATTTTTAAATTTTTAAGAAATATATAATTTTATGAGTCCCTCAAAATTATTTTAATCTGTACAATTTGCACAGGGCAACACTAGTATTATAATGGGAGAGTTGGGGTTGTCATTTGTAGACATTCAACCATCTAATCTCAACTATTTAATTTTAAGTGGGAGTTATATTAACCATTCATTTACTTAACTGTTATTAGTTACCATAATACCCTCAAAATTCAAATTTATTTACGATATAATTACTTACAAAAGTGCAATTCAAATAAAATAAAAGTTTGCGTCACTATGGAGTAATTTGTAAAGAGTATGTGATGAGTAAAGAGATATCTCAAGTTGGAAGCCATATTACATCTTAATATTTACTATATAAAAATATTTAATAAAATTAATTAAAATATTTATCGCTCGTAGTTATAATTGAATGGCGTGTAAACTAGTACTAAGTTAGAAAGATTTCAAAGGTAGAGGATTGTATATTTAATGCTCGAAATTGAATTTCCACTTTTCACACCTCTGAAATTCTAAGTTAAAAGGAAAAATACTAATTGTACTATTTTTAATGAGTGAAGGAGCTTTGCACTTTCAGAATAAAATATTTCATATAGAGTACTCGAAAACACATATAAATGTTGATCATACATACAAATGTTGATGATACATACATACAAACGTTGAGCTCTTCTGGAGGGTTCTTACTCATACATCACATGATACAAATTATTATGTTATGGAATGATTATTCATTTTGCAACTGCTAAAAACATGATCAATAAGCATTAAAACAAGTTGATTTTTCATACATAGAAATAATAATAATAATGACAGGTAAATCAATGTAAAGGATGCTGATAGTCAATTATGGGTTCCATCGCGTTCATACGAGGAATTCACCTCATATGAGGCTTCTTTTCCTCATTTTCAATAGAAAAAGTGAAACCTCATACTTATAGAAGACAATTTTATTCATATAAAGTAGTAGGATCCATGTGACCGGACTTTATATGGACGATCTATATTGTTCATTATGCTTTTAATGTCATACGATGTGTGTGTACACAAAAAGTCAAACTGTTTGGAGCCTTTTTAACCATGTATCACATCGTATCTATTTGTAATATTATTTAAAATTCATTCAATTTGCAACTACTTAAAAGAAGAATACACAATCTCAAAACACCTTGATATTTTATAGACCATACAGTATTATGATAATAAAAATAAAATAAACAATGTCGATCAACTGTGAGGGGTCCTACCAAGTAACTATAAATACTCTATAGGAGGATATCATCTTCTATAAGGTTCCCTCTTCTCTTTTTAATATTCTACATTCACACTATTAGTCATTAGCCCTGAGAAAAAGCTCATGTACTGTAGTAGCAGTGCAAAAATAGTACACTAGAAATTGATTTATAAAATGTAATAAAAAAAATAGCCCGTCACCTATCTCCTCTAGATCTGGCTATTCCCTACCCCTTCTCCGCTGACTCCCTTTTGTAAAGTTTCTCCCCCCCCCCCCCCTACATGCCAATCTCATTTTCTTCCTTCCCCCCTTCATTAGTTTTCCCCTCATCAAACCCTCTTCCATCCTTGGGGCCTATCCTCTCAGATCTGGCCCAATCCCCCCTCTGGCACCCATCTCACCTCTTCTCCTACTCCTTCCCCTCTCTGATTCTACTCGAAGGAGGTCTTCCCCCCTTTTTTCCAACCATTGTCGTAGATTCTGGCTTTGTGTGGTGTGGTTGGTGTTGATCTCTCGCTTGGTAGATTGGCTTCTGAGTACAGCCCCGCCTATAGTCGGTGCCTTGCTGCAGATCCAGTTACTGGAGTTCCTTTCATCGACTCAGGGTGCTCCTTCCTATCTTGCCGCTGTAAGTTGCTCTCACTCTCGCCCTTACTCCCTTCTGCTTTCTAATAGTGGCTTGATTTGTTCAGTAGTGTTCTTTTATTTTGTTAGTATCTATCTCGCGCTGTATTTTGATTTTTTGGCCTTCTTTTAGCTGTGGTTTTCTATTTTGTCTGGGTTTCTTGTTCTCTCCCCCTTTTGGTTCTTTTAGCTCGTCTCGCCCTCTCCTTCCCATTCTACCTCTCTTTCTTCTACTCCCCTATGGTCTTGTATTCCTTGTGCTCTTGAGTTCTTGGTTTTGCGCCTGGCTTGTGAGCAACGATTGTGCATGGTTTTCCCGGTTTGGGTTGCTTTTGGTCTCCATCTTTTCCCTCTATTGTTTTTTCTTTGGTTTTTTGTCATCTTCTCCTTACTAATTTTTTGCCTTTTTTCTAATTTTCATTTACTTTGGCTTTTGCATTTTTCCAATTTCTACAATAGTTGTTATTCTCCTCAGTTCTCTCTCTCTCCCTTCCTATTCCTTATTCTTTACTGTTGTGGGCCGGTACTTTTCATGGGCCTTTTATGGGTTGAAGTAGTTAAAAAGAAGTTAAAAAAAAAGAAATTGGTTCAACGGCCCATGAGCGGCCCAGGCTTTCGAACCCTCTAGGGTTATCCTCAGCCTCTGTAATCTGCTTTTCTTTCTCTTCTGACTCTTCACCTTCTTCATCTCCTGTTTCTTCCCCCCCACTTCTCTCCCACTGCTTTTGCTGTCTCCAACCTGGTCACCTCAGAAACTTTTGCTCCTTCAAAATGAAATGCCTGTTCTGCCTTAAACCTGGGCACTCGCGCAACAGGTGTTTTTCTTTGCAACAATTACTAGGTCTATCCTTGGGAGTGCCTTTCTCTGATCAGGTCCTTAATGCCCTAGACTTCCCATCTTTTCAATCTAAGCTTGCCAATATGCATGTTTACAAAGCCAAGCACCCTAAATTAGATGCGCAATCCCCTCTTCTTCCTACTTCCCCTGCCTCTCGACTTATAGCTGCCCCCTCTATCCCTCCAACCTCTCATCCGACTTTACCTGCTACCCAGCATTTGGTAGTCAGTACCCCCGACACCCCTGCTGTTCAATCCCTTCCTATCCCTAGTCCCCCCTCCCCCCCCCGACTGTAGGTCCTAAGGCCCAGGTCACCCTTCTTTATGTGCCTACCCAAGAGACTATTGCCAAAATGCACCAGGTTGACTGTTTAGGTGCGGTGTCTTTTTCTGGTGGATCCATCTCCAATTACTCCCTTGACTCTTTTCTTTGCAAGACTAGCAATATCTCTGACTGAATCTGGGCTGTCAATACTTGTTCCAACGGCAACGTTGTCATTAAATGCCCTAATACCAAAACTCTTGATGATTTGGTCTCCATTAAGTCTTTCTCCATCGGTTCCATTACTCTAGTCATTCGTAAATGGGTCAATTTGAGCTCTCCCCTCCCTATTCTTAGGCCAACGTCTACGAAAGTCACTCTAATTGGCCTTCCCCCCTTTTGCGACTCTCCATGACTTGTGGCTGATATGTCCAAATGCAATGGGGACCTTATCTGTACTTCTTCTACTTCCCTTCTCGCCTCTAGGTGTCTCCAAGTCGAGGCTGATTTTCTTTGCCCTGAAGGCCAAGATAGGGTGGATGTGTATTCTCTTCGTATTGATCAACCCGTATTCTCCATTTCTGTTAATTATCATAAGCTCTCTACCTCTGACCAATCCATTCCCCCGGCTCCTGTGGTTGTACCTTCTTCCGCCTTGTTAGAAGGAGTGCCTTCCACTCCTTTCTCTGTGGGAACTTCCTCTCACCCTTCCAGTCAATCTGGCAGGTCTAAGGGAAAGGCTCCTATTAAAAAAAATATTCCTTCTTAGGAGTAGCTTTACTCCTCGCCTCGCCCCAAGGTTTCCCCTGCAAAACTGCCCAACCGTGTTTGGATTAATCCAGATATCTCTTCGCACTCTCCCTCCAAACAATTTCCCCCTTGTTCTTCTGTATCCACCTCTTCAGGTCTTCTTCCTGAGGCACCCCCTCCCAGGCAGACCTTGTCGACTGCTCCTTCTCATATGCAATTGTCTGCGTCTGACTCTAAATGGCCGGCTTGGGACATTAATCCCAATTACGCCACTGACTGGGACAAATTCACCAAATCTATTCACGTTTCTCCTGATCATCAACCCAAGTCTAAGTTGGCATCTCTTAAACCTCCTTCTCTTTCGACTCCTTCAGATAACTGGGTGGATCATGATGATCTCCTCCAGGAAGAGGAAAAGGATTTACTTAACAAGGATAAAGTTAGCCAGGTAATTATTCAGGTTTATTCTACCATGTTCTTCATTATTAATGTAGATTGTATTATTATGTATGGTTTATTTACTTCTGTTTTGGGCCCCTTCTCGCCCCCCACGCGCCCTCTTCTTCTATATTCTCTTGTTCACTTTAATGGATGGTTCTTTGACTCCCTCGTTTGCTTTGCCGAGGGAGATCATGGGGGATGTCCTCCTCTCTCTACTAACCTCCCTATTTCTTCCCACCGACCCTTAGCTACTACCTTCACCGTGCTCCCATGACCCCAGCATAAGCCCGTGTTATCTGCCCTTCGGTTTTCTGCTTTTCACCCATCCCCTCCCCAACCTTGTCTCCCGGCCTATGCCAAGATTGACACTACCCCCTCGTGTCACCACCCTCAATTTTCCAACTCCCCCATGCGACTTTCTTCCTCTAGAGTATCCAAAGCCCCCCTCCCCTACTCCGTTCAAGTGCTCGATTAAAAGCAAAATCGAATTCTCATCTATCTTCCAAGTCTAAAGCCTCCTTAGCAGCGCAGATTCGTAATCTTGAAATTCCCCCTCCGACCCCGCAACCTTTCCTCTTTAGGTTCTGTTTATCAAGTGCATTTCGATTCTTTGTCTAATACAGAATTTCTTCACCTAGCTGCTGATATGGGTTTTGTGGCGAGCCCGGAGTCCCTATTAGACTTTGAAGCCATTCGTAATTTGGAACTTGTCAGAGCTATTGAGTCCAAACATTTTTATGATTAGTGTGTCTTGAAATATTCAAGGTCTACGGTGCCCTAGTAAACAACTAGCTCTGTTCCATCTTATTACCTCCTCTCGTTGTGATATGATTTCCATCCAAGAATCTAAACTGGATTCTATCTCTCCTGCTATCCTTCGCTCCATTGGTTGGACGATTATTCCTAATTGGATCCCTCTCCATGCTAATGGTACTCGTTGGGGGATTCTATTCGGTTTTAAAGATTCTCTCTTCGCTCTAATTTTAGTGCGACATCTTTCCTTTTTCCTTGTTGTCTGCCTGCATTGGTTTGAGTTCAATTGCAGCCTCCATGTTGTTTCTGTTTACGGCCCGTCCACTGCGGACCATCGCAATCTTTTTTGGAGCGAATTCAACTCCTTTCGCTCGAATACCAACGGCCTCTGGATATTCTGTGGAGACTTCAATGTAACTCGCTTATCCAATGAAAGGTCCGGTAACGCCTCTAGCAGTGCGGATTCCTATCGTTTCAATGATTGTATATGCCTTCTCAATCGGTGCGATCTCCCTCTTAATGGTAGATCCTTTACGTGGTCCAACATGAGACTCTCGCCCTCATTTGCGAAGCTAGATCGCTTCCTTATTTCCCCATACTGGATTTCCTCCTTCCATAACTCCTTCTCCTGTGCTCTTCCGAACCCCGCTTATGACCATGTTCCTATTGCACTTCACTAACTTTAACTTCGTCAAACCATTCAAATTTTGTTTTGAAAAACTCTGGTTGCAAGATCAGATTTTTATCAACATGATTTCCAAGTGTCTTTCTACCATCACAGGCTCTCATGGGCTTGGTAGATTGCTTCTTAAACTTCATGCTGTCAAGCATGGGTGCAAAATCTGGTGTAAAGAATGCTTTGCTAATGCGAACGCTCTAAAAAATCACTTCTTATCTGCTATTTCTGCCATTGATATTCTCGAAGAGCAGGGCTCTATTTTGGAGCCTCTCCGTTGAGAGCGGAATATTTGCAAACGGGAATTTGCAGCCTTACTACAAAATGATCATATCAAATGGGCTCAGAGAGCAAAAATCCGGTGGCTTAAAAAGGGTGATGCCAATACTTCCTTTTTCCAAAACTTTGCTTCGCATCGGCAACGATGCAATCGTATCTCTTCCATGGTTGACAATGGCGTGGAGCTCAACTCTAATGAGGAGTTTCACGCAACTTTTCTTAATTTCTTCAAAAATCTTCTAGGTTGCTCTAAAACTCACAACATTCAACTTGACTGGGCTCAGCTTTACGGTGATGATCAGCATGATCTGTCCCCGTTAGAATCCCCATTTTCCTATGAGGAAATTAAAGAGGCTGTGTACTCTTTAAAGAGTGATTCTGCTCCAGGCCCTGATGGTTTCCCTACTTTCTTTTTCCAAAAAATTTCGTATTTTCTTAAAGATGACATTTTTGCTATGTTTAGTGATCTCCACCATGGCCTCTTCTTCTCCTTTGACCGTAATAACTACGCGCACATTATTCTCGTCCCTAAAATATTGGGCGCCAACTCGGTTGCTTCTTTCCGCCCGATTAGCCTCCTCAATTCCTCTTTTAAGATCATTATGAAAGTCCTTTCCTCCCGTCTCAGTTTAATCATCCCACCTCTCATTGATCCGGCTCAATCCGGATTTATTAAAGATCGCTTCATCCTCGATAGTGTGGCTAGTGCTCAAGAAGTTGTTTCCTACTGTCATAGATCCCATTCTGAGGGTATCCTGTTAAAGCTTGACTTCCAAAAAGCTTACAATAATGTGAGTTGGGACTTCCTCCTCGACATCTTCCTCCATCGAGGTTTTGGGCCGAAATGGATCGCATGGATTAAGTCCAGTCTTTTTGCTGGCACCTCCTCTATTATCATTAATGGCACCGAGGGCCACAAATTCAAATGCAAATGTGGCCTCCGGCAGGGGATCCTATCTCTTCCCTCTTGTTCGCTCTCGTTACTAATGTGTTTAGGCTTCTTCGTAATGCATGGGCTACTAATGCTATCGAAGGATTATGTGGCTCTCAAAGCTTCAGGGGTGTTCTTAATCTGCAATATGCGGATGACACCGTTATTTTTGCCAAACCCAATGGTTGCACGCTTAGAAATCTGAAACTCCTCCTCTATATCTTCGAAATGGCCTCTGGTCTATCCATTAATTTTTAGAAATCTTCGGTTCTTTGGTTAGGTGGTTCTAATGAACGCCAACACGAAATCGCTCAGTTTTTCAATTGTGCTGCCGCTAATTTTTCAATTACTTATCTGGGCATTCCTCTCAGATGGGGGAAGTTGCATAAATCTGATTGGATTCCTATGGTTGAAAAGGTGGAATCCAGACTTAATCAGTGATCTGGTAGACAACTTTCTCACAGAGGTCGCCTGATCTTGGTTAACTCCGTTCTCTCCTCTATTCCGTTATATATAATGTCCTTTTTCTACGTTCCTTCCTGGGTTATTAAGCGTATCGACCAAATCAAAAGAAATTTTTTCTGGTTCGGCTCTAACACTTATAGACCTGACACTCATCTCTGTAATTGGAAGATTGTTTGCTCGTCTAAGGCAGCTGGTGGGTTGGGTGTCCTTGATCTGAGGAACCAAAACCTAGCCATGCTGGGCAAATGGTTATGGAGAATTCTTAAAGAAGAAGATCTGCCTTGGGCCCGATTAATTTCTAAAAAATGCCACTCTCATCGCAAGGTTTGGAAATTTCACCCATCCCTCTCTCAAGCGACCTCTCCTTTCTGGAAAGGTGTTTGGAAAGTGGTTTCCCCTTTCCAGTGCAGTCTTGTTAATGTGTATGCTGATGGCACTAAGACTAAGTTCTGGTCCGACTTTTGGATTGGCAATTACAAGCTTGCGCATGCCTTCCCAGATCTCTTGCACATCGCCTCTAACCCTAATGCTTCAGTGGCTGATTATCATTCTAATCTCAATGCCCATAGAGATTGGCATATCACTTTCTCTACTGTTCTCTCCCCCTCCCTTATGCATGAATTCGCCATCCTTCTTGGATGTTTATCCAATTATTCTTCGCATCCGAAAGATGATTTTGTATGGAGATGGACCCCTTCAGGTGTCTTCTCTGTTAAATCTTTTTATAACTTTCTCAATCACGGGGGTGTTTATTCCGCATTTTCAAAATTTGTCTGGGGATGTTGTGCCCCTCTGAAGGCTAAAATCCTCACCTAGTTGGCTATTAACAACAAGCTTTTAACTGTTGAGGTTCTCAACAAAATATATTTTGCTCTTGGTCAAGTGTGCTCCTTCTGTCTTATTGCCAATGAAGATGTTAATCACTTGTTTATTCACTGTGTAGCCATCCGTCCTCTATGGCAGATATGTCTCTATGCGTGGCATGTTCATCAGTCCCCTCCCTCCATACTGTCTTGCGGGACAGATTGGAGGAGCGATAGAGTTAGGAGGAACTTTCGTTCCTCCTGGGATCTTTCCATTATGATCATTATCAGGATCATCTGGAAAGAAAGAAACAGTCGTATTTTCTCCCACACTTCTTGTTCCATAGGTAGCCTTATAGATGATTTGATTTTCTTCTCGAAGTTATGGTCCTCCTCTTTAACTCAAGACAAAGTTGAAGCGCTCAACCTTCAACATCTTAATGAGGGGGCTATTTTTTATCGTCTTTATAACTTTCTACCTCCTTAATTTTGCATCTTATCTGTTGCTCACTTATAAGCTTTCGTGTTATTTCTTTTCAGGCTGCTGTCTAACGTTTCTCCGGGCTCGCCCCCTCCCCTCTTTTGTGATCCTCACTCTTGCGGGAGTAGGTTTGGGCCTTTTGGATGCTTTTATATCGGCTGTTGCTTATTTTGGTTTTGTTTTCCTCTACTTAATTGATGCTCAGACTTTTCTTCTCTGTATGCTTACTTGGGTTTTATTCCTGCTGGAACTTCAGCATTCTGTTGCTAATATTACTATTTGTGTTTGTGTACACTTCTTTTTTATCTGGGTCCACTATAGTTTTCATTCCCTTTTATGTTAGATATGTGCTATAGCTATGCCTGGGTGTAATTTTTCTTTTGTGCTATTTCATGTTGAGGTGTGGCTTACCATGGGCTTGTGAGTTGTGAGGATTTTGGATGTTGATCCCACTGTGGTGCTATCTGCTACTTCCTCGGATATGTTTTGTTTTATTGCTGAGCCATTACTGGTTTTTATCTGGTTATGGGCTTTGTGCTATTTACTTTCTTGCTGTTTATTCATCTGCTTTCTTCAGTTGATCTTCTTTTGGGCCCATTTGTAGACTTCTGGCGATGTGCTGATATTGCATCACGGTATACTATTGTATTACTGGTTGTCTTATTCCTCTTATGTTCGTTTTTGCTTGCTTTTTATTCTCCTGCTTTCCAATCTATGCTTGGTTGCTAGTGTGGCATTTGGGGGGTATGTTCCTTTTCTATGGGTTTGATCCTATACTGTATTGCTCGTTTGCTGTATGTTTAGCCGGTGGTGGTTCTGATAGCGCTCATTGTGTCCCATATTGGCTGTTTGAGGACTACTATGCTCTGGGTGTGGCTGGTGGCCCCGTCGCCTAGGTGAAGGCTATGCTGCTTCATCAACATGCGATTCCCCTCAGACTGCCTCTGATTGTTCTGGCTGCTTATGGTCTTCTGACTCTCACTGGCTTGTTATCTGCTTTTGTTTCCTTTTGCCTTTGCGGATGAGCAATTAACTCCATTGCCTAATGTGCTATGTGGTTATTTTTTGGTGTATGGCCCTCTTGTTGTCTTCCGGCCTATTTTACCCGTAAAATTTGGGTTACGCTTTGTGCTGGTCTCTGTATTGACTTATTTTATATATATATATATATATATATATATATATATATATATATATATATATTGTTTGGGCTGGAGTCTATCGACTCTATCCGACTTATCAAAAAAAAAATGTAATAAAAAATCTTTCAAAAGAAGAAGGATAAACTAATAGAAGGAATGTTAGGGTATGGACTAAGATTATGGTCCATATTTAATCCATGTCGAACATAATTATGAAAGTCAAGCGTAAATCTGGGATTTAAGAAACCGAATAATAAATAAAAATAATTATATGAAAGCAGTCCATCTATAATTATATCCATGTTGAACGTAGTTATTCATCTAGGTTTCGTAGCATGAGTTAGTGAAACATATATATGGTGCAGGCAACCGAATTGTCTAATCGTAAACCTCAGTATTTTAAATAGATAAAACATACCTATTAAAGTCGAGATAAAACAAACAATCTGAGGGCTATTGACCAAACTTATGCTGTAGAATTAATCCACGCAGGACATAATTATGAAAGCCATGCACCAACATTGGGATATTGATAAAAGACCAACAATAAAGCATTTATCTCAATTAGTTAGTTGAGGTAGGCCGGCTACATAGAATCATTGTTTTCCATTTTGCTTGGTTTAGAGCAATATATTATATATTTTCTCACAGTTTCCACCTAAATAAGTTTAGGTCATTTCCTACCCCTAACTCTACCCTCAATATTGATCAAAATACTCTTTTTAATGAGGGTATTAGTAGGTAAGGTCTACATGTGACATGCTCAAACCACCTAAGTCGATTCTCTTTTAATTTATCTTGGATAGGAGCTACCTTTACCATGTCTCGTATATGCTCGTTTCTAATTCTATTTTTCCTGGTTTTACCACACATCCATCTTAGCATCTTTATCTCCGCTACACTTATTTTTTGGACATGTTGTTTCTTTGTTTCCTAACACTCTGATCCATACATCATTGCTGGTCTAATAGCCATCCTATAAATTTTTTCCTTTAACTTCAAAAGTATATGTTTGTCACACAAAACACCACTAGTGCTTCTCCACTTAAGCCACCCTGCTTGGATCTATGTATAACATCTTCATAAATCTCCCCATCTCTATATATAATCGAGCCAAGATATTGGAAACGGTCTCTCTTAGGTATCTTTTGACCATCAAGCTTAACTACTTCCTCATTTGTGTTATGAATATTGCTAAAATTACACTCCATATCCTCTATTTTAGTTCTGCATATTCTAAAACCTCTACCGTCCAAAGTTTCTCTCCACAATTCTAATTTAGCATTGATTTCTGCTTTAGACTCGTCCACTAAGATGATGTCATCGGCAAAAAGCGTACACCAAGGCACCTCATATTGTATTAATCACGTCAATTCTATTGTTTAAAATTTTGGCCGATACGACCGAAATTTCTTTTTAGCTAGCTTGCAGATATGAAATAACAGGTTTTATACTTCATATCGTTTTGGACCACATTTCGGCCAAAATTGTCGAAATATCGACCGAAGTAAACACACTAATGTTATTGTGAATATATAACTTTTTTGTTTTACTTTTTGCATATAAGTCTTTCAATATGAGACCTTAAACTAAGATAATTTGAGGATTTCATCTCTCTATTGTTTGTGTATATGCAAAGTCAAGTAAGTCTATTAACTAATACATTTATTCTAATAAATGCAAATTTTTAGTTATATACTTACATTACATTCTCTTTTATATTGTTGTTAAATTATGTGAATATTTATCATGATTGATTCATGTCATTAGTTATATTATATAATATTTTATATGATACATGACATAGAGAATATATAATATCTTGTTAACAAAAAAAATATGTTTATTGATTGTCCGAAATGAACATCCAAGATGAGCACATTTTCTCCAGATCTCATCCGATATCTCCAATCTGAGGCGAACCATTTTTTGCCGAAACGAGTCCGAAATCCAAAATTTAAAACCTTGAATGCAATGCAACCGAGAAATTAGAAAAATAACGAAAAAAAATAATCACAAATTTCCCTTTTACTGGAATTAGACAACTCCAATCAGGGGCATAGCCATGCAGTCCCGAGGGGGTGCGGCTGCACCCCCTGAAATTTGAAAAAAAAAATTCATTATATATACATATATCTTAAATAAAAGTTTATGAAGGGGTTATGTGTAAAGTTTGAAATATAAGTTTAAAAAAATAGCCCAGAAGCTCATTTGACTCTCTCGTGACTCTCTTTCTCTTTTTTTTTTCTCACGTCCCCAATCTGTCTTCTACTTGTCTTTTTTTTCCCCAAACCAAACCCTAACCCTAAAAATTTGAATCCCAACACAATCGATGTTGAAATCTTCATAAAGTGAGCTTGTTTCCTTTCTTCAATTTGAAATTAATCCAAGATCGAAGAAATTGATCCAATCCGTTCCCTTTTTCTTTTTTTAATGCAGTTCGAACTCGAAGAGCTTGCTTTTGTGGCCTTCACTCCCTACTATCAAAACAACCAAACATGTACATATTTGGTTCTATTTTTCTTAATTTTCGTGCTGTGTGTTAGTATATTTATTAAATTATAATGGTGATTTCTTTTCATGTATGAAGCATTTGGATGTTAATACTCATCTTGAGATTCCCTGACTAAAACATTATGCGCTTAAAATTTGACCGAGACGTATTGGACGTCACTGACAATGAAATTGGACCAAATACTCATCTTGACATTGATTTGTTAAAATTGGACATAATTTTATAATGAAAAATACTACACTATTCAAGTTTTTGGTCGTATATATTGAACGCGACGTATTGGATGCCATTGACAATGAAAACATCATTCAATATTTTCAGAATATGAAGTCTCGAAGGATTTTATTGCTAATAGTGATTGTAATGGTTTATGACATTTGGTATTAATATACAATATTTTGAGGATTACAAATGTGTTTATTATATAAAAAAATTAAAAGCAAGTGTCGCACCCCCTAAATGAAAATTCTGGCTACGCCATTGACTCCAATATATCTATATAATAAAACACAAAGAAAGCTATCAAGTGGCTCTCCTTCAATCCCCCCAAAATCAAAGGCCCATATCTAACCTCACAAAACACATTTCCCTCCCAAAAGTTTCCCCCCAAAACTCAAATTCAAATCCCCCCCCCCCCCCCCCCCAAAAAAAAAACTCATTTATTTATTTTATTCTCTCTCTCTCTCTCTCTCTCTCTCTCTCTCTCTCTCTCTCTCTCTCTCTCTCTCTCTCTCTATATATATATATATATATATATATATATATATATATATATATATATACGTGGACTTTTATACCCCAATTTATAATTATTTTTTATCATATACCAATGGAAACATGGACTTTTATTTACAACTAATTATTGTCATACTATTCAAACTTCAGCTACATGATTGTTGATTTACTGTTTACAAGGCTTTTCATATGCTGTATCGTTCTGAAGATGTGCCGAAGGCAAGTGGCCACGGGCAAATCGAGTATATATAATAAAACACAAAGAAAGCTATCAAGTGGCTCTCATTCAATCCCCTGAAAATCAAAGGCCCAGATCTAACCTCACAAAACACATTTTCCCTGCCAAAAGTTTCCCTCCAAAACTCAAATTCAAATCCCCTCCAAAACAACTCTTTTATTTATTTAATTCTCTCTCTCTCTCTCTCTCTGTATATATATATATATATATATATATATATATATATATATATATATATATATATATATATATATATATATATATATATATATAGGAAAAGGCTCCGTTGCACACTACCTTGGTGCTCACGGCGTGAACACTACTAGTTCGGGCGTTCAAATCGAAAATCCGAACCGTTCACATTGATCTACACATCTAAATTAGTCTAAATATGTAAAATCAAATCATTTGAAATTCATTTGCCCATCCATCACGCGACTATAAAAACAATGAATTTCAGCCATACAATTTTGTAACACTTCAATGAATGGGCGAATGAATTTCAAATGATTTGATTTTACATATTTAGACTAATTTAGATGTGTAATCAATGTGAACGGTTCGGATTTTCGATTTGAACGCCCGAACTAGTAGTGTTCACGCCGTGAGCACCAATAGTAGTGTGCAACGGAGCCTTTCCCTATATATATATATATATATATATATATATATATATATATATATATATATATATATATATATATATATATAGGGAAAGCTTCGGTTGTGCACTACCTCTAGTGCACACGGCGTGTGCACTAGGCCTTCGGGCGTTCATATCGACGATCCGAACCGTTCACATTGATCTACACATCTAAATTAGTCTAAATATGTAAAATCAAATCATTTGAAATTCATTTATCCATCCATTGAAGTGTTACAAAATTGTATGGCTGAAAATCATTGTTTTTTATAGTCACATGATGGATGGGCAAATGAATTTCAAATGATTTGATTTTACATATTTAGACTAATTTAGATGTGTAGATCAATGTGAACGGTTCGGATCCTTGGTACGAAGGCGGGAAGGCCGAGTGCACACGAAGGGATGGTGCACAATGGAAGATATATATATATATAGAGAGAGAGAGAGAGAGAGAAAAGTGAGCCTCATATAGGGTATGAGGAAATTTTCCTTATACAAAGTGATTATACTCACTTGGTGGAGCTCTTATGGAAGATCCACTCCGTCCATCATGTTTATCATACTAATGGATGTATGTGTAGAAAAAATCAAGTGGTTTGGAGGTCATTCACTCAAGCATCATGTTGGTGAAAAATGAACGATTTCAACAGTAATACAAATCGAACCACAAATTGGACCCACATGATGCATGGGTGAATGACCTCCAAACCACTTGAATTTTTCTACACATACATCTATTAGCATGATAAAAATGATGGACGGACTGGATCTTCCATGAGGACCCCACCAAGTGAGTATAATCACTTTGTATGAGGAAAATTTTCTCATACAAATATGAGGCTCACATTACTCATATATATATATACACACACAGTAGAAAAATGCTTCAAGTATCTAAAATTTAAAAGAAAAATACGGGCCAAAGAATAAATATAAAAGACCGCCTTCCTATGCAGGTGACAATCCACGTTGAGTAACGAATTTCTTGGTTTTCACTTTTCCCAATACAAAACACTGCAATAATTTTTCGCTCCTAAAACCTTGAGGACATGATGACAATCAGAAGGACACCAACGCTCATATATACTTATATCGGCCAACATCTATAAGGGCCACAACCTTTCAACTAAAAGAAGAAGAAAAAAAGTTTAAAGGGCACATAACAATGTGAGGCAGTTCCAACATGGTGGGGAAAAAAGACTTGCCAATGCCAGCTATCCAACAAAGGTACATTGCCTCTTATAATGTAGACATCCATGCCATCATGTATAATGACCATCCTGCATAACAAACATGAGGTTGTAATTAGCTCATTGTTTCAATTCAAATGCAAGAAACGATGGAAATTCAATTTTGGCAACTGATTGTTTTGTTGATCTACTGCAGTCCATGATCTATAAACTCCACGTCTGAGTAACTACATCAGAATACTGATTTTGAAGGTGTCTGCGGAAAATAGCTCAGAATCATCTCCAGTTCAGTTTTATTGTAGGTTATTTTACTTGCTCAGTGATTACAGGTAAAACATGAAACAAATTAACAGTTCAAGCATCAGCTTCGACGAAATTAAACTTAGCTGTGAGATACTACGCCGGAAACAGTCCATTAGCAGGTTAGCTGAGATTGACATCTATAAAAAATTTGGAAGGCTATACAGGATAAAAGACTAAGGAATGGTCACAGCAGGATCAAGAAACTGTTCGCGACCACCTATAGAAGGAATAATTTCAAATAGAAGTCTACGATTCAAGACATCAAATTGTTTTAACTTAGTTGCAGCTCATCAGGATTTTCTTCAAAATTAAGCTAAAATAGATAGACTGATGAAGGTAAGGGTGGCAACAGGGAGAGGATGCAACAAGATCAACTTAAACTTACAGTTCCACTAAATTTTATAGGAACGGCGTAGCATTAAATCTGTAGAATCCACCAATGGATCCACATCATTTCGAAGGCCCCAACCATGAAAACGTGGGTTCATTCAGATCAAAATGTCGGCTCATGGAGTTCCTGGAGATGAGACAAGGTGATCCACATAATTTTGAATTGAGCAGCTAGTACAGAAGTTTCTGGAGATGTACGTACAGTGGTCATTGCAGTCAATTATACAAGAGTTCTGTTGAAGGACAAGATTTTGAAGATCACAATAGGAAAGCATTTTACATGAGCAGCTAGACCAACACTTCGAGCAAGAAATTTCTATACTGATTTGGACTAGAATTAACCTAACGTCGATGACGTCCCTGTTTTTTCTTGCAAAATTTCAAAGCATTTATTTCCATGCTTTTTAGTTTAATGATTGAAGTGGTGGAAGAGGAAAAAAGTACTACCCTTTCACCTTTCCGATGTTCTATGAAGAAATTTAAAATGAAGTAATTTTAGTTCTCCAATCCAGGTAAACAGAGAATTTTTAACTAAAATATTCTAGCCAGTAGAAGAGTATGAAGGCAAAGCATACTTGGAGTTTGAGTAGCAAAGTTTTAGTGCATGCTTACCCCCAATTAGACTTTTCAAAAGCAAATTCTGCTTGATGGTAGTAGCCTTCGAGCTAACTGCAAAAATATAAGAAAATAATAATTTTAATAAACCATTGCCGATCTCTGTGTCGAGCTTGAACAGCTAAACTAGCTAGATGACTCTAAGAGTCTGAATAGCTATTGGGAGTAGAATGAATAGTTTAGTGGTGCCTTCCTGTGGGGTGGACCGTGGGGTGGGGTGTGCGTGCGTGTGGGGTGGGGGTGGTGGTCACATTTAAATTGAAGTTTTAATGTGTAACCATAGTAGATTTGTATTTCGACCTTAATGCACCTGGATTCATTAACTCCAATCTTTATTACAGTTGCACATATTGAAAGATATACTAATTAGAGCTTAAATGAACTAGAACAACGCAATGTATAAAGTTTGAGAAGATCCATGAAGTACTCAATTATTGATGTGGAGATAAATCTCACCACTAGAACATTTATAGTGATGGGGAGAAATAGTTTATATAAGTTGATAATATGATGAGCACATCTCTTAAAAGATCAAAGAAAATAATAATTTGTTATCATTTTTAGAAAAAGCCATAAAACTATCACAAGAAAAGAAAACGGAACAATGTAAATTGTAACCTTTCTCTACTACCAATCCAGGGAGGAAACAGATATAGACGATCATCATGTTAAGGATAATCTTTTTTTAGGGCCTCATTTCCTAAATCATTACCCAATCTCACCATCATCATCTTTCTTTCTTTCTTTTTTTTTTTCTATCAATGATTCAATGTTTTAGCTTACTAAAGAATTCATATATATTTTTGTGAATCATTGGTGAATTGGGAACTTCAGTTGGAATCTACTTGTGACGGATAGACCGAGGTTACCAGGATCGAGGATTGTTTGGTATATTGAATGAAATGGGAAACATGGAATGCTGTCATAAAACTGATAAGATAAGGGTATTATCCTTCAGGTCGCTTAATTGGGATATGTTTAAACATGAGATAATTTTTATAGGACTGCAAGAAATTGTGCATTCATACTATAAATCTATAATGCATATATAGAACATTACAGTTCAATTATAGAAAATGTTATCAATGTGCCTCATCGTTAAAGATAAACAAACTTTGATATATCTTGTTGATAACCAAATAAATGCAATATGTCGCTAAAGCACAGATAAGTGTTATTTTATCTTCCAAATCACTAATGTACCACACTGGGAAACGTACAATCCAAATTTCCAATTCTTAAATTGCTAGGGGTTTATGTTTTCTAAGACAGTAGCTAGTGACCAATCCTCTATAAAAGAAAAGGATGAGTAAAAAAGGAAGACAATTACTTATATACTACCTGTATCGCATGTAGAAGTGGAATTAAGACCACCTGGACAAATGCACAGATCACTTCCAGAGCCAGTTTCAGGATCATAACCACACACTCCACCTGTAGCCTCACAAGCCCGACATTCCCCTTCGTGATTAGAAGGTATTGAGTATGCAACCCGTATGCCATAAGACCACTCTCCCGGGCCTCTCATCCTCAATGGAGCCAGACTATAAGCACTACTATAACCCTCGCATTGCAAGTGTGTCAGATTAATCGCCCGGATCGCTCCAAACTCCAAAGAACAACATTCAGGTGGGCTAACTGAACCATATGCGGAAGAGTCGGCAGATTTCCTTGGGGTGAACTTGCTGAATCCCCAAGCAGGACATTGGTAATACTCATCACATCCCATACCAGAAACATTACGGCAAGGGAGGTGTTTCCCAGGAAATCCTTGTGTAGAAAAGGAAAAAAAAAAGAAAGGAAAGGAAAAATGGAATTATTGAACCATGGGCCAATTAATTATCACCATGATTCAGAAACGCTAGGAAAGATTGGTTACGTCATATCTGTGTTTGTGTATGCAGACATATATAAATCAATTTATAACCAATGCTGGAAACAGCAAAACTACACAGCTAGAGCTCCACCACTCAATGGTGCAAAGCATAAGCTCAATAAAGTTTGATATTTTACTTTAAATTATGATATTATCTTAATAAGACATAGGGAATAATACATTTTAACATTTATGAACAATTTTTTTTTGGAAATAATTTAATTGTATAATTAATGCAAATTATACTAACAAGATAAAATACACGAGTTGATCCAATCCATTTCACAGTTTGCTAGTTAAATCGCATACAACAGAGCAAGCTATAGTGTAAAATACATGCACAGCATAAATTAGCATTAAAAGCATATGTTATACTAGAGTTACATAATACTACAGGAAACTTTGCTATTTTAAAACTAATTGAAGCGGAACTCTGTGTCATACTATGTAGAGTGCTTTTTACGCTGTCTAGCGTGCTTTTTGCAACTATGTCCAAACTATTGAAGTGACAGAATGGTATGAAATCAGCAAATGACCTAGTTTGGAAAACTTTCTGAGAAAACCTTCATGCAAATAATTATAGTTAAGTACCTTGAAAGAGCGGTGATTCAGCTCGGCAACCGAGGAGCATGAAGACATTATCGGGAGCAGGGGACAGGTAAGATGCCCGCCATGGCTCGAGAACAAAGCCATTGGTAACAGTGGAAGTAGTGGAGGAGAGAGTGAGGGAGTAGCAATCTGACATGGAGGAGTCATGGAGGGTGAGAGAATTGTAGGCATAGTCGATATCCAGGACACGATAAGTACCAGAGAGGATGTGAAGCATAAGCATGCCATTCATGCAGTAGAGAAGGTCACGAAAGCCAGAGTGACCGCAGCCAGAGTGCAGGCCAAATGGATAGTCTATCGTGATATTGCCACAGTAGGTGCGGCATGTGTTAGTCACAACTGGAATAGTATTATCATCATCACCACCATTGCTAGAAACTACGACTTTGGTGGAGATGAGAAGAGTGAGGATGAATAGGAGTAATACTAGTTGCAGATTGTAGTTCATTGTGTAGACCAGGACTGCAGAATGGATCTAGGAGGGATGGATTTGCAGAGAGAAAAGAGAAACTTGCATTTGAAGGAAAGTAAAAGAGGATTAGGGTAGTGTGTTAAAGAGTCAGTGGGGGGGGGGGGGGGGGGGGGGGGGGGGGAGGAGAGATTGGGAACATATTCTTTCCTTGGTGAGTTTAATAAACAAAGCAGTGTGTATACCTTTTGCTGTATTATCTCTGTCTCTCTCAATCTTTAGTTGGGCTTCCCTTGCTTTTGACATGTGAGGTTGGCTGCTTTGAGAGGTTGGCTGCTTTGAGAGCTTCCTTTGGATTCTTTAAGTTGCCTTGGACATGCATCTGGAAAGCCGAAACATCAAAAGTAACTGGTGAGCTTCACATCAATATCACTGTAAAATATAGGTAGGAGCTTGTTAGCATTGAGAAGAAGTATAAAAAATAAATAACCAAAAGGGAATTAAAGAGAACCAGACCTGTTTCCAGGTGTAAAACAAACTGAGTGAAGTATATACCTGTATACCTGAAATGTACAACGCTTGAACATTTCTCTTGCTCAGAAGCCCTACACTCAATAACCTTGGAAAATGGTGAGTATTCCAAGAGTAAAATGTCTTTCAACCTACCAATAAACCAGTGGAGATCTAATCAATACCAGATTTGTAATAAAAAGAAAGAGCAGTTTTTAGCAGCGCAACATACTAAAAACAATCATTGTACAAAGTTCATCTGACACTGAACATCTGGCCTCTGGATAGCATAATATCAAAACTTCAAAGAAATTTTTTGCAGATTACATTATAGAAGAAGTCAACCAGAAATATAAAAATTGAGGGCTGTGCCTCATTTTGCTCCTCCACCAAAACCGCAAAGCTACTCATATCATCAACCATACAATGACCTTACAGAGAACACGGAAACGTATTAGGTGACAATTTAGAGATCTCGTATTTATTGTTATGGCTCGGTAATACAATATTCCATCTGAACTGCAGAATCTAGCTTCCATATTTGCCCTCATCAAAAGTCCTCCCTTCTATCATTGAATGACACAATCCTCCATCAACTATTGACCTTTCTGTATATTTGCTTCAAGCTTCTCTATGGCAGCCCCAACACGACTAGTGCTCATATCCTTCCGTTCATCTGACTCGGATGAAAGTTTAGAACTTGCAATCTCTTCGTTGGCCTTCTCTAGAAGCTTCAACTGTACCCAACCTGATAGCAATAATATCTCGTTAGCAAGGGTAGATGCCAGAAGCTCATCAGCAATTCGAAAATGATTGATCATTAAAAGATCAACAAACTTCAACTTGCTGAACAAAATAATTATAGGTGCATATGTTTACACCAAATAACAGTATTACTGTAAGTACTTAGGTCAGCTACATGATATTTATTTAATTATTTCCTGCCTCTGCTCAGCTCCATTAAGGCCCATCCCCTTGTTGAATAAGCAGCTAAAAAATCAGGTTTACTGATTGAGTAAAACAAAATTGACATTCTCCATTAAACTCTTGTATTTTACATATGTGTAATACTCTAAAAGCACTTCTTTAACCATCATGCTTAAGTTTAATGAAAAATGTTCTCCATCGCACCGCCATGATGTTAAAAAGGTAGCAAAAGGTAACTCAAAAGGTATTTCTTCTTCATCAATGTCCACGATTCCCTACTCTGCAAATTTTCGAAGACTACATCTCAAGATATTCTATTTTTTATTTTGGATGCTGTTTATTCAAAATCATTTCAATTTTTAAAGATCTCTTCATCAATATGACCTATCATCTACCATATTTGCGTAAACATAACACCATCAAATTTATACAGTACACTAGTTTGAAGAAAATTTTCAAGTTTGGCTGATACGTGTGGCAAAATGCTCGTTGTGAAGCATATAAAAACAGCATCCGCATCTCAATTTAAGTGCAGGATTAATATTCGAAGAGCACATTAACCACACGTACCAATAGGAAAACAAATTCCAGCTCCTAGGGCTGAACCAAGCAAGACATTTCTAGCTCTCCACATGATGGAACCCGGCACTGCAATTGTAAGAAAACAATATATATATGAGAAAGTCTAGAAGTCTAGATTATCATGCAAATGGAACATATTAAAATTAATGGATGCTGGGTTGTGACTCGAATAATGGTCCCACATGGAAAAAATAAAGAGATGGTTGGATGGTTAAATTAGTTTAGTCCCTAAACTCCAATAAGGGATTTCCCTTTTGGGGTCATATTGGGTTTGCACCAATTTACCAAATATCCATCTTGACTAACGGGCCAAAGTTCGTGGGTTCTAGTTGCTACAAGTGGTATCAGAGTCCATAGTAAGGTAGTGAGGTAAGCAATTCTTGAGCTGTGTGGCATGTTAAAATCAAGCTATCGTGTCCAGTCAATTGGCGGCGAAGGATTTGTCAAGTCAATAAAGGGTTGCGGGAAGGCCGTGTCAATAAGTTGATTGATGGAAGACATATGTGCTAAGCAACAAGTATGTGGAGGCACTGGACTTGCCGTGTCAATAGGTGATTGACGAAATGCATAAGTGTCAAGTCAAAATGACTGAAGCAAGGTCAAGTCAAAAAACATTGGCGGAGGTACACCAATTAAAGTCCAAGGTGGACTATCAACTTACTCCATGGTTTAGGCTCTGGTTCGAGCCAAGGTGAAGAGTGTTGGGGTTGTGACTCGAATAATAGTCCCACATGGAAAAAATAAAAAGATGGTTGACTGGTTAAATTAGTTTAGACCCTAGACTCTAATACGGGATTTCACTTTTGAGTCATATAGGGGCTTTAGACTAATTTACCAAATATTCATCTCGACAAGTGGGTCAAAAAGTTAATCGGCCCTAATAGCTACAATGGAACCCTCCCAACCAGCACTTGGCCTTCGAAGAAGTTTCAGACCTATAGTGTTTTAAAGACACTGCTAACCAACTCAATAATATGAAGAAAGGTAAGACATGTTTTTATTTTAAAGTATCTTGAAGGGGTCGTATTGACCAACCAGTCTTAATCTTTGATTTATCACACCATTTGGGGTACATAGCCGACAAAAGATAAACTAGGGAAGTGTATCAACATATCAGACCAGATACTAGGAATTTAGGGCTCGCTCATTCTCATAATTTCTCTTACTTGGATACTACTAGAAAAAGGTAAAGATAAGCAGTAATAAGGTTAGATTTCTCACATATAAGGCCAAACATTGCAGCAGTGGCAGATCCAGCTCCAGCAACATTGAATACGTCATGCACACCCCTCTTATCAGCAAGAAGGTTTTGTACACCACAGAATACTGCAGTAAACATGCCAAGGCGAACACCACCCACTATTGACCCACGTGCCACCCGGATGAACCTTTTCTCCATAGCATCCCTCATTAATCTGTACTGCTCACGCTTGTCTGCTGTGCTCCCAAGCTTCAACATCACCTCAGCATCATTGCTCTACAATCAATTAGTATATTCTTACCAATTACCGTATAAGATAGAAAAGGTTGTTAGGAATTTTGGCCTCAAATACACGTAGGCACTGAGTAGTTGAAGTTGGAAAAGAAGAGGATGAGACAAAGAAGCAAGAGAAAACAAACAACAAGTAGAAGAATGCAGTCTGGAGAGTTGCGGTCGACCGACCCAAATCTGCTGAGAGTTCTTCGAATGTACAGGTCCAACAGAGAAGGGGACAGTCGACCGATCAGATCTCGGGTCTGGACTTACACGTTGCGGTCGACCGACCTTAGGGGTGCGGTCGACCGACTTCGGCACTGATTGTTTTTAGGCTTACGAGTTTAAGGCCCAATTGCTGGATTTGTGTTTATCTTTTAAGATTTACTTGGGGGCTATATATATGGCTGTAGACTCTACGGTTTGTGTGAATCTAATCCATCAATTTGTGTAATCAAGAGGTGAGCCGTTATCATTGTTCAACTTCAAGAGGGGATTGTGTCGAGTGTTTCAAAGGTGAGAGAGAGAGATTGAGAGTTGTAATCTCTTTGTAATCTTTGTATTTCTTGGAGAATAAGAAGTATTAGTTATTTCTGCATATTGATTGTATTCTTGTGAGATCTTGCATATTGTGGTGACTGTTTTTGGTTCATCTAAGTCTTGGGAGTTTCTATTGCTTGTGGTGTGTTTCCGCTATTAGCGCTCTACGAGTTGTGTAGTAGATTCTTCAACAAAGGTGCCACATTACTAACTAGCTGCAATCCAATTCAATTTGCACTGAGTAGTTTATATCCAGATGATCCATGTCAAAGCAACCTCCCTGCTTCAGAAGAAACAAAACTTACAACAGATGCAGCAGCCTCCTTGCTTCCTCCATACAGCAGCCCTGCAAACACTCCAAGGAGTGTTGGTGTGCCCCAACTTACCGTTCCTGCCACTCTTCGAGTTTCCTGTATTAGAACACTAGTGCATTAGGCAATAAAAATCTACACCAACAACAAATTTGTGAGCAATGGTCATTAAAGATGTCAAAACATACAATTGATGACATAAATATGTTAAATCTAAAGGGTAGAGATGAAGCAGTTGAGAACAGCACAAATAATCATCTAACTGGAAATGTAACAACAGTTTTCATTTTACATCAGCCGACGAGTCATGAGATGTAATCAAAATTTGTATTGGCTGGAACTAACATATGAGTTCAAGACGGTCTCTCATCCCCCAACCCAGCCCCTTGATTAAATCCATTGAAAACTATTAATGGAATATAACTATAAAAGCAATTAAGAGCAAGATCCATAATATATCATTCAATCTTCCTAAAAAGCTAAAGCTGATGACTGAACCTTAAAATTAGGGGTGATATAGCTTGATTCCGAAAAAAGAAATATAGTGTTAAATAAGACTGTATAGAAACAGGAACAGATGAACAGCGATGACGGAGGATCAATACCATTGAAATTTGTCAGCATTGGCATGTCGTTTCATTTTGTTTTCTTTTGTGGCCGTGATGATCAAATAAAAGAGAAGGGGAGGGGTCAGTGGAGGGGAGGTCTGTTCAGGTTGATGATACCAGTGTCCCTTACTTATCCAAACCAACACAACATCAACTCCTGACAAGAAAATTGGTAACCACAGCCATTGACACCTACAATTATTTCACCAAATTGCAAGATTGGATTTGGATTTTTTTTTTTTTAAATCTTCATTTTGCTCTGGAACGCCACAGATGCTACAATAATTGAATCTGGACTCCCCAATTCCTTGTGATAGGTTTGACACAGTTTGGTTTGATACTATTGCAGACTAATCTTAGGAACTCTGCAAGCACAGAGATGTGGTGGGCCAACTTATTGTGACAATGTGACCTAAAGTATAAAGTTCTCTCAAATAAAAACCAGATATACGCATCATGTAGTGTCACACATAAAATACAGATAGAACACTGGCAATGGTGTTAATAGGCAAATGTGCTCAGCTCAGGCACTACGACGACGACGACAACAACAACAAAGCCTTTTTCCCAACTAGTTGGGGTCACCTAGCTCAGCTCAGGAACTGTCAAGGAGAAATACTAACCAACTTTTATGTGCGGAAAATTTCATCATAAAAGTGTTGGAAATCAGTTCAAGCTTATTCTACTCACAAAGATGAATAAAATGATGTATTCACATATCCAAAACGGATTTCAAATGAATGAAATATATTCACCTACGAAGAAAGCATGTTGAAATGAAGAATTGGATTCTCTGTTTGGTATGTGGCATTAAATATTAGTCTCACATCAGAAAAGAGCAAAGATGTAAGCAAATTAGTAAGTTAAAAATTAGCATAAGGGTTGTGCCCTTGGAGGTACGAAGATTTTCTCCAGAGGGAGAACACACCCAACTTGGGCATCGATTTGAAACACACCCGCGCTCCTGCCGGCCGGGCTAGGGTGTGAAACTGTAACTTATTTTTTATTACATAATAGTTCTAATTTTTAAAAAACATGCGCGAGTGCAATAGTCACTTGATGGTTTTCCCGAACAGTTGCAAAAACGCGTAAAACTGCTCAAGGTGGAAGCCTATAAATAGAAGACGATTCTGATCAGATCGTAATTCCATATTCTGAACACCCTTACCAGTGCTAACTTCAACAGACAATGTAGTCATATCCATCTCGCCAAAGCCTATGTTATTCCAGTGCCAGTTAACGGAGTCCAAACTGTTGTATCTTGAGAGACTACCGCTAATCAACTGTGTGCACCCTAGCAGTGCCGGAAATAACGTCTTAAGGACATTGTTTTACATTAACAAGCCTCCAGTCTATCTGTTCATCATCTTCAATGTCGGAATCAAAGATAAAATCATCTTCTTTTATGTTCTTTGTTTATTGTGCAATATGCAGAACTATTAGTTCACCATTATCAAGGTCCGAATTGAAGATACATTATCTTCTTATTGTTCTTTGTTCATAGTGAATTTCATTGTTTGCAAAACAATATAATTGCTGTTACATTCGAGTAGGAATTTAATTCGGTTTAATTAATTTTCAGAACAAAATTAAGTTTGTCTATTTTAAGTCATAACAAAAAGTACCACTGCATGATAATGTTCATGATACATGTAAAGCATGTGGTAGCCCTTGAAGGCTCATACGCTTCTAGAAAATCGAAAGCTAAATTCAACTTGAGAATGTGATGGAAGTAAAGGAAAGAAAATAATAGAAATCAGAAACCATATTATAATAGCATTGTGATATGGAGAAAATTTAAAGAAAATGAGATGGAAATAAAATTTTGAATTTATTACTCTAATCTTACAATACACAAATTGTATATTCCTCTTAAATTTTCAGTCAAACAAACAAGAGAAATTGTTTGCATTACCATTTTCTTTGTAATTCCCCCTCTTAATTTACTTTTCAACGAACATAATATAGGTGGTTGATTTTCTTTCCTTCTCGCTTTCTCTTCCCTCAAACCAAAACACTGCTTTCGGGTGCAGAAAACACCAACGATAAGACACTTGCTTTCATAGTTTTTAAAAACTCAAAGAAGCCATGCACAAGCAATATGCGGCAAGCCAATGCTTAATTCAAGGAAAAAGCTATTTGAAAAGCGGTAAGATTTGATTTTGCCAAAATAGCTCAAAAAAGTGCCCAAAAGTATGCTTAAGCAGCTTGAAGATGCTTTAGCGTCAGGTTAGGGCTTTAATTAAATTGTTAGCGGGTTGATGTCTTACTCATTTCTAACCGACCCATACCAACCACTCAAATACACATCCTGCAAATTTCCTTATCATCTTCCAATTGCCCTAATCTCTTCACACACACACACACACACACACACACACAAAAAGAAGTTCTAGCTTCGATGAGATAATTCTCTGCATCTGCTTCAATGTACCCTTCAACTTTGATCACTTTCAGCTGTCCTTTTAAAAATATTTTTTTAAATTTAAATCTTTTTTGCTTAAGCCCATTTACGAAAAATTCTAGGCCAACTGCTTCTTCCACTCATCGCTGTTTGGAACCTTAATTATTTAATTAAAGATAGATTATAGTTCCATAAAAAATGTAGATAATAACAAAGTTTGAATTAGGTGTTGTGTTGATGGGGTTTCAAAAGATTTGCTTCTGATTTGACATGATAGACTCTACTTTCACACTCTATTAGGGGGCGTTTGGTACGCGGTAATGTATAAGGGAATCTTGGATTACCCTCTTGATTACCTGGTTTGGTAAGACACAGGTCTAGTTTTGTAAATAATTTTAAATTCCCAGGGTTATCAAAAAAATTAGTTCGAAAGGATAAACATTCCCCTCAAAAAGGGTGGGATTTGTGGATTCCTCCACATAAAAAATGTGTGAGATTATTGCATACCTAAAATACCCTCCAGATTTCTTACCAAATTCTTCAACTCCTCATTATAACTATTTCTTTCTCTCCGAATCTCTCTGGAATCAAAATATACCCCCCTCCCCCCCCCCCCCCCCCCCCTCTCTCTGACTTTATCTCTCTCAGCCCATAAGCGCTCTCGTGCTGAACCCGGAACGGCGGAAGTAGACGACGGTAACTACTCTCTATCTGTCGCTCTCGCACCGAACCCATAACGACTGAAGTATTCGCCGGAAGTAACAGAGGTAATTTTACTAATTCTCCGTTTAAAAAGTTTCAAGTCAATGCCACAATGGATTAGTAACATCATCTATGTTTTGCCTTCATCGTTCGATTATTGCTTCTGTGATTTGAAGTTTTCATGATTTTAATTTGAGTTAATTTTGAACATCCATATAATAGAGTCAAGAGATTTCCCTCTACTGATACAAGTGAAACATATGCAGAGTCAAAGAAACCCCCTTTCTGATTTTGAAAGGATTTAAATGAAGATTATGCATATAACTGATATAAGAAAAACCCTTTTAATGATGGAGTATGTGTGGATGTATATGTGTGTATATGGTGTATATATAAATGTTCTCTTTACTGATTTGAAGTGAAGAAACTACATATGGTCATAATTTTAGGTGGCACTGGTTAACTTAGCTGTTAGAAATGAAGGTTTAATAGTTCCTGGGTATACTCATCTTCAGAGAGCTCAACCAATTTTGTTGCAGCACCTTCTGCTGTCATATGTTGAGCAGGTAAGCAATCTGTTTCATCTATTTTCAGTTAACAAAATCTCAAAGCATTACAAATTTGGCACCTTCTTACACTAATCTATTCAGTGCTTATTATTGATCAAGTTTTAGAAAACCGACCTATAATTTGTTATGAGCATCTCCTCACTTTGAACTAGCCCTGTTTACCATTATTCTTACCTAGCCACCAAAATTTAGCTTTCCGAACATTACATGGTACCATAATCAGAATATATAAATACCACTCTTATCAGCTAAAGATGGATGAGAAAATACGATGGCATGTAAAATCATAATCAAAATAATGAGGTTTATGGCACCTACGATACCCATCATTTTTGAGAACTCCAAACTCCAAAACTGATTTTGAAACTGAGTATATCGAATCTTGATGCATTGTGAACTTGATTATCAAGGTCACCTTTGGTTTATGAGATTATTTAAAGGTATAATAATAAAGGCAGATATACTTGTTAGCTTCATGGATAAATCTGGTATACCAAATTGGAACATAAGAAAACTAACGTGCCTATATGATGAAAATATCGAAATGGGTGATAACTGACAAAACTGAGATTATGATAGATCAAAAGTATAATTACATTCTCCTAAAGATTTAATTTGAATGTGATTCTTGTCAAGCCACCAAACATTAACTTATAGATAGTGAAGGTATCTGCACATTGATTCCTTTTCTCCTCATGGTAGTAAAATTTGCAGTATTATATCAGAAGTAGGATTCTGTTTGGTATTATTACATGACTATCAATTACTGCATGATGGATAATGCAAAGTTTGTGCGGATATTACATTATTCCATACACATAAAATGAATTTGTTTATGCAGTGTTTAGTACTTTCTATAGTCATGTTATGGTAGATCACTGTGCTCTATAGTTGTCAAGCCACCAAACATTAACTTATAGATAGTGAAGGTATCTGCACATTGATTCCTTTTCTCCTCATGGTAGTAAAATTTGCAGTATTATATCAGAAGTAGGATTCTGTTTGGTATTATTACATGACTATCAATTAGTGCATGATGGATAATGCAAAGTTTGTGCGGATATTACATTATTCCATACACATAAAATGAATTTGTTTATGCAGTGTTTAGTACTTTCTATAGTTATGTTATGGTAGATCACTGTGCTCTATAGTTATGTTATGGTAGATCATAAGCCAAGTTTACTGTGTATAATCTGAACTATCCAGTCGTACAACACTTGCCTAATACTCGTATATGTGCACATGGTATTTAATTTAATTTTAAGTGGGCATACAAGATAATGTAAGTTACTCTGTTAGGGAACCCCTCTGCGAACAATGCCCATGATATACGAGAAAACTAAATTATCCGAGAAAACTAAAATCTGTTGTTTGTTTCAATATTGCAATTATTGCATTACCATATTCAAGCTTTAGGCTGCTGCTGAAAAGTGAAAACAATGGATATCTTTTCCTTGTTTTCTAACCATATATTTTTTCTACTCTATACTAGTCCAAATGAATGCTAACTGTTTGCTATTTTTGAATGTTTGATGTTTTTATATAAACTTTAAGTTTCCTGTACTGTTGCTTGTTGTTTAGTTGAAGCAAAGCCCAGTCTTTGAAAGTTATTGATAAAGCTTTTTCTTCTGAATTATCTATCACTTGCTCTCTATGAACACATGAAAATGCTGAGTAATTAGCACTGGTGCGAAAGATATGCTTTTACATCTCATATTGAAACTGTTCACCTATTGTAAACTTGAATACATTTCGGGAAATGTGATAGAGCAATTAGCAGAGGTGCCAAAGATATGCTTTTCTCGTATTGAAACTGTTCATATCTGTAAATTGATAGAATTATCTCAGGAAGGATGTGTGTGTGTGTCTTACCAGCTCAGTTTAATAATATATTCAAGGAATCAAGAGTTTGCTTACAGTTTTTGCTAAACTAAAACAGCGGGTTTAAATGAATTCTGTGTAAGAGCTGAAATAGACATGATAAGTCTATCCATATTTTACACCCGAGTCCAACAAATTATGTGTAAGAGATCCTTTCAGTGGATTGAACAGCAAACTTGTTCTGAAGTTAAATTCTGGTGTACAAATTGAGGCTTAGTTTTATATATTAGTTTCAAATCTATACATTTTCTAGGTGGGTGGGGTTTTCTTTAAGGGTGATTCTATATTTGTTAATTTTAAGCACATTGTATGTAAAAATTAGTTTCATTTTTCCTTCTCTTCAATCATCAAACCATCATTGTGACCTAGTTTATATGACATGTATTACCATGGTTGCCATTTTATGGGAAATTTTGAATTCTTCACAATCAATTTCACTAGTTATCAGCTCTGAATTTGATTCCTTCTAATATATTTTCCTACCATAAGCAGATGGCCAATCTTACCATGCCTGACATGCATGAGTTCACTTTCATTGTGATTTACGTGTATTTGCTCCAAATATGGGTTTTTTTAACTATGATGTCCTATATAAGACAACCAAGACTTAAAGGTCGAAGGGTCGGTTGGTGCATGTACGATAGACATGTTGAGCGTAGCATGAATGTGAGAATGTTGATTTATCAAAGTGACGAAATGAGTAGGGAGAACATCCGCATGGATAGGAGAGCTTTTCATAAGTTGTGTCTTCTACTTCAAACCAGTGGAAATTTGCAATCAACTAAAAATACGTGCATAGAAGAAATGGTAGCAAGGTTCCTTAATATTTGTGGACACAGTGAAAAGAATCGTTCCATGAAGAGACAATTCGTTAGGTCAAAGGAAACAATAAGTAGGCAATTTGGGTTAGTGTTAAATTCAGTATTACGTCTACATGATATTTTGTTGAAGAAACCTGTATCAGTTCCGGAGAATTCAATAGATTATAGATGGAAATGGTTTAAGAATTGCCTTGGAGCACTAGATGGCACATATATCCAAGTGCATGCCACAAGTTCTGAAAAACCAAGGTATAGAACTAGAAAAGGCGGAATAGCAACCAATGTCTTAGGGGTTTGTTCGCAAGACATGCAGTTCATATATATACTACCTGGTTGGGAGGGTTCGGTCGCCGATTCTAGAGTTCTTCGTGATGCATTATCAAGAAGAAATGGATTGATAGTTCCCAAAGGTATTATCAAATTCATTTGTATTGTTTTGATTATTTAATAGTAATTTATGTGCAATATATTGACATATGTTTTGAAAATAAATAGGATATTATTATTTGTGTGATGCTGGATACATGAATGGAGAAGGATTTCTTACCCCGTATCGCGGAGAAAGGTATCATTTGAATGATTGGAGACAAGATCACCAACCACAAACAGCACGAGAATTTTATAACTATAAACATTCAAGTGCTAGGAATGTCATTGAAAGGTGTTTCGGTCTTTTCAAAGGTAGATGGGCTATTTTAAGAGGAGACTCTCATTATCCGGTGAAAATTCAATGTCGAATTATTTCTGCATGTGCACTTCTTCACAATTTTTGCTTGCAAGAAATGGTATTTGAGGAAGACGCGGAAGACGAAAATGATGACATAAACTTGGAAGGTGACTTAATAACTCATATCGAGGCATCAAATGAATGGACTCAGCGTAGAGATATCCTTGCACAAGAGATGTGGCAGAATCGTATGCAGTAGTTTATTATGATGGATGGACTCTCTTTGATGAACCTTTTTTTTTATTATTCATTTTAAATACTATTGCAGTTTATTGTTATGTTTGATTGTGTTTCATGAGGTTCTTTTTTATATTGTCTTGATTTTTTGGGAAAGTTTGAAATTACAGTTCATATTATGTTGAGATTGTATTGCAGTTTTAAGCTATTGTTGTTATTATATCATGTTTCTCTTCTGCATTTATTATGGTCAAACACAGGTATGGACTCACAAAATCGTAATGAGAATGGCAAAGTGAAGCACGTGTGGACTCCTGTGGAAGATGGGAGACTGGTTGAATGCTTACAGGAGTTGGTGAATAGTGGAAGATGGAGAGCAGACAATGGAGCCTTCAAGCCAGGCTATCTGGGGCAATTGGAAAAGTGGATGCATGAAAAAATACCTGGCACTAAAATTAAGGCATCTCCACACATCGAGTCAAGAGTGAAGACTTTCAGGAAACAATACAATGCCATTGCAGAGATGTTAAGCAACAAAGCCTCAGGATTTGGTTGGAGCGATACAGACAAGTGCATTATCTGTGAAATAGCTGTATTTGAAAGTTGGGTTCAGGTAAAAACATCCTTAGCTTACTTTGCACATACCTGTCATTATATGCTTTGCCTGTTTATGTTTTTTTTCTTTTGAAAGCTATTCACATAGATGGATCTATTCATTTCTAGTATAAGGCTTTCAGTTATGCATAGTTGAATTCATTTTATCTCTTGAAGAAGCATCAAGCACTGTTGTAACTCTAAAATATACCTGAAATTTTTCGAATGTCATTATCATATTGGGATGTCATTATCATATTCGAATGTCATTAAATACCTAACTGATTTTGAGTATCTTATGTGTATGTACAGACCCATCCGAATGCAACTGGGATGAGGGGGAAAAGATTTCCGTATCTAGATGAATTGTCAATTGTGTTTGGGAAAGATCGTGCAAATGGTGAGGGAGCAGAATCTCCTGCAGATGCAATAGAAAAAATTGACAAAGAAAATACTCCAGATGTAATTGAGCTTGACGGATTGGCTGAAGACTTAACAGATCCAACATATGTTCCCCATATTGTTCCAAATGTCGAAACTCAACCAGTTCCAGATGCAGAGGCCGGTAATTCCTCTACAAAGAAGAGGAGGAGGAGGTCGAGTGGAGAAGAAGAAGGTACGACCCAAGATAGTTTTAGTGTTACAATGCAAAAATTTGGAAACTTCTTTGAGGAGACGAACAAAAATCTAAAGGAGATAGCAAGTTGCTACAAGTCAATTTCCGAAGACAATCAGCGGAAGAGTATGGTGTCTACAGAAGTGATGAAGATGGATGAGCTGACTCTTTTAGATCGTATGAAAGCTTCAATTGTCATTAGTAATGATAGTGCAAAGACCAATGCATTTTTTAATTTTCCGCAGGAGAATAGAGTTTTCTACGTGCAAGCGATTTTGAACGGTGACATCTAGTTGAAAGTGATATTTTTAGTAGCTATTGTTTGATTAGTTCTTTTAGTTGCTTCAAATAAAGTGAACATTTTAACTAGAAATATTTTGTGTTTAATTTATCATACTGTTTAGTTGTTTTTAGATCTTCAGGTGTTGGGTTCCTTTATGAATCTATATTATTTATTTATTTGGCATGGGGGTGCAAATGTCCAACTGCCTAGCATATTCTAAGTTCAATTCTTGTATGTTATTTTTTATTTAAAACTTGTTGAAAAATGTGGAGTTGAAATTTGCTACTATGAACTTTATTGTTTCATTTGTATATATTTTAGTACCTATGTCTCGTGTTAATAAATGCATTTCTTTTTTCTTTTTTGTTATGTTCATCTAACTGGTTGAAATATATTTGAATCACAGTGTAATTTTTTTTAGTAATCTATTTGTTAATTTACTAAAGTTTTATAAGATATATATCAGTATTGCTTTTGCACATGCATCCATATACATCAATTACTAAATTAGATAACTTTTATATTTATTTATTTTTAAATAAAGCCAAAAGGGTATTTTCGGTAAGGTCTACTATAGAAATGGATTGATGGGAATAAATTGTTCTATACCAAACACAGTAATAAAATATTCCCATGCATGTAATGTCGTATACCAAACACAGTATTACAATATTCCCGGGAATCTTCATTCCCACCCTCATATTCCTGGGAATCCACCAATTCCTGGGAATTCTCCAATCCGCGTACCAAACGCCCCCTTAAGATACAACACCCCCCCCCCCCCCCAAAAAAAAAAAAAAAAAAAAAAACCAGGTTACAGACACAACCAAGAATCCCTCGTACCAATCAACAGCTAATAATCATACGAAAAAGAACAAACAAAAATAAATAAATAAATAAAAATTATGCAAACATCTGCACCAACAAACTAAGCAAAGGGGGGTATCATTTAATCAAACAAAAAACTCACACTCGTTTGCGAAACAGTGGAGACAGAACTATCGGATTGAGCCATCATCAACAGTTAGGAGCTGAAATAATAAGAGCAAACCACAGTCAAATATAACGTAACAATTAAGGAAGACAGACAGACAGACGCGTAGATTCGAGAATCCTCACCTAACAATGTCCCGAGATTGCCGACAATGGCGACGTGTACGGCTGATAACAGGCGGTGGCGTTGAGCAACGGAGAACCTCCACCGTCGAGAGGGTGGGGGAGAGCCAGGGTTTTTGTGGAGATCGGAGTGACGAGGGAGGAGAAGGGAGAAACTATTGCAGGGAAGTTTATGATTTTTTTGTCGTACTGACCACTTTTTGAAAATATTTAGGGGTCTGACCCACTTTCGAAAATAATTAGCGATCTGATCCAATTTTGGACCCGTCAGCATAAGTCATTATTGAAAATAACGGCATAGGTTATTTATATGCCACTATTTTCAATAACGGCATCATTTTACAATTTATTTTGCATATCGTTATTTGGAGAAACGGCATCAGTATATTTCTCATACAAGTGTGAATTAGAAAAAAATCCTAAGTGTCGAAACAACTTAAAAATAATGCCGTTATCTCCAAAAACGACATTCGAATTACTGATGCCGTTATTGGAGATAACGGCATCAGTTATAATAAAATGATATGTTGCATTTGTTTGGAACAGCGGCAACATATCATTTTATTATAACTGATGTCGTTATCTCCACTAACGGCATCAGTAATTCGAATGCTATTCTTGGGGATAACGGCATTATTTCTAAGTTGTTTCAACACTTAGAATTTTTTTCAATACATACTTGTATGAGAAATATACTGTTGTCGTTACTCCAAATAACGACATGCAAAATAAATTGTAAAATGATGTCGTTATTGGAAATATATGCCGTTATTTTCAATAACGGCATCGGTTATATGCCGTTATTTTCATTAACGGCTTATGCTGACGTGTCCAAAACTGGGTCAGATCGCTAATTATTTTCGGAAGTTGGTCAGACCCCCAAATATTTTTTAAAAGTGGGTCAGTACAACAAATCTTTCGAAGTTCATTTGGGGTGAAGTTTCAGAAAACCCCCCGACTTTTCTGCTACATTCAGATAACTGGCATTAATTTGCAGTTGCTATTGTAGTATAACAACAACAACAACAAAGCTTTTTCTCAACTAGTTGGGGTCGACTATATGAATCCTGAATTTTCATTCTGCTCGGTTTAGTACAATATCTTCTCTAAGAGCATCCACAACGGTTTGCTATATTTGCCAATTTATCATTTTTTGAGAAAGTTGGTGCTGCAGTGGTTTGCTATTTTGCCATAAAATGGCAAAATAGCTACAGTCGTTTCACATTTATGAGAAACCAAATTGCTATTCTTATATTATAAGAGGCGAGACAACATGTTTCGTCCCAATTTTTTTAAATTTTTTTAATAGGATTAGACGAGACATGTTGTTTCGTCTGACAATTTTTTTTTATAATAATTGATCGAACGGTACAATATGCACCGTCTGGAAAAAAAAAAAAAAAACCTGAAACGAGACATGTTGTCCCGTTCCCAGCTATTTTTGCTTGGACGGGACAACATGTCCCGTCCTGCAAAAGGGGAGCACATAATTAGGTGTAAAGTAGGTTTAGTTGGGTTTTAATTAGGTTTTAGGTTATATTATATTATTTAATTTGTTTAATTAACCTAATTTAATATCTAATTACTAATTAATTAATTCTATATAAAAAAAACCAACCGGACGAAACAACATGTCTCATCTCTCTCAAATTTTAGCAAAATTTTAACAAATAACCACTGTAGACAATTTTTCTATTTTCTATTACTGTAGCTGTCATTTTCTAAAAAATGAGAAACACCATTGTAGATGCTCTAAGGTCACAAGCTATTGTAGTACAACGGTGAAGTCTTTTAACAGAGAGGGTGAGACCTGAGATGTCTCATACTTGCGAAACAATAAAAAATTATTCATGGTTTCATTTTTTCATCCCGAGTCTTTGTTGTGTATCTTATGATCTATATATGTCTTTCATCTTTTAGAGAAGTATGTCATGATGTTTGAGCTAAATTTGTAGAAAAAAACTTTAAGCTATTCACGCTTCTTGAAAAATGTCCCTCAACTTTTTTTTAAAAAATTATTTTTAAAAAAAACACCCCTCAATATTTTGGAGTAAATTTTTATCCAAAATTGGTTCACTCGACTGATAAAAGTTGAGATGTGTTTAAATATTAAATGAAATAAGGTTGAGGATTTTTTTCAGAAAGTGGAATAGTTGAGGGTGGTTTTTCCAAATTTAGCTTCATACATGATGTTCAAATAATCTTCTAAGATTAGCTTACCTTTTAATCCAGGCTTGGTGGTAATGATAACCGCCACCTCGAGATCTCTCACTTTTTTAATTGCCGTATAGCTTCTTTCCCTATCTCGTACCTTGGTATTCCCCTTAGATGGGGTAAACTCCACAGATCCGATTGGTTCTCCATCATAGACAAAATTGAATCCAGGCTGAATGTCTGGACCGGTAAGCTTCTCTCCCGGGGAGGAAGATTAATTCTTCTCAACTCAGTTCTCTCAGCTATTCCTCTCTACATGATGTCCTTCTATCATTTCCCATCGTGGGTCCTCAAAAGAATCGATCAGATTCGTAGCAATTTCTTTTGGACGGGTGAAGCCCTTTATAAGCAAGGTTCGCACCTGTGCAATTGGAACATCATCTGTTCCTCCAAAGCGAGCGGTGGTCTAGGTGTTTTGAACCTTAGAGATCATAACCTGGCCCTTTTAGGTAAATGGCTGTGGAGATTCCATAAGTACCCTCATCTATCTTGGGTTCAATGCATTAAAGGGTTTTATTTTAGCTCCTCGCCGTGGTGGCAATTTAATTCTCCTATCCATCGCTTTGCCTCCCCGTTTTGGAAAGGCGTCTGGAAAGTCGCCCTGGCTTTCCAGTCTAGCATTTTTAGGCTTTGTGTCGATGGATTGAGAACGAAGTTTTGGACCGATCTTTGGTTGGGCAATATCACCATTGCTTCAGCTTATCCCGCCCTCTTCAGACTAGCTGCTTTCCCGGATGCTTCTGTTGAGGATTCTTTGGTTTGGGTCAATTCTACTAGAGTTTGGAGTATCCCCTTTCTTAACCAATTACCTCCCCTTCTTGTCTTGGACCAGCAACAATTGATTGATTCTCTCAATTGCTTCGAGTGGAAACACTCGGAGGACATCGCTTGGCGATGGAATGCCTCCGGCATTTTCTCGGTTAACTCTTTCTACAAGTTCCTCAATTTTCGAGGCATCGCTTCCCCGGCTGCAGATTTCATCTGGAAATCCTGCGTTCCCCTCAAGGTTAAAATTAATTCGTGGCTGGCCATCAACAACAATCTTCTCACTGTCCAGGTTCTGAACAAAAGAAATCTGGCGTGGGGTCAGCACTGCCCTTTATGTTCGGAAGCCTCTGAAAACATCGATCACCTTTTCGTTGAATGCTCTTTCATTCGTCCTCTTTGGAAATTAGTGTCTCTCGCTTGGGTCAATCCGGCTATTCCTCCCAACCTTCTTTCATGCTGGAAATCCCCCTCGTGCCTCCCCAAATATTATAAGGGTTGGTTCCTCTCTGTCCACATTATTATCTGGATTACCTGGATGGAAAGAAATCGCCGGATTTTCTCGCATAAAGCGTCCTCTATTTCGTCCCTTATGGAGGATCTATTTTTTCTTTTCAAATTTTGGAGTTCTCAGACTAAAGAAGATATTCGTCGACTTTACTACTATCACCGTCTCGATGAATCCCTTATTGTCCTTTCCAGACTTAATGCAATATGAGTTACTCTTGCCAGACTCTTTGTTTTGTTTTATTATTATTTCTCTGCTTTATTTTCAGCTCTTAGCATCTCTGAGTTTTTTTGGGTTTATTTAACTCTGATGCTCACTCGCTCTTTTTGTTATCCTGCGCTTCTTACAGGAATGATGATTATGCTCCTGCCTTGCCCATGCGGTTGTGCTATGTCTTTTGTTCTTTGATATGGAGCTTTTGTATCTATGGCTCTTCTCAGGTTTTGCTCGTCTGGTCTTGGTCGGGGTTACTCTGCGTTGCTGCTCCCCGTTTTCAGAGCAGCTCAATAACTAAGTTTATATGTTTTTCTTTGGTATTTGCTCTTTGTTGCTATAGCATCCTTTGTTGTTTAGCTCTGTTTTGCACTTATATGTTTCTTCTTGTTACTATGATATGTGGACTTTGTTTTTTGGTTGGCTGTGGATGCAAGTTTGGTGGGTGAGCGTGAGGATGTAATTTTTTGCGTTCTAACTCCTAGACTTGTAATCCGTAACGGCGTCCATCTACAGTGGCTTAACTGTTTTCGGTTGTTATCATGCTTTCTTCTCTGACGTTGGGCCTCGACCCTCCATTTTGCGCTCATACTCATTCGGTTTCTGAGTTGTTGATGGAGCTTTCTTGCTTAGTTATTTGTGCTACTCTATCTAGATCTTTTCTTGTATTTGAGCTGCTGGTGCCTTTTTTTTGGAGGCTGAGCTGTGTGTGGTGTCTCTTGCTTCTACGATATCGTTGCTTGATGGTTGTTGTTTGGCATTGGGCTTGCTGCTTTACTTTTGGTTTCTAGGTTATTTTCGACTTGCTGTGTTAGCATGCCCCCGTCTCGGCTTTAGCGTGCTGAGGTGGCATGACGATGAGTGATCGCCCTCCGGTAGTGCGCCACCCCCCCGGCCCTTCGGGAGTGGCCTTGCTCTTCCACTTCCCCCCGCTGCGATCGCTGTATGCCCCCTGGTTGTCTGCTAACTGCGTTCTGGTCGCCCGAGCAAGTATCCAGGCATTGCTTCAATCTTGGTTGCGCTTGCGTTCCCCGACTGTTCCGTTCTCCTAATGGATTGGCTTTTTGTTTCCCTAGTGTATTTGTCCTTTTTCCTGCATTCTTATTGTCCCTTATTTCTTCTTGCTTTATACTGATTTTGCTTTTGTTTTACTTCTTGTAAAACCTTCCATGATTGTATTGTACTGTGACTATTTTGATCTATATATTTTTTTGATCAGGCTGGAGTCGATTGACTCTATCCGTTTACATCAAAAAAAGATTAGCTTACCTTTTCGCGGTAGTTCAAGTATTTGATGATAAAATAATGTAATAAAACCGTGAATACTTCTGCTTATGTTTTCCAGGATTGGTTTAGCTTTGGAGAGGAGTATTTTGATTGGAATGTAAGAGTGTAATAAAAGTGTGAAATGTTGGACATATAAGTACTAGATTTGCCCGTGGGCGTGCCTACGGCACGTCTTCAGAACGATACAACATATGAAAATCTTGTAAATAACAATTATGTAGCTCAAGTTTGAATAGTAAAACAATAATTAGTTATAAATAAAAGTCATGTTTCCATTAGTATATGTTGAAAAATAATTATAAACGGGGTATAAAATCCAACTTCTTAGAACTTTGACTGTGGAAAATGATAAAATTTAACTGTTGATGAGATATTTGCTATTTTCAATGTAACATGAGTAATAAATAAATGCATAAAAAATCTGAAAATTTACAAACCTGAAATCTGAAAATATAAATTTATGAATAAATAGAGAGAATGAGAGAGAGAGAAAGAAAAAGAGAGAATAAATAAATAAATAAATAAAGGAGTTGTTTTGGGGATTTGAATTTGAGTTTTGGGAGGAAAACTTTTGGGCGGAAAAATATGTTTTGTGATGTTAGATCTGGATAATTGATTTCAACCCTATTGAATAAGAGACACTTGATAGATTTCTTTGTGTTTTATTATATAGATTTTCTCATTTCTCAGTATATGAATAATATAATGTGTAATATTATTCTAGGGGTGACACGTGTGCTACACGTACTAATTGTATGAATATCGGAACGCGGGTTGAGTAGGTTAAGAACCCAATACCCAAACCAGTATTTATCCTATAAATACTGGTTTGTGATAGTAGTCTAGGTATTCCAATCTTGATACCTAGTGTAAATATCTCAAGTACCTTAGTTTAGGATATTAACCCTAATTTCTATTGTTATTATCTCTCATAATCTCTAACAATCTTGAGATATGTTCTAAATTAATTTTTGAGATTAAGAAAGAAAATAATGGCGGGGAACGGAACCCTAAAGAAGAAGATCCGGCGCAAGTTCAAGATTCGAGGCTTCACCCTCAAAATCGAAGCCCTAGATTCCATCCTCGCCTTCCTCACTCGCTTCCCCAACGTTGAGGACAAAGCCCTCGACCTCCTCATCGACGAACTCGACAAAGAATCCCTGAAATGGGCGATTTTGGATAAGGATGCAATTGGTCGTGTGGTTAGCTTGCTATTGGAGGCGGAAGAGGCGGTAGATCCCGCGTCGGCGGGGACAAGCAATCGGGCGGTGCTGAGGGTGATTGATTTGTTTGTGGTGTCGAGGTTTCGATATGATCCGATTAAGAGGGTCTTCTATGAGTACACTGGGAAGCTGCCCATCCATGTGAGATCAAATCAGCGAGGACTCAGATCCAAAACTGATTTTTTTAGATTGGTGGATTTTGGTGTTGCGTGTTCGGGCAAGAGACCAGATTTCTATGTGAGAGAAAGATCTAATTTTTTGATAGGAGATCCTTGTGTGCTGTCACTTTGATTCATATGTGAATAATTAAGGGATCTGATTGGTTGAGATTTTGTCGTTTCGTGTTTGGGTGGTGCATGGGATTTGCTGCAGCGTATTTCCAAATTAGATCCAACCCTCCTTTACTCCTTGATTTTAATCAAGATATGATCCACTCTAAACTTTAAGATTTGTGCTCTTATTTAATTAAATTTCTGTTTTATTGTTTATTACAAAGTTTTACAGAAAAACTCTTCATTTAACTGAAATTACGCTAGTAGTAATTATTCAGAATTAACTCTCTAGATTTTGGATTTTACTGTTTATTCCTATAAGATGGAAAAACTTAATCGTGAGTAAAAGAATCTGAAACTATAAATATTTGATAATTCGGAATTTAACAGTTGGAAAGTGAAAGCACAATACGAGATGTGGATGTAGTTTTTGAAAATAGAGTGGGCAGTAAGGATGTTGTTTAGACTAGATCCAAATATGTTTGGATTTGATCAAATCTAAAATTAAAGATAAGTTCTTTACCTGCATTTATATTTTAATTATTTGTTGTTGCTGAGTGCTAAAATTTAAAACCTTGTTTAATTAAATACAAGTTTGAAACTGTTTTTGGTTATGTGCTAAGGATCAAATATTTATTTTGATAAGTTAAATTATAAGTTTTGATTACAACACTGTATCTCCAATTAAATTGTTCTTAGAATTAAATAGAGCTAATAATTCGTTTAATTGGCTAATCTTTAACAATTTGATGAATGTAGGAACTTCAAAGTTACTTACAAATTGTGTGTGTTGGACATGATGGATATGCATCACGGTTGCATAAGTCTACACTACACAGACTTCTCCATCAAATTTGGAAAACACTTCTAACTTGAAGTGTCCGTATGATCTACTCTAATCGTTCTTAGTATTTTCATGTGATGAACGTGTTAACATTTTGTGCGTTTGATCACATGACTGAGAGTTTTAGATCATAATTATTCTCATTTTGAAACTAGCATGTTTAAGGTTGTCAAATGTGCATTGTCATACTATGTGTATAGACATATTGGCTAAATCCATCGTTTGTAGTATATGTGAGATTGTATGTTTTCTTCTCTAATAAAAATTGATGTATAAGATGTACAACAAATGTCTGTAACTTAGGAGAGGGCATCTCTTAATGTACGATATGAATCCATTAGTTACGTTTTATTCTTTTTCGTTCATTGTACTGTGTGTGCAAAGTTGAATTATAACATGCTAGTCATTATCTCGTTTAGCGTTTCGAAGATGATGAAGAACGAATAAAGAAATGAACTCTTCGCTCAATGTGCTTGAGCAGATGGACATTGTTAGAACCACAAGAGAAAGCAAATAATTTTGTGAAATGTGCCAGAGTAATTCTGTATTAACTCAAATTGTTATTATTTTATAATGTGCAGATAATAATTAATGCATATGTAAGTTGAGTTTAACAAACGAAGCAATTGACAATAGTAGTTCTAATTTGTGTAGTCTATGAATACGACATAATAGGCTATGACATGTGATATGGCTAAAAATAGGGTTAAATCGGGACCGTCCAGATCGAGCACGAATCTTGAAGCATGGGGGTAAAAAGGTAATTTCACATACAGATGGATCCAAAATGGGTATTGGGTCTCCTTCTCACAGAACCAACCACCCGCAAATGGATCCACTTCAACTGGGCACGGGTCCCGACCCGATGCAAGCCCAGTTCACCAAGAGGAGAATCAGGGCCACTGATTTGACTAAATCAAATCAACAAGCCTGATTGGCTCCCACCAGGGAATCAGGGGCTAATTTCCCAAAACAGAATAGGAGGATTTTCCTCCTGGCTGTTAGGCGGGAAATCAGGCCCCTAACCGTTCCAAAGGCGACTATAAATATCACCCCTCTACCACCATGACCAGGTTAATCACTTTTTCACCACTTAAGCTCTTTCTTAATCTTTTTCTGATTACTGACAAGAGCATCGGAGGGTGCGTCGCCGGAATCAACCCCGGTGTCTCGCACTTCCTCGCAGGTTGCGGCGGGCGCAAGAAGGCTGAGTCAACTGTTCACGTTTTTCTCGGACTCACAAATTCTATCTGTTTACCCCCACACCGAAATCAGCGGTAACAGATTGGCGCCGTCTGTGGGAAAAACCACACGAACAGCCTCAGCCCATTCTCCGTCGTCCTCTGCAGTCATGCCGCCGAAGAAGGTCAGATCCAGAGGGTCGAACCGTGTGGGCAACCTCACCGACCCGGCGAATGAAGTCCCAGTCAATCCTATTCCTCAGTCCGACCTCCCTCCGCCGACCCAGCAGGTCCCACCTCCTCCTCCCAAGCAGCAGCCCAACAATGGTCCGTCCGGTCATAACGGTCGGAAGGAGAAGCAGCCCCTCAATCCGGACCATGTCTCGGTCCATAATGGGTCCTCGGACTCGATGGCTTCTCATCATCCCGACCTCCGCATCACACTTCTGAACCACCAGAAGGACGACGACCTCCGAACCCATCTCGACGAGAGGCGGGCCCGAGAGGGAGCCTCCCGCCAGCGTCAAGGTGAGCGGTCCCCACGTCGCCGGGACGGCAGAAGGTCTCCGGACCGCAGAGGCCGAGCGGCGTCCCTCGAGCGCCGAAGGAGGAGGTCCCGTTCCCCCGGGGATCGGCGTCATCCGAGGGACCGAGATGTACCTATCAGTCGAGCCGAATTCCTCCAGTTTCAGGAGACCGTTCTGCAGGCTCTCAATCTTCGGCAGAACGTCCAGAATGCTCAGAGGGCTCCGACGCCCCCCAGGGATCCCAGTCCTCGACGCCGAACCCGGAGCCCTTCCCCGGCTCCCAGCCGCCAGCAGCGGGAACAAAGCCCTCGCCGGTCCCAGGACTACCGGCGCCGCAGTCCACGCTCCCCTTCCTATGAAGAGGAGTCCGGGGGGTCATACGATTACCAGCGGAGGGACGACGCCCTCATCCGCCGTCTCCATGAGGTGGAAAGGCGTATCGGCCGCATGGACAGGGAGGAAGAGTCCCGAGCAGGAACCTTCCGTCCCAGCCGACCCCCCTTCTCACGGTCGATCATGGAGGCCCACATACCGAGGAGTTTCAAACCGCAACAGTTTGAAACATACTCAGGGGAATCCGACCCGGTCGATCACGTCGAAAGCTTCAAGACCCTGATGCTGATCCATCAAGCTTCCGACGCAGTGCTCTGCAGGACCTTCCCTGCCACCCTCAGGGGGTCGGCTCGGGAATGGTATTCCAGGCTCGCCCCCTCATCCATCTTCTCATTCGAGCAGTTCGAGACGCTGTTCATAACTCACTTCGTGAGTAGCCAGCGAGCCGAGAAGACAAGTCTTTCCCTACTGAACCTGCGACAGGAGAGGGAAGAGAAACTGCGGGACTATGTGAAAAGGTTCACCGCAGAGGTCAGGTCTATCGCCTCCTTGGACCAGTCCGTGGCCACCGTGGCGTTCCAGTCGAACGTCCTCAACGCCAACCTCCGATCGTCCATAGCCAAGAAACCGCTGCATGACTTCGCCGACCTCCTCCTGAGGTGCGAGAAGTACATCCGAGCCGAGGAGGCTGAAGCCCTTCCGAGCTTCGGAGGGCCCTCCGCGGGTTCGAAGAGGAAGGCAACGGGGGAAGAAGGGTCCAAGAAAGCTCAAAAGGACATTGGCGGCCAGCGCCGCCCTCCCCCCAGGTTCGAAAAATTCACTCCCCTCACCACTAATGTCTCTACTATCCTAATGGAGGTGGAGAAGGAGGGAGTCATCCCTCCAGCTCCGAGGATGCACACCCCGGTGAAGAGGAGGAACAAAGATAAGTGGTGTCGTTACCACTGAGACCACGGGCACGACACGAATGACTGCCGGGCTTTGAGAGATGAGATTGAAGCCCTCATTCGGAGGGGGCAGTTGGCCAAGTTCGTGAAGGCTAACGATCGGACAGATCGCAACTCCCCTCCGCCTCGGGGGGCTAACAAGCGCTCCGAGCGGCGCGAAGAGACACCCGAGTTCGAGGAGGAACGGGTTCTGCACTTGATCCACGGAGGCCCCATGGGGGGCTCCTCTAATTCCTCCCGGAAGGCCTTCGTCCGAGAGGTCAACTCGGTCCATAGTGCTCCTCCCCCGAAAGGTCTCGGCGTCCCTGTGTCTTTCTCCGATGCCGACCTCGAAGGGGTCCGAACCCCACACTGCAATGCCCTCGTCATCGACCTCCGCATGGCCAACTTCAAGGTGCAGAGGATTTTGGTGGACAACGGGAGTTCGGTCAATATCCTTTTTCTCTCGGCCTTCCGAGGCCTGCAGCTGTCCCGAGACCGTCTCAAGCCGGCCGGTTACACTCTCCACGGGTTCACGGGGGTCCCGGTAACCGTCGAGGGGGTGATAACCCTAGACGTTAGTGCAGGAAGCACCCCTACTACCCAGACCGAGCCGATGGACTTCATGGTCGTCGACGTCCCGGCAGCATATAATGTCATCCTAGGCCGTCCCGGCCTAGCCGCCCTGGAGGCTGTCCCCTCGGCATACCATTTGAAAATGAAGTTCCCCACTCGGTCGGGAGTAGGGGAAGTCAGGGGAAGCCAGGAAACAGCCCGGAAGTGCTACATGACTTCCACCGTGGGACCAGTGCTCTCGCTCGAGACGCTGGAAATCCCCGGGCCGAAGGCCCGCCAGACGTCCGAGCCGGCGGACGAATTGGAAGAAGTGCTCTTCTCGGACGAGGATCCAAGCCGGAAATTTCTCATCAGCAAATCCTTGCCGACCGCACTGTGTTCGGACCTGATTAAATGCATCCGGGACAACCGTGACCTGTTTGCATGGTCAGCCGCGGACATGCCCGACATTTCCGAGGAGCTCCTCGTCCATCGCTTAAGTGTCGAACCGGGGTGCAAACCGGTCCAGCAGAAGAGGCGAAAGTTCGCTCCCGAGCGACAGCAGGCCATCAAGGAGGAGGTTGATAAACTTCTAAAGGCCAAGTTCATACAGGAGGTAAATTATCCCGAGTGGCTGTCGAACGTTGTGATGGTCAAGAAGTCCAATGGCTCGTGGAGGATATGCATTGACTTCACCGACCTGAACAAGGCGTGTCCGAAGGATCCCTTCCCGCTCCCGAACATCGACACCCTTATCGACGCCACCTCGGGCCATGAGCTCCTCAGCTTCATGGATGCCTTCTCGGGGTACAATCAAATCCGAATGTTCCCTCCGGACATTCCGAAGACCTCCTTCGTCACCGACCAAGGCCTCTACTGCTACCGGGTAATGCCATTCGGCCTGAAGAACGCGGGCGCCACCTACCAGCGCCTCGTCAACAAGGTCTTCCAGAGCCAGATCGGCCGAAACATGGAGGTGTACGTTGACGACATGCTCGTCAAGAGCATCCGCGGCACCGATCATGTAGCCGACCTCCAGGAGGCCTTCGGCGTGTTGAGGAAGCACAACATGCGGCTGAACCCGAACAAGTGTGCGTTCAGGGTCTCCTCGGGAAAATTCCTCGGCTTCATGGTAAGCCAACGAGGAATCGAAGCTAATCCCGAGAAGATTAAGGCCATATTAGACATGGCTCCGCCTCGGAACGTCAAGGAGGTGCAAAAGCTCACTGGCCGGCTCACTGCTATCGGCCGGTTCCTTTCGAAGTCGGGGGAAAAGTGCCTTCCCTTCTTCAAAGCGCTCAGGGGGGCCAAAGGTTTTGAATGGGGCCAACCACAACAGTAATCATTCGACCAGCTGAAGGCCTATTTGGTGAACCCCCCCTGCTCAGTAAACCGGTCCCGGGCGAGACTCTCTTCATCTACTTGGCTGCCTCCGAGCAGACCTTAAGTGCTGTCTTAGTGAGAGAGGAGGACCGGGCCCAGAGGCCTATCTACTACGTGAGCAAGGTGCTCCGGGACGCCGAGCTCCGCTACCCGAGGATAGAGAAGATAGCCTACGCTCTGGTCATGGTAGCGAGAAAGCTTCGGCCATACTTTCAATCCCACTCGGTTGTTGTCCTCACCGACCAACCCCTCAAGCAGATCCTCCACAAGCCTGAGATCTCGGGCCGGCTGATGAAGTGGTCCATTGAGCTAAGTCAGCATGACATCTCTTATCAGCCTCGGACGGCAATTAAGGCACAGGCTCTCGCCGACTTCATCGTAGAGTCCACTATCCCCGAGGTCGGCCACGTCCCGAATAGGCCCCTCATTTGGACAGTTTTCGTGGATGGATCCTCTTGTAATGAAGGAAGCGGCGCCGGAATCATACTGAACGGCCCTGACAACTTCGTCCTCCAGTACGCCATCCGCATGAACTTCAAAGCCTCGAACAACGAGGCGGAGTACGAAGCACTCATCGCCGGGCTCAGACTCGCCCGAAGTGCTGGAGCCCAATGCCTCCGGATTCACAGTGACTCCCAACTAGTCGTGAACCAGGTCTCGGGCGAATATGAGGCCCGAGACGAGCGAATGGCGAAGTACCTCGCCAAGGTCTGGGACCTCCTGAGCCGGTTCGAAGAGGCCACCATCGAACGAGTCCCTCGGGAAGAAAACTCACAGGCTGATGCCCTCTCCAAATTGGCTTCGTCCTCACTTCAAGGTCTCAAACAGACCGTGCTAATCGAAGTCCTCTCTAAGCCGAGCATCGAAGATGAGTCGCCCGCCTCGGCGGAGTCGTTGCCAGTCATGCTACAAGACGATTGGATGAAGCCATTGATAGAATTCTTAAGGGATGGAGTTCTGCCTTCGATCCCAAAGAGGCTCGCCGAGTCAGGACCCGGGCCGAGCGGTTTGTCCTAATCGAGGGTATCCTGTACAAACGCTCTTTCTCTCAGATAGACGGCCGACCGTACTTAAGGTGCCTCTCTCCGGATCAAGCCGAATATGCCCTGCGAGAGCTCCACGAAGGCATCGGAGGGGCGCACTCAGGATTTAGGTCCTTGGCCCGAAAAGCTTTGAATTATGGGTATTTCTGGCCGACCCTCCTTCAAGACGCCGAGCGACACGTTCGGCAATGCAGTTCCTGTCAGAGACACTCTAACATCCGACGCCTCCCTCAGGCCAACCTCGCCTCCCTATCAAGTCCCATCCCCTTCGCAATGTGGGGCATCGACTTACTAGGGCCCTTCCCTCCAGCTCCGGGTCAGCTCAGGTTCTTGGTCGTAGCCATCGACTACTTCTCGAAGTGGGTCGAGGCCGAGCCCCTCGCCACTATAACCGAGAACAAAGTGGTACAGTTCTTCTGGAAGAGCATCATATGCAGGTTCGGAGTCCCCCGGGTCCTCATAACGGACAACGGGACTCAGTTCACAGGCGCAGCGTTCCGAGCTCTATGCGACGACCTGGCCATTCAGCAGCGCTTCTCGTCCGTCTCCCATCCTCAGTCGAACGGACAGGCAGAAAATGCCAACCGGCAGATCCTCGCAGGTATCAAGAAAAGGCTCGACAAAAGTTCCAAGGGCTTATGGGTCGACCAACTCCCCAACGTCCTATGGAACTACCGCACGAGCAAACGAACCCCCACAGGCGAGTCCCCCTTCAACCTTACCTATGGGTCCGAGGCCGTGATACCTCTTGAGGTCGGAATACCTTCCCCTCGGCTCACAGCCTATGACGAAGCACAGAATGCCAGAGACCTCAGAGCAGAATTGGACTTGATAGACGAGCTGAGGGAAAGGGCATCAATTCGGCAGCAGATCTACCGAAGAAGAGTTGAATTAGCGTACAACAGGAAGGTCCGGCCCGCCAACCTTAAACATGGAGATTTGGTCTTGAGAAAGCTAGCTATATCCCTCCCCAGTCAGAAGAACAAGCTAGCCCCGAACTGGGAAGGGCCGTACAGGATCACGAAAGTTGTTCGGCCAGGAACATATCGCCTTGAAGACCTGGAGGACAGAGAGCTTCCGAGGACTTGGAATGCCGACCACCTCCTGAAATACCAAGAAAGCGCTCCGGCGCCGCTCTGAGTAACATGGAGTATCGAGCCATTCCAGTCCTCCGACTTGTAACCCATTTTTCACAAATTGTACTATGTAAAACGGTTCACTGTTAAATATCAATAAAGAAAGCTCTATTATGTTTGTGAATCCGCATGTTTTTCTCCCCTCTTATCACCTGCCTTTTATATTGTGATTTCAACCAATGGTTCGGAGTCCACGTTCGGCTCGGCCTCATTCCCTCGGTTCGTCTCCGGACGGACCAGAAGTAGACCGCCGTTCCGAACTGCTCCCACAACCGTTGAACTATACCGATGGTTCGGAGTCCAACACTCGGCTCGACTTTACCTCCTCGGCCCGTCTCCGGACGAATCAGGGGTAGATCGCCGTTCGGAATTGCTCCCATAGCCGTTGAACTATACCGATGGTTCGGGGTCCAACACTCGGCTCGACTTTACCTCCTCGGCTCGTCTCCGGACGAATCAGGGGTAGATCGCCGTTCGGAATTGCTCCCGCAGCCGTTGAACTATAGCGATGGTTCGGAGTCCAACACTCGGCTCGACTTTACTTCCTCGGCTCGTCTCCGGACGAATCAGGGGTAGATCGCCGTTCGGAATTGCTCCCACAGCCGTTGAACTATACCGATGGTTCGGAGTCCAACACTCGGCTCGACTTTACTTCCTCGGCTCGTCTCCGGACGAAACAGGGGTAGATCGCCATTCGGAATTGCTCCCACAACCGTTGAACTATACCAAAGGTCCGGAACCCAACACTTGGCTCCCAGTCCCCCCAGACTCACTTCGGGCACATAATCCGAACTCTCCTAACTATTAGCCGAAGCCCGAAGACCCACACCTTCGGTCGGCTACCGAGCAAGTGCCTTCCCGAGCTTGTAAACGGGGAAAACACACTTTCCCCTCAACTTTCGTGCATGATCTCGATCAGACGGCTCAGATCTTGCCACCTGCGCTAAACGACAAGATAACGTTTTCTTGGGGACTGAGCCGCCTCGAGATTCGCGCCTACGTTCGACGGCTCAGATCTCGCCACCTGCTCTAAACGACAAAATAGCACTTTCTTGGGCGCAGAGCCGCCTAGGAATTCGCACCGTACCGTGTCAGAGTCGCTAAACGACAAAATACCGTACTCATGGGGACCCGTTCGGTTAAACAAACACGCTTGGTTCAAAGATCTCGGCACGACCGACACAGTTATAAGCAAAGACAAATATGCAAAGCAATGAAAGGGAATTTTATTAATGGTCGGCGCATAATACAAAACATTCCATTACAAAGTGTTGGCAAACAAAACACACAACGCCCGACCCACTACACTTGTCTCTCATATAGAAACATCCTCACTAGACTGTTCGTCCTCCTCGGCTGGCAGCTCCTCTGTGCCCCTCCGGAGCTTCGCCATCACAGCCTGCAAGTGCCGAATCTCCGAGAGCAAGTCATCCCGCTCGGCTATAATCTTCGACTGGTTGTGCCGAATGCATTTGACCCGAAGAGCGTTGCTGAATGCGGTTTGCGAGTCTTCATCCCCTCCTGCGGGGCTCAGCTCGACTATCCTATTCTTCAAGCGTTGGATCTCGGCTTCCCGGAGATCGAGGACGGACGAAAGGTGGGCCCGCTCACTCTCAGCCCGGCGTAACTTCAGATCGGTGCTCCTAGGGCTCAGAACCACCGTCCCAGAAGTGGCCTCGGATTCGGAGTCATCATTCGAACGTTCGGAGTCCGAGCCATGGATCGTCACCACGAGCTGAAAGGAAGGGAAAACGAATAACACAAGTTCAATACACTGCCGATGTCTAACACTTGAAAATTTTCCAAAAAGATTCGCATTCAGACATAATAGTGTTACAGACAGCCGAACCGACCCCATAATTAGGTTTTTACAATAACCAACAAAAATGGAAAACAACATGATCAGGGCCTCTTCGCAAGGGGAATGCTTCGGTTTAGGGAAACGCGAGGACGACGAGGCCTGCCCTCCGAGCTCGACCCTAAACCAACGAAGCGCGATCCCCCTTCACTGCTGGTCCTAACAGCGACGCCGATCGAGGCACCGCTCGACGAGACAGCCGCGCCACTCTGAGCATCGGCCGGACTCCGCCTGGTCATAGGCGAGCGCGTCGCAAGTTCGTAAAATGTAATCCCCCTCTCGCTCTCCTCGCGAGTGCACGACGTGCTGCGAACATTAGCTCTCTCCGGCACGGGCTTGAGCGACGCGATCTCCTCCTCCAGTTCGATAATTCTATCCCTCAAGACGTCGTCCTTCGCCAACTTCTTCGATCGAGGGGCCCTCAACGAGCCCGAGGCATTGGCACTATCAGTCGCAAGCCGTCGGTAATGGGTGACCTCAATCCCCCTATCTATTGTGATCCTTCTGAGCCTGTCGATTTCGGCCGATAGCCTCTTGCGCTCGGTTGACGCTTTTTCCAGTTCGGAAGTCAGCTTCTCTCCCTCCGCCGAACGTTCTTTCTCCGCTAACTCCAAGTACTGGACCTCAGCCAAGAGGTCGTCATTCTTCTGCTCGGTGGCAGCGAGCTCTCTACGGAGACTCTCGACTTCGCCTTCGGGACAAGGAGCTGGGGGGTGCTTCCGCAGTTGCCACAGCTCGCGATAATACCTCCGCAGAGCTGCCTTCGTCCCCTCCAGCCTGCCGAGCAGGAGAAATCGATTATACCGGCTCTGAAAGAGCTCGCCCTTCGTTTTTGCCAGCTCCTTCCGAAGGTATACAACCTCCGTGATCGGACCGAATCTCACCTGAAAAGCAGAGATAAATCCGAGGCCCAACACGTGAAGAAATTTACGCCAAATCAGACACTAAATCCGAGACTCAACACTTGGACAAATTTTGGCCAAACAAAATATTTTTTCATTCAAGATTCAAAGAGAAAGTTCTACAACAACGGTGGCCAGTCCGCAGTTAGGCTTACAAAAAAAGACAAAAAAGAAAAAAGACAACCGAGTCAGGGGTCGACCTTTTTGTCGTTCGGGTCCGTCGACCCCCCGGCCTTGTCCTCGCCATCGCCCCCGCCTCCGCCTTCGCTCCTGCTCTCCTCCTCGGAGTCGTCCTCCTCTTCGCCCTCGGCCTCGGCCTTCCATGGGTCCTCGACGGGTTCCGTCTCCCCCTCAGGGTCGAGCAACCCCTCGGGGACACCCTCCTCCCCTTCCACGAGGTCGTAAAAGTTGTAGGAGGACGTGTCGAAGCCCGGGTTCTTGGCGGCTACATGTTGCAAGGCTCGACCATAGGCATCCATCATGTTTTGGAGCATGTGCTGCGCGGCCTCCTCCTGCACGGCCTTCTTCACCTTCTTCACCTTCCTGAGGTGTTTGGCCTTCATCTTCTCGGCCCTCTTCCGAGCCTCCTCCGCTTCCGACCGAGCCTTGGCCAGCTCCTCCTTCAGCTCGGCTGCCTCCTTCACCGACGCCTCGAGCTTGGCCGTCGTATCCTTCAGCTCGGCCGCCTCCTTCTCCGAGGCCTCAAGCTTGGCCGCCGTGTCCTTTGACAGCTGAATGGCGTCGGCCAGCTGCTTCTCCAACCCTCCTACTTCGGCAGCCCTCTTCGTCGAGAGAAGCAGCTCGGCATCAAGCTGCTTCGCGACCTTGATGCGCTCCGCCCTCTCCCGCTCCTTCTCCTGCTCCTTGTTCGCCAACTCCTCGACCAGGAAATTGAAGTGGCAGAGGGTCTGAAAGAGAACAATACGTTAAAATCCGAATCTAAGAACTTGGAGAAATTCTAAGGAAGAAATTTGGACGAAGAAGAGCTCGGCCTACTTACCGATATGGTATTCCGGGCAATCTGCATCACGGCGTCCCCTGCCATCCCGGCCTTCAGGGTCGCTCGATCCTTCGAGGTCGGCAGGTGCCTCACCACCTCCATGCAGATGTTCCCGTCGCCCAAGAAGCCATCGACGTTCATCACCTGCCAGTCGGGGACGAAGATCTGCTTATGACGCTCGGTCAAGATCTTCTCCGCATCGGCGGTAAGGGGCGGAACTGGGAGGGACAGCGCATCCTTCACCCCGAACACGCTGCTCGACGAACCGGGAGCATCCGCCTTCGGGGTCGATGCAGGTGCATCCGAGGCGAGGGGATCGGAGACCACGACCCCCCCTGCTCGGGGACCACGACCTTCGTCGAAGAGACAAGGACCTCGATCTCCCCCTCCTTGAGGACCGCGACCTTCGGTTGGTCGGCAGCCTTCACAACCGAGGGCTTCTTCGAAGCTCGGCTATCCTGAGGCACTGCCGACGGCCTCTTCTTCTTCTCCTGCTCTGCCCTGCCCTTCGCCACCAGAGCCTTGTAATCAAGCTTCATCGTCTCTGCAAAAGCCGAATGAAAAAACTTAGAAAAATTTTCATGAACTTTAAACAAAGAGTATAAATACCAGAAGCATACGAGGGTCGATCGGACTGAGACCCCCACGGAACAGATGCTCCTCCGTAATATCTTTCCAGCTTAGCGCTGGCAGGGCGAGGAGCTTCTTCTGGACCTCCTTGTCCTCATCACTCAGCGGCGCCTCTCTCTTGGTCCGCTTGGGCAGACCTTCCTTCGCCCAAACCGTCGGTATCACCCATGGCGTCAGAGCTCGGACGAGGAAGTACTTCTCCTTCCAATGTTTGATCGAGTCCGGGTTCTCGATCAACTTAACTCCCGTCCGAGGAGAAAGGAAAAACCTCTGCTCGTCCCGCCTCGGCTGGCAAGGTCGGAAGAGACTCCGAAAGAGGAACATAGTCGGCTTGGCGCCGACCTCTTGGCATCGAAGGGCGAACGCCACGACGTGCCTCCATGTGTTCGGCATCAGTTAGGCGGGACTCAAACCGTACCAGACCAGGACTTCAACCACGAATGGGTGGAGGGGAAAGCGGAGTCCGGCAATGAGGGAGTCGACCAGAAAGACACATACGTCCGACGAGGACTTTGTGTTAGCTCGGAATCCCGACCCAGGAAGGAGCAGTACATACTCAAGCGGGATCCGGAAACTCTCTCGGATCAGACGAAGATCGGTCTCGGTAAGAGTCGAGATCCTATGGTCCACCTCGGACAGCTCCCTAGGCTCGTTCTCCTCCACCAGCTTAGCCGTACCTTGAGTGACTCTCTCCAAGGTATCCTCGGCGTAGTCCCGGACGCCTCCCACGCTCGACAGGGCGATAGGCTGCCGACCGAACGCCCCCGCTCTCTTCGGTGTTTCCACTATCGTGACCACGGCTTTACCTTTCGGGACTCCGCCACGACTTCCTCGGGCACTTCAGCCACTTTGCCCTCTTTATCCGGACGAACGACGTCCTGCTCGCTCGGCTCCACTACTCCCTTCCCTTTATCCCCTCGGCCAACGGCTTGCTCCGAGGCGGGGGTCTCAGCCGAAATCTTAACCATTTTTCCTAAAAGAGAAGGGAAAGAGACTGACCTTGAAGTGACAGGTGCGGTCGGAAAGTTCGCCAGAAACAAGGAACGCTACCGCGACAGCTAGCAACGCCACCAGAGAGCTAAAAACTTCGAAGCAAAGTAAAAACTGAAGAGAGAGAGTAAAAGCGAAAAGTGAGACTTGGTCTAAGGGGGGGTGAAGATTTATAGTAAAAATGGAACGTCCCTTGGACTTCCAAACGAAAGTTTGCGACTTTTGGGCTGCTCTCGAAACGTCGCGAAGGCCCATCACCACTGTCTCCATCACCAAGTCAACTAGCTCGGCTCCAGGGGATCTGAATCCGAGCTACAAGCAATCCGAACATGCCGGCAATAGGGTCCGGTCGGAATCCGAGTAAGTGCCTTCCCGAGCGTGTAAACGGGGAAAACTCACTTTCCCCTCAACTTTCGCGCCTGATCTCGATCAGACGGCCCAGATCTCGCCGAGAACACTAAACGACAAGATAGTGTTTTCTTGGGAGCTGCGCCCGTCTCGAGATGCGCGCCATCATCCAACGGCTCAGGGTGCGCCACGTCGCTCGGACGATTGAACCCTCGGACGCTCCACCTACGTCTAGAGGAACCAGGAAAAATTTTGATTCAAAGTTTTAAGGCACCGCCCTCGGCGAGCACCCCCCAGGTCCCGTGTCTCAGTCGGTATTCTGCCGACCCACGGGCCCCGGTCAAAAACAGATCGGCACTCCCCCCATCTCTAACTCCTCCGGGCTGACATCCATCAGAAGTCATCAGCCCGGAAGGAAGACAGAGATGGGAGGGGGCCCATCAACACTCAGAGATCAGGAGAAGCGCACCATTCCGAGCTAGTTGGTAGCAACTGGAAGGCTCGGCTCGTCAGAGGACTCTGACAACAGCGTCTTCACAGTTGCTAACAACGGGCTCGGACGGTCCGGAAGCCCGAGCCACGACTCATGGTGGAAAAGCGCACCATTCCGAGCTAGTTGGTTGCAACTGGAAGGCTCGGCTTGTCAGAGGACTCTGGCAACAGCGCCTTCACAGTTGCAAACAACGAGCTCAGATGGTCCGGAACAAGGATTCGGACATGGATCATCACCTCTTCCACCAGGATCTCCACCTACCTTGACACCCACTTCGGAGCAACCAAAGAAGGCCGAAGATCTTGGTGGAAGAACGACCACCCGTCCTTCCGAAGTAACTCATCCCTCGGGTCCGGACTACGGTCGTCACCACTACTGCCACGTTCCCCCCCCCGCTCCTGACATCCACTTTGGGGCCGTCAGGAACAGAGGGAAAACCAGGCAGAAGAGCAACCACCCCTCCGGACCTCAAGAGAGAAGCTACCCAAGGCAGATACCTCCGAGGTCTGAAACTCTATGTTGATTGCGACTGAAATGACAAAGGGAGTGGAGTACTTATAGCCTGCCTCCAAGAACCAGCCATTATGACCCTCGGAAGCTGAAACGCCGCGTATTAATTAAGGGAGTTATCCTTAATGACATTGGGAAGGCGGAACGCCGCACAAACCCCAAAGCACCATTAATGCCCTTGGGACCAGCATCGTCTCGGCTCAGACCGCGCCACGACGCTCGTCCGGCCGAAACCCCCTCTCTTCGGTCGGAAGCCGAGCAAGTGCCTTCCCTGAGCGTGTAAACGGGGAAAACACACTTTCTCCTCAATTTTCGCATCAGATCTCAATCAGACGGCCCGGATCTCGCCGAGAGCACTAAAAGACAAGATAGCATTTTCTTGGGAACCGCGCCCATCTCGAGATACGTACCAACATCCAACAGCTCAGATAGCGCCACGTCACTCGGCCTGCCGAACCCCCTTACCTCCGGTCGGCAGCCGAGCAAGCGCCTCTCCGAGCTCGTAAACGGAGAAAAACGCTGCCGAGCGGTGACAGCCAACAGATCTTTCCGAAATTCGTGCTTGTCCATGATCAACGGCTCAGATCGAGCCACGTCATCAGTCGGTATTTAAATTGTTTTTTATCATTTTATTTATTTAAAAATTGCTAAAAATTCGGGAAAATTAACTAAAAATTCTGGAAAGTAATTGGAAATTTGGGGGCACATTTTCGAACCCCTGAACGAATAATTATTGCCTAGAATGTACTGTTAATGGCCCCCAAATGATTAGCGAACACGTCGCAAAATTAAATAAATAGTCCGAAAAAATAGATAAAAACCCTCAAATACCCGATGTGACCTGAGAACAGCAAGCGGAGTCAAAAAATTACCTCACTACCCCCTTTCTAGATTCAAGATCCCACATTTGGACTCCGATACAACTCCACCAGCCACCAAAACAGTTAGACTACTCCTCAAAGTCTGATCACGCTCAGTCTTTAGGAGTGGGGGGCTCGTGATATGGCTAAAAATAGGGTTAAATCGGGACCGTCTAGATCGAGCACGAATCTTGAAGCATGGGGGTAAAAAGGTAATTTCACATACAGATGGATCCAAAACGGGTATTGGGTCTCCTTCTCACAGAACCAACCACCCGCAAATGGATCCACTTCAACTGGGCACGGGTCCCGACCCGATACAAGCCCAGTTCACCAAGAGGAGAATCAGGGCCACTGATTTGACTAAATCAAATCAACAAGCCTGATTGGCTCCCACCAGGGAATCAGGGGCTAATTTCCCAAAACAGAATAGGAGGATTTTCCTCCTGGCTGTTAGGCGGGAAATCAGGCCCCTAACCGTTCCAAAGGCGACTATAAATATCACCCCTCTACCACCATGACCAGGTTAATCACTTTTTCACCACTTAAGCTCTTTCTTAATCTTTTTCTGATTACTGACAAGAGCGTCGGAGGGTGCGTCGCCGGAATCAACCCCGGTGTCTCGCACTTCCTCGCAGGTTGCGGCGGGAGCAAGAAGGCTGAGTCAACTGTTCAGGTTTTTCTCGGACTCACAAATTCTATCTGTTTACCCCCACACCGAAATCAGCGGTAACAACATGTGAACTATATGTTAAATTGTTTATTCTTGTTAAAACTCATAACTCTGCTCGATGATACTTCATTAAATATGACAAATATGAAAGTTGTGCTCAGATTATGATCACTTGAAAGTCATTTAGTATGGTCTCTAGGAGCACACAACTTCTTGAGTCAATACATCCTGATATTTCTGATCTCAGTAGTTTTGTGACTAGATGAGACGAAAATTGGTCAGAAGTATTTAATCACCTATGTAGATGATTATTGAATATTTGTCATATATATGGAGGATGCAGCACTCGCTATTTTAATAAGTAGAAATCTAGTTAAATGCTAAGATTAAAAGGTTTCAGATTTAATAGATGTGGTGAATATGTTTTAGCAATTTTAAGAGAAGTTTGCATTTGGCATAATCTCTAGTGCACTCTATTTACAACAGTCAAAATGGCATTGATAAAAGTTAGAATCAAACACTTAGTGAAATGTTAAATTCTATATTATTGAGTATTGTTTGACTTCTTGTAATTATGGGTGATATTGTATTATTAATCATATTCATAATATGTCACTACACTCTAAATTATTTACACCTTGTAGACTATGGGATAGAAACACAAATAATTTTGTTAAAGTGAAAACATGTGGTGCGGTATATTTGTTAGAGTACATGACCCTAGAAGGCCTAAAGTAGGACATATAACAAATATTTGTGTGTACTTAGAAAGTGCAGAATGTAATTCTGTTTATCTAATTTGTGTTAGAAGAATCTAGACTTGCAGAGTTCTTTGAGGATATGTTCATCAAAGATAAATGTACGAAATTATCTAGCCCTACAGACACGGTCAATGATTCACGGTTGAAATTAAGAACCAGCCTTACTGATACTTGAAACTTCAACAACAAATGAGCCAAGAAGAGTCTTTAGTAGATAATGAAATGAATTTGTGATTATACAATAATATTTTGAATTAGTTGATTTGCCGAGAAGGGCTAAAACTATAGTAAGTGAGGTTTGTAGAAGAAACTTAATTTTGCAATGTGGGAAAGATTTGTTTGAAGTCTGCTCACATGTTTGTCATATTGCTACAATAAGTATTCTTCTTAACCTTCCATCTATTGAAAATTTTGTTTATTCATCAGAGATGTTTAAACAGTTTTGTACTAAAAGTTTAGTACCTAATATTTTGTATTGAAAAGTTTTGTACTAAAGAGTTTGGTATTGAAAAGTTTGCACTAATATGTTTAGTGAACAAGATTTACAATTTAGTAAAGTCATTGTATGTTCTTAAAACATGTATAGCCGACGAATAAATAATTTGACAAATTTCTTAAAGAGCCTAATATATGAATCAAGTAATTCAGATTAGTATCTTTAACTTTGTGGTGTGTCAAATATAATGACTATTATTTACTTATTCGTCGACATGCTTGTTCTTGGAAGTGACCTCTCTATTACAAATAAAGTTAAAATTGTGCTATCCAAAGAATTCAGCATAAAACACCTAGGTATTGTGGACACCATAGGTATAAGGGTGAGTTTCGGTTGGTAAGGGATAACCCTTAGTCAAACTCATCAAATTAATAATGTGTTTCAAAAGTGTAACTATAGTGATTGAAAGTGTGTTTTAAAATACCTTATGATTATGATAAAATGTTGACACCTAATGATGGTCAACTATGAGACAGGTAGATCATTCTAAAATAATTGAAAGTCTCATGTATACAAAGATCTGCACTAGAATAAACATAGAATTTTGAGGTAGGTATGATCTGTAGATTCACTAATAATTTCATACACATTTGAGTGCTCTTAAAAGGCTAATGAGATACCTGAGTGGTACTCAAGAGTTTGCTTTGTGCTACTCAAAGTTTAGTGAAAGTCGAAAACTAATGAATATGTGTTCACACTATGAGGAGCAGAAAAATTATGGAGATTAAAAGGCAAACAAGCATTGCATTGTCATCTAAGAAATCAGACCTCTATGTGTTATCCTCTGCAGGAAAAGGGGCTGAGTGGATTGAATGACTTATTGCTAATCATCCATTGAGAAGTTTAACGTAAACTCTCTAATTCTGTTATGCGACTATCAAGCTACAATGCACTGCAACTCAAAACTCATTCTATAATAGTCAGAGGAATATATTAATGCTGAAAGAAGCATAGTTGAACTTTCTCATAAATAAAGTGCAATTTAGACAAAATATGGCTAATGCGCTTGCTAAGAGACTTGAAAGTGATATAATTATCAAAACTGTGGGGAAAATGGAGTTAAAAGCTATTGAGCCAAAAGCTTTAACATCCTAATTGTTTTGAAATTTAGAATCCAATTGGAGCCATAGAGAAGTTCAAACTTAAGTATCAATTTTAGGCAGTTGGCATGCTTTAGATAATTTGAAAAGTTCAATGTAAATTTTGTCAATATGTTATTTCATTCCAATTTTGATGATGCTATATATTTTTATAATTTACTTAGAATCATCTTATTATTTCAAAAGAAAGTGTGAAAACTTGTCGATGTGTTTCCGATGTTTAGAATGTCGCTATATCATTCCAATTTTGATGATATATCTCTTTTATGGATTCATGTTTCATTCCAATTTTGATGATTCAGAATTAACCATAATTGATTTGACTGTTCTATCATTCCAATATGAAACATAGTACAGTTCTTGTGTAGAAACTATAATAGTTCTTGTTTTTTATTTTGTTAAAAAAACTTGATTGTGATGCTTGTGTTACATTTTATTAAGCTATCGTTGAATTGTACTAAGTTCTTTAGTGGAACTAGATACTTTATGAAATTTGCTTGAATTCTTAGAGATGCGTCTTTTGATATTCTTGTTTTCAATAAGCTAACAAAGATGGAGGAGGTGAATCTGTCAACATAGATTTCAGAATAATGATTTACTTAAAATGAAGAAGTAAATATAAAGCAGTGTGCAAGGATAGAGTTTTAGTTTATTTCTCTCGAGAATAAATTAGTCACTTGCTTGGTAAAACTTCTTTTGAGTTTAAGACTCTTATGTTCATTGAGCTTAAAACTCTTATTTTGTTTTTGAAGTTTATTTGCTTTGTTTGATTTTGAAACTATGACAGATTTCTTCAGTTGGTTTAGTCATTGTGAACTATTCTATTGTGATATGGTTTGGGAACTATTTAATTATTTTGGTGGACAGCGGTAGTCTCCCAAGTCCGCCGAATTCTCGTGGACAACAGAAGCTCAATCAACATCCTCTTCTTGGAAGCATTTGAGAACCTCAAACTCTCCCGAGATAAGCTGAAGCCGGTCGGGTACACCCTGCATGGGTTCTCGGGCGTCCTAGTACAAATTGAAGGGATCATGACGTTAGATGTAACGACCGGCACGATCCCCATCACATGGACCGAATCAATGGATTTTATGGTAGTCAATGTCAAGGTAGCATACAACGCCATCCTCGGTCGACCCGTCCTCTGCTCGTTCTAGGCAGTTCCCTCGGCCTACCACTTGAAGCTGAAATTCCCCACTTACCCCGGGGTTGGCATCGTTAAAGGAAATCAGGAGTCTGCACGATCGTGCTACATGACCGCGGTCGGGGGCGGGGTGTTCCCCCTCGATGCAGTCGAGCTTCCACCTAAAAGAAGCCGGCCCGAGTCGGAGCCTACAGACGAATTGGAGGAGGTCTCATTCGACCCGAAAGACAAGTCCAAGTAGTTCCGTGTGAGCATCACCCTTTCCCCGACTTGAAGCCAGGTCTAAATAATTGTGTCCGCTGCAATATCGACCTCTTCGCTTGGACGCCGTCCGACATGCCCGGGATTTCCAAAGATCTAATCATGCACAGGCTAAGTGTCACCCCGGGCTCCAAGCCGATCCAGCAGAAATGCCGCAAGCTCGCCCCTGAGAGGCAACAGGCAGTGAAAGTGGAGGTGGACAAACTGCTGTTCGCTCGATTCATTCAAGAGGTCAGCTACCTCGAGTGGCTGGCTAATGTCGTAATGGTGAAGAAGCTCAGCAGGAGCTGGAGGATCTGTATAGACTTTACGGACCTCAACAGGGCATGCCCAAAGGATCCTTTTCCCCTCCCGAGCATCGACGCTCTAATCGACACAACGTCGGGTCACGAGCTCCTGAACTTCATGGATGCCTTTTCAGGCTATAATTAGATCCGGATGTTCCCTTCGAACATCGCCAAAAAATCCTTTGTTACCGACTAGGGCCTCTACTGTTACCGGGTCATGCCCTTCAGGCTCAAGAACGTCGGGGCCACCTACCAAATACTTGTCAACCGAGTCTTTAAAGATCATATCGGTCATTACATGGAAGTATACGTCGACGACTTGCTCGTCAAGAGCGGGGCAGGATCATGTCGCCGACCTCAAGGAAGCTTTTTGCGTCCTTCGGTCCCACAACATGAGGCTCAATCCCGCCAAGTGTGCCTTCGGCGTCTCATCGGGGAAATTTCTTGGGTTCGTCGTTAGCCAGCGCGACATAGAGGCCAATCCCGAGAAGATCCAGGCCATAATCGACATGGCCCCTCCCAGAAACATTAAGGAGGTTCAGCGGCTTACGGGAAGACTGGTGGCCATCGGCCGCTTCCTCTCCAAGTCGGGAGAGAAGTCCCTCCCCTTCTTCAAGGCCTTGTGGGGGGCAAAAGGCTTCGATTGGGGCGACCCCCAGCAACAGGCCTTCAACCAGTTGAAGTCCTACCTCACCAACCCCCTAGTCCTGAGCAAACCTGAACCGGGCGAATCCCTCTTCCTGTACCTCTCAGCCTCAAAAAGCGCGCTCAGTGCCATGCTCATCTGAGAAGAAGACGGTGTTCAGAAGCCTCTCTACTATGTAAGCAAAGTCTTGCTCTCGGCCGCGACAAGATACACAAAGATGAAAAAGGTGGCATACGCACTGATAACGGCCGCGCGAAAGCTCTGCCCTTACTTTCAGGGCCACTCTATTCAGGTCCTCACGGACCAGCCTCTGAAAGCCGTCTTCCACAAGCTCGAGAGCTCCGGCCGCTTGATGTGTCTAATTTTTATACAAATATTTGTACTCATTTACCCATAAAAATTGCTTGTATTCGTCTTTCTTGTCAATAATTTATCTTATTTCCATAGAATTCAGTTAATTTATTATTTTTGAAAGAATAAGATTTTTGATGCAAAAAGTGAAGATTTTTGAAAAAAAATCAACAAACAAAGCAAATCTATTGATTTATTATTTTTATTGTTTTGTTGAATCTAAATTTTACAATTTGGCCATGAGAAAAAATAAAATATTAATTTTAATTTGCCAATTGAGCTGAAAATGCAATAAACAATTTTAAAGGGTTTAAATGAGCTAATATGTTTTTTAGTTAGTTTAATTAATTTTAAACTAATTAATTTTATTTGTATTTTTTATTTTTAATCCCTAATTTCTTATTTTATTTTTTATTTGCAGCACGTATTTCAAATAAATAAAGAGAGGGGTTCTTTCTGCAAAAGTAAACCCTAATTCTGCGTCTTCTTCTCCTATAAATACAACACCAGATTGAACAAAGAAAAGAAGCGCTGAATGAGAGAGGAAGAGCGACGGCTAACCATGAATCATAAAAATAATAACAATAATAACTAAAACAGAGAGAGAGAGGAAAACGGAGTGCCAGGGGTGCTCGGGTCCAAGACACAACAGAGAGAGAAGAGGAGACTGTGACGTGGCGGCTTCTCTCCTTGCGCACACGGCTCGATACTGGGAAAACGAAAGAAATAGAGAGAGAGCGGTGCTGACCTGGTGCATTCTGGCTCTAACAGGTGGGACCCACTCAAGGTCGTGACGTGGCGTCAAGACAGAGAAACGGAAGAGAGTAATGCTACAATCACTACCAATTTCACTACATTTCTCTTCACTACCTTAGGTGGCACACTCCAATAGGTAGAGAAAGATAGAGTAGGTGGGGGAACTCTCCAATTGGAGTATGCCACCTAAGGTAGTGAAGATAATGGTAGTGAAATTGGTAGTGGCTAAAGCATTACTCAACGGTAGAGAGCTTCTCTCTCTCTCTGTTCGACAAACAACAGCGGTGGGTCCCACGTGACAGAGGAAGGCAGGTGCGCTGACGTGGCGCTTTGCTGCTGATGTGGTGCGGTGCGGAAAACGACAAAGACGAAAACAGCGGTCTCTGGCTCGCGGTTCGAGGCTGATGTCAGCAGGTCGCGGTTTTCGAGATATAGACAAAGGAGAGAGAGAACAGAGACTGAACTAATTTTGCTTTTCGGAACGCGGTTCGAGGCTGTTCGGTTTGTAATTTCTTTTAAAAAGCAGTCCCTTTTGTGTCTCTTTTCTTTCTCTAATTTTATCATGCAATCCAAAACTGTATTTGTTAGTTGCAACAAATTTATTATGAACTAAATTTATTTTTCCAGGGCTTCTATGTAGCCTAGTTTTGATAACACAATTTTAATTCCTTATTATTTTTCTATTTTTTCATGGTTGTGTGTTGATTTTTATTCTTAATACATACAATTGGTGGATAGACATTTGTATGATTTATTAAATCATGAAGAGACCGAATAGGTAATTTGTGATTAATAATAATTAAACACCGTTATAAGAGCGAATTGCTGTTAATGTGACCGTTAAGAAATCCACAGAACTTAATGAATTTTCAATTGATAATTTGTGCATGAACTATGACAAATAATTAGTTGAGAATAATTTTGATATTGCTTGAGAAAGAATATTGAATAATTTGGGGGTTTTGGTCTACAACTTAGAAAATTTTCTTTTTATTCATATGGAATTATAAATTGTGTGGGATGAACTAGGTGAAGTCAAAAGCCCTAGAATTAATTTTGTCATTAACAAATTACAAAAATTTCACATCCCGCTCCCTCTTCATTAATTTAGTTAGTTTTTTTCAGAGTAATTTAATTTAGTTGTCTTCTTTATTAATTTCGATTATCCAAATAGTGATTCATCTAGTAATTTCGGTACTCAATAAAATAATTAGTCCCTGTGGGTTCGACACTCTTTTCACTAAAACTATACTACTAGTTGCAATTTTGTACACTTGCAAAAATTCACATCACCGCTTAATCAAGTGGTCGATCGAGCTAAGCCAGTATGACATCAGCTACCAGCCCATGACAGTCATTAAGGGACAGGCCCTCGCCGAATTCATCACGGATTGCACTATCTCCGAGCCATCCACACTCAGGAGACAGATCCAATCTGGAAAGTTTATGTCGACGGCTCGTCTTGCGAGGTGGGAAGCGGCACGGGCGTCATCCTCAAAGGCCCCGACAATTTCATCCTCTAGTATTCTCTTCGCCTGAACTTCCCAGCCTCTAACAACGAGGCGGAACATGAGGCTATGATCGCAAGGCTCACCCTGGTGCACAAGGCAGGGGCCAGACAACTCAGGGCCTTTAGCGACTCCCAGCTCGTGGTCAACCGGATCACCGGGGAGTACGAGGCTCGTGATGCGCGGATGGTCCGATACTTAGCGATAGTCCGACAGCTCTTAACGACCTTCTATTTCTCCTCAGTGGAACGGATCTCCAGGGATCAAAATGCTCAGGCTCATTCATTGTCAAAACTCATCCTCATTCTTCGAGGGCCTCAACCACACTGTCCTGATAGAAGTCCTCCTGAAGCCCAACATCGACCTCCCCGAAGCCCTCTGCCTCACCACCGAACCCCCACCAGAGGACTGAACGACTTCCATCAGTAAGTTCCTGGCGGAGGGCGAGCTTCCTCAAGATCGGGTCGAGGCGAGAAGGATCAGGGTCCGTTCAGAAAGGTTTATCATAATCAACGAGACCCTCTTCAAGTGCTCGTACACAACTACCAACGGAAGGCCCTACCTTTGCTGCGTGGCCCCCAACGAGGCCAAGTACGCTATGAAAGAACTACATGAAGGGGTCGGGGAATGTCACATAGGGAGTATGTCGCTTGCCAGAATATCCCTAAACCACGGATACTACTAGCCGACCATGTTGCAAGACGTCCAAGACCTCGTCAAAAGATGCGGCCCTTGCCAAAGATTCTCCTTGGTAAAAAGGCTTCCACAAGCCAACCTCCGCTCCCTGGTCAGTCCGACCCCCTTTGCTATGTGAGGGATGGACTTGGTTGGTCCTTTTTCAAAAGCGACGGGCCAAAGAAAGTTCCTGATGGTTGCTATCAACTACTTCACCAAATGGATCGAGGCAGAGCCCCTGGCCACGATCACGGAGCACCAAACTCAGCAATTTTTCTGGAAGCACATCATCTGTCGGTTCAGGATCCCGCAGGTCCTCATCACAGACAACGGGACCATTTCGCAGGCAAGAACTGTCTGAAGTTCTGCAAAGACTTCGGAGTCCAACAGCGCTTCTCATCCATATGTCATCCTCAGTCAAACGGCCAGTCCGAAAACATGAATCGCCAAATCCTTGAAGGCCTTAAGAAGCAATTGGATAATTCACCCAAGGGGCTATGGGTCGACAAATTGCCGAGTGTACTCTGGGCGCACCGGATGACGAAGAGAATTCCCACGGCCAAGTAATCCGTTCAACCTAACCTACGGCACAGAGATGGTTATCCCCTTAGAGATCGGCCTCCCTTTGCCCAGGATCATGGCGTTTGATGAGGAGAACAACTCAACGGACCTTAGCGCCAACTTGGATCTAATCGACGAGGTCAGGGAAAAATCTACCGTTCGAAGAAGCATATACCAGCAACGCATAAAGAGATTTTACAACAAGAAGGTATGCCCTACCAACATCAAGCTGGGCGACCTCGTGCTCAGGAAACTATCGGTATCCGACCCCTGCCAAAAGAGAAAGCTAGCCCCCAACTGGGAGGTGCCATATAAAGTCTCCAGAGTGGTACGCTCCGGTACTACCGACTCACAGACCTAGAAGGCAAAATAGTGAAGAGGCCATGGAACGCGGAGCACCTCATCAAGTTCCTCAAAGGGGATGATTAGTCCTTATGTAACCGACCTCTTGTAATCGGCACTACGTGCCACCCCTTTTTTTGTACGAAAAAGAATAAAGTAAATAGCCCTATTTCTTTCTCGTTTTCATGTCAAGTTCTCTATATAAACCCACACTTTTCACAAATGGAGCGAATTTCTGTGCCGACCTTCAAGCCTCGAAACCTTACAACAATCTCGAGTGCATAGGTAGCTTTCTCAAGCTAAGGCACCTGAGCTCGATGCTCTGTGCCGACCCTTAAGCCTCGACACCCCGCAGTGATCTCAAGAGCATGGGTAGCTCTCTCAAGCTAAGGCACCTGAGCTCAACGCTTTGTGCCGACCCTCAAGCCTCGACACCCCGCGGTGATCTCAAGTGCATGGGTAGCTTTCTCAAGCTAAGGCACTTGAGCTCGACGCTGTGTGCCGACCTCAAGCCTCGAAACCCCGCAGTGATCTTAAGTGCATGGGTAGCTTTCTCAAGCTAAGGCACTTGAGCTCGATGCTCTGTGCCGACCCTTAAGCCTCGACCCCTCACAGTGATCTCGAGCACCTGTGTAGCTTTCGCAAGCTAAGGCACAAGAGCTCGATGCTCTGTGCCGACCCTCAAGCCTCAAAACCCCCAGTGATACCAAAATGAAAGATAAAAAATAAATGAATACAATCGAAAGTCATTTTTATTAAGAAACACCTCGGGCGGCCACGGTACAATAAAGTTATTACAAACGACTACCACCTCGGCCTAAACTCAAACCCCTCAGAGCCCCTCCGAACTAACACGGGCTAACTCAAATCCTGCCGAGCAACTTGGCTCCGCGGCCTGGCTGCCAGAATCCATAGGAGTAGCCAAGGTAGACACGTCGGCCGCAGAGCTTTGAGCATCGCCCGGCCTCACATATTCCAGCTGCCGAATCGGAGATGACTCTCGGCCCGAGGGGCGCCCATCCCCCGAAGAGACCGACAACCCCAACATCATCTTGCAATGTTGAATCTCGATCTCTTTCTCCACAATAACTTCGCGAAGGAACGACTCCGAAGTAGGCCTTTGAACCGAGGCACTTAACATGAAAAACCCAAGGCCAACACCCCCCAGGTCACGGTCGATTATCGCCTTCTTCAATTGAGTGGCCTCCACGCTCAGCTCCTTCGACATGTTTTGGAAAGCTGCATCGTGATCATGAGCTTCCTTACAATATCGATCAAGGCTGGATTCCAATACCTTGATCTTGCTCCGAAGCCAGGTCACCTCGGATCGTCGAGGATTCGACTCAAGAAGGGAGGCCGACATCTGACAGAATTGAAACAAAAATCATTTCGAGGCCAATAGTTTGTAACTTCTAATCTAAAAAATAATACAAGTCAGAAGGGTCAGACAGGTAAAGAAGATCATCCCAAAATCAAAGCAAAAGTCGAGGTCAAAACACATGGCCAAACAAAAACTCCTTGTTATAAATTAGAAGACTTTACAAAATGTTGTGGTGGCCAGTCCGCATTCGGCAAATACAATTTCAAAAGGGGGGTTAAAAGTAAAGAAAAAACAACTAATGCGTATTATCAACCTCTCCCTCGGGGTCGGCAGCAACAACAGGGTCGACATTCGGCTCGGCTCCGATAGCTCCGGCCCCGGTGTCTCTTTCAACTTAAGCGTCGCCCCCGGGGGTCCTCGGTGGCTCATTGATCACCATATCATAATCGAAGTCCGTCAGGTCCAAGGTCGGATAGAAGTGTTTGATATGGCCCAGCGCCCGATCGTACACCTCGTTCTGGGCCTCGATGACTATGTCCTGGGCTTTCAAGATGAGCATCCCCCTTTCCACCTCAAATGCATTCTTCAGTGTGGCCTCCTTCCACTGCCCCTCGTCGCCCATCGAGGCCAGGTCGGCCTTCAGGGCCTGCTCTCGCTTTTGGGAAGTGTCCAAAGCAAGTTTAAGGTCAATCATCTCGCGCTTAAAGCAGTTGGCCTGGTTCCTCTCGTACTTCAGCTCCTGGTCGTGGAGCCTCATCACCTGAGCACCGGATAGACAAGCCTGCAGCCGAGGTAAAACACTTGGTAAGTGAAGTGGAAACTGATTCATGGAAACAGAAATACATGGCCTCGAAACTTACCTGCACACTTGCCTGAGCCCACCTCATGTAAGCCGACTCAAAGGTGTCGGCACTCATGCTCTGCCAATCCCCAGACGTGGCCATCTTGTCCACAAACTCAACGGCAATGGGACCCTCTGTCAGGGTATCCCCCTTTCGAATGGCCCAGTCAGGGGCCCAAGGCTGAAGCCCCTCTTCCCTAACCATGGTTTGGGCATTGGCACGGAGAGAGGGGACACCCCTCTGCACGACCTCCGTTGCCCTCAAGGTGCTTGAGCTCGGAATGACCGAAGTCTCTCGCATCTGACTGGACCGCACCCTCTTAGCCCTCGGCTCCAACTGACCCTCGGGAGTTGCTTTGGAAGAGGCCCCCGCCTGCTTCCCCTTCTCGGACTGCTCCGCCTTTTGCCTCTTCAGGGCAAGCCTCCTCTCCTTGATCAATTCAGGTTCCATCTTTGCACGAAAATCTATTAAAAAGTGATGTGCACAAAAGGTAATTACAAAAAGAAAAACAAACGAAAGACATACGAGACGGGGCAGGGCTCAGTCCGACGGTAGACAAGTAACTCTCTGTCACCTTCGGCCAACTTATGTTGTTACTCTTGCGGAGACGCTCTACAAAGGCCCACTCCTCGGCCAAAAGTTCACCCTTCTTGGGGCCCTTGAAGTTAGGCTTATAGAAGTTCCACCTTGTCAGGATTTTCCGTGGCTCCTCGCTCCTGACGACGAAGTACTTCTTTTTCCACTCCTTTATCGAGTCAGGGTGGCCATGCATGACCTTGCCCCGCTCCGAGGCGGTACATAATAGATTCCCTCAAATTCGCCTGACGAGCTAACACCCAACATGGCTCGGAAGATGTTTAGCCGCAGCGGTACCCTTCTCTCCTCGCACAGCAAGACGAAGCTCACCATTTACTTCCACAAGTTCGGACCATACTGCATCGGGCATAACAAGGCCCAATTCAGTACTTCACGGATGAAGGTGTGGATTGGGAGCCTCAGTCCCGAGGAGAACGCGTCCACGGGAAAGAAGCAGGACCAAGGCGCCAGAGGGTTGGTAGGCCTAAGACCGGCGTTGGGGACCATCAAATTAAACTCCCTCTCAATGAAGTAGCTCGTGCAAATTACCGACAGGTCCTCCTCTTTCAGAATAATGGGGATACCGTCCATCTTGATCTTCACACGGCTCGGCGAGGAGGGCTGTACCCCATAACGGACCAAGTCCCCAATGTCATCTGGGTACTTCCTGATCGATAACGGCTACGGTAGGAAGGGGACCTCCAGCTTTCGGGGAGTAACCATCTTGTCAGGAATGCTGGGCATGGTCCACTTCATCTGCTTCTTCCGAATCTTGGGAGCCTTCTCAGGCGACGGAGTGGCCAGCGGCTCGAGGGTGGAGGCCCTCGAAGAGGAGTCCATCCCCTCAGCCTGTTCACCCTCAACTCTGGTACCTTCGGTGGAACGCACTCCCTCGACTGGTCCCCCTTCAACATCGACTCCTTCCAAAGATTGCACCTCCTCGTCCTCGTCATCGACGTCCATGACAGGACGCTCCTCCTCATCCGAGTCGTTGCTTTCCACCACAAATGGTTTGCAAGTACGAAGCGGTTGCACAACATACACGTTCTCGTCCCTTTCCCAGGAAGAGGAATCCAACAGACCCGTGCGAGTACCACTGCCGAGTGTAGATGCTAAAGAGTCGGACTGAGCCCTAGACATATTAAATATACTAACCTGACTGAAGTCTCACGATAGATCACCGGAAAACTCATCGACGATGACGGAAAACTTCTAGAGAGAGAAGTTTTTGGATCTAGAGAGAGTGTGAAATGAGAAAGGGGGTGTGGGATACGTATATATAGGAATCTTGCGACTCCTTGACTCTCACAAAAACGGTTCCTGTAATACCTCCTCAATTCTCGTGAAAAACGGTTCCTATAACGGCTCCTAGAATTCCCGCCATAACGATTCCTACTAAGCCACGATGCTCGCCTGTGATCTCGAGCACAGAGGTAGCTTTCACAAAGCTAATTCGCTTGAGCTCGACGCTCCGTGCCGACCCCCTAAGCCTCGACACTTGACTATGATCTCGAGAACAGGGGTAGCTTTCACAAAGCTAAGTCGCTTGAGCTCGGCGCTCCACGCTAACCCCCTATGCCTCGATGCTCGCCTATGATCTCGAGCATAGGGGTAGCTTTCACAAAGCTAAGTCGTTTGAGCTCGCCGCTCCGTGCCGACCCCCTAAGCCTTGACGCTCGACTGTGATCTCGAGCACAGGGGTAGCTTTCACAAAGCTAAGTCGCTTGAGCTCGACGCTCCGTGCTGACCCCCCAAGCCTTGACGCTCGACTGTGATCTCGTACACAGGGGTAGCTTTCACAAAGCTAAGTCGCTTGAGTTCGCCGCTCCGTGCCGACCCCCTAAGCCTCGACGCTTGACTATGATCTCGAGCACTGGGGTAGCTTTCACAAAGCTAAGTCGCTTGAGCTCGACGCTCCGCGCTGACCCCCTATGCCTCGATGCTCGTTTGTGATCTCGAGTACAGGGGTAGCTTTCACAAAGCTAAGTTGCTTAAGCTCGCCACTCCGTGCCGACCCCCTAAGCCTCAACGCTCGACTGTGATCTCGAGCACAGGGGTAGCTTTCACAAAGCTAAGTCGCTTGAGCTCGCCGCTCCGTGCTGACCCCCTAAGCCTTGACGCTCGACTGTGATCTCAAGCATAGGGATAGCTTTCACAAAGCTAAGTCGCTTGAGCTCGACGCTTCGTGCTGACCCCCTAAGCCTCGACTCTTGCCTGTGATCTCGAGCACAAGGGTAGCTTTCACAAAGCTAAGTCGCTTGAGCTCGACACTTTGCGCCGACCCCCTATGCCTCGACGCTCGCCTATGATCGCAAGCACAGGGGTAGCTTTCACAAAGCTAAGTCGCTTGAGCTCGCCGCTCCGTGTCGACCCCCTAAGCCTTGACGCTCGACTGTGATCTCGAGCATAGGGGTATCTTTCACAAAGCTAAGTCGCTTGAGCTCAACGCTCCGTGCCGACCCTCTAAGCCTCGACGCTCGACTGTGATTTCGAGCACAGGGGTAGCTTTCACAAAGCTAAGTCACTTGAGCTTGCCGCTCCGTACCGACCCCTTAAGCCTCGATGCTCGACTGTGATCTCGAGCACAGGAATAACTTTCACAAAGCTAAGTCACTTAAGCTCGATGCTCCGTGTCGATCCCCTAAGCCTCGACGCTCGACGATGATTTCGAGCACAGGAGTAGCTTTCACAAAGCTATGCCGCTATGGGCTCGACGCTTCGAACCGACCCCCTCAGCCCCGACCCTCGACGGCGATGTTGAGCAACGGGGTAGCTTTCTCAAACTAAGGTTGCCTTGGGCTCGACGACCCCAACCAATCTCGACGATCTCCCCCAACCTCGGCACTTCGAGTTGACCTCCTTGCCTTGATGCATGGGGGAATCACCAGGGCTTGATCGTTGATACTCGGTAGAAGCACCTCGTGCTCGGCCGTCAGGACCCGGCTCGGCTTGGTGCCGACCCTAAAAAGACCCCATAAAACTTTCTTCGCCACTCTTCTCTGTAGATCCAGACTACTCCTCCACAACTGTTTTTTACACCGCCCAACAGGAGTGGGGGGACTTGTGATATGGAATAGAGAGAGTGGCGCAATCAAGGCCCCCGGATCTCCTAAAAACCTGCTTTCCTGCGATCATCAGGTCCATAATCAGGATGGGCTTCAACCAGTTCAAGCCCATGGGTAAACGGGTCCAACTCGACCCGGTAGGGTCTCAGACCTGTTTACCCCTGTCTATAAATACCCGCCCCCTCCTCACTTCTAAAGGTAAACAATCTTTCTCCACCTGAACCCTAACTACTATTGCTTTCTCAGTGACTGACTAGATCGTCGGAGGGCCTGTCGTCGGAATTTCTCCCGGTGTTTCTAGGTAGTGTGCAGGTACACAAGGCCAAGCCGAGCTACCACATCCGAGCTGAGCTACTTCATCCAACCCAGGCTACTAGATCCGAGCGGAGCACCCAGCCTCTACCTCTCTCCTGCTACCCCCAAACCGGTCCTACACCATAGGATCGGACTGACGCCTGTACCACAGCTTCCTCTTCACAAATTACAAGAACTCACACCCGCTATCCCCACACCCCCAAAAATGAACAACATCACTTACTACCTTTTTATTCACTACCTTAGGTGAATAGTGTGCCACCTAAGGTAGTAAAAAGAAAGGTTGTGGATTTGGTAGTGGGTGTAGCATTTCTCTTCTTTATTATCCATTATCACTTTCTTCCTCCACTGTACCTTTTTTCACGAAAAAGTTGACAGTATACTCTCTGTGTCCTAGTTGGTGAAAGTGAAAAAAAAATAACTCATTTTTTTATTTTCATCTTGCCAAACATAAAAAGTAATGAAATTGTCTCCACTTTCACACTTTCATCCCCACTCTCATCTTGTCAAACACCCCCCCTAACTAGAGACATATAGACTTGTTGAAATTTTGTCATAAAATACATAATCGCCACATGTGTCATCACATGAAAGTGCATAGAGACACAATTTTAACATCATATAATAAAATAAAACAAAAGGAGTTTATCTTCGCTGCCTGAAAATTTTGGTCAAAGTAGATTGAATTAGTCATTTTTGAGGTTTCTCTAATAGCAGAGCGCCTTGTGTTGATTTTACTTCTGATCTCATTTATTGTGAATACAAAAACAAAAAATCTAAAATGAATTGATGAATTTGTACTTACAACAAAGAATGAATCTATTTGCTCTCCTCTAAATGCGAGTCAAATTCTAGAAGATGGAAAGCGAAAATAAAAATTATGTCTCTTTTATCAAAGCAACTATGGTTTTAAAGTGAGTCCCACTAAAATATAGAAAAGTAATAGATAATTTATTTCTATTTGGTTGACAGACATGACTGGTGATTTGTTTAAAGAAAGGTACCCAAAAATTACAAAAAACAATTTAAATTACTTTACTATACCAAACTTATTACATGTGGTCATACACTTATATTTTAAAAATATTGTAAATACAAGAATTCGTCGCTTTCTCTCTAGATTTCACCTTCTTTATGTAGAAATTGGAAACACATAAATCTATTTGAGTGATAAACTTGTGATGTGTCAAATCAGTTGCTCTACAATTTTGTATTTGGTAAAATATGTTAAATGGGAACAAGTTTTGGCAATTTAACTTCTTGGAACTTTGTTAATTTTATAATTTTTCGTAATTTTTTACACTTCCAAACACCTCCATTGTGAGAGGATTGTGAACAAGGTTTCTCTTTTGGTCAAATATGACTCATCCACTATAAATGATATGTGACATGTGTTAGAAATTTGGTGCAGCAGAGTTAGAACTTTAGGAGCAATAAACGACAACCTATCCAATGAACAATCAAACAAGAGATCAAACCAAATACACAATTTGTTCCGGTTTGGGCGAACCCTAATTCGGGGGGAAGTAAGGGATATATTATTCAACTAGAGAAGATTACAAGAGCTACAAACACTCTCACTAAGAACATATCTATCCCTCAAGCCTCACTAGAAGATAATGTTTACAATGGAAAACTCTAGCTCAATGAAATCCTACCTCTCTCAGTGTAAGCTATTACAATATATAGAGATCTAGAGAAACCCTAAGTTTAGTCTTGATACAAACCATCTGATATATTAGGAAGAGAGAGAGTCACACGATAAGAGTCATATGTTCTAACTTGGAGTAGCAGATGGGCTAAAAAAACTCACCCATAATCGGCCCATATACAGCTGCATCGCCACCGTCGGTCGACTGCCCCCCAAGGCAGTCGACTGCCATTCTCTCAACCCCAAGTTAGAGAGCATAACCCAAAGTCAGAGAACATGTGGCTGCCGACTGCCTAATATGGCAGGCGACTGTCACATGTTGTTGTTGTTGTTGTTGCTATTGTTTCTTCTTCCAACGACGCTTCAACCTTCCTTTCGCTTCACCGTCTTCTCTTTTAATCGAATCCAAGCATGCAAAACATACACCCAGCAACATTTGTCCAGTCTTAGTTCCTATATTCTTTATATTGTAATGTAGGCTATTACAATATATAGAGATCTAGAGAAACCCTAAGTTTAGTCTTGATACAAACCATCTGATATATTAGGAAGACAGAGAGTCACACGATAAGAGTCATACGATCTAACTTGGAGTAGCAGATGGGCTAAAAAAACTCACCCATAATTGGCCCATATACAGCTGCATCGCCACCGTCGGTCGACCGCCCCCCAAGGCAGTCGACTGCCATTCTCTCAACCCCAAGTTAGAGAGCATAACCCAAAGTCAGAGAGCAGGTGGCTGCCGACTGCCTAATATGGTAGTCGACTGTCACATGTTGTTGTTGTTGTTGCTGTTGTTCCTTCTTCCAACGACGCTTCAACCTTCCTTTCGCTTCACCGTCTTCTCTTTTAATCGAATCCAAGCATGCAAAACATACACCCAGCAACATTTGTCCAGCCTTAGTTCCTATATTCTTTATTGGTTGAATGACTCATATTTGCTTTATGATTTACTTAGTTTAGTCAAATTTCCTTTCAACCTTATATCTGTTAGTATTTCCTTTCAACCTTATATCTGTTAGTCAAATTACTAAATCTTTGAACTATTCAGTTACCTTCTATCCTAATCACTATGTGTTTCAGGAGCTTGGGATGAGACAGACGGTTGGAACAGGCCAAGAATTTGAGGGTCTCTAACAGCTGGATGGTGTCCCTATCTCTTTTGCTTACTTGAGTGGTTACATGCCTTTCGATTTGCATTCTCAGCTGGGACACTCGTCTTTATATAGAATTTGAAGAGGTTAAAACCGGAGTTATCTTCACTTAATGAGTTGTCTTGTGAGTCATGTCAGTTAGGTAAACACTTGCGTATGTTTTATTCTCATAGAGTCAATAAACGCTCAAGTCGACCTTTTTAATTAGTTCATTCTGATGTGTGGGGACCTTGTCCCATCCAGTCTCAGTTCGGTGACTTCAAATATTTTGTTACTTTTGTTGATGATTACTCTCGTGCAATATGATTATATTTAATGAAATCTAGTTATGAAATTTTCTTTACTTTTAAACATTTTTGTGCCAAAGTCATAACCCAATTTGATGTTACTATCAAAACTTTGCATATTTGGTCAGATACTGAGACGACTAGGAGATCCACCACTGGGTATTGTGTGTTTGTTGGTAGAAACTTAGTTTCATAGAAGAGTAAGAAACAAACTGTGTTGAGTGCAGAATTCGAGTATCGTGCTATGCCTGACCTCACATGTGAAATGACATGGACCAAAAGATTACTTACTGAGTTGGGGGTTCTTTAGTATCAACTGATGCATGTGTATTGTGGCAGTCAGTCCGTTATCCATATAGCCACTAATGCCGTGTTTCATGAACGAACCAAGCATATTGAGGTTGACTGCCATGTGGTTCGGAACAAGATTAGTGACACTTCGTATGAACCCCCTCAGATAGAAGCTAAATATATTCGTACTGATTACCAGCTAGCTGATGCTCTCACAAAGCCCCTTGCAAGAGTCAAAATACTTGCGAGCGTCAGATGACAGTCCATCAATGACAAGTTGGGCATGTAGGACATATATGCTCCAACTTGAGGTGTATTAGAGATATTAGAGCAGACTAGTTGAGTATTAGTTTAGTCACATACGGGCAAAGCCCGTGCTTGTAATAAAGTTGTATATAAATGCATCTAGTGTGTATTGTATGGGGAATGAGAGAAAAGTAAACCTTTAAGTTGTAATGGTGTTATACATACACCTGATGTTTAACTAGTTTGGAGTTTATGTAAGTACATGCTCGTTTTTGAGTAAAAAGAGAGGAAAATTCATTGGAAGAAATAATGAAATGTATCACATCAAATTGACAACCTTCTTATGAACTTAAGAAATTTTTTTATAGGCCCCCAAGACTATAATGCGAAAATTGTTGTCCAAGACATGCATTCAGTTTTCTGTATTTCACTCTCTTCCCGTACTCAAATTCCAGCTACACCTCTCTGAGTTTCTAACTTCATTCATAGTTACGCCCATCAGAAATTGAGAAATGATTTGATAAATAACAAATTCCCCTTCTACCTCTCCACGTTTCTAGTGCACCATTGCTCAACACTCCGTACACGCAGTCGTATTCTACTCTGAGAATTGAAATTGCAGCATTCATCATGCTATAGGATCTCATCAGACTCAAGTCCCACTCTGAGAACTTAAATTGCAGCACTCATAATGCTATTGGATCTCGATATTTAGGTGCCTAGACACACACCTCATCAGTGATATCTATGGCTCCAGACAGTTATGTTAACGATCCTTCACTGTTTCTGCATAACAAGTTTGAATCCAAAGATAGGTGCATTTGTCATGAAATCAATGGAAGAATGAAGGTAAGCTTAATAACCATGTACTTTCACATATTGTTCTGCTAAGTTTTTTAATCCATCATTTTCTCCCCTTGACAATAATCTCAAGTAAATGGTTGTCGCAATTTAGAAGTTCATCACCAGAACCAAACAATATATAGAATAAAAAAGAATCAGACAATTTCTCAACTCAAAATGTAGTTTCTGCACAAGCTGTATACATACTGAATGTACTCTGAACCCATCAGAGTTAGAACTATAACTCGAAATTAGGTGTATGCTGCATACTGCATACTGCAGCTTACAGGAGATACCAACTTTTCAAGACAAATTTCTCAACTCGTGTAATATATCTACTTGTATACCAATCAGTTCTCTTTCCTTCTAAATTCTGTATATGTACATTATATGTGTGCTCTGTGTTCATTGAGGACCAAAAAGATCATACTGCTTTTGCATATTAGATAGTCATCTTGCCTGACCTGGGGTATTATGTCATCCTCATTTTGTCCAGAAAATAATGTTTGAATACATAAGTTAGCTTGGAAATTTCAACCACTCTTCATTCATTTTGCCACTCTTCATGACTTTTCTTTGTGCTTCATCAAGGCTGATAGGACTCCGGAAACCATCTTAATAGAAGTACATGCTTTATCTTTAGAATAACAGGGAAAATTGCATAGCAAGGGATATGCATCAATGCAACCATAAAATACCTACACAAAACAAGAGAAACTTAACGGAAATCTCAAAGTCAAAGAAGAACGACAAAACAAAAGACAATTAGAAGCTGATTCTTTTAAATTAATTTGTTTATGTTTGCTTCCATCTACAACCTAGTTTTATTTAAGCAGAGATCTAGCTAATTTCTCGTCGTAGTTGTGAGATAATATCATTGTTTCCTCTCTCCGAAAACCCAATATAGGAATTAGCAAGTAATGTTTAGTGAAGTTCAGTATCTATACTTCTGTAGAATTATTTAATGTAAACAGACCCTGTTAGTGTTATCAAATTTACCCTTAGCCCCGGGAAATTTTTCTAGTTAAAAACAATATAAACATAAAAAAGAACCATGGGAGTAAAACTTGAAATTAGCTTAGTTAGTTCATATAATATCTTACTTATTACCCTATAAGATATCTTTCTCCTTTTTTTCTCCCCATTCATGTTCATGGCAATGCCCGAAAGAAGATTAGTTTAAGTACAAGGGAAGGAACGAGAAAAAAGATTTTACAATACTCTAAAATGGAAGTAAGCAGTAGGGAATAGATAGAAAAAGCTAATTAAGAGCAGTCTTCCTCAGTAGCGAGTCCATATCGGCATTGATGATGTCCTTGAAAATTGGATAAGAATGTGTGATTCTTTCAAGTATCTGGCTTTTGCAGGTAATCCAACACCAGTCCAAGGAATTGCTCGGGTGATTATCACGAAATCAAAAACAATTCCTCCTATTCCAAATAGCCCATAACAGGTGGCAGATAGAAATTGGCAGAATATGTTCCAAAGCATTGTTCTTGGGAGAATATTATTGAGCCATTTAAGGAAATCATCATATGAATATAAGAAATTTGGCACCTCTAGATTGCTGAAAAGCTGATTCCAAAGAGGCTTGTGTGACTGACACCGAAAAAGAATGTGGTCGATTGTTATGGAGATTTTAAACAAGTTTGTGAATGACACAACTTTCTCCTTAATATTCTCCCACATAGAGATAAAACTATGTAAGCTGTATCATGAAAATATCCATATTTTGCCTGTTTACTATTTTTGTTTTAATTTTTATCAACTTTCTTATATAATATGTCTAGATGCACACCGAAGACTTTTTCTAAACATGCATGTAATTGCACATATCAGTTACTTGTAAACAAAAATATTATGGCCCAGAAAGTAGTATTTGGCAGAAGGGTACCAAATTGGCGCTTGAGGTGATGACAGATCAAGAAATGGGTAAGGCCACCTGCAATAAAAGCAGCTGAGGTTAAGTAAAGCTAAACTAGGAGGGGAGTAGAAATTTAATAGGATCAGTACTTTGGATTTAACAATTAACATTACCAAATTGATATACAGGCATGAACAATCCACTGAAAAATGACAAATGTTGATGTCCATAAAAGGAAGTATGAGATCCGAAACCAAGGGAACCGCTACAGAGAGACACAAGAAGAATATAGGTCACACGAAAAGTAATTAATAACTTTGTAAAAGTAATTGAGCAATTTATGGATAGAATTGCAAGAAGCATTTACCAAGCTATTCAAGGCAGTATCGCTTAGGAAGAAGACAGCATTCATGGAATGCATGGCAATCAGTATCTACAAAATAAAGGTACATATATATATATATACATGTTTCAGTATACATGAGAATATATATATTGTCTGTTAGTGGAAAGTTAAAAGTTTTAAAGATTATTTTGTTGTAGAATTTATGTTCTCAAATCACATTCATAAAATATTTAAGAGGCTTGAACTAGATACAGACATGTTGTGAATATCAAATGTTAGTGGAGGTATATTAGCATCATAAAAGAAACAAATGATTCTTATCAAAAGCATCAAATCCCCACTAAAAAAAACATACTTTTCTATCTCTGAGTAACTATAATATTTTATCAGCGAAATGAACGGTTTATGAAGTATTAGCTAAACCTGAATACTTACCAAACTTAGATTGTAATCTTTGATCGCAAGAAAAGGGAAGATGATAAACCAGAATACACAATCAGTGAGCATCACAGCACCAGCATTTGTCTGTTCGCAATAACCATTAACCAAGAGAAAGGTTTTGGGAGATTAGATATACACAAACTCATACACATACACACATCTGTATAGATTGATAGAAAAAGCAAAACTAATAAATAAAATAAAATAAAACAAAACAAAATAAAAACATCATTGAGCAACTGTGCATTGACTCTTTCATCGCAAGATTTTTCCGAAACTGCATTTGGTTAACCTTCTAGAGATGAAAGTACACTTAGCTATTCCTCTTATGCCTCCTAATCTATTGTCCAAGTTTGGCTCGGTAGTCAAACACTTGAAAATATATGGCGAAAAACTATGTTATTTGTCATGTGAATTTAGCTTAAACCACTAGCAAACCACCATAGACCTCCTACTGTAAGAGTCTAGAAGGAAGAAAAATGAAGGGCATACGAAATTGGGGTATGATAAATTGATAGGGGCCGGCATAGAGTAAAACCACAGTTAAGATATCTACATCCTTTTTATCATTTTATGAACTACTAACAAAAGTTTTTGAAGAGTGACGCAAGCTGGCATTGATCTTATCAATATTTTTGCAATATATGAAGTATATATACGGTTGGTAAGTAAGATTTGATAGTTACCTGATAGATGATTTGGAACACATAACCCCAAAAACCTGCAACAACTCGAGCATTCTGTTCCTCGTGAAACATGGAGTTTTTCACTGTCCCGTGTACATTATCGCTCCTATCAATAATCGGAGCTACATATGTACCACGCTCTGCATCCAACCTTGATCGCTCAACCCGATCACCAGAATCTTTATTAAAATAACGATGGCACCCATAAACAGACATGAAAGAGCCAAGCTGAAAGACATTGGTTCATTTAAGTATACGGAATGCACATAAAAACAGGTGAACAGAATGGAGAACATCGGCATGGAATCACATTAAACCTGCAAGCACGTCCGAGTGAAAGCAAACTAAAAAAGAAAATGGATTATGCAATAGGAATAGGACATACCCCGAAATATACGGTGACGAGCAGAAAGGTCCACCTGTCAGTAAACAATGAGACAGCATAAAATCATTAGGTGAGAGTGAGATGATGGCTTCTCAACAATTAACAGGTATTTTAAGAAAACAAGAAGAAAAAAAAAAGCCTATTTCTCTCAAAGTTAATTAAATCTATGAATGAGTTATTTATAAAAGATTAAATATTATGAGAAAGGTAACGATCGATGGCAGAATGAATCATTGAAGAAATGAAGTCCCATTTCTACCATTCTGTTTTAGGGAAGAGATAATCAAACTTGAGATCCTATTAGTGTACCAAATTGTATTAAATAAGAAAAATCTATATTAGACTGCCTAACTCTGAGCAATCTTGTTAAGCTATATATTGACTATGTTTTTATCCTTTTTCTTTCCTAAAATCTCCACTCATCTTCGTAATCATGATCCTTTCAATTTGCTAAAATACTCTTGCTCTTATATTACCAATGTAAACGTAGAGCAGCATTGGATGAACAAGTCTCTTCTTGAAATGTATTACTCAAATTAATTATTAGATGCAGAACAAAGAACGACAATGCTAAACTCAAGTTAGGCAGGAGGGTTTTGCTGTAGAAGTTGTAACTGCTCTATCTGTTTCGTTAATCTTTCATTAATGAAGCGATGACGAGGTCATCTTTTTATTAAAAAAAAAAAGGAAAAAAAAACTCTTGGTAATATTAGTTAAACAACAACTATTACAATTATAATAACTGCAATTTGTAAGCAAAGAAAGAAAATGAAAAGAGGATACGAGTATGCGTACTGAGTATAGTAGTAGAATATGCTGCCACCATCAATAACAACATAGAGAATGAGCAACCCCAGTAGTAGAAAGAAGGAAACAAGACGAAAAGCCAACAGCCAAGCAGGATGAACTACTTTAAGACAAGGCCTCCATGACTCATCATCATAAAGAATTCCCAAAGCCTCTTGCCGATCTTGACCTCCCTCATCTCTCTTATTATTACTTGAACCTTCATACTTCCATATCAAAATCGACGCTATAATCATACAAATCAACACCCAAATTGCACACAAACAAACTCTCCAGTTCAACCAGTAATATGAACTGGTGGTATCAGTAGTCATGCTTGGGTTCCAAGAATGCTCTGAAGGTCCTGCTGAGAAATGCATGCGAAAGTTATTCACAACCAAATTTCTTGCAGGTAGTCTTTTTTTTTTTCCTCAATAATAATGGATGAAGAACAACCACAAGTTCAAAAACCAAAGGAATGAAACAATCTTAAGCAACTAGAGAAGGGGAAAGCCAAAGAAATGCAAGAAATTTCTAGACTACAAAACAACAGAAGCTATTCAAGAAGTAAGAGAAGACAAAAAGGGCCAATTAATTACTACACTGAGCTTTCACCCACATTTGCACAAAACTTGTACACCTCAATTTGGAGAGCAAATAATGGAAACAATGGAAAGATGGGTTGCTTCCTAATCTAAATTTGATCTCAAGGACAAGGAATGTTTAAATGTATGTAAACATTAAAGTAAACCAAAATAACCAGACAAGCCAACAGTTGACACCCAAGCATGAGAATGGAAGTAGGAAGCTCATGAGATGAAATTTAGTTTAAGGAAGATGCTTAACTTGAGATGGGTAATTGAGAGAAGGAATATGTATAAAGCCTATATGAAATGAATGAGAATAAAATGGGTAGTGATAACAATACTACATAATCTAAGCACAGTGCAAGATTAGGAAAGTAAAGTGGGATACTTGCACAACAAGACACGAGATGAATGAAAGGAGCCTAAAATTAGAGATGCTTTGCTTCTTGACTATTTTGATTTGGAGGGTAACAGGAATAGACTCTAGTCCCATGCCATGAGAAAGACTTGTCCATATATTATGTCCATATATTATAATTGTTAGTGAATTAATTAATTAAACAAAGATAAACATGACATAAAGGTGATATTTCAATTGTGCTTTTGGAATAATAGGTTCCCTTCTTTGTTTTGGAGGAGGTGAGGACATGTTGTTTCTTTCCTTTGGCTTTGTCACCCTTTTTATTTTAAATTTTATTTTCCTAAAAAAAATTAAATTTCTGCATATCTTTTGTTGAAGGGCAGTCCTTTTCAGCCTAGATCCTTCTCCCAATGTTGAAGGCAGTGTTTTGAGGAGGGGTCAAGTGGGTCAACATTAGAGCAGAATGGAGTGCTGGAGAAGCTACAACTCTTAAGGGGCAGAAAAATAAACTTTTCCTTAACAATAAAAATAATGTGTGCATTACCTAGATTCGGATGTGTATTCAAGAAGCAAACGGTAATGTTAGAGGAGTCAAATTTTGGGTATTTAGAAAAAAAATGAGTTTGAGTTATAGTCGTTTGAACCTAAATTTTGAGTTTTAATTTAAAAAAATAAACGGTCGTTATTTTTTATTATATTTTTTAAAATTAAAAAACAGCCGATGGGGAATCATTTTTCATCCGTTGTATTTAATTTTTTTTAATCATAATTAATTTCTAAAAAACTGTTAAATTAATTCAAATTAATTCTTATTAAAGCTTAAACAAATCTTAATTTTTAATTAATTTCAATTTAAACCTATTTTTTATCCATAGAAATAATTATAGGGTGGTTGTATAGGATTTTAGAGGAAAGAAGTGTATGGGACGTGGCTTCATCTCCCGTCCCTCGATTTTTTTGTTGTTTTTTTTATAAACTGCTTCGGATGGGAAATGATTTCCCATCCTATCAATTTTTTCAATCAATTTTTTTAAAAAAATTGATCGGATGAGAAGTCATTTCCTGTGCGATCAATTTTTATTTTTTTTATTTTTATTTTTTTTATAAAAAGGAACGGATTTCCCATCTAATATTAAAGAAAAAAACAGAAAAAAACAGCGACGAAAGACGATCTTTCGTCCGTTTAAACGGACGAAAAATCATCTTTCGTCAACTATTTTTTCCAAAATCCTATATCATCTCCCAAATATAGCCGAACACTATTCACCCAAAACTCAAAATTTGGGTATATAGCCAACGATCTAGCTGGTTTTTTTTTCTCTTCTTTTTTTTTTCCAAAAAAAAGATTAAATAGCCAACAACTACAAATGCTCTTATATAGCCAAATATACGCTATGCATCATTAGAAAAATTGACCTAGATTCCATTTTGGTTGTGACATTTTTTTTAGTTCCATCGTTATATTCCATATCTTTTTTAGTTACATCGTTACATTCCGTCTGTTAAAGCTTTTTTAGTTCCATCGTATCGTTACGTTCCGTCTGTTAAAGCTTAAGAGCAATGAAAACAACTGGAATATTCAACTATCATTTGCATGGATGAATTGAGAGTCATGACTCATGACCAAACCAACACTTCAAATCTCTCAATGTGTATACATATTAATTCATATGGCAAGTAGAAAAGTAGTTAAAGAGGTAAAAATGTTAAAGAATTTTGCAAAGGCTATCTTGCATGTTTTACATATGAAAACATTAAAACGTACTAATGTCAGCACATCTATCTATTCTTCCTCTTCCAATTGTAACAGCTTGCATTCACAAGAATCACAACAAATTCACATGAAACCTAAAGTGCACCTTTCTTTTAATGCGTCAGATACGTTACTTCATCATTATATTAATTGTTTTCTTATGATTTTAATGCCTTCAAATTATTCATGACATTTGTTTTTTTTTTTTTCTATTAAAGCTACATTCTCTTTTTCTCAATGTGCATTTAAAAATGTGAAAATTTATTAGTAAGATTAGGAAGCAAATGATTATGTTACAGAACCAAATACATAAGGTATGGATTATTATGAAAATTGATTGGTTGTAGACTAGTGTTTGTGAATTGTCTCCCTGTTTAAATAGGGAAAGAGGAATATGAAGAGCTATAGAATTGACTTTTTAAAAAAAAGAAAGAAATCCATTACCTCAAAATTCCAAAAAAAAAAAAAAATGAAAACAAAAACAAAAACAAATAAGAGAAATAGAGAAACACATCAAAACCTCTCTCTCTCTCTCTCTCTCTCTCTCACACACTCACTCACTCACATGTCTTTGTGACTTTAAACTTGTTAAGGCTGCAAAAAGACCATCACTGGTCTCTCTATTGACTGAGAGTACAGGATATATAGAAACAGTTGGACTACAGTTACTGCCATACCAAGGACTCAAAAGCAGAGAAGAGAATCAAGACATTATTTAACAAACATACCCATCCCCACATACACCAACCTTACCCACCCTTCAATTTTTACTTTGAATATAACAGCAACAAGGGAACCATGGAGGTTCTTATCCGGAGAACTCCTCATTAATAGAACAAGATGGTCAATAACCTGTTAACTCCTTATTAATAGAACAAGATGATCAAACCAAGACAAAGCAGCTCTGCTCTTTCCATGCGACGTGACCACGTCGATATCTAGTGGAAGATAATGACCACAGGGTGCCGTCTAGCGCACCCTACTCGTATTAATAGTCCATGTTTTATAACTGCATACATAATGATTGACTGCAGTGAACTTCCTTATGTTGGTGGTATTGATTATATTGTAATGGTATGAGAAAGATATTTCTTCGCCTTTCCGCCAAGAAAGAACTCTCTTGGAGAATTGAAGGATATACGAAATTCCAATGACCATTGGATATGATTCGATCAAGTCTTAAATAGTCAAAAATTTCCCTATCCTATTTACTAGAAGGATCCAACAATTTATGTCTCATCTATTAACTCGGAAAGGATAAAAAAACAATGGAGGTTGAAATACCTTTCATTTCTTCAGGCTAGTAGCAAGCATATGCAAGTGAAACTTCACGACGATGAACACGAGATATGACAAGCAATCCTTCCTGAAAGTTTATGTTAGAAGCGCCCGCAGCACCCCACTCTCTGTTTATCCCGCAGTCTCGTCAACACAGGAAGTGTGTGAATTTCCCCGTTAGAAAACACTCTTTTTCTTTCCTTAAAACACTCAAACCATGCTATGTGATTTGAATTGATGAGTTAGAAGGGACAGTTCCACACATGCTTATCATGATACAAGGCAAGCAACAAAAACATGTAATATCACATGCATTATGCATTACACCTGCCACCTTCTATCTGTCATAAATATAATTTATTAACACTTAAAAATTACACAACCAACAGGATTCAAATGACTATCAACTATCATGCTACTTTGTTTTATCAACTAGAATAGATACTACAAACCAAAAAATTATGCACCAGGAAAAGAAACTCAAAAGGAGCAAATTTCGAATGAGTTCAGTGTTCTCTAAAGAAGGCCACTGACATCATATTCGATGATGGAAAGGGAAAATGGGGCGCTAGAAACATTAAATGTTGGCGATCCAACCTTATCGATATGCTTCATCTCAAAATCTCCTTCCTGTAAATATATTCCAATGAATAATACAAATTACTGAAGTTCAATACTGTAATCAGTATATAGCAAAGTGTCACAGACAATGAGAATTTTAAGCTTACCATTCTCCCATTAGGAGAGCATAATGGGCATGCAGATAAACACTCGAATCCAGCCTTAGGAAGAATGACAGGCTGCTCACCTATTACACCGACTCCCCTCACCTATTACACCGATTACCCTGAAACCAACAAGCAAAATTCTAGCTTAACAACAAAACACTAGACTTTAAGACAATACCACGTCCATTACAAATTGGAAAGTGTAGTTTTTTTATGAATCTATGAAAAATACTGACCAAATATTCTCAGTTTTGTCATTAGCATCAGTAATGTCATTAGCATCAGTAATGATCCAATGTCTTCTAAGGAGTTGAACAGGGCGCCCAGAGTTATTAGTGATCCTAATTCTGTAGGCAAAAAGGTACTGCCCTTTTGAACGTAAACTACAACCCTCAATATATACGCTCCTGACTTGCACCCGGATCCCCTGATACATTGAACACTCAGATGAATTCACAAAATTACCAATATAACAGTCTTTGTCCAGATTTTTCTATGCTATCATATTTCATAATTTCTATAAAAGGTTCTACATAATAAATCAAAACTGAACCAGGTATTTAATCTGAAAATTAAAGGGCTTAGATTGGCTGTTATAGTCTTCACATGATTTTTCTGGAATATCATTATCACAGTAGAGCTATCTATACCACAAACTAAGGCCAGAGACAAATTACGGAGAAAATAAAAGAACTCAATATAGGAAAATGCCTTCAAAGAAGAATGACATTCAAAATAGACAAACGAAGAAAATAAAGGTGAAAATGAAGAATCACTTTGCAAGATTAGAGGCTAGCATTTCAATGCCATTTTTATAACACAACTAAATCAGTTGTGAATATAATACAACTAAATCAGTTGTTCACGGCAACAATTTTGTTCACCATCTTTCTCATACCAAATTGGGGTCATGCAATATATGGAGGTTATGAAGCTGCTGTGTATATGCCGAGATTAAGAAAGGATTTTACAGTGTAGCAAAAGCTTGTACTCCAAAACTATGATCATTGGTACAAATAGGACAATTATAATATCTCACAACTTGAAAGTTTACAATGAATAATATCAAAAACCATTTTAAATCTCATGGCACAGTTGACAACGTATGGGATTCCTTTCCCACAAGATGTACGACAGTACGAGCCTCCCCTAAACTATAAAACTAAGCATCCAAGAAGATGAAATATGAAGTTTATTGAAAGGAACAAACCAAAACATTTAGGAATCAAATTCAACTTCTGCTCGCGCTATCACAGATCTAGGCTTAAGGTTCAATCAAATCTACAAACCCCGTGGTTCCAGAAAACCCTCCGTCTTAAAATTTTGGGTTAGTTACAGTACTCCCCAAGCCCCTTAAGCTTCTTTCAAAAACATACCACCCCTTATAATTTGGAATTAGAACTTTAATCCCCTAAATTTTATTTTCATTTAAATGCATGGTAAATTTATGGATAAAATTATCCTTTCTAAGAACGCCAAAAGCATGAAAACTACACAAATTTGAAAGAACAAACTTCACTGCCCTCCTAAATTTCATTTTCATTTAAATGCATGGTAGATTTTAGGATTAAAATACCCTTTCAAAGAATGCCAAAAGCTTAAAAACTACACAAATTTCAAAGGACAAACTTCACTTCCCAACAAAAAAATAAATCAAAATCATTGGGAGGGGTAGATGTGCTAACAACCAGATAAAAAAGGGAGAATATGTTTTTTCCCAAGAAAACTCGGAGAAAAGTTTTCTTTTTATAACTAACCTAATTTTTCTTCACTCGTATTGTGACCACTTCTATTTTGCAGAAAACTCACTATAAAATAAAAAATAAAATAAAAACTAGTTGGTACACAATAATACAGTTCACGGCTGTATCACCGTACCCAGGGAATCCAGTAAATTCAAAAACTCTTTCCAAAATTCTGAAATGTTGCTAGTAGTGAGTTAAGAACAAATTAATAATATAAATTTGATGATCATATGACTCAAAGCAGATCATAAATTAGCACCTCGACAACAAACCAAACTGGAAGCTGTCAAACATTATATGAAGCACACAATGCTCAACTTCTATGTATTCAAATTAGCATGTACTTCAAGCCTAGGAGATGAAACTTCCTTTATATTTTAATGTATTGAAGAGATACATCAAATGATGAAGAGGAAGAAATGGTAAAGGTTGGGGAAGAGTATACATCAGATAATGGACCATAACTCATGTATAGAAAAATTACGTAAGAAATGTTCAATGGATAGTACCCATAATAATTATTCATTTACAAAAATAAACTGGGATTAAGGAACAATAAGGGAGTTACCATTTCAATGCATGCAAGAAATGCAGAGATTTTCATCCACTATTGTTTTAGTATTATCATATACATGCTCCAAAATGAAAGAAAATTTGTCAATCAAATTGAAGAGAACAAATATTAAGCCCAATACAGACTGTTTATTGAACTACTTCTGCAACTATTCAATAAGAACTCACCCTTCTAGAGAAAAACTCTAAGGTCTTGTGCAGAAGAAGATGGATACACATTAATTAGCATTTGGCACCTACGCTTAACTAACGAGCTTCTGCATTACATCAAAATAATTTTAAAGAAATTTTTGTTCCGAAGATAGAAGGCCAATCCAACCAGAATGAATAGAATACTTTCTATACTTCCTAAGAACAGCAGATCCTACAATAACTACTTGCCAATGAAGAAAATCCTTAGTTATACAGAATCAGTAGGGACATCATTGACAAACCAATGTATTCTTAAATAGTCAACTTCTAACCGTAAAAGATTAGCAAGTAAAGTTTTACTTTTAATTCCACATTTATAGCTGTGAGATGACCAAATACTCTGTACATACTATTTTTCATCTTAACAGCCTGTTCTGGCACATTTGATGCTTTGTTTAATTTAAACAATAATGTAGCATTTCTAGTTGAGGAAATATAAGGATAACACAAATTTGTAGCATGGTTTCATATATGATTTTTCGAGCAAAAACTAGATTTATAAAAATAATTGCTACAAGGAACAAGTACATGCATTTCATTATAGATTCAGCCTGGGAAATCTAATGATATATATCATATAAATGTGAAACAAAAAAAACAGAAACTGCCATTAAAATTTTGCTGCCTTCAGAAGAGATTTGGGTTTGAACTCCCCATATGCAGTGGCATACACTTATTTATTGGTACATGAAAAATGAAGTAATATGATGCTAAGAAATTAAGAGCATACCAGTGTTGCAGCATCGCTACAACATTTAAGGAGGGCATGTGGTGTTGGGTTTTATGTCTTGCATACTTATTCGGTGTGAAGAGAAGACGGTGATACAAGTAGAGGATTCGAAGTGAAGGATCGAAGAGAAGGAGAAACAGTAAGCTGCAGTATTAGTCAACGGAGAAAGGGACAATCGACTGTGTCACCTTCTCGGGTCGATGGTCTGACTATATGCGGTCGACCGTCCGCGGCGCTGATAGATTCTTCAAGTGCGAGTTTGTTGATTCGATTGAAGCCCACTTTGTCTTTTGATTAGATCGTACGACTCTAATTGTATGTTTATCTCTTCAGTATACCTCGGATACCTATTGTATAAGATATTTAAATTAGGATTTCTCTAGATTTATAAATACAATGTAAACGGCTCATAGAAAAAAAAAGATTATATTAAGTGTCAAACAGAAGAAAAGAGTACTTCATCTGAGAGAGTTTCTCCATTGTAAGCAACTTCCAAGTTTCAGTTAGGCTTGAGAGAGGGTCGTGGTGAGAATTGTAATATTCTTGTATCTTCTCTGGTTGAAATAACATATCGGTTCTTCCTCCCCCGGATCAAGGCAAAAGTCCCAACCGGAACAATTCTTGTGTACTTTGTGTGATTGTGCGATCTAGTTTGCTTGGGGGTTTGTGTTGATTGTGTTGAAGACTCAACAAGATCCTCAATTATTCCTAACAAGTGGTATTAGAGCAATCAAGATTCGTGGGTTTGTTCGAGCTCCTTGGGAAAGATGACAGATCAAAAGAGGAAGATCAAGCAGTTTGATGATAAGATCAACTTCAATCTATGGAAGGTGGACATGTATGATGTTTTGGTTCAGAAGAACTTGCACCTTGCCCTAGAAGACAAGAAGCCAACCGACATGAAGCAGAAGAAGTGGGATGAGATTTGTTTCAAGGCCTTGAGTTTAATCCGATTGCAATTGACGGACGAAGTCAAAGTGTAATATTCTTGAGGAGAAAAGTGCGGCGAGTCTATGAGGGAGACTCAAATCTGACTATTCAGAATCGTCGTTGCTAGATCGGATGTATTGGAAGAGAAAGTTGTTTAAGTTCTCAATGAAGGCAGGTACTCAGCTTCAAGATCATATTGTGGAGTTCAATAATATAATATCTGAACTAAAGGCGATTAACGTTGATGATCTTAGTGAAGAGGATAAAGCTTTCAACTTGATTTATTCACTGCCAACTTCTTATAATCACTTGATAACTACCATGTTACATGAAAAATCAGCCAAGGAGACACAGTAGCCGGGGGTGATTAAGGGTCTAAAGGAAGATGAACTAAGAAAGGAGACTCATAAAGGAGGATATATTTCTGCAAGGTGTTTTACGGTGAATGGTGATACTTCAGAAGGGATGTGGCACACAAGGGTAAGATTCCTTATCATTACTGTAAGGAGTTGAACATTACAAGAGAGACTGTCACAAGTGGTTGAGTCAGAAGAGTGCTACTAAATGAGGTGATCAAGCTAATGTAGTCAGCACAACTGATTCAGGTAAATCAGGTGAATCTAATAACTTCAACCTATGTCTTTTTGTTTCAAGTTCTTCAGATATGGATACAAGTTGGTATCTTGATTCAGAAAGTTTTCATATCTGCTCTGAGAGGGAGATATTTTCTATTTACAAGTTGTCAACAGGTCGTAGTATGAGAACGGCTAGAGCGAAGATTTGTGAAGAGTGGGTGAGGAAACAGTTGAATTAGAGATGCCAGATGGTAAAGGGTTTACACTAGAAGAGGTCATGCATATTCCTTCGCTACAATAGAATTTGATATCCTTGGGTACTCTTGATGCTCGTGGCTGCAGATACATAGCTCGAGGTGAAGTTTTGACAATTTGGGATAATCGTCGTAAGGTAATGAAGGGTAAGAGGAGGATTGAGCAGGATCAGCACAACCTCTACCAGCCTTGTGGGAACAGAAAAACTTGACCGAGTGTATGTGAGCTCATTGTTCCTAAAGCATCATCTAGTAAGTCGTCACTAGAATTACCGAATCGAGACTGCAACGTTCGAATACCTTTGGAAGGTGGAGAGAGCCTTGATGTAGGTGGAGTTCGTGTGGAGGGTGGCACCTCCATGATTACATCACAACCCTTGAGAGGGGCATGCAGTTGGAGGAAAACATGTGGAGATTTGTTCAACTAGAAGGAAAAGCCATAGTGTTGTTTACAAAGCGAAGAAGAAAGATCTAGAAGAGTTTTAAATCACACAGGTATGAATTCATGCGTATGCAATCCAATGTGGAGATTGTTGGGTTTAATGTCTTGCATACTTATTCGGTGTGAAAAGAAGATGGTGATACAAGTAGAGGGTTCGAACAGAAGGATCGAAGAGAAGGAGAAACAGTCAGCAGAAGTAGCAGTCAATAGAGAAAGGGTACGGTCGACTGTCACCGTCTCGGGTCGATGGTCTGGGAGTTGCGGTTGACCGCAACTATTTGCGGTCAACCGTCCACGGCGCTGATGGATTTTTCGGGTGTGAGTTTGTTGATTCAATTGAAGCCCACTTCGTCTCTTGAATAGATTGTATGGCTCTAATTGTAATGTTCATCTCTTCAGTATACATCGAATGGCTATTGTATCAAGATATCTAAACTAGGACTTTCACTAGATCTATAAATACAATGTAAACGGTCCCTAGAACAAAATGATTCTATTGACTGCTGAATAGAAGAAGAGAGTACTTCATCTGAGAAAGTTTCTCCATTGTAAGCAGCAACCAAGTTCCAGTTAGGCTTGAGAGAGGATCGTGGTGAGAATTGTAATATTCTTGTATCTTCTCTAGTTGAAATAACATCTCGGTTCTACCTCCCCCGAATTAAGGCGAAAGCCCCAACCAAGACAATTCTTGTGTACTTTGTGTGATTGGTGCGATCTAGTTTGCTTGGTAGTTTGTGTTGATTGTGTCGAAGACTCAACAAGATCCTTAGTTTTTCCCAACATGTGGAGCTACAGTCTTTAACTCATCTCTGTAGTTGGTTGCATCCTTGATGATGTGTCACCATTGCAACACAATTTAAAAACACAAATCAGCAATCTACAGCGTGCTTGAACTTGTCTGAATAAAAAACAGTACAGAATAAATTTATGACTATTATTGTAGTACCGCCAAAATAATTAACAATTATTTTGTACAATAATAGTTTTTATATAGATATTGTTGCATTATATATTGTTATTTTATATTTTGGCATATGAATGTTGTTGCACGTGAATTGTGCACATCTTTTGTACATTGTTATATGCTCATAAGTTATAGGACCCAACCATGATCATCTTACAATTGAGAGACTAGGGTTAGTATTGCTATGATTTAAGCATTAGATTGACTGCACATTAGATTAATTAATATTAATTTAACCAGTGATGTGTAGTTAATACTCAACCACATCTCTTCACTCTCCTCACACTTTCTACCCCCAACCCTACCTAACTCCAACCCCAACCTATTTGGCCGGCCACTCTTCCCAAACCCCCTTTCCCCTTCTATCTATATATATGTGTGTATAAAGAAAACCTTTGTTCACTCTTCACTCCATTTCCATTCACTCCATTTCCGTACATCCTCTCATTTTCCAAAGGAGCTAGTTGGCTATTTTGAAGCAAGAAGCAAGCTAGGAGAAGGACAAGTAAGTGAGGTGTTGTACTCTTCAATCAAGGTGGGTGTTCTTCAATCTTCATAGTTGTTAGAATTGTGTGTAGTATAATGTGGTGCATGTTGAGTCTCAATCTGAAAATCATAACTCCTTGAATATAAGGAATTTAGGGTTGAAATTTTTATGGTAGCAGCTCATGTGTCTAGAACATCACTGCAAAATTTCATAATCTATATAATAAAACACAAAGAAAAGCTATCAAGTGGCTCTCCTTCAATAATAAGGAAATCAATGGTCCAGATCTAAGCTTTCAAAAGACATTTTCCCTTCCAAAAGTTTCCCCCCAAAACTTAAATTCAAATCCTCACCCCAAAAAATACAACTCCTTTATTTATTTAATTATTTCTCTCTCCCTCTTATTCTCTCTCTATTTACTCGGAAATTTAGATTTTCATATTTCAGGTTTGTAAATTTTTAGATTTTTTTATATATTTTTTATTGCTCATGTTACATTGAAAATAGCAAATATCTCCTCAATAGTTAAATTTCATCATTTTCCACCCTCAAAGTTCTAAGAAGTTGGATTTTATACCCCAATTTATAATTATTTTTCAACATATACTAATGGAAACATGGACTTTTATTTACAACTAATTATTGTCATATTATTCAAACTTGAGCTACATAATTGTTGTTTTACTGTTTACAAGGCTTTTCATATGCTGTATCATTTCGAAGACGTGCCAATGGGGAAATCTAGTCTATATAATAAAACACAAAGAAAAGCTATCAAGTGGATCTCCTTCAATAGTAAGAAAATCAATGGTCCATATCTAAGTTCCCAAAAGACATTTTTCTCCCCAAAAGTTTTCCCCCAAAACTCAAATTCAAATCCCCCCAAAAACAACTCCTTTATTTATTTAATTATTTCTCTCTCTTTCTCTCCTGTTCAGATCAGTTTGCTCTCTATTTCCCAAACCATTTAGCTCCAATTTCTCTCTCTCCCTTGGGGTTTTTAAGCCCTAAAACAATTTTCTTAAACCTTCACTACCATTCCATTGGCGAAGCCTCCATCATCCTCTCAAGCACGAATCTCAAAGCAAATCCAAATCCAAATCCAGTGTAACATCAACCAAGAGATCGTCGCCGATATCTAATCCGCTGTTGATTCCGTATCAGCAACTCCCCTCCACCAAATCGAGCGCGAATATCAAGCGACTCCGTATCGGCGACTCCCTTCCACCGAATCGAGAGCCTCTACATGCGATGCAGAAACTCTAATTTCATCTCATTAACCGAATTCTTATTCTAATTTTTAATTTTGTGTGCAGGGGATTACTCAGTTTTTTGCTGACTCAAATTTTGTGTGCATGGGATCTAAGTTCAGAGGTATGATTGTTTTATTTTTGAGTTTAAAATTTTTAAATTTGATGATTTATTTGATGAGTTTTTTATTGGTTTTGATTTAGGGTGTACGCAAGTAAGAGATGAATTATTTGGTGGCCTTAATTTGGGCTTCCAAACCATAACAGGACAGGTAAGCTGATCGGCAACCTAAAATAACTTGGCAAATATGCAACATTAATTTCTTTACTACAAGAGAATATACTTTCGTAAAGTGTTCCCTTCACTGGTTATTAGAAACCATGGATAACATAACATATAAGAACTTTTAGTGTATGTTTGGATATATAGGAGTGGGATGACTGGAGTTTACCAGTGAATGGTGCAAACTCTCCACTGAAGAAAGACAGCTAAAGTAAATTTGTTATTGGTCCATTTTGATTTTTTTTATAAAGGTGCAATGGGGAGACAAAGTGGAGATAAAAGAAATGATTAGCTTGGATTAGAGTTTTGAGAACCTCATGTATTACATTTTAGTTGAAATAATTGTAACATCCCGTATTAAATTTTTAAATAAGAATACATTTTTTAAATTTTTACACTTGCAACGCACGTGCAATTTCATCTCATTATTTTCATTCTAAAATTTATTTAAAGTTATGCATAATTTCCTTTCATTTATTTTTGTTGTCTATTAGAACCCATAGGCCTAATAGAAGACTCCAAGCCCATTAAAATAAATTAAATAAATAAAAAATAAACCAAGCCCACAAGAGGAAGCCTACTAAGAAAAATCCTACAAATAATTGTACACTGGTCATGTAAACATGTATAATCAAATAAATAAAAACTAACAAATGAGAGTGTGTGCTTGTGGGTTGCATGTGCACGTACTGCAACCCAAAAGTCACAAGAAAAGTTAGCCATGCATAAGAATAGGAATGGTTGGGAGTTTGTGTAATTATGGGGAGTGGGCAATTAGTGAAGAGGGTTATGTACGTTATGAAATTGAACACTTTAATTTGAGTAGTAGAAGAGTCTTCTCAAACCCTATAAATACCACCCCCTTTTCTTCATAATCTTGCACCAAAGACCAAAAGAAACAAAAGATAAGAAAGAGAGGAAAAGAAAGAGAGAGTTGTTAAGTTCTTGCTGGGAAGGAGAGCTTACTAGGAGGAGAAGGGAATCCCATTCTTGGAGCTAGGAGCAACTTCTAGAAGTCTTCTTCTACATTAGAATCTTCATTGAGGTGGGTGACTTCTTGAACTTTCTAAAATATAGTATCATGCATGTGTAGAAAAATTGAAATATAAAATTGATTATACATATGAGTAGTGGTTAATTTGTGATGATAGTATTTAGAATAGAAATGCATGCTAATTGAGAGATTATCTTGTAGATAAGTTGAAATTATGTTGTTTGGTTGCATAGTAATACATTATATGAGTATGATATGAATTTGTACACAAAGTTTCTAAATAATGCAAAGAAAGTTTCTGTTTTGAATTTTGTTTGCACATCAGAAAATCGTATCTAATAAAATAGTTAGAATCAAAATCTAGAACTAAAACTTTTTTGGGAGCATCTTGTATGTGTCAGGAACATCCCTTTAAAATTTTATAAGATTTGGAGGTCGTTTACTATTTTAATAAAATCTAAACTCAAAACTGGTTAGTAGTTGACTGGTTGCTGAAAATCTGCACAACTTTCGGTTTTTGATCAATTCAGCATTGTAAATGAAATAATTTGAAAAAAGCCAGAACTAAGAAGTTATAGTAGACTCGTTAACCTTTCTGAAAAGTCTAAGAAATCAAATTTTCACAACGAATTGAATTTTATATGAATTTTACAAGATTGTACAGTGGCAGTATTTCAGTATCTCGACCCCACTGTATATTTTGAAGAATTCAGGGTTATAGATACAGTATTTTGAGAAAACTTATAATTACAAAATTAAAGTAGACTTGTATACCTTCAGTTTGATATAAAGAATGCTAAGTTTCGTGAAGTATACAATTTTCTATGATTTTTACAAATAGCATGAAATGCAGTTTTCTAACTTTGAATTTATTGTTTTACAAATGATACTTAAACGAATTGATTGAAAATATACTCGCTGTTATAAGTTAAATTTTGGGAAAGTAAAGATCATATTCATGCTTAGATGAGATGTGAACTTAAGAAAAATATATATGTATAGGATTAAAGATGTTAAGATTAGTTCAAAATAAATCAAAGGAAGACGATGAGATAAATTTTCAAAGATGAATTTTAAAGAGATTATGTCTTAATCTTAATTAACTTGTATTGAGAAAGTTTTGATGAATATGAAAAGTGTATTGTGAAAATGAATTGGTTGAGATTGTACTTATTGATGAATGAATAAGAATGAATGAAAGAATTTGAATAAAATATGAATACATGAAAATTGAGAATATGAATTATAAGGGGATGAGTACCCCAAGTTGTTGAACAAGAAAAGATGTTGATTTTAGAGGTTTAGTGAGACCCAGGTACTGGCAAAGAAATGAAAATGAATAATTGAATTGTGAGAAGTAATCAGTTGGGTTGATTGTCTCGGTGTTTGGTTTAAGACCGGTGGGTAAGCTAGACTCTAGTTCTTAATAATCATAACTTAAACTTAAGGACAGGTACTAGTTGGAGATATGACGAAACGAGTGCAAACGTGAGTTATGGACTCCAGAACGATCATTGGAGAGAGACGGTCCCAGTATTCCAGGACGATGGACGTAAGGGCCATAAAATGATCCACAGAGTGAGAACGATCTCCAGCATTCCAGGACGAGAGCGACGCTCATGAGATGCTTGTGCAATGAGGGCTCCAGAATGACCTGCGGAATGAGACGATCCCCAGTATTTCGGGACGATGGACGTAAGGACCACAGAATGATCCACAGAGAGGGATTGATCTCCAGTATTCTAAGGACGAGAGCCAATACTTGCAAGGATCTAAATCTTATAGTAGTCATCATAGTAGGCTGCATGGCGAGGGATCTAACCCTACAATGTGGAGTACGTAGGTGCTTGCCCTTGGACCTATATAGTATGAGATGCATAGAATCCGAACAAGTATGCATTAGTGTCATTGTAGTATAATATCTGCATTAGACATTAAGTCATATCATACACTGACATATTTAGGATACTCACTTTTTACATTTTAATATGCATTCAAATTTGTGTTTGTTAAAGTAAGACATTTCGTTATAATACAGCATTGAAAGAGTCGCTGTTTGTAACATTGCGTCGGTTGTAAGCAACTGACATGCCTACAGATTCATATGGAGGACTTGGAACTTGCAAGGAGATATAAAGATGAATTTGATGTTGAGGATTACTTACATGCTCAAGTTGTTAAAATTGTATATTGATCATGTTGTACTTCATTTATTTTCCGCTGCATTATTGATGTAAAAGAACAATGTTGTAATAAAAGTTTTAAAATTCCTTGCAAAATTGTACAAAGTGAAGTGTAGATCCTGTTGAGCCACGAATTGCCGTATTTTGGTATTCGGGGCGTTACAATAATAATAAGAGTATTTCAATTACAAACTGAGTCTCAGACAAACAAATGTTTATAGTATTGATATTGTACATACCTTCACACCTGCACTTGGGTTAACATTGTATTTAGACATGCGCATAGTGGTTATAGGATTAGAGTAAGATCTATAAAACCTATATGATCATGTCCTTGCTAACTATTACAAGCATCTAAAAGTGATGCTGAAGTAAAAAAAAACTCTATGTAGTGTTTCTAACAAACTATATGCATTCTAGGTAAGTTCAAGCTAATGATCAAGAAGGCGATGGTTGATCTTAAAGGTAGATATGTTGCTTGCTCATATAATATGTTTCCTACTTCAATTAATTTACTGGACCTCTAAAACTATTTTATATAATCAAACCAGGTGCACTGTTCCGAAGACGTGCCGTACGCACATGTCAACGGGCAAACCTAGTTTTTGGATAATATTTGATATTTTAATAAAATCCAAAATCATCGCTGGTTCAGAACTTGTTCTATGTTCTGTCTTGATTTTTTTCATACTGAGTTCAAAAATTCATCTCTGGATATGTGGAATTTCAAGCTGAAATTTTATATCTGATACTCATGTGTCTAGTTCATTCATACTAAATTTTATGAATTTTGGACATCAATTGTTAATTTTTTAAAACCCGAAATTGCAACTTGTTCACATTTTGATTAGTTGCTAAAAATTTGTATACCTTTCAGTCCTTGATCATTTTAGCCTCTTCAATGAAGAATTTTGAGAAAACTTTCAACTAAGAAATTGTAGTAAACTCATTGACCTTTCTTTAGAACCTGAGATATCAAAATTCCAAGAGGAGGGTGATTATTAGTGATTTTACAAGTTACAAGAGCCGTGTTTTAGATTTGTACTTGTTGTTTTGGGCGTATGCAAATTGTCATCTCTTTAGGACTTCTTAACAACCTTTAAAATGCTGTTTATTAACTCTTAATTTATATTATGATATGTAGTGAATTGCATAAGATTATATTTTAAGTTTGCGTATGTAAGTGTGCGATGAAAGGCTTGTATATGTTCAAGTATGAGTACATGATATATGGTTGATGTTGGGATGTGCGAGTTGGTATTGTTTGGGTTCAAGAAGAGCTCGTTAATAATCATTTTGTTATTTGGTGTCTACCATTCAGAAGTGTTGATGGTAGTTGTTCAATCGGAGGCCAAGTTGGGCCTTAGTTGGGACTAGTTGATTAATAATCTGAGAGTTTCATCTAGTTGCTTTACTCTTGAAATGTGAGGATAGATTAATAGACCGGATTTATTGTCGAGGAAGATAAGATCGGTGGAGTATGTTAGTTCTAAGTCGTGTGACTATCGTCTGTTAGGATAGTCACTAGTTGGGCGTGTACTCACCTATCAAGAGAACACATGCGATGCCGTCTCGTCTGCGACCCGTGCAACGTTGTCTCCAGTGTAGTCGGAGGCGTAAGGCGCAATGCAATTTTACTACTCCGTACACAGCCTGAGGCGCAAGGCGCAATTTGAGGCGTAAGCCTCACTTAACCGAGGCACACTATTACTTTTTGGGGGTTTTTAAATTTATAAATAAGATTATATAAACAAGATCGCATCATAGCAACAAAAGTTATTATACAATGACCAAGATAACTGTGTAAGTTATCATTTTTGTAAAACTACAATGTGTTTCTTATCCCAAAGAAGAAGTGATACAATTTGTTCCTCTGTAAAACTACAATAATATCATGTTAACCTTCAATTCATAGTTTCATACAGTAATGAGCATACAGTATTATAGTAATACGGTAATGAAGATACTTACCATACAACATACAATATTACAGTATTACAGTTTTGAGCATACAGTAAAACTATAATAGTATCAAATTAAATATTACAGTAATGAGCCTACAGTATTACAATATTACAGTCTTAGTAAATGGTAAGGTATTTTGAAATATTACAACAATAACATAAAGTTAGCCAAATTTTATTTCAAAGTAACTTGCAAAAACATCATAAGCAAAGATAGACAAACACCCAAGAAAGAAACCATAAAAGTGTAAAATCAAAAAGGAAAGAAACCAGAATAGGAGTGGAGAGTCTGGAGATTGAGGACTAGGAGTGTCGCCGGCGCAGCTGATCTGCTTCCTATGTAGCCACCGATCTGCTGTATGCTATCGTGTTCCCGTCGAGCTACTTCATTGTCACCGCCGATGCTGTTGAGAAGGGGAATGAAGAGGAGTGCAGATTGGGAAGTTAGGAAGGTGGAGATTGAGGTTAGAGATTGAAATTAGGAATGAGAAGGTGAGAGAGAATTGGAGTTATGGGATTTGAGAAGGGTTGAAAATGGGTCGGATTATAAAAACGGGTCTGGTCGGGTCTGTTATGTTCAGGCGCGCTTTTTACTTAAGGCGCAAGCCTCGAATCTTTGCTAAGGCGCGTCCAGGCGCAAGCCTAAGTGAAGCTTCAAACAATGGGACAGCCTTAACTGAGACTTGAAGCTCAAACTGCTGTTAAGCCTGAGCCTTGAGCCTGAGGCAAGCCTTCAACTACACTGGTTGTCTCGACTGTTAATTTCAGAAATTTAGGGATGAGAGCGGGACGCGGACGTAAGTCACAAGTCCTGTCGGAACTTAGGGGATGGACCCTTAAGTTTCTGTCTATTTTATGGGATATTTATACGAATGAGGAGCAAGAGTTAAACTCTGCGTCTCTTGGTGAAGTAGGGAAAGGCCTGCCGGTCCACCTTATAATTGGATAACTTTTGGTATAGTTCGGGAGTGAAAAAAAACACCGGTTCTAACGAGGTTGAATGATCACCGGCCTGTTAGAAAGTGCAGAAAGACCATTGGTCCCATGCAGAGTGGAGAAAGACCACCGTCCTAGCAGAATGGAGTGATCACCAGACTGCTCTGGAGTGGAGAAAGACCACCGGTCCGCAGCAGTGGCGGATAGACCGCATAAACTGCAACATTACCAATCACTAGACGAATGTCAAAAACGAAAAAGAGTACAAGAGTAGGATGCATGGCGAGGAATCGAACCCTATCATTTGGAGAACACAAACTCGGTTTGGAAAAGTATGTAGTATGGGATGCATATATTTTTAAATCAAGATTGCATTAGAATAGGAGCATGGTGTGCATTCTGAGTTTGTGCATTAGAATCTAGATCATGGCATACACCGACACTTCTATTTGTATGGCTTTCACATTTTTCAGTTGCATTAATATTGATTGTTGAGAATTTGGAGATTGCTAGTTTTATCAGCATTACGTCAGTTGCACTAACTGACGTGCCCACAGTTAGTTAGTGTGCAGGACTATCTGATCGTGGGAGCAGGGGGCTCGAGCTGCAGGAGGCCGTTTGGATCAGAAAGTTCATCACTGAACTTGGCGTGGTTCCTAGCATTGTGGACCCGATGGACCTATATTGTGATAACAATAGGGCCATTGCACAAGCTAATGAGCCTAGATCTCACCAGCAATCCAAACATATACTTAGGCGCTTCCATTTCATTCGAGAGATCATCGATAGAGGAGATGTGACGATATGCAAAGTACCAACAGATGATAACATCGCTGACCTAGACTGTAGCACAACAAGTGATCGAGTCGACCCTCTCACTTGTTGTGCTACAGTCTGCCAAATAGAATGTCAAGTTCTATTATAGACTGTGAATATGTTATTTGTGCATAGACTTAATTACAATGCAGCATGGACTTTGTTGATGCACAATATCAATATTTGTGAATAAACCAAAAATTGCTCTAATAATAAAATGACAAATAAATAAATTTATTTCTGTCTAATCATATAACCCTACAAATATAAATGTAATATCATTAAGGTAATAAAGGTTTTAATTTTATGTAACTTTCTGTGTTGTGTACTCATTGAAGTTAAGATTCTGGGTATGTGTCACAAATTCGAATGTGCGGAACTCGGGGCGCTACAATTATTGCCTTCATCTAAGACAAATGATTCTCAAGCATGAAATAAGAGACCATCATTGTTATCAAAGCCTTATTACACCAAATGGGATTGGCTATGGAGCAAGAGACTCCACAAAATATCTCACAGGAGTGTGAACTGTTTATGGTTGGTCACTTGGTTGTCAGCCTAACAATAATCTTCCCTTACCTCTAAAGTGGATGTGAAAAACCTAACCAAATATTGGCAAGAAGGAAAAGACCCACCTCAATGGAAAGAAAAACCACGATGCACATATATCTCTACTATTACAACTAGAGAATTGGGGTTGTGGCTATATGGATTGTAGACAATTAAGTCTCCTTAAAACATTTATTGGAAGTGTTTTGCATCTCTATTTATCACACACAACAGCTTAAGAAAAAGGCATGTGCATTAAATGGACAACGGTCAGTGACAAGAAAAAAAAAAGCCATGGAACTACAGATACATATAAGGAAATCTCCTAAACTTTATGTCCAAATGCTTAAGCGCAGGAAAACAAGCATTAATTATTAGGAATACAAATGCTAAGACTTAGGTAATACATCTAAATAACATAAGTTGACCAAATGCTAAAGCACAGGAAAACAAGCATTAATTATTAGGAATACAAATGCTAAGACTTAGGTAATTCATCTAAATAATATAAGTTGACTATCTAGTAAGTTACAAATATTCACCACCAGTGGCAGTGAATAAAATGGTAACAAGAGAGCCTTCCATCCAAATTATTAGCTAACTATCAATCTTTTTGTTCATTCAGTTCTGTCATGGGCCACTTCATTAAATTACCAATCCCCATATCCACTGTCACATCTGCAATCCATTTTCATGATTTAATCTAACATTAGACCTTGACTAGTGGATTTGAACAAACACAACCAAAGTATCACTAATCATATATCACGAATCATCTTCCACATTAAGTTTGACAGTTCATCCAATTGTTGTCTGCAACTTAGGGTTCAAGAATTCCCTAACATCTAAATCTAAATTTCAGAGTCCAAATTTTACCCAATTTTACAAAGATTGGGCTCATGTTTGGGCTGTCAGAATTTGGACACTCCTATGTGGTATGAACAACCACAATTTTTGGGTCGAATTTTTGCCACTTAAAACAGTACCTGGTTTTCCATATATGGATAAAATTCTTGATAATAATCCATCAGTTGCCAAACATCTATGGAAGTGATGAAAATGATGAATCTGCAATATTATTTTACTGAATAATTTAGCATACACAACTAAAATGAATATGCAAACTTCAATAGGCTTCATTTAAGCACATGAGAAATTAATAAGATAACTATAATCTACATGATACAAAATCTAACTTCATAGAATGACATCGATGCAAAATGACACACTAATTCTCTTTGGGTTATATGCAAAATAAATAATTGTGAAGGAACTGATACCTAAGGCTGTGGTCAGGCTCACTTGGGCAAGTTGTTTTAATTTGTACCTGATCAAAAATTACAGGTGGGTTTGAAGAGACTAAAGCAAATCAAACAGACATTCATGAACATGAGCATTTGACATAAGTTAAAACACAATGAAGAGTGATATGAAGTCAAAAGCTAAAAAAATAGTTGATTAAAGAGTAATCTTTTTTCCATCAATGTCCCCAAACAAATAAGTTATCTCTCATGCTGATGCTTTCCTTTACACTTGTAGACGAACAGCAACTAGATTATATTTTAAAATAATTATGGGTCCTTAGTGTTAGTGTAATTTCTCCATACTTGAGCAAAGATAGAACAGATTAGCTGTGTGTCCATCTGAAGATATCTAGATAAGATTTAATGTCAGTACGACAGTACCTACGCTAAAGAGCAAGGAGCTGAATGTGAGACGATTTAAAGGCGGAGTTTTCAGCCATGTTTAACACTCACTTTGAGTAAAATTCAGTATACAAGAAGTAAGTTTGTTCTGATATTTTTTTCCTAGATACTAAGAAGAAGATCATTGTTTCTGTCTCACAACTTGAAAAAGGTTTAGGGCCACTTTTAGGGGTTTGAATGGAGTATCTGCTTCAGTACTCAAAATTTTATGCAGATGTTGATATAGCTTTCTGTTATCTTTAGCCCTTTCAACATTACCCTCCAATATCTAGTATGTAAACCCTAATGATCCAAGACAGCAGCAAAGAGAGAAAACATAATTGCCTTGCCATAATCCAATATCTTAATCACGATTCTAGTTCAATCATAAAACATTCTGATCACATGTTATTTCTTTCAATAAGAAAACACCATAGGATTATAATAAGTAAACAGTTTAATGGTTCCCACCATCAATACTATTTGTTTGAAAGCATATCATATTACAAAACATGAATTATAGGTACCTCAAACCTCTCTTCTTCAACTGCCTTCCTCAGTAAACCACGAAGGCACAACACCGGTTCCTCTGCTTCAAAAGATTTCAAGGAATCCCTTATTCTAGCAGCCTCTTTGTAGTCCTAATAGAAAGGAAATATTGAGTTAGAGCATAAACGCTTAATAAAATAAAATACTACTGAAATATTGAGTTAAAACAGAAACCTAATATAGTAAAATACTACTCACCAAATAAGATAAGATACAGAAGATTAATACGATAATACGAGCACTACATTCATTTACAGCTCATGTAGTTACCTTTCTTTTATTTTCAGTGCAAAATTAAAAACAATAATGAAGCAAAAGACTTCCGGAAAAAAAAATCCATGCCTCCATATTCTTTCTTATGGAAAGAGTTGTGGTGGTATCTTTTGTGTATCTTTAGATCTCATGGAACAAAGTAGCAGAGCGTAGGTCAGTCCTTTATTACAATCACTAAACAAATTGAATAACTTGCACAACCAACAAGTAAGAGGAAGAATCAATGCGCGATAAAAAGGAAAAGGGACAGACAATTAATGTAGTTCAATCAAACCCGATTTTAGTCCATTATATTGCAATGAGAGACCTGAATTATAATAAGACTGAAATTTATCTTGATTGGCCATATGTATGATATTTAAATGCAAATATGGTTTAGAGTTTAGAGAGATTAAATATGTAAGATGGAATTCCCTAGATTTTAAAATGAATTCCTTATGAGTAAATTATAAGTTTCAGTTAATAAACTTATTTAGTATATCTATTCTCCTCTTGATTCCTTTCTCTACATTATTGCTTTCCTTTGAGGTTCCATTTAGATTGCTTCCCTTCGCTTGCACTGAATCCTTCTGTCAATGAAGATCACCTTCACTGCAGTTTGAGGAAGCGACCAGCGAAGCCAAGGCAAGTTAGTGGTGAAGTGTCTATAAAGGCTAGGAGGTCAAATCCACTTTGAAGGTCGGGGATTAAAGAATATCATCTAAACATAAAACGCACACTTAAAAATGAAGCTAAACAAGTGTTTTCTTTCTGACACAAACATCTTAACATAACATCAATCAATCTATTGCTTTAGACATAGGCTGAGAGGAGCAAACTAATGAGATTTAGGAGTGGAAGAGAGGGAGGCAAATATTAAGGCAAAAATATTCCTAAGTACTATAAAAAAATGTAGTTATGAGAGATGACAGAGTTTGATGCCTGTGACGGAAGATGGGCTACATGGGCATACAAAGAAAGTACAGTACGAATAAAATATCGTGAAAAGAAAAAGGAGTAACCGCCATATAGGAAAGGGAAGAGGGTGCAGGCCTAACAAGAGGCGATACATCTTGAAATAAATCATTAATAAAAAACAGCACTGACATGGAAAAGAAGGATACCCCAAAAATGACCAAGCATTTGGACGATTTAACCCAAACGTTGTCCATGACATATACCAATAAGCCCAATCATGAATGAGATAGTAGTTTTAACAGAATAGTAGAACAAAAAGAACTAAAGAAGCAAATTCCAAAACAGATTTTGACAAAGGGTGAATAGGACAGAATCTAGGGACACACGTATACGAGGTCGTTGAAGTTAGGAGTCAAGCATGCAAAAGTGAGAAAATCCAAAGTTTTGACTCTTTAGCTAACTGCCAAACAAACTAGTTGTTTCTACTTTCTATTACATTGAGAATTTTTTACTAAATTCAATAAATAATAATGTGGGATCAAATTGGTGATGTGGATAAGGAGAGATTAGCATTAATTAATATCTCTAGATGTTTTAACTTAGAATGGAGCCTTTTAGCCGTCAATTAGGTGAGGATGTAAGAGGCTCCTATGTGGACTATCTTAAGGGGCAAGGGAGCCACAATAGGTACAGAGAAAAGGTTATTTCCTAGTGGGGGGATAGGTTAGGCAGACAAAAAGAAAGTGTAATATGTTAGTAAGGATAGTAAGGATTGTATAATTTGTTTGGAAGAGACCAAAGTGAATAGTCATTCCAACAGGTGTATCAAGAGGTAGGTATAAACCAAAAATGTTTCTTTATTGCAGAGGAACGGAAAAGAACATTCTCAATCCTAGTATGAATCAACCAATTCAGTGATAGGTAACAACATGTTGAAACTGTCATTTATGCTCCTAATCTCTGAGAAAAGTTCTATAAATATCACCACTCTATAGACAAGACGGGTTATCCTTGGTTACAAGTAGGGATATTACCATTTTTAGATACAAAGAGGAAAGGAAAATCATGGATGGACACAGCAGAGATGGGTCTAAATTTCGCCAGAATGAAGAAGTCACTTTCACTGGCACAAAAAAGAGTAAGTGCATCAAGCATTTCATTTAAGTGTCGACAAAGGATTGTTCTATATATTAGTGAGAATTAAGAAAATCAACAACGATTTGGAACTCATCATATTTACTCTTATAAATTATATTCTAACCAATTAAGAAATTGTGTGGAAAGATGACCACATAATCGAGCCAGATGGGATATGTCCTAGATTGAGTACAGAGCGACTTCAAAATATCTTGTAGAGAAATAGAAGACAAAGATGAAAACAACAGGGATGGGGATAAGTTCAACAGATTGATTAATCACTTCAATTGATGGGAACCCACAGTATTGTTAAGAACAAGGTTGTAAACGGCGTTAGGCGGTGGCGGTTCGGTCAAGAGGTGCCTAGCACCTAGGGTGCCTAGGCAGCGCCTAGGGTGCCTAGGGAGCGCCTAGGCGGTTGAATTCATTTTGCTGATTTAGTTAATTTCAGCCCCTATTCTTTAATCGTAAGTATAATCATGCAATCCAATTACAAATATTCATCATGTTCTTATGTAATATGTGTAATTAAAGGGTGTTTATGCATAAAAAAAACTTCCCCGTGCAATTAAAAAAAACAATTGTCCAATTGTAATATGTGCAATATGCCAATATGCGTAATATGTATAACATGTGCTATTTAAATATGTGTAATAGGTATAATATGTGCAATCCATCACCAAAAATACAAAAAAAAAAGTAAAAACAATTCTACTACTATTAAAGATCCATACATATTATATAACAGATTAATAGATTAATAGTAGTTCTCTTTTTTTTGCGTTATTTTATAGTATTTAAAATTTTAAAAAATAGAAAACGCCTGAGCGTTGGACATGAGACGGACGCCTACTTAACAAGACGGCCGCTTAATCACATCTAACCACCTAGACCACCGCCTAATGCAAAGGCGGTTCGTTCTCCAACATCTGAGCACCTAGGCGTCCGAGGCGGACGCCATTTAGAACACCAGCTAAGAAGTTCACCCGGTCCAACCTCACTTGTCATCCTTCCTTTGCATATTTAGCTAGGGCTACCGTGCCCAAGTAGGAGGCTCATGCCAATCTATAATGTGGTAGGTCGATTATGAAATCAGTAAGAAACTATCTCTTGCCTCGGTTCAAGAGAGGTGGTTAGAAATTATAGAATGAGAGGCTAGTTGGTATACACCTTTGATAGGAACAATGTGCCCACAAATAGACTAACTAAAAGTTTGCAAATTAGAAACAATTTGAGAGCTTCTCAGTGAAAACAAAATTAAAAATATCAAGAGTCAAAAAATTAACTAGTCCAACACAATGACACCCTTCAAGAAACAAGAGGAGGTTGCATCATAGTTTTAAGCTCTTGGGGACAAAGTTGCATTGGCAAAGATATTAACAAAATAACAACAAAATAGAGATGAAAACAATAGTCATGCTCCTAAGTTTAGCAAACTAAATAATCCCCTTGATGCACACTCCAACATCTTTACATCGCCAATGACCTAACCTCAAAGATAACCGTTAGACCTCTATAAGATGTTGCTCGAGGATGACACAATCCTTAATGCCATATAAAATAGTTCACATATGTTAGGAGGGCATAAGCTACCACACAACTAAAGTGAAATTGAGAAAGTGGCAAATAAGATGAACACAAATATTTTAGGTGGAAAAACCCCAAAGGAGACGGGATAAAAAAACAACGGGCAAGATAGTGGAATTTTACTATTGAAAGTAGGGATTACAACACATTCTCTCTAAATATAAGGAGGGTACAATTTTCACTCTCACTTATAATAGGATAAACACTCTCATAAATTTGAGAAAAAATAGAAATATAAATAATCTCTACGAAGACACAATATTATCTCTCTAGAAAACACTCTTATAATACTCCATTTTATTAATCCCTCTTTCAATCTACTTCCTCACTTTTCTCTGTTGGTTACATCTTCCTCTTCCAGAAACTCTCTATTTATAAGAGTGGGAGAGGAGAAACGTCTCAATCTCACTTTCCCCCCTTTTTCTTTTTCTTTCATTAATTCAATGTAAAAAAGGTGTGGCACCTGTTGGTGTCAATCTTTGACAAGAATGGAAATGAACAGCAGCCTATTTTGATTTTTCAAGAGGGGGTTCGTGTCATGATGGTGGTGGGGCCCCTCTACTATGTGCCGACATTCTTCCACTTGGAGACTTGATTGAAAATTAAACATGTCTCCACATAATTCTTTCTACCTTGCCATTCTCATACTGCTTATGTTTCTGCTAGGCCGCACGAGACTCTATATCATTCAAACTTGTCAGTGTTGACTGGTTTGGTCATAACATCTGCTAGGTTCTCGTCAGTGTGAATCTTGTGCATATCCATACTTTCTTCCTCCACTACTTCACAAACGAAGTGATACTGAATTCTTATGTGTTTTGTCCGTGAATGAAAAGTTGGATTCCTTGCGATGTGCAAGGCACTCTGACTGTCACAAAATAGAATAATTTTCTCATGTTTGTGCCCTAGCTCCTCCAATAACCTTTGAATCCAGACTACTTCCTTGCAAACTGTTGTAGCTGGTATGTATTCTGCTTCTGTTGTAGATAGTGCCACAACAATCTGCAGTTTCGAAACTCAGCTTATAGCTCCTCCTGCAAGTGTAAACACATACCCATAGTGAATTTGCTTTTGGCGAGATCGCCTGCAAAATCTGAATTCACATAGCCTCTGACAGTTAATTCTGATCCTCCATAACATAATGTAACATCTGAGGTTCCTCTGATGTATCTCAGAATCCTCTTTACTGTGCTCCAATGCTTTCTACCAGGATTCGCCATGTATCGACTAACTGCTCCCACTGCTTGTGCAATGTCTGGTCTTATACATATCATAGCGAACATCAAACTTTCCACTGCTGATGCATACGGTACTCGAGACATCTCCTTCTTCTTTGCTTCATTGCTAGGACACATCTTGGAGGATAACTTGAAATTAACAGGAAGTGAAGTAGAAATTGGCTTACAATCTTGCATGTTGAAACATCACAAGATTTTGTTGAAGTAGTTCTTCTAGAAAAGTCAAATCTTCCTATTATTTCTATCTTGGTGAAACTGCATCGCTAAAATCTTGTTTGTTGGTCCCAAATCCTTTATGTCAAACTCCCTAGCCAACAGTGCCTTCAATTCTTGGATTCGATCTTTGTTGGGGCCTGCTACCAATATGTCATCCACATACAACAGTAGGATAATGAAATCAGCACCACTATCAAACCTTTTGTAGTACGTACAGTGGTCTGAACTGAGTCTGTTGTATCCAAGACTAAAATCTTTTGTACCAACACCTCGGCGCCTGTTTGAGACCGTACAGAGATTTGTTCAACCTGCAAACCAAGTTCTCCTTACCTGTTTCAGCAAAACCTTCTGGTTGGAACATATAAATTTTTTCTTTAAGATCTCCATAAGGAAAAGCAGTCTTCACATCTAACTGCTCCAGATGTAGGTCAAACGTAGCACACATCGCCAAGACTACTCTGACTGTCATGAGTCGAACCACAGGTAAAAATATCTCAATGAAGTCAATACCTTCTTTCTGAGCATATCCTTTTACTACCAATCTTGCACGATACCGCTCCACTTGGTTATTACCATCACGCTTGATCTTGTAGACCCATCTGTTGTCGATGACCTTTCATCCTTGTGAAAGCGTAACAAGATCCCATAATGTCAGGACATAGTAGAGGGGCCCCACCACCATCATCACACCAACCCCCTATTGGAAAATCAAAATAGGCTACCCATTCTCATTCTTGTCAAAAATCGACACTGAAGGTGCCACACCTTTTTGACATATTGAATTAACGAAAGAAAGAGAAAAAAGGGAAAAGGTGAGATTGAGACGTTTTTCCTCCCTATAAATAGGGAGTTTCGGGAAGAAAAAGATGTAAGCAGTAGAGAAAAGTGAGGAAGAAGAAAGAAAGAGAGATTAGTAAAAGAGAGTATTATAAGAATGTTCTCAAGAGAGATAATATTGTGTCTTCTTAGAGAGAATTTGTATATTTTTATTTTTTCTCAAATTTGTGAGTGTTTCTCCTATTATAAGAGAATGAAAATTGTACTCTCCTTATATTTAGATAGAATGTGTTGTAATCTCTACTTTCAATAGTAAAATATCACTGCCTTGCACGTGATTTTTTACCCATCTCCTTTGGGATTTTTCCACCAAAAACATCTGTGTCTACCTTATTTGCCACTTTCTCAATTTCACTTTAATAGTGTGGTAGTCTTCTTGCTACCCGATTTTGACAATACTGATTCTGCCCATAACATTCCTAACAGTGGTATCAGAACTATGGTTGCAGGGTGTGAAGCAAAAATGTCGACTACAATAAAGTTTGATGTTGAGAAATTCAACAAGAGTAATTTCTCGTTGTGGAAAATGAAAATCAAGGCAATTTTAAGAAAAGACAATTGCTTGGCAGTAATTGGAGGTAGGCCCACAGAGATCACCGACGACAGCAAGTGGAACGAGATGGACGGCAATGCAATTGCCGATTTGTACTTGGCAGTAGCTGATTGTGTATTATCCAGTGTGGCTGAAAAGAAGACAACAAAGAAGATTTGGGATACTCTGACGAGATTGTACGAGGCCAAGTCACTTCACAACAAGACCTTCTTAAAGAGAAAATTGTACACTCTACGAATGACAGAATCGACATCGGTGACCGACCACATTAACACCCTGAATACTTTATTTTCGCAACTTACATCAATATGTTGCAAAATAGAGACAACTGAACGTGCGGAGCTTCTACTTCAAAATCTGCCTGACTCGTATGATCAACTCATCATCAACCTGACAAACAATATCCTAACAGACTATCTAGTCATCAATGAAATTGCAGCTGCTATTTTAAAAGAAGAAACCAAGCACAAGAACAAGGAAGACGGACAAGAAAGTTCGCAGCAAGTGGAAGCTTTGATGGTGATGAGAAGGAGATCAATAGAACGTAGTCCAAGTGGGAGTCAGAATTATGGTAGATCAAAATCAAGAAGTAAGAAAACTTACAGGTGTCACAACTGACAAGAAATGACACTTCAAGAAGGATTGTTGGTTCAAAAAGAAGAGTGGAGACCCTGAGTCATCAAATGCTCAAGTAAATGTGGCGAGCACCCGGTATGATGGTGAAATTCTATACAACGAGGCAACAACAGTGGTTGGAGGCAGAAAGCAATTATCTAACGTTTGGTTACTAGACTTAGGAGCAACATGGCACATGACTTCCTGGAGAGAGTGATTTCACACATACGAACCAATCTCAGAAGGTTTTGTACACATAGGCAATGATCATGTTTTAGAAATCACTGGTATTAGTACTATCAAGCTCAAAATGTTTGATGGTACGGTTCGCACCATCCAGGAGGTACGACACATGAAGGACTTGAGAAATAATCTAGTATTTTTGGGACACTTAGATAGCCTTGAATGTAAGATCCATACTGAAAATAGGTTATGAAGATTGTCAGAGGCGCGCTTGTGATCATGAAGGCAGAAAAGATTGCAGCAAATCTATTCATGTTTAATGGAGAAACACTGCAGAAAGCTGATGCGTGTATCGCATCGACCAACAAGGAAGAAGAGTCGACAATGATGTGGCAGCTCAAACTAGGCCATATGTCCGAACGCGGTTTGAAGATTCTCTCCGACCGGAAGTTGCTTCCGGGGCTCAAATCAGTGAATCTACCATTTTGTGAGCATTGTGTTACAAGTAAGCAGTATAAATTGCAGTTCAGCATATCTGAAGCAAAAAATAAATGCATTCTAGACTTAGTTCATTCTGATGTCTAGGAATCACCGAAAATGTCCCTAAGAGGAGCAAAGTACTTTGTATTTTTCAATGATGATTACTCCAAGAGATTATGGGTGTATCCAATCAAGAAAAAGTCAGATGCGTTTCCAGTGTTCAAAGACTTCAAAGCTCGGGTGGAACTAGGGGTGTCAAAAAATACCATATTACCGTACCATACCGTTACCATACCATATATTACCGAAATCTTGGTAATACCATACCAAAATCTCGATATTGTACCATACCGAAATTATATGGTATGGTATTGGTACCCAATACTGATACCATGGTATACCGTACCATACCAAGTAATTAATATATATTTAATTTAATTTTTATATTTAAAAACCCAGGCCCAGACCTATGTCCATGCCCTTTTTTTTCAAATTTTCACCCCAGTTATACTTCTACTTCAATTATTCTTCCTTTTTTTCCTTCTTCCTTTTTTTCTTCTTTGAATCTAGGGCACATGCATTGATTGACCGACGACTACGCTGCCGAAGCACCACACTGTCGCGACGCTGCCTACCTTCTTCAGCCCCCATCGGTACGGTATTTTTAGAAGATTTTTTTCGACTAGTTAGGGAAACTTTAAAGTTTAGTTGGTGTATTAATATAAGATCCATCTTCTTCTTGTTCTTATTGGGTTTTCTTGAGATATTGCGTATTATTATTCACAAGTAATTAGGAATTTAGGATATAAAAGATCTTCTGATTTGATTTATCAAATTGATTTTTGTGTTTTTTTAGGAGGTTTTTTTTGACTGGTTAATATAGATGAAATCTTATTTATGTAGTATATTTGTATCATAATCCTGAAATTGATTTATATATGAATCTACTAAATGAGATACATACTACAAAAAAAAAGAGTAGAACAATACACAGAAATGAAAGAACTATCAAATATCATGAATGTTATGAAAGAAAAATACCAATACTGTTGTCATTCTTTATATATGAATTTTTTTAATTTCAGGTATTGTTGTCATTCTTTCTCTATATGCTGAAGCTATCCAATTATATCTAATCAAACATATTGCAGAATGTTGAATCTAATAGAGTAGCATATTGAATCAATCATATTGCAGAATGATGAAACTAATTTTCATACATAAAGATACATTATATTAAAACTTATACATCTCTGAAATTGTATAATAATAAAGTCTACAACCCTGATTTGTTGTTTGGCGGATTAAGGATTGGACAAAAAAGGTCTTTAGCTAATTCTTTTATTGAGGGTTAAACTATTTAGGGGATGAGAAGGTGATGTTGATTTTTTTAATCCATGATCTTAAATTTTGTGTCGATTCTTTATCACTATATCAGGTGAAGTATGTTTGTTTGTGAGGATAATTTTTTTATGTGAATCTGTTTTCCGTTAATCAGTTGAACTGTAGGTTTTTGTATACTATTCGTGCTGGTGTTTCTCTATTCTTGTATATGTTTAATTTGTTTTGAGTGAGAATTCTAGAGCTTTTTGAAAGGAACATGCTTGAAGATATTAGTTATTTCAATGGAGTTTTGTGATGATTTCTTCCTTCATTGTTAAGCAGAAACTTATATTATTTGGTACTGCTGGTGATTGGGCTCTAGAAACACAGATGTTAGACTAAATTATGGACAGTTAGCTGAGTCTTGTTTGAGAATTGACATTGGCTGATTATTGGAACTTCTTCATATATATATATTTAATTATTTATGTTGAAACTTGTTCATATATATATATATATATGTATGTGTGTGTGTGTGTGTGTGTGTGTGTGTGTGTGTGTGTGTGTTGAGCTTATTTATCCTTCTTTTGCCATTTGTATGAATGTTAATTTTTTAAGTTAATTGATGTCCGGTAGTACCGTGGTATTACCAATACCGTACCAATATTCCGGTAGTACCGAACTCGGTAGTACCAAAAACTTGGTACGGTAATGGTAGAGAAATTTGTGTATCAAGTATTCCGGTATGGTAGACGGTAGAGTAATGATACGGTACGGTACGGTATACCACCTCTAGGTGGAACTTGAATCCGAAAAGAAGATCAAGTGTTTGAGGAATGGAAGAAAATATACAGATGGTGAGTTTCTTGCACTTTGTAAGCGAGAAGGTATCAAAATATAGTTCACGATCACATACACACCTCAACAAAATGACGTGGCAGAGCGAATGAACAGAACTCTTGTAGAAAGAATGACAGCTATATTACGGACTGCAGGTTAACCCAACTCTTTTTGGGCAGAAGCAGCCAAAATCGCCTGTTATGTCATAAATCGGTCGCCATCAACGGTAATTGAGCTGAAGACACTGATGGAGATATGGACTGGCAAGCCAGCAAATTACTCTACTTTACATTGGTTCAGATATCCCGTATATGTGATGTACAATGCCCAAGAAAGAACGAAGCTGGATCCAAAATCTAGGAGGTGCATGTTCTTGGGGTAAGCTGACGGTGTGAAGAGGTATCACCTGTGGGATCTCACTACCCACAAAATTGTTGTCAGCAGAGATGTGATCCTTGTAGAAGAGCAGCTACACAAGAAAGATAGAAGTGATAACACATCAAAGGAAAATCCAGAGACTACTACTGTTCAGGTGAAAGATAAACAAGATGAAGATCTAGTTTTTTCTGAAGCAGCACCAGAGCATGAGGTGCAAGAACTAGTCGAGTCTGAGGCTCCAGAAGTTCGTTGGTGAACTCGTGAGAGAATACCGCCAGCATGGCACTCGGAGTATGTTACGAAGAGCAATGTTGCATACTATCTTTTAATAGTGGACGGAAAGCCATCATCCTTCCAGGAGGCAATAAAAGGCTCGGATATATCCCTGTAGATGACAACAATGCAGGAAGAAATTGAAGCTCTACAGCATATACCTTTAGTACCAATGCAACAGCAAATCGAATGACAATATTTTGCAAAATACAAAGAGTTCTCACATCATTATTCCACAAAATTTCGAGCCCATAAGGACAATGATTACATTGATGAACTTATCACTAGCATCCAATGCGATAGTCTTATTTCTATAAAATGGATAGGCAAATCCAAACAAGATTACTCCTTTTGGTACAAAATGGTAGTAATCTTTATAACCGTAAATTTTCCACATTCAAATTGTATACATATTTAAAATATATATATATATATAAATTTATTAAAAAAAACAAAAAAACAAAAAAAACAAAAACTAACCTCCGATTTGGCAGCGACGGCCATTTGCTGCGTGAGAAGCGCATACGTCTGACTTCTCGTCAAAAAGGAAGAAGAAGATGATGACGCGGACGAAGCTTTATCGGATTTGGAATTGGAATCGGAACTAGGATTCGACGAAGAAGAAGAAGATGATGAAGATACGGCCACCATTGCGATTTGGATTCTTCCATTTTTCTCTTTGGATTTGAGGAGAAGAGGCTGACAGATAAGCCCCCCTGTTTTTAACCCTAAAGCTTTCCCCTTTTTTTCCTTCCTCCTCTTTGAATAAAAATGGCTTCTTTAGAGCATCCATAGTCGTTGAATGTGAAAAATGGCAAAATGCATTTTTTGTCCATCCAATTTGACGAAACGCTGCAGTCGTCGAATGGCAAAAAAATGCATAAGTTCGTTAAAAAAGAAACAGACGAAACATGATGTTTCGTTTCGTCTGTAACTAAAAAAAATTACGGGACGAAACATCATGTTTCATCCCAAAAGGGAAAAAAAAGGAAGTTTTTTTTTGCAAAAAAAATTTGCAAAAACAAATTTTAAAAATAGTTTGTAAATAATATTTGCAAAAACAATTTAAAAATTTGCAAAATAAATTTTAAAAATTTGCAAAAACAATTAAAAATATTACAAAAAGTTCCAAAAAATTCATTGTAGCTGGACAAAGCATGGTGCTTCGTCCGGAAATTCCGGAGGTTTTTTTTGTAAAAAAAATTGCAAAAATTTTTTTTTAAACAAATTGTAAATTTTTTTTGCAAAAACAATTTAAAAATTTGCAAAATCAATTTAGATAATTGCAAAAAAAATTTAAAATTTAAATTTTTTTTTAAAAATTGGATTGGGACGAAGCATGATGTTTCGTCTCAAATTGGGACGAAACATCATGTTCATTCCCACGTTTAAAGGTTATTTTATTTGGTTTTTTTTTTTTACTTCGGACGAAACATCATGTTTCGTCCGATCAATTAAAATAATAATTAAATAATCCTTTCGTCTGCTATAATATGCATTTTGCTATATCGATTGCTATTCGCCCCTTTCTACTGTAGCGATTTTGCCAAAAAATGGCAAAATAGCGAACGACTGTGTGAGCAACAGTAAAAAAAAATGAAAAAAATGGCAAATAAGCAAACGACTGTGGATGCTCTTATTATTCCTACTATTTTTGAAATATCTGGAATTTTAATTTTAATGGTTTTGGAGTTTATGGATGTGAATTAATAATCAGACATCAATAATTGAGGTTCTAGTCTTGGTTTGTTCACGCGAAACAAGAATTTAAGCTCATAATGTCGAATTTTTCGCCGTACTAGGCCACTTTTTGAAACTATTTGCAATTTTAGGTCAGTTCCCAAACTATTAGCGTTCGTGGGCTAGCCACTGGTATCTTAGCAACGGCCGCTATTGAGAATAGTTGCATCTTCATAGCGATCAACATTGTACTCAACACTTGGTAGATTACAGAGGGGGTATTGTATAGAGTTTGTGTAACTGCGGTCGCTAATGTCAGTAGCGGCCTTCGCTAACTGAGGTCGTTATTCCCAATCGTGACCTCGAGTGGCCCCAATTGCTTTGAAGATACAGTCGATCCCCACTGTCTCTCTCTATCTCATTTCGTTTTCTTCTTCTACCCCTCTTCCCCAACAATGACCTCTCTATTTTTCTCCAAAAAGCCCAAAACCCTAACCCCTAATTTCTCCCCCAAAATTTCATTAATCCAAGTTTGCTTCTTCTCCACCCGATCTCTCTCCTCACACTTCATCTATACCCAATCACTCTCCTCACTACAAATTTTGAAAATCCCCAAATCATATTCAATCTTCAAACCCTAAAGAGGTATGCCTAGTATTGTGATGGTTGATTGTTAGTGTTGGTTACAATTTTTTTCACTTATTGTTAATAATGTGACCCAAATTGATTGTTTGTGTATTGAGTAATTTTTTTGGAATTGGATACTTAGTGAGGAATACTTAGTGTTGGTTACTAAAAGCATCTCCAACCACGCTAGCTATTTTGGCTAGCTAGAATAGCCAAAATAGATAACAAATGGATAATTTGGCTAGCGAAAAAAACTTACACTCCAACCATGCTATCTATTTTGGCTAGCCATAAATGTTTTAATTTTTATTTACTAAAATAATTAGTTGCAATAATATATTTTTAAAATGACAATATTTCTATTCCTCAAGAATTTTGGAATCAAATATCTTCATCATAAATCATCATTCCACAAGTTGAAGAATAATCATTATTCCACAAGTTCCTTAATTTAAGATACCTTCATCATAAAGAACATTGATTGAATACGAAAATAGTTTTCAGCTAAAACTATAGTCAATGAGTTTTTAGGTTGATCACAACTATAAGTCAATGAGTTTCAGATACATTCACCTGCTCGAATTCTCAGCTTCGGTGTAACTCAGTTCGTTGCCAATGAAGTAAAACTGTGTTGGATAATGAAAGGGGACATTTAAAACTAAGAATTAACAGAGAATGGAAACAATAATCAAACAGTAATATTCAACAATGCCTTGAACAGGTTGGTTTCTCAATACAATACACATTATATAGTAATCAAATAGTATGCACAATACACATTATACAAACTACCCCTAATTTAATAAAGAACGAGAGCACTACAAATGCCAAGCCAAACTAGTAATCTTCAGTTCTTTATACTTTATTAATGCAATGATAGGATGACAAGAATTATGCCAGCCATTAACAGGATTAGGATGTCCATCTCGTTGGGCCTTCTTCATTTTGTCAGCGAGTCGCATGTGCACTGAATTCTCTGTAGCCATGGCCTCTCGAATGCTATCATGGAGCTGTTCGCAAATTGCATCTAATGCAAGCATAGGGAATGGCTCCTCAATGAGGACACCCACCTGCAACAAAAAATATATTAGAGGATGCTTGCAGGATAAAATACTAGGATAATTTTGTTCATAAAAGAAAGATGCATTAGAGATGGTAATGCACGTGACTTGATAAAAAAATACGCCACAATTTTAAAACCATCAAGCAGTACATTGAAAAATCATTTGGGAATTTCTAGATCGACCCCCAAAACTAGATATCCAATACTCCAAAAATTCACAATCAATGCAAAAGAACTTCTACATTATTAAACAATCAAAATTTTTGTCCATAATTGAACAATTTGAAGCAATATAGGAGTGAGAAATTACCTCTTCAATGCAGAACAAAGAGGCTGCACTAATAAGAGCATCTGTAGTCGTTTGCTATTTATGGATAATATGCATTTTTGACTTAAAAACCCGCTGCAGTCGTTTGCTATTTATCCATTTTATCGATAAATCGCTACAGTAGATTGCTATATTTGAGAATCCGCATAAGCTTTATGCATATTTGGGTAACGGAACATGATGTGCCGTCCCACAAAAAAAATTATTTTTTTTTTTCGTCGGACGGCACATAATGTGTCGTCCCATTCGTAAATTATTTATTTTATTCAATTTTAAATCCCAAAAACGAATTTAAAAAATCCAAAAATTCTCCCCCCCCCCCCCCCCCCCCGGACGGCACATGATGTGCCGTCCCATGGTTTTTTTTTTAAAAAAAAAAAATTTAACATCATTTTCACCAATCAGACCCCATTACTGCTAATTATTATTATTATAAAAATTTTAAACATCATTTTCACCAATCAGATCCCATTTTAAACATCATTTTAAATATATGGCATTTTAATCAGACCCCATTTTAAACATCATTGTTGGAATTTTTTTTTAAATTTTTTTTTGTTTTTTCTGGTCAGACGGCACATTGTGTGCCGTCTCTCCTATAAAAAAAAAAAAATTATTTTAGCTTTCGGACGGCACTTCATGTGCCGTCCCACCTAATTTGTTATTTTTTTAGTATTTTTTTATCGTCAGACGGCACATCATGTGCCGTCGCTTATTTTAATATTAATAGAAAGCTAAAATATAGCTTTAAACGACTGCAACAAAACTAGGATATCTATATCTATTTATCCATATATCCATATTTTACCATTCAACGACTACAGATGCTCTAAAGGTAGCTAGAACAACAATCCAATTGCAATCATCCCAGAGTATTACAGGCAGTGTAAGATGCCATAGGACTAGAAACCTTGATGTCAAACGAGTATATGATAGTGGGATTGGAATACCCATCAGTTGTTCACATACACCAATCCCTTCATGAAAAGAACACAATTTCGACTCCTGCAGAAAAATATATACACAAATTGAGTTAGTTTTACAACTTGCGCAAAAGGAAAAAAATACTAACGTTCTAAAACTTGTTTAAAAGAAATGTTCCATAAACTTGCTCAGTTCGCTTATTTTTTACTTTTAGCAAATAGATGGACAGAGCTCCATATGTTCCATTCAAAATACATCTAGTTGATGGTAAATGGCATGTACTTGAGAAGCATCTTGAACAGGTTTGTTGCTGTTGAACAAATAGGTAAATATAAGGATAAATTAAGATATAACAATTCAGACAAACATGAAAAACAATCTCACAGAAGGCGCACCAAGTATACATCTACAGAATGAATGAGGTGTTTGACTTCGCAGATGTACATTATTATTGTCAGATATTCCTCAAAAGAAACCACAGTAATGGTGCAAACTTTTCAAAATGAATTTGATATGTCAAAGAGCATACTCTAGCTTATTAAATGATATGACTTAGTACGAATGGGCATGCAAACATCTACACAAGTATTAATTCAATCAAGTATCACATTAACCACATTAAAAGTACAGTAATAAAATAACATGCAAATTCTAAAGAGAACACAAGAATTCCACTTTGATAATTTCTTACCAAGATTCTTGTCTAAGGTCTTGGTGAACTGGTTCAATGCCGGAGGGACCTTCAATCGCTGCTTGAGAATTCTCCTCTGCCTCTGAATTCTGACAACCTTGGGCCATTTCACAAACCTATGAAGATCCCTCTTCGGAGGCAATGCCCCTCCGATCCCAAATTGCTTCGGCCTCTTCTCAAAAAGAGGGTTTACAACCTCCTCCTAAGAAATCAAACACCAAAAACAATTCATGAACACAAAAAACCTAATAATAACGATAACCCAGTTTCAATAAAACAAGGACAAAAATGAAATCATAATGCCACAAGAGCAAGTGATTTTGATCCATTCACTGATAATGGATCAAAATCAGTACATTCTTCAATTGAGAGCAACTCTTGCACAAAATCAGTACATTCTTCAAAATCAGTACATGCACAAAGTGACTTCCATAGCTTGGCTCCAATTGAGAGCAACTCTTGTACAAACACATACACAACCAAAGAAAAGTAATGAAAGGGAAGGGGATCATACTAGCTTGGCTCCAATTGAGAGCAACTCTTGTAGTTTGTAAATCTAGGTGTAAAGGTAACCGACATATCGGTCTTCTAGCTATGGGGATCATACTGAACATGCATGCCAATCTCACTTACAGGTACCACCAACTAGCTACTATCTACAAGGGGTATCAGATACTTGATAAATGCAAATTTATCTATAGAGAGATTTGTGAAGCCTCAAGTTCATGATGATAAGCAACTGAAGCACACATTCGATATGGATTAAGCAAAATACAAGAAGAATTGAAAAAAATAAACAATTCCAGAAACAAGCAAACAACAGAAGCAATGGTGAAGCTTCATTCTCTCGTGATAAGCAATTGAAGCTCACATTCTCATATGAGTTAAGCAAATCAAATGACAATTGAAAGAAGAAACAATTCCGAAAACAAAAAATACATGAAAGCCATATAAATGAAGCAAACTGAGAATTTAGCCTCTTTGATTTGATTCAATCATCATGTATGAGTATTTAACAAAAGATCGAGAAAAAAAAAGGACTTATTCAAACTTCTAATGGTTTTGTCTATAGAAGAATAAATAAAAATATAAAAACTTGTCACATTTCACCCTCGATGGGATGAAGATCTTTCAGAAGTCCAACTATTTGCTGCATTGAAGGCCTCTTGGAACACAAATCAGCAGTAGAAAGATAAGCAATCCTCAATGCTTCCTCCATCTGTTTCTCTGAATATCGAGCTCCTCCTTATCTTAGGATCAATTGCTGAGAACCCCTGGTTGTTCTTCACCAACGCTCTCACCCAGCTCACTGAACTTGTCGTATCGTTCCCGACTAAATCTTCATTCAAATTCAATTCCTTCCCTGTAATTAACTCGAAAAGAATCACTCCAAACCCATAAACATCAGATTTTGTCGTTAAAGCCGTCCCAGAGTTGAAGTCATTTGACAAAGAATATCAACAACAATCACTCCAAACCCATCAACAACAATAATATCAGCAATTTGACAAAGATTCCAACAGCAAAAACAATCACTCCACATCCCAGCCATGCGCAGTGCCCGTGCGGTTGATGAAGGGCTTCGACGACAACAGGGCTTCGATGATGACGACAGGGCTTCGGCTTCGATGAGGGCTTCGACGACGACAGGGCTGCTTCGATGAGGGCTTCGACGACGATAGGGCTTCGAGAGTGGAAGAGGGCTTCGAGATTTTGGAGGAGGGCTTCGATGGCGAGCGGATCGCGAGCGAAAATGAGAACGCCAGAGTAGCGAACGCTTTAGCGAGTCCGTTGGAGAAGATTTTTGGGAATATGCTGGCTATTTTGGCGATTTTGTAGGTATGGCGAGTGTGATTGGAGTTGGTCTAAGTTAGGATATGTAGTCGTAAAAAACTTTAAAAAGCTATGCTTAAGCACAAATAACATCTCTTACATATGATCAGAAAGAGATGTTATTCTTTCTTTTCTTTAAGAACAAATAATTAGGGGGTAAAAAGTTGGAAGTCAATATTTCTAGTTATGTATTTGCTTGCATTTCTTCAAGAGTAGTTTACAGTACATTAATATTAGTATATCTACTTAAACTTAAGTCACCATGCATATACATTTTACCTTTACTCATAAAAAAAAGACACTGGATTACCAGATATAGCACACTAATGATAGATGCACTAATAATTACCTTATTCATAAACCACAAAATGATGAGTTGATATCTGCATTTGAGAATTGAGTTGTCAACTTATAAAAGTAACTAATATAGCATCAAAAAATAATATGAAATAATTCATACAACAAGCAGAGCCCTCAATTTTCATACACGTATAGAAGTTATACCTCCACTAAGAGTGAAAATATTCATTAGTGGAACCTTTATTAATGGATTCATATATACTTTTAACTTTCTCTTTCACAATATTAGTTATCTTTCACACATACAATTTTATAAAATATTAATATAAATATCTCAAACTTTTCATCCTCTCATGAGTTCCAAGTATAAGTTCCAGTTTTCATTCTTTTAGGTAGGAATCACTAATTTCTTACTCATTATTGAGGCATTACAAGTGGTATGAGAATGGTATAAGTGATCAATAACGATGTTGGCGGAGAAGAAAAATAATAATAATAGATAAGATACCTAACAAAACCAATTAGGCAAAGCTCTAGTCTGACTGATATGGAATAAATTGAATAGGCAGTATGAGGCTGTCATAAATGAAATGCTTAATTGGTTGCAGTCCAATCATATATGTACACTAGTATGAAAAGGAGTTATTAAGATGTTTAAGAATGAGAGTTTACTTTTAAATGTGGTGACATTATTAACATCCATGGGCAATTTTTGAGTTATGTTTCATCTCAGAATAACATCCATGGTCATCTTTGTCTGAGTATCTTGTTTTTATTTATTTGTGTTGCTTGAATGAGTACTTCTTTGATGACATATGAACACTCTCAACAACGATCTTAATAGACTTCCTTGTTTGCTTATACTTTGGTAGGTAATCTACGCAAATATGGTAAGAACGATGGGAGCAGGATCAAGGAGTGCTAGGCCCGGAGTAAGAACTATTAATTTGTAATGTTTAAATAATATATGTCATCCTATCGAGTATTCACTAAACATAGTATATTTTATCCTCAGGGTGGCCAAGGCGATGTCCTATCTACGTCTGCACCGTCTGGGCAAGCTAGTTCATCTCATGTTGCACTTGGAGGACCAGGCCCTCATTACCCGACAGTATTGACGTTATAGCAGACACATAGATCCCAACGGAACATAGATCCCAATAGGTGTGGGACGGTACATATCGAGAATGTAGTTTCCGCACACATGAGACCTTGCCTATGCATCCACTGACACACCAACTTCTTATTCAGGCCGGTTTCTATGGGCTAGGTCTGATAGAAAAATGAAGCTCGACAGACATCTACTAACAGTCTTACTCGAGCGATGGAGGCCGGAAACACATACGTTTCATTTTAGCATTGGAGAGATGACCGTCACACTTCAGGATATCGCGGTTATCTCAGGACGACCAGTTGATGGATTCGCGGTCATGGGAACCATGGCCTTCAATAAGAAACAACTTGTGACAGACTTTCTATGTCAACTTATGGCTGATTTTGACATGACACTACCTTCACCTTGTTTCTCAACTCCTTGTTAACAAATTTTGAAAAAAAATTGGTAGAAAAATGCCGATTGACAAACTCTCGATGTTTGACCTGACCGCGACAAACTCTCGATGTTCCTTGATGGAGAAATTTTTCACGGCATGTATCACAGCATCTTTGTTTGTGAACTTCTGGCCAATGTACAAGTCACGTGAGTCAGATGATCTAGAAGACTCTTCACCAAAGTGGTATACTCTAGCAATGTTACCCAAGTCCACCGGTCCAATATCATGAACGGTTGATGAAACCAATTGGGTTATTGGGACGGCCCGTTCCACATTTTGTTGCAAATCATGAACGACGTTAGCGACATTAACGTTAGCATTCACATCATTGACGTGCACATTTTCTTCATCTTCATCTTTACCATCCACTACATCTTCCACCTCTTCTTAATGTTCTTGTACTTCCATTAAGTCATTGTTAACCAAAGCATGCTCGTAGATTTCAATAATATTTTCATTTTCCACGAGGTTGCGTATGAAAATGGAAGGATTTGGGATTTGATCTTCTGCCGGACTAAATGTACTTGGAGTTGTGAATATGTCACCATGTGGAGGAGACAAGCTTACACTCAACTGTATCGGATCATTGGGAATCATCTGAGAGGTCTGTACTTCGGGTATTGGTGTTAACACACGACCAACTTGTGGACTACGTATGTGAATCTTGGTTTGCTCTGTATATAATTCCATTGCAGACCAACTACTATACGGATCAAGTGACCTTGCTATCATAGCAACAAGTGAGTCATCATCAACTATAGGTACTGCCATAAAATATGGGCCTCATTTGCCTTTTTCAGCTGCATACCTAGCTTTGATTTGAACACTCCATTTACCTTTATCCCATTTAGTTACTTCGTATACCTTTTCTACCAATTATTGCATTTTTATATTACGATTGGCCCAAACTATCTCCGGTTGTACACCTTTATAGTAAAATCCTACTTTTGGGTCTTGAACTATCTCCCCCCCCCCCCTCCCGTAATACAACCAAATTGGAATTTTATAGTCCATATCTATACATTAGTACACAAATTTGTATTCAATATACAATCGTGAATAATAAAATTAAATAGATATTAACAAAGATTAACCATGACATTTGACCATTTTATATAAATATATGTGTGTGTGTGTGTGTGTGTGTGTGTGTGTGTGTGTGTGTGTGTGTGTGTGTGTTATATTCATAATAGCATAGTCAAAGTGAACACACTTCTTATGCTCATCACCCTTACATAGTCATATGCACAAGCTATCTTGATACTGAGAGACATAAAAAACCAAAGATGGTAATCTTGAGAGGAGAGAGATCTATATAAGTATGTGACTATGCACAAGATATCTTCTAACACTTCATCTCCTCACACAATTGTGAAGTGTCTTTCACAAAACCAGTAGAAGCCATCTCCAACAAATTCATCTATATTTCAATTGTGCATGTTACTATATAAGTATCAAAATTCATCTTTATTTCAATCTCCACACAATTTATCTTTATTTCAATTGTGAAGTGTCACATCATAGATTGAGTCATAATTGTAACCAACACCAACAATCAATTTGGGTCATATTTTTGGGTCTAGTTGTAACTCTAATACATTCAACAATCAATAAACAAACAATCAATTTGGGTCACATTATTAACAATAAGCGAAAAAAATTGTAACCAACACCAACAATCAACCATCACAATACTAGGCATACATCTTTAGGATTTGAAGATTGGATATGATTTGGGGATTTCCAAAATCTGTAGTGAGGATAGTGATTGGGTATAGATGAAGTGTGCGGAAAGAGATCGGGTGGAGAAGAAGCAAACTTGGATTAATGGAATTTTGGAGGAGAAATTAGGGGTTAGGGTTTTGGGTTTTTTGGAGAAAAATAGAGAGGCCGCTGTTGGGGAAGAGGGGTAGAAGAAGAAAACGAAATGAGATAGAGAGAGACAGTGGGGGTCGACTATATCTTCAAAGCAATTGGGCCCACCTGAGGTCATAATTGGGAATAGCGACCTCAATTAGCGAAGGCTGCTACTGACATTAGTGACCACAGTTACACAAACTCTATACAATACCCCCTCTATAATCTACCAAGTGTGGGAGTACAATGTTGGTCACTATGAAGAGGCCACTATTCCCAGTAGCGGCCATTGCTGACGTGGCAGTGGCTAGCCCACGAACGCTAATAGTTTGGGAACTGGCCTAAAATCGCAAATAGTTTCAAAGAGTGGCCTAGTACGGCAAAAAATCTTAGATTTATGTATTGCTTACGATGTTGGATAAGAAGACAATAAGACGATGGAGGGATCGAAACGATTAGAGACGATGTGGAGGCAAGAAGGAAATAATCAGCGGCGGCAGCAGAGGGAGTTGCGGTCGACCGCAACTCATGTGCGATCGATCGACCCCTGCACGATGTCTTTCCGAGAGGAGGACAGTCGATCGTCTTGTTGGTACAATCGACCGTTTGCGGCGCTGATGAGTTTCGAGCTTGATTCTGGTTGATTCGTGAAAAGCCTAACTTGCTCTTCAAGTTAGATCGTGTGGCTCTTTTCGTAGGGTTATCTTTTATGTACTATCCAATGGCTATTATAACAAGATATCAACTTTGAATTTGTCTCTAGATCTATATAAACAATTGTAACGACTCATAGCTCCATATAATTCTATTGAGTGCCGAATAGAAGAAGAGAGTACTTCATAAAGAGGGTGAGAGAGTTTCTCCATTGTTAGCAGCATCAAGTTCCAGTTAGACTTGAAGGAGGGTCGTGATGAGAATTTTAATATTCTTGTATCTTCTCTAGTTGAATAATCTCGGTTCTTTCTCCCCCTGATTAAGGCGAAAGCCCCAACCGGGAAAATTCTTGTAGGGTTGGCATTCGGGTCGAATGGGCCGAGCCAGGCCCAACCTGCCCGGGTTGGACCGTGACTTGGGCGGGCTCGGGTCGGTTTGGCCACTTAACCGGGCCGTGCCGGGCCGAGCCCAAAGTTTCTTTAGGCGACCCGCCCAACCCGTGAACCCTTTAGGTTCCAACTCGGGTCGGGTCGGATCGACCCGCGGGTTGGCCTGTTTAGATAGATAGTTTTTTTTAAAAATATTTTTAGCTTAAAATAATAATAATAATAATAATACTAAGTAACTAATAATACTAATAAACATTAAAAATCATAATAATAATAATAAGATTGAAAGAGTGAAATTGGCAAAAAATTTTGAAATATTATTCATATGAATTTAAGTTATACAATTTTCACAATTTCTAATGAAATGAAGAATTCAATTCACAAATAGGTTTTATACACTAACATATTTCTTGTATACAATTTTAATTGACTCCAATTTTTCTAATTTAACATAACAGGCAAAGATATAATACAATTTCTAACGTGTCGGTTGAGTTGCTATTACAAACAAAGCTATTGTTGTTGTTGTTGTTCCAGCGAGTTGCTCCCACTTGTGGATGTTGATAGCGCTTTCTCTTGTGTCCTATCTTTAGCCTTCAGCCAGTCTTCTGTGCAAACGAGCATCTCTAATGTGTCGGGCTTCAAGCGATTCTTGTAATCAGTTAGAACTCTGCCACTTGAAGAAAATGCATTTTCAGAAGCAACTGTAGAGACATGAGGAGTTAGTAAATCTTTAGCCATAATTGACAGAATACTAAAAGTGTGTTCATGGTCTTTTCACCATTGTAAAATATCTAGTGGAGAAGAAGAAGGCTCAGAATCTTGTTGGTTATACCAATTTAATTCATTTGGTTGATTAGTCCTAGATTTTTTTGATTGAATTTGTTCAAGTAAATTAAATGTTCTATCATCAAATTTACTCTTACCCTTAGCTTTAGAAGTACCAGAAGAAGAACTAACTATAGAAGTTGTACTATTAGAAGCAAAACGTTTATCATAATAATCATACAAGTTATTTAATGTAGATTCAAACTGAACTAAAAAATAGCGCAATTAATTACTAATTCTATATTTTTCTCAAGTAATGCAAAAAATATTTCATCAAACTCTTCGTACCTTTTAATTTGATACGAGGATCCATAACGCTAGCAACACAAATCAACATAGGAGGAGGAAAATAATACTTCAAAATTTTTTTGTATGTAGGTTTTACAATATCACCAACATAAGTATCATTTAACATTTCATTAAATGTTTGCATCATGCTAACTAATGAAATAAAAATGCTACTAGAAGTAGATTCATATGTTTTTGAAAATTTTAAAGTTGCGGTTTTAAACGGTTCTAAAAATTTCAACAAAGCTTCGGCATAATACCAATCGGTGGGAGTCATTTCAAAATTTGGCATATGAAATGCAATACAAAAATCATTTACAACTGCTTTATATTCGATAACAACATGTAGTAAACAAAAGTAGAATTCCATCGGTGTCTAACATCCTTTGAAAATTTTATAAAAGGTACATTTTTAAGCCTACACCAAGCTTTCCATTCTTGTAATACGCTTGGACTTAATGCAATGAAATGTACACAATTTCTAATTTAATTATATATGGATCAGCTATTTTTAATGCATCTTGAACGCATAAATTTATAATATGACATGCACATCTAACATGAAAAATATTGTCAAATGGAGGGTTTAATACGGATTTTAAAGTAGTAATTGCTACATTATTGTTAGATGCATTATCAAAACTAATACACATAATTTTATTGCGAATATGAAAAACATCACAAATTTTCAAAATGCGGTTTGCTATTTCAGCGCCACTATAGGGATACAGCAACGCCGCAAGTAATATGATTCTTTTTTAAAGAATCCAATCATTGTCAATTCAGTGACAGGTTATTCCCATTATTGGAATATTGTTGACACCCGTCCAATAATCCGAAGTTAAACTAACTCTACAAGTTAAACTCCATAAAATTACAATCAAAGCATCCTTCATTTCGATGTACATTTTAAAACAATCTGATTTACAAGTATTTCTCGGAATTCTTCTAAAATGAGGGTTTAAAACCGTTTGGTTAAAATTTTCCAAGTCCCTACTCTCGGAATAGGAAAATGGTAACTCTTCCTTTATGACTAATCGGGCCATTTCCCGACGAACAAGATCGGGTTCATTAGGGTGGCTATCAACTAGACCGGTTCTAGGGTTGATTTTTTGTTGGCCTAGTAGGTCAGCAAGAAGGTCTTTATGGTTATGTTGGATGTGTCTACTAATTGTACCGGTGCCGTCACCCTTCTTGAATTTGTATGTTTTACCACATGTTTTACAAACTTTCAAACCTCTACCCGGAGTTTGTTCGTCCGGAATATAATCGTAAAACTTATGCCAATCACTAGTTTCTCCTCTACTTTTCCTACTATGACGGGGTTGTGTGGTTTCGGTTGGTTGTTGTTGTTGTTCTTCTTCTTCTAATTGTATGTCAACTACAAACTCGTCGTGTGTACCCCATTGTTGGGTAGGAGGATCATGGTACTCTTGGGCGGGCTCACTAATTGGGACAATTGGTGGCTTACGGGAAGAGGAGGAGGAATCTTGCCCGCTACGACCGCTACCGCGTGATCTAGACATAATGTAGTAATATACTAATGTATGTAAAAAAAACACAATGTAGGAACAGTGAATTATAAAAAAAAATCTAAAAAACAAGAGGTTTGAGATAGAGAAGGTCAAAAAACTAACAATAATTTTAACTACAACACAAAAAAAATTAACGAGAGATGTATGGAATTTTGATACCGTTCACCGTGGAATACGCGTATGTAAAATAAACTGTGAAAATAAGAATAGAAATAGAACTAGAAATAAGCGATTCCGCAATTGAAGAGTTGAGGAGAGCTTGAAGGAGAATTGACGAGAGTTGAAGAGAGTTGAAGACGTTGAATTTTGATTTCGATACGATCGAAAATTGATCGTGTATATGCCTTGTTGAAGACTTGCTTGTTGAATACTTCAATTGTTGAAAAATTCCTTAGAAATGATTTATAATAGTAGAGAGAGTAGAAGAGTAAGGTGTGATTTTTTTAGGGGGTTTTGTGGGGGTATTTATAGGCTACAAATGTTTAAAAAAATCCAAAAAAAACAAAAAAAAGGATAAGAGAGCCGTTGGCTCTGTTGTACAGTGACCCAACGGGTCGCTGACCCGCGGGTCAACGGTTGACCCGTAACGGGTCGAACGTTCGATCCGTACGGGTTCAACGGGTCATAACCCGCGTGTTGGGTATTCTTTAACGGGTTCGCGGGCCGGGTTATCCGAGTTGGATTCGCGTTTTTTTCGACCCGGGTCGACCCGTTACTGTACACGGGTTCGACCCGAATCCGCCAAACCCTTAAACGGGTCGGGTTCAATGGGCGGGTCGTGGGTGGGTCGCCAGTTGATCCGGCCCAGTTGCCATTCCTAAATTTTTGTGTACTTTGTGTGATTGGTGCGATCTAATTTTGCTTGGTAGTTTGTGTTGATTGTGTCAAAGATTCAACAAGATCCTCAGTTTTTCCTAACACATGGGTCATAGGAACTCTCTCTGAAGAAGTTCCTCGGACATGCTGTTGGGCTCACAACAGCATCTCAAGTTTGGAAAGCTCTTATTGAGCACTGTACTCAGAGTTCAGAAGCTTGCAAGTTCGATCAATTATCACAATTTTTTCCCTCAACGTCGACCTCCTAAGGGTATGTTTAATAAAGGTAGAGGTAGTGGCCCGAGTTTCACTTTTAAAGGGTGCGGTTTAAATCAGATACATCGAGGCAATTGATTTTTCTGTTGGTCAAGGATCAAATTCCATAAATGAGCAGCTCAACAAAACTCCACTTGTCTGTCAAATCTGCAAAAAGCGTGGACACGATGCTTTAAAAATGTTGGCATCGTTTTAACAACAATTTTCAGCCTGATGACATTCCTAATGTTCTAGCTGCAACCCATCTGGCTGATGCTAACGGAGCTGAATGGTATCCAGATACAGGCGCTACTGCTCATGTAACCAATGATACTTGTAAGCTCTTCAATCCTATACCTTATCATGGTTCTGATGCAATTATGGTTGGTAATGGTGATCGTCTTCATATATCTCACACAGGCACTAGCTAGTTACATCAACACCGGTCCTCGCACTCTTCCATTAAAAAATGTTCTTGTAGCTCCTGATATAAAGAAAAGCTTGATATCGGTCTCACAACTTACTAATGATGTTCCCTATAGATAAATAAAAAACTTAGTAATTAATTATGTTCCCTGTCATTTTTATTTTGACAAATTTGGTTTCTCTAGTAAGGACATGAAGACACATCAGACCCTAATGGCAGAACCTAAGTAAAATGGACTTTATGCACTTGGATCGTTATTCCCAGCAGTGTTCTTTTCCAACAGACGGAAATCAGCCACTTCCGATGTATGGCACCAGCGTCCCAGTGCCACACCCTGCTTTGCAAAATACAAGTAAAATGGACTTTATGCACTTGGATCGTTATTCCCAGCAGTGTTCTTTTCCAACAGACGGAAATCAGCCACTTCCGATGTATGGCACCAGCGTCCCAGTGCCACACCCTGCTTTGCAAAATACAGGAATACGAGCACGTAACAAAGGCCCAGCGATTGACATAATACGTCATTCATAAGCTGTAACGATCAACTCAACAATACAACAAATAATCACAACCACGCATGCAAAAATACATTCACATAAACCATGAATGAACTTCAAATATAGCCATGAAATAAATGCACAAATTAATATCCAACATCTGGAATAAACTTCGGAACAAAACGCCCGTAAAACAATGTATAAAACAAATAGCAACGGTGATAATAAAAGTTCAAAACAAGAACTAAAAGCAAGCTAAGCAAAAGAGTCCGGCTTCATCATCTAGAACATCTGTTCACCAAACCCATCGGCTAAGTCATCTTCTGAACCTGTAATTTCAACATCTAGAGTAGTGGAAAAATGTCTGTTAGAGTAAGCACTGGACAACAAGTAGCAACAAGTAGGGAACAAGAAAAACATGCATGGTAAGGAACAAGCAACGTGAACAAAGAACAGGTAATCAAGCATGGGACATGTAGCAAAGAATCATGTAAATGTGTAATATCCTGAATTTTCATCTAATGAGAAATGTTGATTTTTACGTGTTGTGCACGTAAAAATTTTGTATGCATATTTTCTTATAAAATTATCTTTTATAACATGGACAATTATTTCTTTCTTTCTTTTTATTTTTCTAAAAAGCCTATTTTATAAAGCCTAAACTTGTTTTCGTATTTTTAAGCCCATCCTAATAAATTAAATATTTTATTAAATAGCTCATGAGCCTAAAGCCCACTATTTTGAAACCCACAACTTAATTAATCTTTTAATTGTCACAACTTGTCATGTAGACACAATTAGTGGACAATTGATTAATTAAATTTGTACAACTTTTAATAGGGGGTACTAGAAGGGGCACATGCACACACTAGAGTGTGCAATGCACACCCTAGAGGTGACCGGTTTTGAGCAAAGAGAGAGGGAGAGTGGATGGACTTGAGGGGAGTGGTTATGTGATCATGGAAGTTACTACAACTTCCCAATTCATCTTGGTCCTTAATCTCTAACTCCTTGATTGAATCCTAGCCTTCTATTCTCATCCTAAATATGTATAAATACCCCTAGCTATTCTTCTCATTAGTGCACTAAACACACACTAGAGTGTGCAATGCACACCCTAGAGGTGACCGGTTTTGAGCAAAGAGAGAGGGAGAGTGGATGGAGTTGATGGGAGTGGTTATGTGATCATGGAAGTTACTACAACTTCCCAATTCATCTTGGTCCTTAATCTCTAACTCCTTGATTGAATCCTAGCCTTCTATTCTCATCCTAAATATGTATAAATACCCCTAGCTATTCTTCTCATTAGTGCACTAAACTTTTATTAAAAGAAAAGATAAGAGAGGAAAAGATTGAGTAGAAATAGTGAGTAAAAGATTAGAGGGTGAAACTTTTGTGTGTGTTCCAACAAGAGGAGGCCGGCCCACTATCCAAGGAAGCAAGGAGTTCGGGTTCCATCAAACACAAGGAGGGGGAGACAATTTGCTACACAATCTAGGAGGAGAAGGCCACTTTTCTTGCATTCTAAGAGCTTTCAATTCGTTTTCTTCAATAGGTGGGTGTAACTCATGCTTCTAGATATAGATGCTATGCTAGGGATGTTCGATAAAATAGTTGAGAAGAAATTGTTAAATTGTAGTCCCATGGTTGGTTAATTAGAGATAAAATAGTAGTTTAAAGAATAATCGTTAAGATGATTGCTAATGGATAAAGATGCGAAATTGAAATGCTAGAATCTATCATACCATCATGCTTTATGTTTATAAATTGTGCTATGTGAAAAAAATTTGTACTTATGAGACACAAATTGAATAAATGCATCTTGTAGAATTAGAACAACTCAATTGCGGAGAACAATATCTAGTGCTCTAATCATGGTAATGGGTTAATGAAGTATTAAATAGAGACATAAAGTGAATTTTGGAAAACTAGATTTATAAATTATGTACAAATGGAAAGTGTTCTCAACGTCAAAATTATGGACAAAAAACACAAATTATGACTCAAATATATGTTTTTATAAAGCAAATAATGACTATAAAAATACTGGTTTACTGTATTTTCATATAATTTACATTCTGGAAATTTTGGGTTCAAAAAGAGAAGAAAAAGAATTAAAAACGTTTTTGGAAATTTTGAAAACTAGTAATGAACAGAAAATCGGATCAAAAGGATTCTAATTCACTTTGAAACGATATGGTCACTTAGACTAGTTGGTCAGGTTGGTCCCAGTCGCTACAGTAGCGAGGGGGGGCTTGGCCTCTAGTCTCGGGTTTGATCCGGAGTAGGGGCACTTTGTTTTTATTTTGAAAAAAAATAAAACCCAAATTGCCGAGACTGAATATAAAAGAATTAAAACTCATTCTCTATCGCTCTAGTGGGTTGGCGCAACGGTCTTGGGCGCTGTCTTTGAGGCGCTGGTTGTGGTTTGAGGCCGGGTGTGGGCTTTGACTTTAAAAAACGTTTTTTGGAAGAGTGTATTAATGAAATTGGGTTATAAAAAGAATGAGTTATAATTGGGAAAAAATGTGGGAAATTACTTTAAATTAGAGTCTTCATGAAATAAATTTATATGACTTTTGATAAAAAGCAACAGAGAATTTGTGACTAAATTTCAAAAATGAACTTGTGTTTAATTAGTAAATTAAATTGTCTCTTTTGATGAAAGAAAAAAAAGGATTATTTTGGGAGTTTAAAATGAGATTTTTGTAAAGATAAAATTTAGTATGAATTTGTGAAATGAAATGAAATTGTGATTGTGAATTTGGTATTGATAAAAAGAGATTAAGAGCATTATGTGGGAGATATGAACTATTAATTGTGATATGTTAGAAGGATTGGATTAAATTGTTTATGCGTGATATTGTGTATGAAATTGAATTAATTGACATGATGAGTTATGAAGAATTGCGAATATGAATACATGAATACTATGAACATGAAATGTGAATTATGATTAATCATGAAAAAGAGTTTATGAGTATGAAAACTCGACGTTATTATTATGAGTGAAATTAAGAACATGGGTGTAGCTAAGCCTCATACCGGCAAATGAAAGAAATATTGAGATGATATATGAAATGAAAAGACCAAGTTTGGGTCAACGTGAAATAAATGAATAAGACCAGTATAGTGGGAGTGCTAACCCTAAAGAATTGATTTTGTTCACGGTTCAATTAAATTAAAGACTAGTTACATAGTGAAGATGCGATGAAAGTAAGAAAAACATTGAGTATGAGGGCCATTGGATTGGCGGCGTGAGAGTATCCACATGATGTCCCATGATGAGTCATGAGTAGGACGTAAATACTGCTCCAGAGTACCATCTCGGTGGCGACGCTCGTGGGGTGTTTGGCAACTGCAGGTGGTGTCATGTCTATGGTAGGAGGTGAATTACCACAGGATGCCTGTATGATGAGTCATGTGTCAGTATATTGGGATTCTCTCCAGGATGCTAGACATGAGTTCGTAGTGCGTAGAACATCTAGGATACTTACCGTAGTTACAGAAGTAGATTAAGTCATAACGAGAAATTGAACCCTATAAGATGAAGAACGATTAAGGGCTTGCCCTCGGACCAATGTAGTATGAGATGCATAGAATCTGAACAAGTGCGCATTAGTATCATATAACATAAATAATTGCATTAAGGACTAAGTGCACATTCATAATACGACATCAATAGGGTAGCCCCTTTAGCTTTGTTTGTGAACAAGTTTGTGATTGTTTAAGTTTTGAGAATCATTATACTGTTTTCGTCATAGAGAGGATGGCCGTGTATAATATTTCGTCAATTGAATGAACTGACGTACCCACAGTTCTTATGCAGGATAAAAGTACATGAAAAAGACTAAAGAGGAATTGATGCTTAAAGATTATTCAAGTGTTATTGTATTTCATTCATGTAATAATTATAACATTGCTTTCGCTGTTTTTAAGGTTTAAATGTAAATATAACTTTGATGTAAAGTAAAGTTTTATTTTCCTTGTAAAAGTGTACGGAGTGAAGTGAAAAAATCCTGTGGAACTCAAATTCAGTTGTATTTGGAATTCGGGGTGTTACAAAATGAGTAACAAGAAGCATGTAACATATAACTAGCAGCATGTAAACGAGTAACAGGAAACATGCACATGATCCGTGTAGTCTTATGTCTAGCATTCTTTTATAAATCCGAACTAATGCACACAATCCTGCATTCCAAACCACAAGTCGAGTGCATACAATCAAGTTAACATTTAGACTCTAATGGTAAATTCTATAGAGTTATGTACTCGGGTCTTCTCGTGACTAGTAAACTTAGTCAGTAACTTGTTTAACTTGGTACGTAAACATGGTCGGTAACATGTAACTAACTTGGTCGGTAGCATGTAACACGGGAAACACAGGCCCCTTTCCAAGTACACTCTCCTATATTGTCCACTACTAGGTCTTACCCTTATTACCCTGGCTTGTTATTATTTTTGCGATACTTAAACATGAACATGCAACAAGAACGAGTACTAGGACATGGCCAAGAGGGTATAAAGAGACATGCAATGCTGGAGGTGGGATACAATATATGAAATGCAAGAATTAATATATATCATACTCATATGCAGGAAGATACAAATTCTGGACAACAAGACCTTGCTGTACAAAATCAGATTTTCTGGTTCCTACAGGCAGGCAAATCAAAATCCGTCAGGAGTTCTAGAAACTAGACTCCCTGCCGGTTCCATCGCATATACACACGACTTATCATAGATACAGAAACTAAGTGTAAAACTATAATCTTTACTGATTTCATGTTCAGACAGCATAATTGTGGTCAAGTTCTTGCATGTGAAAGTTGATCATAAATGCATTAGAAATATTATAAAAATTCATAATTAACTTCCTAAAAATGATCAGTAGCAACAAGACAAAGCTCATGTCCAAATTATTAATTTAAATCTATTATTCCACTAGTTAATCACGATAATACATTTTTCGGTCTGTAATCTGGAATGCAGATGTCACAGCAAAAAAATCAGAATATCTGGCAATCCATAAATCAGATTGCAAAATCGTCAGATGATCTGGATTCCAGACACAGGGGGCAACAATTTTCATTTAATAAGTTTTAATCAATGACAAATAGAATCAAGTAAAAAAGTGGTTCTTTACTGAACTAGCATGCATGCAACAATCTATAATCATGTTTGCATAATCATATTAAGTCGGAGAAATTATCAAATAAATCTACAAAAATTTAGGGTGACTCTTAATCATTTCTATCCTCAACCAGATTAATTTCAAATATTATTTCTACTATTAACATCTTCCTTCAATTATTAATTCATGTTAATACACATATAATCGCAAATCAGGAAACCTAGACCTAACAGCATTAAAAATCAGATATCTTGCAAATTATAACTAGGAATTCAGATCCATCGAATGTTCTCAAAACTAGATTCATGGGGCTACAGGAGCTATTCACAAGGTTTCATCAAATTCACACAGCAAGTGGTTCAAATATTCGAGGAAATAAGAAACAGGTAGCAGGCCAACAAGCATATTCGTGTTAATTATAAACTATTTAAACATGCTGTGTACAATCTCATGGTAATTAAATCACAGAAATTCTTCTAGACTAATAGGGTGAATTCCCCACTATTAACATATCCATATTGTCACATTCAAAGTATTAATCTCACGAACCAATTCAAATCCAAACAAAGCATCTGAATCAACTTATTATATTTAACATGACTTTAATATTGTTCGTGTAGTGTATGCAAATGGTGAAATGCAACGGGACTAGGGTTTGAGTAAAAGAAACATCACGAAAAGAGGGCTACTACTTGGTTTTGCAGATGAATCCGTAGTAGCCTCTTTGACGGGTATTAAACAAACACGAACATGATAAACATAATAACGAGCTACTTGCGGAGATCAACAGAGATTCTTGAACTAGAAAAACGAAAGGGTTCAAGAGAGCTTGCCTTATACAACGCTTAATCCAAATGTGAATAAAAGAGTGACGGGATCCAACGGCAGCAAAAATGAGAGTGCAAAATACAGGCAAAGCATGTGTTGCAACCAATAACACGTGCGACACACATGCGGCGACAGAGGCGAATACACGTGCAAGAGACTCGGCAATAATAATGCAGCAACCAGAGCACGTGCACACAACATCACATGCAATGCATGTACACACATGTGCACAAAGAGAACACAGCAAGAGCAGCAACGATGAGGAGCAGTAAGGGGGCTCACTGGCGTCATCGACGGTGGTAGGGACGACAAGGGAGCTCGACGGTGGCAGTCGACGACGAGGGTTGGCTGGCAGCGCGGTGGCAGTCGACAAGGAAGTGGGTTTGGGCACAAAACAGGGAAGGTTACGGAGTGCAAGGGCTTTGGGGTTGCGACGAGGAATGTAGGCGATGACGAGGGCGGTGGGGGTGCTTGGTTGGTTGGGAGGGGAGGATGAGGTGATGGCGGTTGGGTTTTGGCAGGGTGAGTGGTGGCGATGAAGACAGTGGGGTGTGATAGAGTGGTCGAGGTGTAGGGGACGGGGATGGGTTTCAGAGATGGGGGATGATGCAGGGCGATAGTGGCGAGAGGAAGAAGACGACGGGGCGATGGAGGGAGGGTTGCAATGAGGGAGGAAGACGATGACAGCGGTTGGGTTTCGGCAAGGTGCGCGGTAGAAGACGATGAACAGTGGGGGAAAGGGTTAGGCGGCTGAGGGGTGAATTACGGTTGAATAGTAATTTAGGGTTAGGGCTTAACAGTGCTATTATATAGGGTTAAGGAGGGTTAGCGGGTTATAGGGTTAATGGGTGTGGGTTTAGATCAAATAAGAGATTTAATAATAAAATAATAGATTAATTAAACACTCAACATAATAAAATAATATAAAATAGAGTGGCTTACAAAAATAAACGGCTAAATAAATTGAGGATAGATCGTGCTTTAGTTGAGTTTAAAAATAATAACAACAAATAGTAAATCAATTAGTAGAATATAGTATAAACTAGAAATTTAGATTGAATTTCTCGTGCAAAAATAAAGATATAGATTCAGTGAAAATAATGGCAACAATCACAAAATGACTTCAATCAAATAATATGACAAGAAAATAATTATAGTATGGACTAGGAATTTAATATGGCTTACAAAGTAATTAAACACACTATAGGGTATTCTAGGATTGTGCTTTATAAAATAATAATAATAACAATAAAAATAATAATAAAACTCGTAGCAATAATATTAATAATAATAATAACAAAAGTAATAACAATAATAATAATAACCATAATAATAACAAGATCGTATAACAAAACATGTTTTGTATTATGCTATAAAAATCATTTTGAAATAACTACAATTACAATGAATGATTATAAATTGCCTTTAATAGGAAATCCAAAATAAATTTAAAACAAAACGAATTTGAGAAAACAGAGTATCTCCATAAAGAATCGAAATACAAAAGATACACAGAAAATATACAGAAAATATGTATAACCGGAAACGGAGGTTACAATCCTACCCACCTTATAAAAAGAATTTTGTCCTTAAAATTCATTCAGGTGGAACGTAGGACAAAACAAAAACAAATTTGTGAGATAACGAAGCAGGGAGGTGAGGGAGTAGGTAGAACTGGATTGGAAGAGAGAAAATGGATGGGGGAAGAATTAACTAATATGATACTCAATATTGAATCAATAAATGAAGATGAATGCAAGTGCAAAAAAAATAAATGATGCAAGAGAGAATAACTAATGCAAGAACATAAAATGAAAGAATAATGAACAAAACAACTCTATTGCTGAATACTTGTAGCCACGCCTCTGGCAAACAAGTTGTAAGTCTGGCCACGTCTTCCACCTAGGGCTGATCCTCCTGCTGGTGCATTATTCCTTTTTTGTGGGCAGTCTCGAACCATGTGGTCACTTGCTCTACATGCAAGGCAGAGACGGTTGGCTCCCCAGCAGTCCTTGCGTATGTGCCCAATCTTGTGGCAATAGTTGCAAGTTTGATCCTTCCTAGAGGTAGCAGGTGAGTAAGGTAGTGTCCTCAAAGGGGTCGGAGCTGGCTTCCGAATTGGTCCTCTTAATGACCGCATGACTGTGGTGGGCGGTGCTGTCTACTGAGTTTCTTTCCTCCTTTTCTGTGCCTGCTCCTGAACCCAAGCTGCATCAAGTACGGTAGCATAGGTACAATGCTGGTGGGCAACCAGACGATCCTGAATGTCATAATCCAGACCCATTAAAAACCTTCGGTCCCTATCTTTATCGTTTGCCACCATGATCGCTGCAAAGTGACTAAGCTGGGTGAATTCAGTGGCATACTCATCAACCGACCGAGTCCCCTGGGTCAATGAGAGAAACTGTCGCTCCATCTCGATCTTTGTGATGCTAGGGAAGAACTTCGTCAAATAGCTCTCGGTGAAAGTGGCCCAAGCAATAAGCCTCTCCAACCTCTCGATTTCTGCCCTCCACCAGATATGAGCAAGATCAACGAGCTGGATAATCACTACATCAACCCGATTAACATCGGAGATCCGCACCGCTTGCAACAATTGCTTGGTTCGGAACAACCACTGCTCGGCCTCCAGTGGTGTCTTAGTGCCCTTGAACTTATCCGGATGTAGTCTCATAAAATTTGCAACTGTGCCGGGTCACGGCGGCAATAACCCCAGTGCGAGTCCAGCGGTGGTTCGATTAACGACCTCCAAGGTGGCTCTCATTAGCTCATTATGTTCCTGCTGCAGCGCCATCATTTGTTGCATTGTCTGGAGGACAACAACATTGTCTGGCTGCTCATCCTGGGTTGGGAAGTAGAAGAGCCTCCGCGAGCCATAGCCTGAAACAAGATCAAATATGGTCAGTACCCAGATTATATGTTAGTTATTAAATTTTCAAGTGATCACGTGATGTGTGAATTGTTGAGTTAAACATGGCTAGAGCCAAACCTGAATAACATATCATCCAAACATGAATAACACATTAGCCAAACCTGGCTCTGATATCACTAAAAACCTGTCTCGCCCCGCTTCCCAAAAAAGGAGAATACGAGCACGTAACAGAGGCCCAATGAATGACATAATACATTATTCATAAGCTGTAATGATCAACTCAACAATACAACAAATAATCACAACCACGCATGCAAGAATACAATCACATAAACCATGAATGAACTTCAAATATAGCAATGAAATAAATTCACAAATTAATATCCAACATCTAGAATAAACTTCGGGACAAAACGCCCGTAAAAAAATGTATAAAACAAATAGAAACAGTGATAATAAAAGTTCAAAACAAGAACTAAAAGCAAGCTAAGCAATAGAGTCCGGCTTCATCATCTAGAACATCTGTTCACCAAGCCCATCGGCTAATTCATCTTCTAAACCTGCAATTTCAACATCTAGAGTAGTGGAAAAATGTTCGTTAGAGCAAGCATTGGACAACAAGTAGCAACAAGCAGGGAACAAGAAAAATAGGCATGATAAGGAACAAGTAGCGTGAACAAAGAACAGGTAATTAAGCATGGGACATGTAGCAAAGAATCATGTAAACGAGTAACAAGAAGCATGTAAACAAGTAACATGAAGCATGCACGCGATTCATGTAGTCTTATGTATAACATTCTCTTATAAACCCTAACTAATGCATGCAATCCTGCATTCCAAACCACAGGTTGGGTACATACAATCAAGTTAACATTTAGACTCTAATGGTGAATTCTATTGGATTATGTACACGGGTCTTCTCGGGACTAGTAAACTTGGTCGGTAACTTGTTTAACTTGGTCGGTAACATGTAACTAACTTGGTCGGTAAACTTGGTCGGTAACATGTAATGCGGGAAACACAGGCCCCCTTCTGAGTATACTCTCCTATATTGTCCATTACTGGGTCTTACCCTTATTACCCTAACTTGTTATTATTTTTGCGATACTTGAACATGCAACAAGAATACCGAGTACTAGGACATGGCCAAGAGGGTATAAAGAGACATGCAATGCAGGAGGTGGGATACAATAAATGAAATGCAAGAATTAATATATATAATACTCATATACAGGAAGATACAAATTCTGGACAGAAAGATCTTGTTGAACAAAATCAGATTTTCCCGTTGCTACAAGAAGACAAATCAAGATCCGTCAGGAGTTCTAGAAACTAGACTCCCTGCCGGTTCCAACGCATATACACACGACTTATCATAGATACAGAAACTAGGTGTAAAACTATAATCTAACTGATTTCATGTTCAGACAGCATAATTGTGGTCAAGTTCTTGCATGTGAAAGTTGATCATAAATGCATTAAAAATATTATAAAAATTCATAATTATTCCTAAAAATGATTAGCAGCAACAAGACAAAGCTCGGGTCCAAATTATTAATTTAAATCTACTATTCCACTAGTTAATCACGATAATACATTTTTCGGTCTGTAATCTGGAATGCAGACGCCACAGCACGAAAATCTGAATATCTTGCAATCCATAAATCGGATTGCAAAATCGTCAGATGATATGGATTCCAAACGTAGGGGGCAACAAATTTCATTCAGCAAGTTTTTAATCATTGACAAATAGAATCAGGTAACAAATGTGGTTCTTTACTGAACTATCATGCATGCAGCAATCTATAATCATGTTTGCATAATCATATTAAGTCAGAAAATTTATCAAATAAATCTACAAAAATTTAGGGTGACTCCTAATCATGTCTAGTTTTAACCATATTAATTTCAAATATTAATTCTACTGTTAACATCTTCTTTCAATTATTAATTCAGGTTAATACACATATAATTGTGAATCAGGAAACCTAGACCTAGCAGCATTAAAAATTAGATATCCTGCAAATTATAACACGGAAAAGCAGATCTGCCGAATGTTCTAAAAACTAGATTCATAGGGTTACAGGAGCTATTCACATGGTTTCATCAAATTCACACAGCAAGTGGTTCAAATATTCGAGGCAATAAGAAACATGTAGTATGTCAGCAAGCACATTCGTGTTAATTATTAACTATTTAAACATGCAAGTGTACAATCTTATGGCAATTAAATCACGGAAACTCTTCTTGATTAATTGGTTGAATTCCCCACTATTAACATGTCCATATTGTCACATTCATAGTATTAATCTCACGAACCAATTCAAATCCAAACAAAGCATCTGAATCAACTTATTATATGTAACATGACTTTAGTATTGTTCGTGTAGTGTATGCAAATGGTGAAATGCAATAGGACTAGGGTTTGAGTCAAAGAAACAGCACGAAAAGAGGGCTACTACTTGGTTTCGCTGATGAATCCGTAGTAGCATCTTTGACGGGTATTAAACAAACACAAACATGATAAACAAAATAACGAGCTACTTGCAGAGATCAACAAAGATTCTTGAACTAGAAAAACAAAAGGGTTCAAGAGAGCTTGCCTTATACAGTGCTTAATCCAAATGTGAATAAAAGAGTGACGAGATCCAATGGCGGCAACAACACGTATGCAAAATTCGGGCTAAGCACGTGTTGCAACCAATAACACGTGCAGTGACAGAGGCGAACACACGTGCAAGAGACTCAGCAACAACAACGCAGCAACTGGAAAACGTGCACACCACAGCATGTGCGGTGCACGTGCACGTGCACGAAGAGTACACAACGAGCAACAACGGTTAGAGGCAGCAAGGGGGCCCACTGGCATCGTCACGATGGCAGTGACGAGGAGGGAGCTCGACGGTGGAAGTCGACAGTGAGGTTTGGCTGGCAGAGCGATGGCAGTTGACGGGGAAGTGGGTTTGGGCGCAAAACAGGGGAGGTTACGGAGTGCAGGGGCTTCGGGGTTGCGACGAGGAATGCAGGCGAGGACGAGGGCGGTGGGGGTGCTTGGTTGGTCGCGAGGGGAGGATGAGGTGATGGTGGTTGGGTTTCGGCAGGGTGAGTGGTGGCGATGAAGACAGGCAGGTGCGATAGGGTGGTCGAGGTGCAGGGGACGGGATGGTGCAGGGCGACGGCGGCGGGAGGAAGAAGACAACGGGGCAATGGAGGTGTGCTGCGGGTGGAGGGTTGCGATGAGGGAGGAAGAAGATGATGGCGGTTGGGTTTCGGCAAGGTGCGAGGTAGAAGACGATGAACAATGGGGGAAAGGGTAGGCTGCTGAGAGCATCCACAATGGAGTTTTCTATTTTTTAGCAAAATGGGAAGTATAGGAATAGAATAGATGTGAACTTGTGCAGTGGTTGGTTGGGAAAAATTTCTATATTTTAGAAGGACGAGACAACTTGTCTCGTCCTAGTGGGACGAGACAACTTGTCTCGTCCTAGTGTTTTAAAAAAAAAAAAATCGGTGGGACTGTGTAGGAGAACAAAATTTTAAAAAAATAAAAATAATAATATAAAATCCCTGGGACGGGACAAGTTGTCCCGTCCGATCACCTAAGTGATCACACGGGACATCTTGTCCCGTTTTAGGAGTTTTACAAAAAAAAAAAAAAAATTTGGGAAGGACGATACAACATGTATCGTCCGACCCAATTTAAAAAAAAAAATTACGGGACGAGACAAGTTGTCTCGTCCGATTATATTAAAAAATATTAAAAATATTGGGACGATACAAGATGTATCGTCTCCTATATTTTCATATTCACTGGCTCATTTCTCATATTTGAGAATGGATTGTAGCTCGTTTGCCATTTTTTAACAAAATAGCAAACGACTGCAGGTGGTCCATTCTCAAATAATTCTCATAAAATGAGAATTTGGGAAATATAGCAAACGACTGTGGATGCTCTGAGGGGTGAATTAGAGTTGAATAGTAATTTAGGTTTGGGCTTAACAATGCTATTATATATGGTTAAGTAGGGTTAGCGCGTTATAGGGTTAATGGGTGTGGATTTAGATCCAATTAGATATTTAATAATAAAATAATAGATTAATTAAACACTCAACATCTCTATCTCTAATATCTCTAATCTCTAATCTCTAATATTATAATAGGAGAGTTGGGGTTGTCATTTGTAGACAACCTGTAATTTGTAGACATTCATTCAACCATCTAATCTCAACCATTCATTTTTAAGTAGGAGTTATAATAACCATTCATTCACTCAACTGTTGTTAGTTATCATAATATCCTCAAAGTTCAAATTTATTTATGACATAATTATTTACAAAAGTGGCACTCATATAAAATAAAAGTTTGTGCTAGTATGGGTAATTTGTAAAAAGTATGTGATGAGTAAAGAGATGTCTCAGATTTCGAGGCCAGATTGCGTCTTATTATTTTATATTAAAAAAAATTAATTAGAATGTGCATCGCACGTGCAATTACTAGTAATAAAATAATACAAAATAGAATGGCTTACAAAAATAAACGACTAAATAAATTGAGGATAGATCGTGCTTTAGTTGAGTTTAAAAATAATAACAGCAAATAGTAAATCAATTAGTATAATATAGCATAAAATTAGTTTAAAAACAATAAGAGCAAATAATAAATAGTAAATCAATTAGACTTTTGCGGAATCCAAATACATTTGGAAGAGATCGGTGGGAAAACAGGTTGCAGAGGCAGCGCCTACAAGTTTAGCTAGGGAGGAATTAGTCAGAGATGTAGGTTTTGTTTTGTAATTGTTCTCCACTGTTCCGCTTAGGAACATATAGATGTTTTGTATCTGTATCTGTACTACTTGTATCATTAAGCGGTGATGAGGTCACATTTATCTAAAAAAAAATAAAAATAAAAAAAAATAATATATATATATATATATATATATATATATATATATATATATATATATATATAGTATGAGCAATTTGCTCATTTAGTAAATAAGCAATTGATGATGTGGCATACATGTGATTGGAAAATCCTTAAAAGGGTTAGTTGTCCAATGTATCACATGCATGCCACATAATCAATTGCTCAATTACTAAATGACCAAGTTGCTCATATCCCTTTTACCCTATATATATAATATGAACTAGAAATTTATATTGAATTTCTCGTGCAAAAATAAAGATATAGAATGGGTGAAAATAATGGTAACAATCACAGAACGACTTCAATCAAATAATAAGACAAGAAAATAATTATAGTATTGACTAGGAATTTAATATGGCTTACAAAGTAATTAAACACACTATAGGGTAATCTAGGATTGTGCTTTACAAAATAATAATAATAACAATAAAAATAATAATAAAACTCGTAGCAATCATAATAATAATAATAATAATAATAATAATAATAATAATAATAATAATAATAATAATAATAATAATAATAATAATAATAATAATAATGACAATAATGATAATAATAATAATAATAATAATAATAAAAATAATAATAATAATAATAATAATAATAATAATAATAAGATCGTATAACAAAACATTTTTTGTTTTATGCTATAAAAATCATTTTGAAATAACTACAATTACAATGAATGATTGTAAATTGCCTTTAATAGGAAATCCAAAATAAATTTAAAACAAAACTAATTTGAGAAAACAGAGAAACTCTATAAGGAATCGAAATACAGAAAATATACAGAAAATATGTATAGCCGGAAATGGAGGTTACACCTGGGCATCCAAATTTGCATGTTTTGAGTTTCTTTGACAAGAATAAGTTTATTAGTATGAATAAACAACCCCTAATCTCTATGAGAGTTGTCATATTAGCAATAGTAGTAGACTTCCTTTTGTTGCATCCGTATCGTGTTCAATTGCTCCTTTTAATAAAACACGTTGTGATTTATATTTATAGGGTCCATCTCCAGTGCATTAATAATCCCTTAAACATTATCGTTAAGGGATAATGTTTAAGGGATGATACTAGTAGCAATCATATCGCACGTGCATGATAGTTGTAGCAATCAAAATAATAATAATAACAATAAAAATAATAATAAAACTCGTAGCAATCATAATAATAATAATAATAATAATAATCATAATAATAATAATAATAATAATAATAATAATAATAATAATAATAATAATAATGACAATAATAATAATAATAATAATAATAATAATAATAATAATAATAATAATAATAATAAGATCGATATGATAACAATAACAATAACAATAATAATAATAATAATAATAATAATAATAATAATGACAATCATATCGATATGACAAATCTCTATGAGAGTTGTCATATCGCACGTGCATGATACTAGTAGCAATCAAAATAATAATAATAACAATAAAAATAATAATAAAACTCGTAGCAATCATAATAATAATAATAATAATAATGACAATAATGATAATAATAATAATAATAATAATAATAATAATAATAATAATAATAATAATAATAATAATAATAATAATAATAATAATAATAAGATCGTATAACAAAACATGTTTTGTTTTATGCTATAAAAATCATTTTGAAATAACTACAATTACAATGAATGATTGTAAATTGCCTTTAATAGGAAATCCAAAATAAATTTAAAACAAAACGAATTTGAGAAAACAGAGATACTCTATAAGAAATCGAAATACAGAAAATATACAGAAAATATGTATAGTCGGAAATGGAGGTTACACCTGGGCATCCAAATTTGCATGTTTTGAGTTTCTTAGACAAGAATAAGTTTATTAGTATGAATAAACAACCCCTTATCTCTATGAGAGTTGTCATATTAGCAATAGTAGTAGACTTCCTTTTGTTGCATCCGTATCGTGTTCAATTGCTCCTTTTAATAAAATACGTTGTGATTTATAGGGTCCATCTCCAGTGCATTAATAATCCCTTAAACATTATCGTTAACTAGTATCATGGACGTGCGATGCACGTGGAGGAAGAAGGAAAAAGACAAAAAAAACCTACCAACACGTGCGCTACACGTGTTTTTTTTCGCACGTGTGGAAAATGGGGAGGGGAATGAAAAGGACCCCAAAAAAATCTAGTATCGTACACGTGCGTTGCACGTTGAAAAATGGGGAGGGGAATGAAAAGGAAAAAAAACCAACACGTGCGCTGCACGTGTTGACAAAATGACAGTCGATGACAAATGACACTAACCCCTTCTCCCATTATAATAGTAGAGATTTTCATTCCCCCTCCCCATTTTCAAAGGAAAACAGAGAAACTCTATAAGGAATTGAAATACAGAAAATATACAGAAAATATGTATAGCCGGAAATGGAGGTTACACCTGGGCATCCAAATTTGCATGTTTTGAGGTTCTTAGACAAGAATAAGTTTATTAGTATGAATAAACAACCCCTAATCTCTATGAGAGTTTTCATATTAGCAATAGTAGTAGACTTCCTTTTGTTGCATCCGTATCGTGTTCAATTGCTCCTTTTAATAAAATACGTTGTGATTTATAGGGTCCATCTCCAGTGCATTAATAATCCCTTAAACATTATCGTTAACTAGTATCATGCACGTGCGATGCACGTGGAGGAAGAAGGAAAAAGAAAAAAAAACCTACCAACACATGCGCTGCACGTGTTTTTTTTCGCACATGTGGAAAATGGGGAGGGGAATGAAAAGGACCCCAAAAAAAAATCTAGTATTGTACACGTGCGTTGCACGTTGAAAAATGGGGAGGGGGAATGAAAAGGATAAAAAAAACCCAACACGTGCGTTGCACGTGTTGACAAAATGACAGTCGATGACAAATGACACTAACCCCTTCTCCCATTATAAGGGGTTAGTGTCATTTGTCACCATTTTTTTTGTCATTTTGTCATTTTGTCAACACGTGCAGCGCACGTGCATTATGGCTTTTTTTTTCCTTTTTTTTCCTTTCCATTCCCCTCCACGTGCATTATGGTTTTTTTTCCTTTTCATTCCCCTTTTCATTTCCCTCCATGTGCATCGCACGTGTTGGTATTTTTTTCCCCTTTTCGTTCCCCACCGCGTGCATCGCACGTGCATTATATATTTTTTTTGGTCCTTTTCATTCATCTCCACGTGCATCGCACGTGCATGATACTAGTTGAGTTGGTAAGTGCTGATGAAAATAAAGATATTTCTGTTTGATAATAATAAATAAATAAATAAAAAAGAGAAAAAAACATATGGAAATTGTAATTTGCAGGATTTACTATAAATAAGGATATTGGAGGTCGGGTTTGGATGCAAGGCCGGGGTAGGGGTGGACAACTGTTATCCGAACCGACCAATCCGAACCAATCCAAACCGAACCGACCGGTTTTTAACCGAACCAATTGGGGGTTTGGGTTGGTCCGGTTCTTGATCTTCAATAACCAACTGAACCTGTTCGGTTGTTGGATGAGGCTTTCAAATAACCGATGAAACCGAACCAACCGTACCTCTATGCATAAGTCCATAAAAAATATATTTCTCCTTTAATTTCTTGAATATACAAATAGTAATTTCTCATTTTCTTTGAGATACAAACAGTCTTCTATAATTTCTTTAATATAAACCAAGCAGTTGTTCTACCTATGTTTTGATTCTCCATAATCATGTGTATTATGTTGTTAAGAAATGCCTGATTTATAGTGTGACCCAGCTTAATAGAATCATGAAGCTGATATAACATTTAGTAGTTACTTTAATCAAGTCTAGCAGAAATTATTTTCTAATTTTTTTTATTGTACCTGAAATTCAATTAGCTATGGTTATTGATGTTTCTTTTATGATAATAAACTAAGATTACAGAAGTATGCAAGTGAAAAAGCAGTTTATCTCACCCATTTAAACGTCATCATCTCAAACAATTAGGCAATTAGTGCAAAATTCATTAACAACTTGTGGTTTTATGAATCTTCATTTTAAATTCATTTCTGAATAACAAATAACAGGTTGTTTCTTAAGTTTGATTGAAGTTGATCTTTAAAATTTCAACAAAATTATGAATAATGTTGAAGGTGAAAAGTAACACACCAAACCGACCATCCAATCCAATCCAAACCGAGCTTAATCGGCTTGGATGAAAACCGATCCAATTAATATTCGGATTGGTTGCGGATGAGAAATTTAAAAAACCGATCTTCTTTGGATCGGTGGTGGATGGTCTATATAAGGTCGGACACCGACCGATGCCCACAAGGGGGCATACATCATAACACTCCGGATCCCGTACATTGGAAAACCGTGACTTTTTCAATACCGTTACTTCAAAATAATAACATAAACACAAATGGTTGGCGATTTCTCTCTCGTTGGCGATCCCTCCTCTTTCTTCCCCAGATCTGGCCTCACCTTTCCTTTTTCCACCCCCCTCCCTTCGTTAATCTTGTTATACTCTGTCAGCCCTTCAAGCCCAGATCCTCTGATCTCCGCCTCCCTGCCATCGGAGTTCTTCCCCTCCTTCCTTCTTGCCCCCTTTTGAGGGTTGGCTCGCTGAGGTCCTGCCGGCTCCAGCTGTTTCACTCCCCGCTGCCCCCACTTTTGAAGCTTCGCCCTCACCGCTGAGTCCTCCTCGGTGCTCCGTCGAAGGTGTTACAGCTCTTTAGTTTCGTCTATCTCGGTTCCCTATGGAGTTTTCCGCCTTGCCCATCACCGTGAGTATCTTTTTTGGGGGAGATTAGGGTTTTGGTATTCAATCGGGAGCGGAAGAGAGATGTTGGGAGGTGGAGTGATTCCGATGAAGACGAGAATCACTCCACCTCAATAACGAAAAATTAGTATAGGCCTTATAGGATTATTGGCTCTGATACCATGTTAGATTTAGGAATAGGAAAATATTCTTTTATTGATTGAATAAACTGAGTACAATATGTCTCCTATATATAGGAGGGAAGAGAATACTAAACCAATACATTATTTAATGTGGGATTAAACTAATCTATCATCTAACAGTATTCTTAATACAATAGCCGTCCGATATTTTTGAAGAGAACAATACAATAAGAGTCGTACAATTGTACTTGGAGAAGAAATTGTGCTTAAACATGTTCACCCATAACTAAGCCAAATAAACCGTTGCACCGCTGTCAGTCGACAGTCTAAAGCGGCACTGGACTACAATGAGTCGAATCCAAACCCGAGAGCTAAGACGGTCGACTGCCTCCTAGACAATCGACTGCAAAGTCTCAATCCAAGTTAGAGCCAAATGTTGGCTGCCTGTCCATATTGGTAGTCGATTGCCACATGATACAAAAATTGCACAACTGCTCATTGCGCCTCTAATCTTTGCTTCAATTCATCTTCTTGCTTTATTCGTCTTTTTTTTTTCATTGAACCTAACATGTAAGACATAAACCCCAACAAATATGGCTTGAATTTGGACAAAACCTTGAGAGTCATGTATGTTTTCTTGATTGTTTGAAGGATAAATGTATCATGGACTCGATAATCCGTTGACTGGGTTACGTGGTTGTTTCGGTGTTTCTTATTTAATGAAAAGAATGAGAAGATAATCCTGTTTTTTATCAATTCGAGGGAAAAAAAAGGATTTTGACGACACACCATGAATCTGACTTACTTTATGAGTTTGGATTTCCTAGCGAATTTGACGACACACCAAATCATAACAGAGGTACCCCCAGAGCTGCACGTGTTGGTATATTTTTTTTTTTCCTTTTCATTCTCCTCCACGTACATCGCACGTGCATTATAGTTTTTTTTGTCCTTTTCATTCCCCTTCACGTGCATCGCACGTGTTGATATTTTTTTCCCCTTTTTATTCCCCTCCACGTGCATCGCACGTGCATTATAGTTTTTTTTGGATCCTTTTCATTTCTCTCCACGTGCATCGAACGTGCATGATACTAGTGTCTATAGAAGCATGTTGACCAATAATTTTGGCGTAATGATAAATTCAAATACATAACAAATCCTTGTTAATGACAGGAAGTAATTAAATTAGCTAGTCAAATCTTTAAAATCTGTTCTCATGCTTGAGAATTTATCTTGTGAGGGAGCTGTATTGGTTTGCTTTCACGTTAAAATTTGGATCAAAATGCCATCTCTGCCATCCTTTATGGAAGATTTGTGCTCTAGCGTGGATTACGGGATCCTCCCCTCTCCCACGTTAGTTGACGTGTGGTCCATTAGGCCTTCGGGCGTCAGTTTCTCCAATGCATGGATGCTATCCGTGCATATTATCATTTGGATTATTTGGCAAGAAAGAAACAAGCATGTGTTCGAACACCGTTGCTCCCCCTCTCGCACATTGATTGATTCCTTCCTCTTCTTGTTCAAACTCTGGTGCGAAGGTCGGAGTTATAAGGGTAGACCCTCGATTGATTATCAGAGATTACTTGACTCTGTCCGTTGCCTCTATAACTTGCAGGCTTTACCTCCCTAGTTTCTCTATCTTAACTAATTGTTTTGCTTTCCTCAACTCTTTCTTTATGAACGTCTTTCATTTTAGGGTCCTTTTCATTCCCCCTCCTCATTTTCCTCACGTGCAACGCACGTATATAATACTGTATCATGCACGTGCGATGCACGTGGAGAGGAATGAAAAGGACAAAAAAAAAATTATAATGCACGTGCGATGCACGTGGAGGGGAATGAAGAGGAAAAAAAATACCAACACGTGCGACGCACGTGGAAGGGAACGAAAAGGACAAAAAAAACTATAATGCACGTGCGATGCACGTGGAGGGGAATGAAAAGAAAAAAAAGCCAACACATGCGCTGCACGTGATGACAAAATGACAGCCGGTGACGAATGACACTAACCCTTCTCCCATTATAATAGTAGAGATATGCAATCTTTATTGATGACTTTTCTCGATATTGTTGGAAATATCCTTTTCGTCATAATTCAGATTTTCCAGAATTATTAAATTCATTGATTTCCTTCCTCTTTTACTGATATGCTTTCTGCAGAAAGGGGCGATCCTTCTATAGATTGGCTTCATCTCTCCTGCTGCTGCAAGAGAATGAGCCAGATTATTTTCTAGTCCAATGAACAAAAGTCCTTATGCTACAGGTGATCAAGCACACACAACAACTCATGATTTAGCTCCAGTTTCTACAAACTCGAACCCTCTCTCTACAACTAAACCTGATCTTGTACATGATACATCTTCAACTCAAACAGTTTCTAATATACTGGATCAAACCACATTGAGTAGGTTCTCATCTATGCCTACGGATCCAGGTGATGGATCGACTGTTGATAGCCATATAGACAGTCCAGAACTGAACTTTCCTCCCTCTCTTGATGGTGGATCATTAAGGTCTACAAGAGCCAAACATGGTATTCATAAACAGGGCCGGCCCTGAGTTCACGGGCGCCCGAGGCGAACTGAAATGCGGTCTCCATACGTACAAAATATACTATCCCTTTTACCATATATATATCAATTGCTCATTTACTAAATAAGCAAGTTGCTCATCTGAACTATTTTTACGCAGAAACCCTCCCAGAAGTACGTTTTCAAAAAAAAAACCTGAAGTATATTTTCAAAAACCACATCTAACTTTTATGCTTGTATTAGATAACCTCATTCATCTTTGTAAGTTGGTTCAGAAAACATCATGCATCTTTCTCATTATTGTCAAAAAAACCTCACCTAACTTTAGCGGAAAGCTCACACCATCGGGGTTGATTTTTTGCAATAATACTTAAGTGAGGTTTTCTGCAAAAATGGGATAGTTGAAGGTTTTTTTTTCTCCTTCAAATTTAGCCTTTTTTAAAATTAAGCCATAATATATCAAATTTCAACTTAATTAAGCCCCAATCTATTAATTTGAAAGTAGAAACACTCGCTCGAGATTTGCAACAATAAAACAATATCATAATCTATTAATTTGAAACTTTACCTTGAGAATCGCAACGATAAAACAATGCAACAATCAATTACGCTGAAAAGTAAAATCGGGTAAGAAATAGCTACCAAATAGAAACATCAAGCGATAAGAGCAACTCGGTAACTCAACAAGAGCAACTCAACAACAAGAGCAACTCAGTAGCAAGAGCAACTCAACAACAACAATAACACACCACACCCACAACACAACAACAACAAGAGATTTACATAGAATTATAGTTTAGAAATTTGGAATTTAGAATTAGGGTTTAAGAATTTGAACTTAGCTTAGGACTTTAGGAATTAAGAGATGGAGAAGGAAGGTGGAGATGGAGAATGAATCCGAAAATGGGAGATGGAGTCAGAGCCTTGGTCAGAGGTTTGGGAATTTATATTATGAATTTTTCTGAAAATGAATTGTGAGACAGGGGAGAAAGCAATGAGTTGGAGATGGATTGGATTTGGAGAATGGAGGGTAGGGTATTGAAGTGGAGGGTCGGGTCTCGGGTGGGGGGTGCGGGTGCAGACTGAATTTGGAGATGGATTTGTTTCCTCAAAGTCAATCAACAACTAGCCTAAATTGGCAACTCAGCAGCAAAGCCCAAATTCAATCAAAGCACTCGCCCAAGCCCAAGTAATAAAAAAAATATTCTAAAGACCCAAATAATTAAATTTGGGGGCCTCTAATAACAATTATACATAGTGTAATTTTATTTTACACGCAAAATATGTAATTATATGTACTAGTAATCTACATGTGTGATGCACGTCTTTATAAATATATATTTTTAAAAGTAAAAATTCTGACGTTGTCTGACATCGAACCTAAGACCTCCTTTATATTACTAATGCACGTGCATTGCACGTGTTTGTTTTGTTACATTGCACGTGCTTGTTTGGTTACACAACCCTAACTCTCCCATTAAAGTATTAGAGGTAAGGGTTAAAAAAATTGGGGGCCCCTAAAATTGTGAAAAATTCAGGGGCCCGAGGCGGCCGCCTCCCCGGCCTACACTAGGGGCCAACCTTGTTCATAAACCTAATCCTTAGTATGCTAATCTTATCCCCACATCAGTTCCTCTTGAGCCATTTAATTTTACCGTTGCCCTCAAACATCATGGATGGAAGGCTGCCATGCTCGATGAAATGACTGCATTTGCTACCAATAGTAGATGGGAACTAGTTGTTAGGTGAAAATCGCGGAATTATATAGAGACCAAAAACTCCTTATTCTTCCGAGAATTCACTGAAATAAATTGTACTTGCAATTAGTGAAAAAATAGTAAAAATAGTATGCGTACACACGCGTAGGCATGTACGGAGCTGAGCGGATCCAAGGCATTACAGAATCATCCCTCGCTGGGATGGCCTCCCTAAGAGTGAGATTCTCCCATAATTAAGAAAATCTCCCCGAGAGAGCGAGTCCTCCATGGACAAGATGACCTCCCCTATATTGTAAGTCCTCCCTAATGGAATGACCTTCCACGAGATTGTGAGTCTTCCCTAATCGGAAGACATCTCAAGAGACCGAGTCCTTCTGGCCAGGACGACCTTCCCAAGAGTGTGACTCTTCTTTGATAGGGATGTCCTTCCCCCAGAGTGTGAGTCCTCCCCGACAGGATGACTTTTGCGAGAGAGAAAGAGAGAGAGAGAGAGAGAGAGAGAGAGAGAGAGAGAGAGAGAGTCATCCCTGACTAGAATTACCTCTTCGAGAGTGCGGGTTTTTCCTAACCAGGAAGACCTTCCCGAAAGAGTGAGTCGTCCATGACTAGGATGATCTCCTCGCGAGTGTGAGTCTTCCCTTGCGGGATGACCTCCCCGAGAGAGCAAATCCTCCCTGACTAGGATGACCACCCCGAGAGTGTGAGTCTTCCCTGACGAGATGACCTTTCTCGAGAGTGCGAGTCCTCCCTGATGGGATGACCTCCCCCAGAGAGCGAATCATCCCTGGCTGGGATGACCTCTCTGAAAGTGTGACTCTTCTATAACTTGGAAAACCTCCCAAAGAGAGCTAGTTCTCCCTGGTCAGGATGACCTCCTCGATAGTGTAAGTCCTCTCTGGGCGGGATGGTCCCTCAGATAGCGTAAATTTTCCTTGACGGGATGACCTTCCCCGAGAATATGAGTCTTCCCTAACCGGGAAGACCTCCCCGAGAGATCGAGTCCTCCCTGGCATGAATGAACTCCTCGAGATAGCGAATCCTCCCTAGTCGGGATGACCTTCTCGAGAATGTGACTCTTCTCTGATAGGATGACTTTCCCCGAGAGAGTGAGTCCTCCTTAACAGGATGACCTTTGCGAGAGAGTGAGTCCTCCCTGGCCGAAATGACCTTCCCAAGAGTGTGAGTTTTCCCTAAAAAGGAAGACCTCCTCGAAAGAACGAGTCCTCCCTAGCCGAGATGACCTACTTGATAGTGTGATTTTTCCCTTTTGGGATGACCTCCCCAAGAGAGTGAATCTTCCCTGACCAGGATGACCCCACGAGAGTATGAGTCTTTCCTATATGACCTCTCCGAGAGTGCGAGTCCTCCCTGACCAGGATGACCTCCTCGAGAGTGTCTTCCCTTATGGAGAAAACCTTCCAGAGAGAGTGAGTCCTCTTTGGTTGGGAGACCTACTTGACTGGTTTATCGAGTAAGGGGAATCTTGACCGGGAAGACTTCAATGTGTAGGTGGTTCTTCCTTCCCCAACAATAAGACCTTACCGAGAGAGCATTTTGAATTGCGTAGTGATGCGGGCCAACGGAACCTGGTCTACCAACAATGGACCCCAGATATCATAATCAGAGGATGAGAAGCCAAAGTTTTCAGGCAGACATCTAGTTATCATAAAGGTCGCCATCACCATCGAAAACCACTGTAAGGCAAGCTGATCACCAAATTGGGAAGGCCGTACAAAGTCAGGACAGTCACCTAACCAGGTACATATTAGTTCGAGACTTTGGAAGGTTCTGAAATTCCAAAACTCAACTTGTGTCCAACCTACACAATATTTCCAGTAACCTTACCACCCCTCCCCCATCATAATGTAAATCATATTGTAAATATTTTGAATGTGTAAAATATGTAAGACCTACCCCTTAGCACCCGAAAATTTGAAATGGACCTAAACAATAGATAGTGTAACATAAACTGGGGCAAATTCATGTAATGGAGATTCACCCTTAGTACCTGGAAATTTGAAATGGGACTAAGGGATAAATCTCGCACGTAACATAGGCTGGTCACTTCTGGGGTAGGCTAAACCAGATCGGTCAAACAGGTCAGCCAATACAGAGCAAGCCATACCGGTCAGCCCATACTTGGTCGGCCATGCCGGTCAACCCATACTAGGTCGACCATAATAGTCAACTCATACTGTGCAGGCCATACTGGTCAGCTCATACGAGCCGTACTGGTCAGCCTATACCAGGTTGGCCATACCGGTCAACACATAGCAGGTCAGCCATACTGGTCAGCCTATACCAGGTTGGCCATACGGGTCAACTCATAGCAGGTCGGCCATACCGATCAGCCCGTACCGGTCAGTCATACTGGTCATTCCATACCAGGCGAGCCATACCGGTCAACTCATAGTAGACAAACCAGTTAGCTAATACCAATCAAATCAACCAGTGAAGTTAGGCTAGTTAGGTCACATGATGATTAATCAAATCATACTAGGACCAGTCAGGTCATATCACAAGTAATACTTCTAGGACCGAACTCCTTAGCAGTTGGTCATTCCTAGAAGTTGGGGCACTGACGAATACCCACATAGAATAAATCCATCAAGGGCGTAAGGCCCAAACCCAGTTACAAAGCCCATGCACATAGGTCAATACATTATATCCATCGAACTAGTCAAACATGTTAAGAGCCTGACCCAACATACCCTACCTGGCCCATCTGTATAAATGACATGATAACAAGGAAAACTCTCCCGCCCCCTCCCCATAAATTCCCCCTCACTACTCCATATTAAGGATCTAACATCTCTCTTACATGATATCATGCTTTTATCAGCATGCCCATCCAATAGCTTAACCATCCATCCATAGCACACCCATCCAAGTAACACCCGTGACCCGGTCATCCACGCAGGATGAAATCAACTTGGTATCGAAGAATTGTTAATGCGGGGAAAAATAAAGTTTATCTGGATGTAGGTTTTATAGGATTTCTTGTAACTGCATCTGAAGATGCAAGGAGAGGATGAGTTAAGATAAATACTTCTTGCATTTAGGATGTGCCTTCCTATGCATAACACCGCCTAGTGTCGGCCTATAGGACAGGTCGGATCATAAGTTATCACCCTTAACACCAACTCTTTCCCTTCGGCGAAAAATGGTAATAAGTAGAGGTTAAGTAGTAATAGCTATAAGTTACTACTCTAACGATGTCACTAAACCCAAACAGTCTCACGGGGTTTCCAATAACTTTCTTATGATTATCCCGATCCAACTTATGGCCTATCGATCCAAGACACCGGTGATGGAAATCTCTCTCTCACTCGTCATTGCCCCTAACTCGGATCTCGTCAACATTTTCGGCCCACGATCAACCCACATCAGTTAAGATCCGTCGGTGCTCGAGGTGTGATTTATCCACATTTTCCAAGGTGGTAAGATGCGATTTTTGATGTTCGATGGCCCCTAGGGTAACTATGAGACCCTATCACTACCCCTAACTCGGATCTCGTCAACACTCTCAGCCCGTGATCAACCCACATCAGTTAAGATCCGACGGTACTCGAGGTGTGATTTATCCACAGTTTCCAAGGTGGTAAGATGCGAGTCTTGATGTTCGATGACCCCTAGGCTAGCTTTTATCTAGCTAACCATACTAGTGACTTTTCCAACCATTATTTTCCATATATTGAAGATGAAGCATGTGCACATCATATGGTCCAATTTCAATTAGAACCGCATACAACTAGAACTAATGAGTTTTTTTTCCAAATTTGAACTAGGACAACATGCGACTAGGTTCATGGGTTCTTTCTCAAGGTTGAGCTAGAACCACCTAGAACCTAAATACATGGTTTCCTTGCCAATTCGAGCTAGAACTATCATGGAGCTAGTTTCATGGATTTCTTCTTAAAAATCGAACTAGAATAACTATGGAACATGGGTTCATTTCAATAATTCAATTGGGTTATCATGCAAGCTAAACTCATGGGTTCTTTTTAGAATTTAACCGAAACCACTACAATCATATAACTCAAACATGCATGGATTCTTTTGAATCTAAAACAACTACACATCTCAACCATGGGTTCTTTACTAGAACTACTACAATAACACAAGTATGCGTTCTTTACTTAGAACAACTACAATAACTCAAGCATGGGTTCCTTACTAGAACTACTATAATAACACAAGCATGCATTCTTTACTTAGAACAACTTCAATAACTCAAGCATGGGTTCTTTACTAGAACTACTATAATAACACAAGCATGCTTATGACTTAAGCATGAGTTTCTTTCTACAACAACTCAAGCATGGTATACTTACTATAATTAACTCAAATATGGGTTTCTTACTACATCAACTCAAGCATGGTATCTTTTTACAACTCAAGCATGAATACAATTTAAGCATGGGTTTCCTTCTACAACAACTCACGCATGGTATACTTACTATAATCAACTCAAACATGAGTTTCTTACTACAACAACTCAAGTATGGTATCTTTCTACAACTCAAGCATGAATACGATTTAAGTATGGATTTCTTTCTACAACAACTCAAGCATGGCATACTTACTATAATCAACTCAAACATGAGTTTCTTACTACAACAACTCAAGCATGGTATCTTTCTACAACTCAAGCATGAATACAATTTAAGCATGGGTTTCCTTCTACAACAAATCATGCATGGTATACTTACTATAATAAACTCAAACATGGGTTTCTTACTACAACAACTCAAGCATGGTATCTTTCTACAACTCAAGCATGAATACGATTTAAGCATGAGTTTCTTTCTACAACAAATCAAGCATGGTATACAACTTAAGCATGATGGGTTTCTTTCTACAACAACTTAAGCATGATGGGTTTCTTACTACAACCACTTAAGCATGATGGGTTTCTTACTATAACAACTCAAGCATGGTATCTTTACTACATCTCAAGCATGATGAGTTTCTTTACTACAACAACTTAAGCATGGTATCTTTACTACATCTCAAGCATGATGGGTTCTTTTACTAAGAACAACTAAATATCACAAGCATGAATGGGCTCATGGTTCATAAGCACGGTTCATGGGTTCACAAGTATGAATAGGTTCTCTTTTTGACATAGAACACAAAACTCAAGCATAGTAGGTTCTTTACTAAGAACAACTAAATATCACAAGCATGAATGGTTTATGGTTTCATGAGCATGAATGGGTTCTTTTTAATCTAGAATTACTATACAACTCAAGCATGGGTTCTCTAGCAACCTAGATTAGTTTAGAACATGCTACAAAAGACTAATATAAATTATTACAAAGACTACTTCTTTAGAAAATTACAAGTCCTATATTTTACAAAGACTACATTTATTTAGTCTATAAATTTCTACATACTACAACCCACTTTTCTTCAATCTTACAAGTTCCTACATACAATAAGAGCAACTTCTTATGAACTAGGGTTAGCAAAGATTAATTTTTTAACAAAGTAGAGAGCAACATACAATAAAAATTTATCGTTAAAAAAAGCTAGATGGGTCTATAACCCAAAGAATGGGTAGTAAACATTCTTACTACACTAATCTTTATATGCACATAGTTATAGTCCAAGTTGTTAACTTTGTGTTTAACAAAGTAACAAAAATAACAATCATAAACATAACAAGTTCAAAGATCAACCTTTATGTGTTTTATTTAAGTTCCACCATCCATCTTTTTCATGGGATCCTTTTGATCCCTACAACCACCTTATGCTTAATACTTAGTCCAAGTTATTTTTAGAACACACATACAACAAAAGTGGACAAGAATTCACACAAATAAAAAGAGAGAACTTCATCTTGATTTCCCCTCGTTCTTATGCACAAATCTTAGTCCAATTAGTTCAAAATAATCATCATAACAACAATAACCATAGCAAGGTTCAATACTCTATATTTATGTGCTTTTGTTGAGTTCTACCAATCCATCTTTTTCATGGGATAATTTTGATCCCTACAAACACTTTATGCTTAGGAATTAGTCCAAGTTATTTAGGAACATACATACACAATAACACATCATAAGATGAGTTCCTTTTAAACCATTTATGTGCTTAGAAAATAGTCCAAGTTGTTATAGAACATATACATACAACATCCACCATCATAAAGATGAGTTCTTTTAGCCTACAACAACTAACCATTAAAAGATGGGTTCTTTCTCACATACAACTATTTTTAACCCTAAAAGATGGGTTCTTTTCTATATACACAAAATAAATAAGAGAACAAACAATCTAAAATAGAAGTAGAGAATCCCCACCTTGATTCTTTGTAGGAAGAACTAGCTAGCAATCCTTCTCCTTCCTCCTTAGCTTCTATTACAAAAATCTCCAATGAAGAACACTCCTATGGAAAACCCCCAAATGAAGAACACTTAGGGTTTCCTTCTCTTTCTTTTCCTTTCTCTTTTTTTTTTCTTGTGAATGAGGCAAAGAGTGAAGGGGAGGGGTTTTTATAGGATGAAATGAGGGTGGAAAGTGCAAAATACACAACCCCATTTGCACAAAACCCCTTGGGGTAAGATTGGCCGGCCAAGGATAGGTATGAGGTGGAGGGTGAGGTGGAGGGGTGAGGTGGAGAAGAGGGTTCTAGTAGAAGACACATATTAAACCCTTATGTAACCCTAATTAATCTTAACCCTAGGTTTAATCCTCCGAATAAATCCTAGCCATCCAAATTTGATTAATCATGATAAAAATAAGATATTTTTGTCCAAAACACATACTACATGATTTGTACAAATGTACGAAATCGGTACAATACGCTTACGTACGTATATATCTATATACCGATAATTTCCGTTTGTAAAACCGCTCAATCTGTATAAAAATAAATTAATTCCGAAAATAATAATAAAATAAATTTTATTATCAGCTCGGAAGATTTCAGTACCAATTTGATATAATACAGATGTATACAGACTGGTATATATATACAAATAATGTTTATTAACAAAATCAAGTGATATCCACCAAAAATATTTCAATTCTGGAAATAAAAATAAAATAATAATTTTAAATACCTGCCCGAGATTTTCCAGCATTTTTTCTCAAAAAATGCATTTTTCAGGATTTTGTACAAGTGCATAAAACTGATACAATACCTGTATATATTTACTAGTATATATGTCCAAGTAACTTTTTATGAGTGAAACCAAGAATTCCCATTTAAAAATATTTTAATTTAAAAATAATAATTTATACATTATAATATCCGTCCGGGATATTACAACTGAAGCTGTGAATGCACCAACATTCGTCAACTTGCCACCTCGTGTGTTTGAGTGTGTCGCATTTTTTCACTTTCATCGACACGAGCGAACTAAGTTAACTCCTCGAGCTGTGCAATGTGTTTTCGTGGGATATGCAATGAAGAAGAAATGGTATCGTTGTTATCACCCACCAACTCAAAGGATGTTTGTGACTATGGATGTTGAATTCCATGAAAATGAGATGTATTTTTTCCTCTGAGGTTGAACTTCAGGGGGAGTACTGAAGTGAACTTCAGGCTCTTGCGTATGATAAAGTGGTTATCATTCAGGGTGAACAATTGGATACAAGGGGTGAAAATGGGAATGTAAGTAGTGACGATCAGTCGAATGAAGATAATGTGGATGTAAGTAGTGATGATCACTCGAATAAAGATTTGGTTGAGGATGAAGGCCTCCACGATGAACTGCAATAAGTGCCGAACTGCCTCAAAGATGAGCCATCGGGATCCATGCCATCGCTAGTGTCCTCTCCACCACTAGCACCGTCAGAACCCTAAAACCAATTGTCGTCGCTGCCCGAAGCTCCAAGAAGGGAACTCCCGAATCATACTACTAGGTATCCCAAAACCTACTTATGAACCTGATCCCACTAGTAATGTCAAGTATCCCATGAGTCATTATGTGTCCACTCATCGATTTTCTGAATCAAATAAATTATTTGTGAATCAATTATCTGTTGTATCTATTCCTAACAGTGTGCAGAAAGCCTTAGCCAACCAAAGGTGGAAAGCAGTTATGGATGAGGAGATGGAGTCCTTGAAAAAGAATGAGACTTGGGAGATAGTCAAACTGCTAGTTGAAAAGAAGCCGGTAGAATGTAGATGGATTTATACGGTGAAATATAAGTCTGATGGTTCACTAGAGCGATAAAAGGCAAGGTTGGTTGCCAAAGGGTACACCCAAACTTATGGAATTGATTATGATGAAATATTTGTACTTTTGGTAAAGTTCAACACTGTTCGAGTTCTACTGTCACTTGCTGCAAACCTTGACTAGCCGTTACAACAATTTGATGTGAAGAATGCTTTTTTGCATGGGAAATTGATAGAAGAGGTTCATATGGATCTACCACCAGGATCAAACATATCCATCCAACATAGCAATAAAGTGTGTCGTTTGAAGAAAGCATTGTATGGTCTCAAGCAGTCGCCAAGAGCTTGGTTTGGGAGATTTACAAAATTAATGAGGATATTCAGATATTATCAGAGTAATTCAGATCATACTCAGTTCCTAAAAATGAAAGAAGATCAGATTACTACTCTAATTATATATGTGGATGATATGATAGTAACTGGAGATGATCCTGAGGAGAGAAAGACACTACAGAGTTACTTGTCATAAAAGTTCGAAATGAAGGATCTTGGCCCTTTGAGATATTTTCTTTGTATTGAAGTTTATCGCTCTAGAAAGGGTATATTTCTGTCTCAAAGAAAGTATGCACTTGATTTATTGAAAGAAACATGAATGTCTGCTTGTCAGCCTATTGATACACCGTTATAAGAATAACTGAAACTTTGCAATGATCCAGATCAGGTATCGTGTTTTAAGGAAAGATATCAGAGATTGGTAGGACGGCTGATGTATCTTGCACATACGCGATCGGATTTATCATATGCCTTAAGTGTGGTGAGTCAGTTTATGAATGCACCTCGTGAACAACACATGGATACCGTGATGAGAATTCTGAGATATATAAAGTTTTTTCTAGGAAAAGGGTCTTGTTTTTGAAACATGGTCACTTGATGGTTGATGCATATACTGATGCCGATTGGGCATGATCTGTTGTTGATTGGGCATGGTCCACTTCATGATACTTTATCTTTGTTGGAGAAAATTTAGTTACATGGAGAAGCAAAAAGCAAAATGTCGTTGCACGCTCTAGTGCAGAGACTGAGTATCGCGGAGTAGCATTAAGTAAAACTGAAGTTTTATGGCTAAAACTCTTATTACATGATTTATGCTGTGGTCCAAATAAGTCTATTAAGGTGTATTGTGATAGTCAAGCAGCGTGTGATATTTTTGTCAATCCAGTTTAACATGATAGGACGAAACATGTAGATGTTGATAGATTATTCATCAAAGAGAAATTAGATGAGAAAATCTTTGATATCTCTAAGGTGAAGTCAGAAGATCAACTCCCAGATATTCTTACAAAGGCAGTTTCGAATCGGCTCTTCTTGAAATTTGTGGATAAGTTGGCCATGTTCAATATCCATGCACCAACTTGAGGGTGAGTACTGAAATATAGTTGGTATGGTATGAGTTGTATATTTTGTTTCCTAATTTATAGGGAACATATTTCCTCAAATCTCTCATATCCTTGATATTCTCAATCAATTGTACTCATTCTTCAAAAATGTAATGTCTCTACTATTTTAATGGGAGAGTTGGGGTTGTAAACAAACAAATTCTAATTTTGTAACTGAGCAAACACGTGCAATATACGGCAAACTAAATCCATCAAACATACCCGTGTGATGCACGTGCAGTCCCTAAAAAAGGGATATTTTAGCAAATGCCCCCATTAAAAATGTGAAAATTAGCATATACCCTCACTATTTTTAAAAACTAAGAAATACTCTTATCTCTAATATTATAATGGGAGAAGACCTTAGTGTCATTTGTAAATGTTTTGTCAATCTACCAACCCGTGCAATACACGTGCATAACTATTATAAAGGAGGTTCTAATTTAAAATCCAGATTATGTCTAAATTTTTATTTTAAAAAACTATATTTATTAAGACGTACATTGCACGTGCAAATTACTAGTATATATATATAAAGAGATACAGAGTAGAAGAATGAATAACAAGAAAATATAATTTCCCCAAAATCTGATTTCCATTAGTATAGACTAAAGAGTACTTTACTGGGCTGCACTGGATACTATGAACCATGTGCATCTGTTCATATGCATGGTTGACATAATTGGAGGAAGCAATAATGAAGATGATAGAAAATGATAGAAAGAGATACATACAAGAAACAATAACTAGGTATTAAAACAGCTGGGGCATGCAGTGCAGCAACTACTTACTAGCAGTGGCACGAAAGTTAAAGGTGGTCAGCCCTTTGCAGCAGGGTTCTGAGTACCAAATATGTTCTCATTTGCGGTGACAGTTGAATAGGAGTCAATTAACGACAAAGGTGCTGCTTTGGGCAATTAGTAGTTGGAGTGTGTAAGTTGCACGTGTTAATTCAAACTGAAGTAGACTAGTAGTGGATTGGAACTTGAAAACCTGAGTAACTCACGACTGTCAATATTTAAGACTAAGGTAACCCAAATTTGAAAAGTTCAGAGGTGGACAAGCTAGTACATTATACATATCAACAAACTGGGCCCCTTTTTGTATGGAGATGAATTTAACTGCAGTTAATACTCAGATTCCAGTCCTATCCAATCCTAGCTCTATTTGCATGCAATCAAACAAGAAAACATGAAGTACTCAGTGATCATATATCAAGAGGTAGCTAGTAAGACAAATGAAGATGCCAATCCAATCCAATCCAATCCACTCCCTATTCAAATGCCCCCCCTTCTAGAAATATCCCACTCCCCAAAACTGGGATTCAACTTTGTTCACAGTCAAGCACTTGTCACTTTCTCCCCTTTGAAAAATCAAAAACAAAATGAATGCAGAGCCAATGCGTTCTCAGTTTCTCACCAACCTCATCTCAGCTCATCAACATGATTCCTTTATCTCCATTCCTTTCTGTAGTCTATTCTACTCTAGCCTACGATCAATGCATTAAGAGCCATACATAGTAGAGTTTGAATACCAAAGCATCATGCAGCAATGCCTGAGTTTAACGTGATCAGTAGTAGTTACTCTGAATTCAGTAACCATGAGTCTGATTTTGTTTGTTGATATTGTTTTATTAATTTAGAGATGACATTTCTCTTTAAACCTTACCATTTGAAGAATAACATGGAATGTCCTTGACCTACCTGGCTCTGTTTTAATAGTAACATACATATACACTACCTAAATGAGGCAAAATTAGGACAAGTACTCATAACAAGTATAGCACTTCATGGTCTTTTTGACTTGCCTATAAATTCCCCCTACTTCCCTTCTTACTGTGTGTGTATTCTTCTACACTAATACTACTAGAAAAGAGCTAGGAATAACTATGACTACATTCAACACTAGCAACAACAATAACAACAACAACCCTTTCATGGAAGTACTCCCTGATCAACTCGGCTATGTTCAGTGCAGCTTTTGTGGCACAATTCTTCTGGTATATCTTGAACTCAGTTGTGAATTTATTTGGTCAATGTATAATATATATGTGGTCGTGATGGTTCAATTTGCATGCATGTAGGTGAGTGTACCATGCAGCAGCCTAGTGAAGGTGGTGACCGTTAAATGTGGGCACTGCACGTGCCTTCTCTCGGTTAGCTTGGTGAGATCAGATCCCTTCTTCCCTCTTCAAGACCTTCTTGCTTCCCTTGTTGATCATCACCATCATAATGATGATGAGGTACTAGCTACCTTATCTGACTTGTATCAGTCATCGATTTGTTGGTTTCATTATGAATTTATACTATATTTTAAAATTTTACTAGGGTAAACCACAACAAGAAATTAGAGGAGATGCAACAGGAATGTCCAATGCCTACAACATCAATGGTGGTGATCATGGTGATGAAAATGATGAAGAAGAAGAGGAAGAAGGGAAAGAAACTCCTCCTCCTGTTATGATTAGTAATGAATTCGTCAACAAACGTAAGATTAATTAATGAGAAGTTAATCACTACTAAGTTATGGTTTCGTGCACATGTTTGGCTAATCAAATTCATTAATTGCAGCTCCAGAGAAGAGGCAGAGGGCTCCATCAGCTTATAACCACTTCATCAAGTAATTTCTTTCTCATCTTCTCACTCTTTATTTGCAAAACCAACATGGTGATACGATATAGCTAAATATTAACGATTAACACTCAGGGCCGGCCCAGGGGTAAACCCAACAAGCCAGCAGGCTTGGGCCAGGGGCGAAGCCAGAACAAATTTTTCGGGGGGGCCAATTTTTTTTTTTTATAACTATATATAAATATATAGGTATTTTTTCATAATTTTTAGGGGGGGGGAAGAAATAATAAAATTTAATAGATTTAAGGGGGGTTTTTAAAAAAATTCAAAAATTTTAAGGGGATTTTCAAAATTTTCCCGGGCTCCCACATAGCTCCGCCACTGGCTTGGGCAACCCCTTTTATGGGGCAACAAAATTTAGTAAGGCCCTATGTATGTATAATATATAAGGGCAACAGATTTGAGTTTTAACAGTCCACTAGGTCAGTCCAGTCCAACCTATAGTGTAGTTCAAGATAAAAGTCAATGTAATTATGCTTTTATAAAAAAAATCTTTATTTGCTTTTACTTTTACTTTTACTTTTATTGTTATTATTAAAAAAATTACTCAGGGGCAACAAAACATGAGTTTGGCTAGGGCAATCCGGATCTCCGGGCCGGCACTGTTAATGCTGATAATTATATTAAAATTAAGTTTAACAAAATAACGACTTTTCCTCTCAAAAAGATACGACATAGTGACTTCTATGTATGTAGGGAGGAGATACAGAGGATTAAAGCCAGAGATCCAAGCATCAGCCACAAAGATGCCTTCAGTACTGCTGCCAAAAATGTAAGTTGCTTGTAATTAAGCAGTCCTCTCATTCTTCTTCCTGTTAATTTATATTAATCTATATCTTACTTCTATACTGATATATAGATTATTCTTCTTCATCTCACTGGAGAATGGTGGGTTTGGTTTAACTGATTGGACAGTTTAAGAAAATAAATTAGGCTTAATTCAAAGCTGACCAAAAATATTATGTAGAATGACTAGGCTCTAATCAGAAAAGAAAATGTATTGCACTTGCATGCTAATAGTTTAGTAACTAATAAGAAAGTAGAACAGATATGATATGAAGTGATATTTGATGAATATGACTGGTATTTGTTGAATGCAGTGGGCTCATTTCCCTAGATTTCAGCATAAGCAGCAGGGAAAAGGCAACGAGAGAGGCAGTTGCAGCTGCAGCATGGCGAGCTTGGGAAATGGAAAAACAGAGAGGTGCATTTGATCTGTTGATTTGGCTAATTAATCTATTTCTTTCACTATAATTTTCTGACATAAACTATATTAATTTAGTGATTGTCGTTAGGATTTTACCTTCTTATTTTTTTTAATCCTATCATCAATTAATACGTCTAGGCATACCGACTGAGATGGGATTGCAGCGAGAGAAGGATTGAAGCATCAAGACTATCTGCATAAGTTAGGATCGATATATATATATATAAGGACTATGTTATTTGTGTAGCTATCAATATATTACGCTGGCAGTGGTTTATCTCTAAAGACGAGATGAATTCTGGATGATTATCTATAAGTTGTTAAAATTTCGACTTGGAATCAGTTATTTGTTACTAAATGATTGGCCCATCTACTTCGCGAGCTTTTATACTTTGTAGAGAGCCTGGTTATGCTTCCATTTCCAATGCATGCAATTTCGATCAAATTTTAATTTCAGGCTGAAACGTATGTGTTTGGAAAACAGAGCATGGAAAGATGAAGTAGCTGAAATTAAATTTTCTCTAAATTTTAATTTATAAAGATGGTTCGCCCTTTCTTCAACGGACCTAACCATCCTCTGGCGGAGGACCACAAGCACCGACGCAATTATTTTCATTAGTTACCACCAATTTTGGAAACTAAAGCCGATTACCAATTTTGGAAACCACCAATTATTATCATATCATCATTGTGGGCTTGAAGGTGAAAGGAAGATGCAGATGAGAAGAACAACAATTCGGTGGAGGTGCCACAGAGATATCGAAGCTATTGAAGAAGAGCAGTATAGCGGATGGTTGTAGGCGTAGAGACAAACTGACTCACAATATGAAGTGCATGCGAAAAGTTTAGGCAACTAGTAGTGAGATAGACAAGCTGTGGGTAAGTGTGTGAGATTAGGTAATGGATCACCTCTTAGAAATTGAATTGAAGAAACTATATTAAGTTTTCTTTTTTTTATTACAATCTATGATAGCTCTATTTATACAAATTTGAGGATTGAAGAATTGACAGAGAAAGTAGTAGAGGAGTAGGTGAAGCTTAAATGACGGCGTGATTGGTGGAGTGATTGACGGTGGTATGTAGAATAATTCAACACTCCCCCTCAAGTTGGTGCATAGATGTTGCACATGCCCAACTTATCCAAAAATCTTAAGAACACTCGATTTGAGACTGCTTTGGTGAGAATGTCAGCCACCTGTTCCTCTGATCGAGTTTTAGGTAATTCCACAATCTTTTCATCCAATTTTTCTTTAATAAAAAATCTGTCTACCTCGACGTATTTTGTACGATCATGTTGAACTGGATTATGTGCGATATCACATGCTGCTTTATTATCACAAAACAGTCGGATAGGTTGTTCAAATGGATAACCCAAATCATGCAAGCAAAGTTTTAGCCATAATGTTTCACAAAGTACATTTGCCAAACCTCTGTATTTAGCTTCTGCACTAGAGCGAGCTACAACATTTTGTTTCTTGCTTCTCCATGTCACAAGATTACCTCCTACAAAAAAGTAACCAGAAGTAGATTGTCTGTCATCCACAACACCAGCCTAATTGGCATCACTGTATGCTTCTATGCTTTGACAATTTTCATTTTTGGTGAATAATACTCCTTTTCCTGGAGCAGACTTCAGATACCTCAAAATGCGAGTAACTGCATTCATATGTTGTTCTCCAGGATTATGCATGAACTGGATAACAATACTCAAAGCATAAGCTAAATCAGGTCTGGTATGAGATAAGTGCATCAATCTCCCTACAAGTCTTTGGTATCTTCCTTTGTCAACTGGTACCTAGTTGGACTCAATACATAGCTTTAAACCTTCTTCTACTGGTGTATCAGCTGCTTGACATGCTTCCATACCAGTCTCTTGTAATAGATCTAAGGCATGTTTTCTTTGAGAAAGAACTATCCCTTTATTAGATCGGGATACTTCAATCCCAAGAAAATATTTCAGCGGACCTAGATCTTTCATTTCAAATTCTTTGGATAAGTAATTCTGTAATGCCTTCCTTTCTTCAGGATCATTCCCTGTAACCACCATGTCATCCACATATACAATGAGTGCAGTGATTTTACCTTGCTGTTTTTTGAGGAAAAGAGTATGGTTTGAGTTGCTCTAATGGTAGCCAAAGGCTATCATAGATTTTGTGAACCTTCCAAACCATGCTCTCGGAGATTGTTTCAGTCCATGCAATGATTTCTTTAGCCTGCATACCTTCCGGCTGTGTATCATGCATCCTGGTGGGAGATCCATGTAGACTTCTTAGGATAATTCACCATGTAGAAAAGCATTCTTCACATCGATTTGTTGTAATGGCCAATCCAAGTTTGCAGATAAAGATAGCAGAACACGAAATATATTAATTTTGGCTACAGGTGCAAATGTTTATGTGTAATCAATCCCATAGATTTGAGTGTATCCCTTTGCTACTAGTCTTGCCTTAAAGCGTTCAATTGTGCTGTCAGCCTTGTACTTCACTGTGTAAATCCACCGACATCCGACTGATTTCTTTCCTGGTGGAGGATCAACTAGTTCCCATTATTCATTTTGTTCCAAAGATTTCATTTTCTCGTTCATAGCTGCTTTCCACCTAGGATCAACTAAGGCTTCCTGCACACTGTTAGGAATAGATACAACAGATAATTGATTCACAAATTTCATATTTGATTCTGACAAACCATGGTTAGACACATAGTGGCTCATGGGATATTTTACTTTGCTAGAAAGTTTAGGTTCATATGTGGGTTTAGGAATACCTCTAGTGTGACGTTATGGCAACTGTCTCTGGTGTGGTTCAGGAACATCTTCAGTAAGTGATTGGTGTGTTGGAGCAAGTGGTATGATGAATCATTCCTTGTGCTTCCAAATATTGTTGAATTTCTGTACTTTGATATTCGCCACCATTGTCACTGCGAAGAACTTGAATCTTTCTATTGTACTGAGTTTCAACCTGTTTATGAAACTTTTGAAATACCGAGTTCACTTCACTTTTGGATTTCATCAAGCATTGCCATGTCATTCACGTACAATCATCAATAAATGTTACAAACCAACGTGACCTACCCAAAGTAGTGACTTTAGATGGACCCCAGACATCAGAATGAATAATCATAAAAGGAATCAAACTTTTATTCAATCGTAAAGGAAATGAGACACGATGAAATTTGGCAAGTTCACAAATATCACACAGAAAACTAGAAACATCAACTGCTTCGAATAAGCGGGGAAATAATTTTTTGAGATACCCAAAAGAAGCATGCCCAAGACGATGATGCCATAACCATATTTCTTTCCGTTTTGTGTCTTTAGAACTACCCACTGCCAAAGCTTGTCGTAGGCTTTCAGTACTTTTTGCATCCAAGTCCAAATAATACAGCTTCCCCCGTCTAATACCATAACCAATCGTCTTCCTGGTTTTGATGTCCTTAAACACACACCAATCAGGCCAAAAAATGACAACACAAGATAAGGTAGTGGTTATTTGAGAAACTGACAAAAGATTATAATCTAATGATGGAACAAGTAAAACAGAATCTAAATGTAATTTGTCGGTAAGAGTCAAAGATCCTTCCTTAATGACTGGGGTCGAAGTGCCATTGACAGTAGAGACGATTTTTTGAGTGGAGGGATTGAGTGATGGGATATGTCTAGAATCATATGTCATGTGATCTGTTGCACAAATCAATTATCCATGCACTATTCAAAACAGGTGTGGAAACATTTAAAAACTTACCATGATGGTCTGCAGCTATTACCAATGCCGACGCATTGTTAGTATCATCATATTCGGTCGTTGTTTGAACAACTGCTGCAGCGGAATGCCCGCCGGGATTTTTCTTCGTGCGATTAGGATCCCACCATTATGGATATCCCACCAGTTCAAAACAACGACTTTTGGTATGACCAGTCTTATTGCAATGAGTGCATTTGTAGGAAGACTTGTCAATACCAGTAGTTGGTCTACCATTGTGGGGTCGTGCTTGATCCTGTTTAGAACGGAACCAAGCCACCATGGCACTAGGTTCAGATGCTTCAGAATGACTTTTTAGGGTGGTACTGCGTACAAGTTCCCACCATAACAAAGAGTAACACTAATCCAGATTTGGTACTAGATCTCTGCGTAAGATTTCACGTCGGAGTGAGTTAAACTCCTCATCCAATTCAGCGAGAAATATGTGAACTCGTAAACGTTCAATAGACTTGCGGTGGGCTTCAACATCATCTGGATCCTTCATAACCACCATATCACGATGGTCCAACTCTTGAAAATTTTCAGTCAGCTCTCCATAATACACAGAGAGGATTCACCCTTTTTGGCTGGCTGAAAAAGCCTTCTGATTCAGAGTAAATACTTGCAATTCATCACTTCCATCGTAGAATGCATTTGACAAGGCATTCCAAATTTCGTAGGCAGTAGGTAAGCGTAAATAACGCTGCATAATTTCTGGAGACATAGACATTAATAGCCATCGTTTGACCTTTTAATTTTCAGCATACTATTTTTCATAATTGTCATCAAATTTCGCTGGTGGCGTAGTCTGATTACGAACGTATGAGATCTTGTCCCTTTCAGCAATTTGTATTTCCATCAGCTGAGACCATATATCGTAATTGGATTCAGTAAGAGTGAGTCTGGCATTAAAAACCCCTTCGGAATGAACGACAACTGGAATGGATTTAATTCCGGATGACTCTAAATTTTTTCCACTCATCTTTTATTTTATTTTATTTTATTTTCAAACAAGGAAGTGAAGGGAAAAAAACAAAATAATCTAAAAGACTAAAATATTTTTTGTCAAAAGAAGAAGTGGGCTGGAAAATACTTATGGGCTTTTAGTGCTGAGGAAAGAAAAAAGAAACATGTGTTTCCTGCCATTTGTTGGAAAGAAGGTGTTTGAGTATGTGGTGTTGGGCTTTACACTCCCTTGGTTAAATAAATAAATAAAATAAAAATAAGATAAAAGCCAGATCTCTCTCTTTCTTTGATCTATTTCCTTTTTTACTATGTGGATCTCTCCAGATCTCTCTCTCTCTTTTCTTGTTCGATGAGGAAAAGAAACCCCAAAAAAATCTTTTTTAAAGAAGAAAACAAGTAGTAGAAAGAGAAAAAAGAGGCTGTATAAGAATCAACTGCAAGAGCTAGCGCAACAGAGCTGCGCTGAGCGATGGAGGACGACTGTGGTGGCGTTGGCCGGTGACAACTGAAGGTATAATTTTCTATTTGTTCGCTGGAATTTGTTTGGGATTTGAAGAATTTGAGATCCGATTTGGATTTGGATTTGAATTTGGATTTGGATTTGTTTGGGATTTGGTTTTGAAATTTTCAACCGGTTGGCTGTGATACCATCTTAGAAATTGAATTAAAGAAACTATATTAAGTTTTCTTTTTTTATTACAATATATGATAGCTCTATTTATACAAATTTGAGGATTGAAGAATTGACAGAGAAAGTAGTAGAGGAGTAGGTGAAGCTTAAATGACGGCGTGATTGGTGGAGTAATTGACGGTGGTATGTAGAATAATTCAACATCACCATCATTAGGATACAACTTGACATTCAACTCGAGCAGAGTACAAGAAGTGCAGGTGTCAGCTAGAGCATGAAAGTAACTACAGAATACCTACCGATTTAGCCCAGAAATAACAATTTAAGTAATCTACTTCATACGAATCTCACAATGCTATCACTAATAAACAAATTAAAGCAATTAAAAGATGCAAATTAAGTAAACAGACAATAGAGAGTGCGAGAGCTGAATCACAAGACACCAAGATTTTTAGCTGGTTTGGGAAACCTTCTCTATTCCACCCCTAGGACCTTTGACCTTAAAATTCTACTAAATAGTTATCTTGCTCAAACTACAGTCAAATTACAATCTTTACCAAAAAAAAAAATACATTCAAAAAGAAGAAAAATTTACAATCTTTTCAAGCTTGTTCTTTCGTGTTGGAGATTTTACACCACTCTTGAAAGAAATCTGCACCTACAACACCTAATAGGACTTTTCACCTCTCCCTGGCAAACTTACACTTACATCCTTGTAGGAATTTCACCTCTCCAAGCAAGAACCTTAGAATCTTAACTTACAATACAACAAAGAAATGCTATTTAACAAGTAAAGATTGAAATTAACACTCAAGATTACAATAGAAAAGAAATAGGAGTTTCTCTCTCTAGAAATTCTAGAGAGAGAAGCTCTCCTCAAAAGAAACAAACTCAAAACAAAAAACCTAGATCTACTCTTAGGGGGCGGCGGCTAGGGTTCGTCGCCCCCCTCCCGTCCCGTCCGCCGTTACTCCCCTTTTCTCTCTTCTCTGCTTTTTTTCCCGCCCCTGCCAGATCCCGATGCCAGCACCATTCGCCCCTCTTCGCATCCTCCCTATCCCTGGGTTTCGATGCTAGTGGGACAGGATCACATCGACGCCCCCTTGTTCAGCTTCACCGCTGCCCCCACCGACGCTCCAGCGTACGTCTGACAGAAGCTGAAAAGGCCGTCGAAGATGGGATAGTCCTCGCAGATGTTGAAGTGCTTGAGGGAGCGCACGTGGTCATTCTGGGTGTCGGGAGTGACGTATCGGAGGAAGGAGACATAGTCGTCAGAATGGAATGGGCAGAGGTCGCGATCACGTGTGGGGTTGGGACGGAACACGTGCATGAGGGGGAGGAGGTTGTAGTGGTCGAGGAGGGAGTGGGTCATGCGGATGCAGTGGGGCTTCATGGGGTGGCCCTGCCTGTAGTAGTAGTTGCCAACCTCAGGGTCGTAGAAGTAGCAGACTTCAGGTACAAGCCGAAAGGGGTTTCGTTAAGGAAGACGAGATCGATGACATGGGGTACTGGACGTCAGACGGCGATGACTTAGGTCATGGAGTCGGTCGCAGGGGCCCTCGTCGGACTGTGGTGGAGTCACGATCTTGTCGGGTGTGTCCCTCATCGTCAACAAAGAGATGGCTGCATCTAGTTATGGACATGAATCGGTGGTAAGCAACTGTGAGGGTGATTCTTTCTGGATGGTTGTTCATTGTACCATCATTGGTGTTTACGGTTCCTCGAACGTACAGTTTCAATCTGCGGCTTCGATTGGCAGGTATGGTCTTTTTGGTTTGGTGTGGGAGAGCGTTAGGTGAGGCAATTGGAATGGGGGAAGTGGTGTTTGAGCTTGGGTCTGCGTTGGGAGATGTGGGGAAGGGGAGAGAGGAGATTGGGTTGTGTGTGTGACAGAGAGGAGTAGCGGAGGAGTCCCTAATATCCAAATTTTCTCCCTAAATATCCAAATTACAACAAACTTACAATTAGCAAGAAAATGTACCATAATTGGTGGGGCGACGGTAGTCCGAAAATTTTATTGTTTGTGCTCTACTTTGTCCTATTCAGGTCAAAGTGAGGGGTACCTACGGTCTTTCTCATGTCAGGGGGCTTGGAGGGGGTGGTGGCGTTTGTTCAGCAGTCAGGGAACTGGACAACCTACGTTGCAAGGGGCTAGTGAGGGTCAATGAGGGTCAAGCGAGGGGATGAGAACCAGGACTCAATCTGTACAGGGAGTTGTCAGATTGGTGGAGTGCCCGCGGTCTCTCATATGCTGCTTGAAGTTGACACGTGAGTCATTAATGGTAGCGACAGAGGTGTCCGTGCGAGCATTCAGGGGAGAGAACATCCTTCGTAGCGAGGTGCCAGCGAGAATCAACGAGGTTCAAGCGAGGGGATGAGAAGCAGGACTCAATCTGTACAGGGAGTTTTCAGATTGGTGGAGTGTCTACGGTCTCTCATATGGTGCTTGAAGTTGACGTATGAATCACTGATAGGGGCGACGAAGGTATCCGTACGAGCGACGGAGCAGATAAACGGTGTACAAGCAAGGGACTGAAAGAGAGAATGAGCTCAAATTGGCACGATAAATTGACTTGGGCGAGGTCACCCGATCAGTAGGATTAGATTTCGTTGTATTTTTGTTTGTTGGTTGGGGTGTATGAATTCCAGAACCCAACCTGTTGGGATCTGAACTTCATAAGCCCTATTTTTGGCTGTTTGTTTTATTAAATTTTTTAATGAAATACGGGGGGTGGGTGGGGCAATGCCAACCTTTTACGATCAAAAAAAGATTACAATAGAAAAAAAAAGATGGGATCTAAGATCTATAAGTTTTAAGAGCAAGAAAGTTGAATAAGAAAGATTTTAGAAGTGAAATCCCTTAGGATAATTCGGTCAAGAAGAAAATAAAATCATGCATTTCTTCTACTAGTGGATTTGGTTTGTTGTGTTTGTGTGTCAAAATCATGCATTTCTTCTTCTATGTCGTGTGGAGGGATATCGTAAGATCCTACCATAGGATTCAGTGTAAATTCAGGCTCTATTTGTTGGACTATTGGAGGCTGGCGTGAAGAACTGATGGAACTTGTCCACTTTAGCTATAGTCGCTACCTCATGATCTAGACATGGCAATAGTGTATGTGAAAAAATAACAATTTACAGTATTCTAATAGTGTATGTGAAAAAAAAAATCTATGAGAGATACGTTCAAAAAAATCTAAAAAACAATAGGAGGGTTAAGAGAGAGAAATGCGAAAAACCAACAAACAGTTCGTAACAAAAAATTACAACTACAACAAAAATAAAGAGTTGAGAAGATTGTGAATTTTGATATCGTACTTCGGAAATAATCGTCTATATAAATGAAAGAGAAAATAATAGTAGAAGTAGATGTAGTGATTAAGAAGTGTAGTAGACGTAGTAGTAGTCCGGTAGTTGTAGAAAATAGAGAAAGAGCTTCTTTGTTGATGGAGTTTGTAGTCGAGAGCATAGTTGAATCACCACGAATTCGATACGATCGAAATTGTAAATTCTTTGTTGTTTGCATCTTTGATGAATGAAATTTATTTAATTGAGTAGTAGTAGAGAGATTAAGAGAGTAAGGTGTGAACATCCCCCCCCTCCCCCCCCCCCCTCCCCCCCCAAAAAAACTGAAAACAGAGAACAACGACTCTTTGTTTTGCGCCAGCCCAGGACGCGGGTCAAATGTTCGACCCACTCGGGTCGACCGTTTGACCTGTGGGTCCAACGGCTCCCAACCCGCGGGTTGAACGGGCGGGTTTGACCAATTCAACTGGTTAGTGGGTCGGGTTGAGCAGGTTTAAGCTGCAAAATTGGCGACCCGGGTCGATCTGTAGCGCTAAACGGGTTCGACCCAGACCTAAACCACTTATGAGCGGGCCGGATTGGAGTGAGCAGGTTGCAGGCGGTTCGTGGGTCAACCCGACCCGTTCGCCATCCCTAATCATACCTTATAGTTCCCTCTTTCGGGTTGTTTGGAGATGGAAAATATGTATAATGTTTGTGGACTTCAGAAGTTTGTTCTCTAGATTTTCGAGAAGAAGATAGGTTCTTGGTGTCATGTGTTTCAGTTTCACAATGAATTTCATCGTCATTTTGGGCAAGGCCAAAATGGTCAAACTTACTATCAAACTCTCTAACATCATTTAAATTTCAAACGTAATCATGGCAAGATGTATTGGTGGATTCTTTTGCACTTTGACTACGTGAAAGTGATGATGCCATTATTGTATGAAAATTATAAAACTGGTATGAAATGAGTAAGATATTAACAAGAAACAAATTAACACGTAACAAATATTGAATTTAAAAAAAGATACCGCACTAGAAGAACTCTCAAATTTGTGTTTTGAATGCTTCTTGAATTGCACTTCTTCACTTCCAAACACTTTGAGAATCCACAAATTGAGAGAGTTGAGACTTAAGAGAATTTTTTGGAATAAATTGAGAGAGTTAAGAGAATTAGTGTGAAGAAAATCGCATGGAAGGGGTTTCTATTTATAGAATTTCCCCCCTATTTTACCCTAAAAAACAAGTCATTTTTACCCATTAAGGGAGGGTATTTTAGTAATATAGGATTTTAAAAACAAAAAAAATTCCAACGGCTGGCCCGCCTGGCCAGAACGTTGAGCCCGCAAAGGTGGCCCGGACCGGTCTGGTTCGGGTCAAAACCCGGCAGGCCCAGATCTGCCCAGTTGCCATCCTTAGTAAAATACTAGCTCCTTTGATCCTTTTTTTTAAAAATAAAGGGCAAGAGAGTTGCCCCAAATTCTCATAAATAAGTCCAGTCCATTACATGAAAAATACGAAATGCATAAACTGAAACTACTCAAAAGTCTCACAAACAACTGCTAAATAAGATTCATAAGATAATTACTACAAAAGCCAAAAGTCCTCCTGACTCAACCAAGTGTAAGATGTTAACAGGTGATCCTTTCAGTTGTTGTCGAATCCATGCCTCGCATCAGTATTAGAAAACAGAGTGCCTCTGTGTGCTTTCTTCCTCGCCCCTGGTAAGGACAACCAAGAAGATGTGAGGGAGAGAATTTTATACATCATTTGAGAAAAATTAGAAGAATGATTTCTAAAGCAGACATCGAACCTATCCAGCCAAATGACCCATAAAGAAGCAGCGACAATACAATCCCACTCCCTACGACGTCCCAACACCAAATCTCTAAACTCATCCCAAAGATAAGACACACCCAAGGGAAAACCTGACACGCCAAAGCCTAAGAGAAGGAATTCCTAAATACTTTTACTATGAACACACCCGAGAAAAATTGGGGAAATACCTCTACGATGTTGCCCCCCCCCCCCCCCCCTCCCCAAATTTGAATCGTCTATGTCTTCTATAACGAAGCCCCCCCCCCCCCCCAAAATTTGAATCGTCTATGTCTTCTATAACGAAGCCAGATGTTGCCCTGGGCAGTGGTATGGCAGGAGTGAATTTTCCACCACCATTTGCATAAAAGAGCTTTGTTCATATGACAGAGATTTAAAACTCCCAAACCACCAAACTCTTTTTTTCGGCAAACAATGCTCCACCTGACTAGTGGAACACCTTTACCATCCTCTCGACTACCCTTCCATAAGAAATCTCTAAGAATTCTATCAATCTCATTGATAACCCAAGAGGGGAATTCATAAATTGACATCCAATTTATCGGGAGATTAGAGAGAACAACGTTAATCAGAGTGATTCTGCCCCCAAGCGAAAGACGTTTCCGCTTCCATCCGAGAAGCCATTTCTGAATTCTCTCTATAAGGATCATCCAATCATTTTGCTTGAGTTTACCGGGGCGCAAGGGGACTTCTAAGTACTTAATGAGAAACTTTCTGACTTTACAATCCAGAATGCTGGCCAGAAAAATCGTAGCCACCTCATCACATCTACCTAGCCCAATGAGGTAGCTCTTATTGTAATTGACTTTGAGACCACGCCAAGCCTCAAAGAAAACCAAAAAGTAGAGTATCATCAGCGTACTGGAGAATGGGTATTCCAAGATTGTCGTCCAAACTTCCAATACCTCAAAGGAGATTTTGGTTGGAGCAATGCAGCGTCATTTCGAATAGTACATCTGCCACCAAAGTGAATAGTAGAGGGGACAATGGGTCACTCTATCTAAGACCTCTTTTGCAAGCGATAAGGTTGCTTACATTACCGTTCACCAACACTGATGATTTACCACCCCTAATGCACTTGTTAATCCAACCGATCCATTTGGGATCGAAACCTCTAGACTCTAGCACCTCAATAACACTATCCCATTTCACAGTATCACAGGCCTTCTCAAAGTCAAGTTTTAGCATAAAGCCCTCTACTCTGTACCTATCGCACTGAAAGATGGTCTCGTGCGCATTAGCAATACTATCTAAGATGTCTGAACCTTGAATGAATCCACTCTGGCTGGGTGGATGATCACACTAAGCCACGGTTTCAGCCTTTTAGCCAAAACTTTAGAGATGATTTTAGTAGGCTGATGGGTCTGAGGTTGCCAATCTCTTTGACTTCGTCATTTTTGCGAATTAAGACAATGGATGCATAATTGAGCCGATCAAACTGAGCGTTGCTCAAAAAGTTCGTCAAAAATGCAAAGAAGGTCCATCTTGATAATATCCCAAAAAGTAAGGTAAAAGAATATAGGGAAGCCATCGGGTCCTGGAGATTTATCCTGGCCTAAGTCTTTAATCGCATTGAGAATCTCAGTAATCTCAAACGGTCTCACTATCTCTTCCAGCGCGACGATGTTTGGTCGGGACCAGAAGGACTCATGAAAATGGCACAAACACTCTCTAGACCACCCTAGGAGGCCTATAAAGTTTTCCTCTATATGGGAACATACCGATCTTTGGTCTGACACCCACCTATTGTTAATGTTAAGCCCAGAGATAAAGTTCGATCTTCTCCGGCCGTTAGCTACCCTATGGAAGTATGCCGTATTGGCATCCCCATCTTGTAGCCACTGGTTGTTGATTCTTAGTTTTGATGATTCCAACACAATGCAAAGTTGTTGTGCTACATCGTATATATTGCAGGTTGTATTACACAAAGACAAAATGTACAAACAAAGCTCTCAAAGCAAGTTGATCAAGAAAAGCTACAAACAAAGCTCCCAAAGCTAATTGATCAAGAAAGCTACAAGGTTGCCAGCTTCAAAGATAAAGACAAAGGCTAAAGTTCCATCTCAAGACTCAAGACTCAAGACAAGACTTATGCTTCAATATGTTGTATTGAGTGTCTTGTAACAATTGTAACTTTTTATTCTTTGAGTCTTAGAATGCTGTAATAGCCTTGTCACACACACTCATACATATCTTTAAATAATTGAGTGTTTTACAAACTTAAAAAGATCGAAACAAGCTTGAATAAGTTCAGCTGTTAAGTACCAGTCGACCGCTATTTGGCACCAGTCGACTGTCCTAGTACGAAACTGTCTGAACTCATTCAAACTCTGACCAGTCGACTCATTATGGCAACCCAGTCGACTGTTCATGCCATTTCGACATTTTTCTGTTTTTAAACTTGTTTTTCAAAATCAAATCTTTTTACTGCAGTTGTATGGCAGTTGGGATTCAACCTTTCAACGTTCAAACGTCTTTAACTCTATAAAAAGAGTACAGAGGTCATATGGCAAAGGTTAACAACTTTTTCCAAGCATTTTGTTTCTTAAGTTCTCAAGCTTTTGGTTTTGACAAGAAAAAGCATTCTAAAAGCATTCATTTTCTCTAAGTCTTGGTTCTCTGAAATCAGTCTAGTATAACAGTGATTTCGTTTTAGACTGATTTCGGAAGTTGACCTATTAGCCACCATATAAAGATCACAAATCACAAACAAGGCTATAGGTTGTTGTAACTATTTTGTTGTTGTTCTTCACTCTCGGGTTGTGAGAGTGGTCCTCTCGGTTGGATAGTAGGACTCTAGGTTGTAGAGTCAGGTTTTCACTCTTGGTGGAAGAGTGGGTTTGTTCTCTCTAGTGGTGAGAGAAGTCTACGGGTTGTACAAGGTTTTTATCTAAACGTCGTAGAGTATTCTTGTAATTTTTCAAGAATAGTGAAAAATCTCAAGTGAGTTGCTTGGGGACTAGATGTAGGTCGGGAGGACCGAACCAGGATACATCGTGTGTATTTGTGGTTGTATTTCTCTGAACTTGTATTTTCTTTATTTGGTTTTTAATTACTCTGAGAAACTTGTCTGGACAGCCGACTTCCTCTCTTACTTAAGTCAACTGGTTAGATTCATATAATATACTTTTCATATAACTTGTCTGGCAAGTCGATTAGTTTCCGCTATAAGTCGACTGATCAGACTTGTCTAAAAGACACTTCTGTTCTGACGCCTCAGTCAACTTGTTTCTCTTTTAAGTCGACTGAACAGAAGAAAAGTTCAATTTCGTCTTTAATTTTTATATAATACTATTCACCTCCCTCTAGTGTTTCTTGCCTTGCCTACAGGATCCAACATTGGTCTCGTGATCTTTGCCTCCAGTAGTCGTCCTCTTTTTGGAAAAGAGCATCTAGGTCTTCTTTGGACTTCTGAATAGCCTCTATCTCCTCATCGGATAATCCTCTATCCTCTTCTATAAGCTCTAGAGCATGAATCTGCCCCTACAAGGCTATCCTTTTCCCTTTTATCTTTCCTTCTCTCTTCACCCGCCCACCGCCTAAGCGTACCCCTAAGTCTACCGATTTTAACGTTCCATGATGCAACCGCACCTCTACCAACACCCTCTCTACTCTCAATAGGTTCATTCCAGGAATTCTCAACAATGGAACGAAGGTTAACGTTATGGAGCCATGCTTTTTCAAATCGGAACAACCTGACTTTGGGACGGTTCTCCCCACCAGAGGAGAGAATCAAAGGTACATGATCAATAATACATCTACGGGCCATCCCAGCCGCTGCTAGGGGGAACTGAACTTCCCAATCATGCGACACAAAAATACGATCAAGCTTGTCCAAAATGGGACAGTCGTGCATATTCGACCATGTGAATTTACGATCGGGGAAATGGATCTCACGAACTTCTAGGAAGTCAATGACCTTGTTGAAGATAGCTCTCTTAGACTGGCTACACCCTCTACCTAAGTTTTCTTCTGCAAATCGTGTGATATTGAAGTCCCCCCAATAATCCATGCATCTCCCCACTTATTGCGAATATCCTCAAGTTCAGCCCAAAACGATGATCGCTCTACTGCCCCGTTAGGCCCACAGACCAAAGAGACGATTTGTACAAAATCATCACTCTTAGCTCTAAGTCTCAGAGATACAAAGAATTCTCCGATGAAGACATCTAGGCACTGAAAGAGATCATCGTTGAACCCCACAGAGATCCCTCAAGCTTAACCCCGAGATGGTTTACTACACCATTCCCAGTTCCCATTAGTGATAAGCCTGTGAAGCAAATCTGAGTCTGGGTCAGCCAACTTAGTCTCGCACAGTTCTATCACTGAGGGGTGGTCATAGGACATTGTCTCTCTCACGATCCTATGTTTCTTGCTACAATTTAACCCCCTAACATTCCAGAAGATGTATTCCATTGGACAACAGGACAAGGGACTCTCGGTACGATAGCCTAACTCTAGATGCTGGGGCATTTCACCCATTCTCTAATGCTCTTCGTGCAATCTAGTTGCGACAAAGAGTCACTGCCCAAATCAGCTCTACAAACCTTGGCTAAAATAATAAGCATGGAATCAGGAATGAAATCAATAATTGCAAAATTGACTCACCTGCCAATGCTGAACTGGGCACTTTAAGTTTGACTGCTGAGGCAATCAGATCATCTTTGGATATCGGGCAGTCCCACGCGAACTGTGCCTGAGGTCCTCGACCACCTTTTCTTTCCCTTTCCCTTTACCGAAGGTTTCTCTTCTGAACGGAGGGGAAGCCTCCACTTTATCCTCTCTCTTGATGTCCCAAGCTCTAGCTGCGGTAGTAAGGGGAGACTCATCTTCAATGTTTTTAAGCGCATCGATCAAGTCGTCATCATTGGGTGAATCAAAACTCACTTTGACCATCTCGGTAACCGAATCTCGTTCAGCTTCAACACTGGCTCTTTTCTATTCACTCTCACAATTCCTCTTTCTGGACTGAGATGTCAAAAACTTCCCTAGATTCGCCTTCTTAGCCGAATGGGAAGGTTCATTGGAGAATCCTTCTTCAGACAGGGCCAGTCTCATAGTCTCCAGTTCCTTCTCTGTAGAATTGACCTCCTTATATAATAAGACCCACCACAATTAGGATTCTCTATGATAGCCCTGGGAGGCCCTTGAGAATAAGCCCTAAGCAAACAAGCCCAAGAATCAATTTGTTCTCTAGAGAGTGAACTAACATCTCCCCTAAAAAATTGTACAAAAGCCTCTTGCATGGACTTCTGCACCTGCACAGAAATCGAAGTTGTCCCCCTGTCAAATCCCACACCCTCCGTCACGTCATCGTACCTCCTAACCTCGAATGGGACCCGCCGCTTGAGCGTCACCTCACGTTGAGTAGGACTACACTGCTTAGTCTGTTCCATGCCACTAGCCAGGTCACCCATCCCTAAAATCCCTCAACTCGGCACGTGGCTCGATGGGACCAAAAAATTGGAAGCGGAGTTTCCTCTCTCCTCAACGTCAGAAGCTCCCAAAAAGCCTCCGTTTGAATCGTCTTTGATCTGGGCCGTTGCTGGACTCCCATCCAATGGTGTATGTTCATCTTCTACCTCTGCCAGCTTGGAAACATACGAAATTCCATCCCTGCGAGCTGCACCATTCTGTACTTCCGCTGGCCAAAAGACAGGCACGAACCTCTTCACCTTCGCCATAATACTGACCAAGTACGACTTCCCTTTGTAGATGGTGAGCATCGACGACGGAGTAGCCATACCGTCGAGCGAAGAAACTCGAATTCGTGCCAAATCAAGCCTATTGAGGAATTTGGTTGCCTGGTCTAGCTCTTCGACCCATCCAAAGGATTGAATCAAACCTTGGAACCCCTCCTTGCTCCAACACTCAGCAGGGAGATTAGAAACCAACAGCCATTTCGAGCTGAGTCTCTCCCGCCTGAACTCCCCAACTTCGAGACTCCAACGCGATATGCCGATGGTGAAGCCTACTTTCGAGAAGGATTTCTTGCTCAACACCATTTGAACCCTCGACTCCGTTGAGCATGGAATAATAAATGCATCCTCTCTAAATTTCTTGATGGTCGAATCCCATTCTAGGGTTTTTGACCACCTCGACACAAGTTTGTTTCTGATAGTACCCTCATTTGGGTTCCCAAACACCACCTCGCTAACACACCGAAGTGTAGACGATTACCACAATCTTCCATCTCCATAGTAGGAGTGATAACTGCCCTCACAACCTCTTCGACAGCCATGATCGAAGTGCCCAGTCTATCGCCGACCACCAAACTCTCGAACTTCTCGAATGCTCTCTTAGTCCAGCTGACCATCGTATTTGTGTGTACTCTCTTCTCACTCTCTAGTGACCCCCCCTTAGGTCCACGCTGCCCTAGAAGAGATCTCGACCCAATGTCACTACCTTGGGACCCTTCTTCTACGAGCTTAGCCGGACGACGATCGCATTCAGTCGACAAATGGCCTCTCCGTTTACAAAAGAAGCACTTGGTAACCTCCTTACAATCCGCTATCCAATGGCCCCACTTGCCACAGTTGTAACAGTAAGGTTCAAGCACCCCGTTCACTTTACGCCGAAATCCCTTCGGCACCTGGTGGTTCTCCGGCAGCTCCGCCTTGCGCTTCGGACTAATAACTCGAGTCTGAGTTTTCCATCTGTCATTCTCCACGCAGACAAGCTTACCCTTAGCTTTGGAGCTCTTCGCCGGAAGGATGTCCACCTCCGCAGTGGAGCTACTCTTGGCGGCCTCTGATACTGGACAACTCGCCCTCCCATCCCCCGTGCCTCCCTGAGATGAAGGACGATGTGATCTTTCACTCGAAATGGAAATGGTCCTCCTCTCCCGATGACCAAATAACTCTTCGCTAAACAGATTCTAAAAAAATTGATAGTTGGGGGAGTGCTGCGTTGGCCACCTTGTATCGCGCAATGTGTAATTGCTCTCTTGGTGCCAAGCAAATGAATAGACCAATGTTGATGCTCCAGGTGTGGAGTTGGGAACGACTGCGCATCGGCCGTCCCGTTGTGGCGAAGCAGTCACCAAAGTGGTCGAACCTTCCCGAGGATGTGAACATGAGGCCACCTTAAGGTGTGTATTGGACGGGTTCGTTGACGTGGAAGGCGAGCCCAAATAGGTGCCTATCATATTACCGGGAAAAGCTTGACCACTTGCAATGTAACACCCCACATTTTTTAATTTTTTTTATTAAAAATGCACTTTTCTGAATTTTGCACATATGATGCACGTGCAATTTTTTATTTTCATTTTATTAATCTCATTATCTATTTTTAGCATGCATAAGTTTTTAATTAGCCTTCTTTTGATCCATGGACCTATATATTAAAATCTAGCCCATTAGGAGAAGAGCCCACTAAGATAATTAAATTAATTAATTAGAAGAGAGCCCATGAATCAAGCCCATTAGTAAAATCATAAATTAAGTTGAGCTTGGACTAACACATGCCAAGTTATAACTTTTGGTACACATTTAGAGCTATAGAAAATTTTATTAATTTTTGTATTGTGCATAAGTGCATGTGTACACTTGTACACTATGAGGTTGGCCAGTTTTTTACCATAGGGTGGCCGGTTTTTGTGAGGGAGAGGAGGGGTCATGGGAGTTGAGATGATGAAGGGTTGGGAGCATGAAAGGTTGAGAGTTTTAGGAGTTAGAAAATGAAAGGTTGTATGAATTAGAAGATAGAGTTATTAGGTGTAGAATTATACATATTAGACCCTAACAAAACCCTATAAATAGAGCCCCCATTTCTCATTCTCTTTGGCACCAAAACAATAAACAAAAGAAGAGAAAGAAAAGAAAGAAATAAACAGGGTTCTTGTGCTTGGAGGAGAAATTGCTAGGAGAAGAAACTCTTGCTAGGAGGAGAAGTCTTGCTAGAAGTTGCTTTGGAGCTCGAAGTGGTGTTCCATCCTTCATTTCCTTGTTCAATCTTCAATTATGGTGGGTGGTCCTATGCTTTCTAGTTGTAGGGATTGCATGCTTTATGAGTAGTATAAGTTTGATATGTTAATTAGAAGATAAATTCATGTATGCCAAATTGTAGAAATATTACTATTGATTAAGAAACAAAACATTGTCATGTTGCTTAGAAATGAGAACAAAAAAGTAAGGAGAACCTTTCATTTGCTTGTTAATTTACAAATATGGCAACTAGTAATTGTGAAATTATTTATATTAAGGTTAAAGAAGAAGTTTTGTAAAACAAAGTGGGTGATTTCATTATTTTCTAACATAGGAAATGCATGCTAAAATGAGTAATATAAGAATAATTTTGATGAGAAAATTATAAAGTTCATGCTAGTATAATATGATGTGTATGAAGGTAGTTTTGTTGATTAAGAAATAGATACCATGCTAATTAAAGATAAGAACTCTTTTATGTTATAAACCACGTTAGTAGGTTTACAAAATTTTGTACTTATGAAGTATGTTGATCACATCATGCTTTGATAATTAAGAAAGAAGAAAGAAAGAAATTTCAGTTAGTATTTGTAATGTATCGACATATGTATGTCCTAATTGAGAAGAACATAAATTATTGTATGAAAGAGTATTCTTGTGTTCAAGTGATACACTAGTATTGTTATAAAAGTGAAATTTGTAAAAAAGTGAGAAAACGACTATTTGTTAAGATCACTAGTTTTCTTTTTGTAAATTTAAGTTTTTAAAGAAAAACCAAAGTCTATGTGAAAAATGAGAAAGATGATTATTTAAATGAGCGGAAATAGTGTTTTAATGAATTTGAAATTTTGTTGTTTACTATTTTTAAAATCTAATATCAAGAAAAAGTTTATTTCAAAATTTTTAGAAAGAATTGGATCTTTTGAATAAACAAGTTTCATGGAAAAAGAAACACCTTCTGAATAATTGAACAAAATTATATTAGTACATTTTCTAAACAGAAAATACACTTGAACTTACTGGTTAGCTGGTGCAAAACAGAGCACTGTTGTGAGAGGTCTAGGGTTCAAAACTTGATAGTCACATTCACTTTTGTTTTTTTTAATAAAATTCTGAAACCGAAACTGAACTTAAGGGTTCGACTTATGAATTTGACAAAGGTCCACTTGGAACAAGTGGCTAGTGGGTCGGATCTAAGGTGCTGCTGTGTGTGGTCGGCAGTACTGGGTTCGAACCCAGCCCCCCCCCCCCCCCCCCCCCCCCCCCCCCAATCGCTTTTATTTTTTGGTTGTTTACCTTTTCATTCAATGAATTGGAGTTATTTTTAAAAGGGAATTTAATTAAAATTGATTATGGATACGAAATGGAAGGGATAATATCAAGGGATAGTCCTTCTTGAATATTTTTGAAGTATAAAAAGAAAATGAATTTTTTTTTAGAATAGAACTCTAGTATTTTGTAAAGTGATCCTTTAAAGAAAATTACACTTGTATCTTATTCAAGAAATATTTTATAGTGAATTGAAACATTGTAATAGATTACATTTGCTATAACAATTCATGTGGTGAAATTTGTGTACTTGAAAGTAATGTTTGATTAAAAAGAATATGAATAAACAACTAGGTCATGAATAAGTGTCGAGACTATGATTATTTGTGACTAAGTTGAAAGATGAAATTATCTAGGTTTAAGAAATGTTTATGAAAGGGTATGTGTACCCATGATTCCTGTACATGAGAAATTGTGAATTTAGAGTTAGTAAGACCTCGGGTACCGGCACTATTGTAATAAAAGATTTGAGATGTGATTTTGAGATATGGCTATGGAAATGTTGATTAAGTCCGGTAAGAGGTAGAACTAATTCTAGGCTTTGAAATTTATTCATGTCTTGAACTAAATAATTAAGCACATAAGTGAAGATGTAGTAAACTTGGGCAAACGTAAGTGGGTGCTTCTATATAGTCAGCGGTGGATCTCTATGGCTATAGACCCAGTCGGCGGACTGTGGTTGCTCTGTGGAAGACGGGTTTTTATTTTTTTTTAAAATCCGGGACTTAGTATAGTCGGGCGGCTAGTTTGTCGTCTCCAATGTATATACATATATCAGGGCTAGGGAGCACTTGCGGGATGATTCGCACGATAAGGAATCCATTATAATAGCCAGTGAGGCTGAGATCCTTAGTCGTGGAATGATCTAAACCTTGCTTTATTACCGGGTAGTTTCATGGCGAGGGATCGAGCCTTTTATTGTGGAGTACGTAGGCACTTGCCCTCGGACCTATGTAGTATGGGATGCATAGAATCCGAACAAGTGTGCATTAGTGTCATCGTAGTATAAAATGTGTGCATTAGGCATTAAGGCATGACATACACTTACATGTTTAGCGTAGTCACGATTTAACACTTTATTGTTCATTCAACTTTTGTGATTTGTTAAAGCATGAGATCGTTATATGAACGGCATAGAGAGGATAGCCGAGTATAACCTTTTCGTCAGTTGTAAGTGATGATGTGCCCACAGCTCAATATGCAGGTAATGGACTATTCATAAAGGAGTAAAGATATTATGATGCAATCGATGACTTATTTGATAAAGTTGTACAAGTTGTACTTTTGTTTTCCATGTTGTAATCTTTTATTCTTCCACTGTGTAAGTAAGATGTAAATGAACTCTGATGTATTATTGAAAAGTTTTAATTTCCTTGTAAAATTATACGAAGTGAAGTAAAGATCCTGTGAAATCTTGAATTCAGTCTTATTTGGAATTCGAGGCATTACATGCAAGATGATTGTGTTAAGTGGCAACCATATATCGAGAACTTATAGCGAGATTACCTCCAGTTTGTACGTCGGCTCATCCACTGTGGTTGACAAAATCACCACTTATTCACTTTGGTACAATTGAGGCCTATTTTCCAGATAAAGTACTTCGTCAATTTGGGTTGCATCAGAATATACCGGTCCATCAGCCGTACAATGCTGATCTACACAGTGTCACCAGTATGGGTCGACAAGCAGCTCACGATTGGGCAGCTTCATTACACGTACACGTGGATATTTGGAATCATCGTCTCGATCATGTAATTGCGAATATTCTACCATTCGAAGCGTCGACCCATTTCGCTTACATGACGTGGTATAAGAGAATGACCCGCCTCCACATTTTCCCAACAAGTCAATTCCCAGTCGGGATCGAAGTACCGACACGTACTCTGTTAATCTGCCAATGTTTCAACCGAAGGCACAATTGCTTCGGAGTGTTGTAAGTTGCTTGTTCATATTTACTGAGTTAACGAGTCTTAGTAACTTCAATTTCCATAAAGTTTCAACTTTCTGGAAAGTCTGAGTTCACGAGTCTTAGTAACTTCAATTTCCAGAAAGTTTCAACATTATTGAATTTTCTCATCTGCGTAGTTGTTAACTTTCAAAATAACATATACCATACAAAGTTGACAACAACTTCAAATTCATGATTCCATACAAACTTTCAACTTAAATATTACATAATCAAAAAAATTTGACTAACAAAACTCTAAAACAGCTCAATGTTGGCTTTGAGTAGACTGACTTGAGTTGTTCCGACATCAGTGTTTATTATGACCCCTCAAAACACATTTTGAACACATCATTCCCTAAGCCCCGCTAGACCCATCTCGTACATCCATATCATTACGTACTCTCGTACTCTTCGGCCGACCTTTCCGAGAACGTTGAAGGCTCGCATCAGGTACAAGTTTTTTCCAGTATTAACTGGCCAATATACAGGATCTAGTGTTGGATGAAAATTGGGAGCCCATGTTTGTGCTAACGAAATAGTTGAGTAGAATGTATCAACATACGGTTTGTAATCAATAGCGCGATAAGCACAAGCTGTTAGAACATGAGAACATGGTATATGATATAACTGAAATTTTTGACAAGTACATGTTTTAATGCCCAAGTTAACGGTGTGCAAGTTACCACCCTTTTGATTCCCACATACTCTTCGTATACCTGTTTTGACTGCAAAAACTCTAGGTTGATGGCTAAACAATATCACCTCATGCATGTTAGCTCTTTCACGCCAGAGATCTATCAAATCCTGTACTCTTTGTGCAAAAATTTTACCCTCCGTAATTAGCTTGTTGGCTAACTGATGCCGTGTGGCAAAGTACGAATTAAGACGGTAAGATCATGATACTTCTGATAGGTTAGTAGTCTTTATCCCATATCGCCATCCTCCATCTTCAGAAAGTGCCCATTTCGCAACTATTTTCTCTTTCAACCAATTTGCCACTTCCACGTTGACTGTTTCCAATTCTGCGAGTTTACTTTGAAATTTTTTTGGTTGGTTTTGACATGCTATAATTTTGACTTTCGTCCTCATTGCTTTGCTACCAAATTTGGTAAAGAAATTGGTAGCAAAATGTCGCATACAATAACGATGATAAGCATTGGGTTCGTTCCATGCACCATTCTGCGATTCCATGGCGGCCAAAATACCTGCGTGGCGATCAGATATAACACATAAACCAAACCGATCAGTGACATAGAAACGAATACAGCTCATAAACTATGTCTATGTATAAACACTCTCTCCGTCAACTATTGCGAAAGCAAATTGAAACAAACAATCATTCGCATCCGGTGCGACTGCTATTAACAAACAACTCTTACATTTACCATACAGGTGTGTTCCATCAACACTTATAACAGGTCTGTAGGACTTAAACCCTTCAATTGAAGCACCAAATGCCCAAAACACACCTCTGAATGGTTCTTCGCCAGGACCAGATTCATACTTATCCCAATAGACAATAGCTCCTAGATTTTCTGCTTGTATTGCTGATAGAAGTAAAGGCAACTTAGTGTACGCCTCTTCAAATGATCCGTACAACTTCTCTGTTTTGCAATCCAAGCCTTCCTATAAGATATCTGATAATTCAATTTAAGTTTGACCATCTCAATAATTGCACGCGGTGTAATTCCTATCTGACCCTTCACAACATTCAAAATCAAACTACATACAAGTTTAGCATCAACTTTGCAATGGTCTTGACTCAATGCGGGATTCACACAAGTATGCAGCCCTACTATTTTTTTAACCACAAAATTTGTCCGGCCCTTCGGAACAATTGCACATAATCGCCACGAACAACCACCCTCACTTGGAACCGGTGGGATTTGCACCAACTCCTCAAGTGAACGTTTTCTCGGAGCTAATTTACATTTTACAACAAAGATGGTAGGTAGATATTTCATTGTGATAAATCCCGATGTTTGTTGATGGAGTACAACTTTACCGCATGTTGAATCGAATCTTTACTTTGAAACTCTTGCCCAATGTAGAACTCATCCACGGTAGATGAACCAGATGATTCTTGTGGACCATGATTTACTCTCGCACTTTGTGCCATTTCCTCAGTAACATGAGCGTTGAAATTATTGAAGCCATCAGTAAAGTTCACATCGACATCAATACTCTCATTCATATTAATATTCAAATATTCGTCTACTTCTTCCTCATCTTCGTTATGTAATCCCGCTTCAGCTTCATCATCTGTTTCTTCATCTTCTTCTTCATCATCAACTAAATCATTATTAACGGTAGAATTTTCAAATATCTCGAAAAAATTGGTATTCAGAACATAATCATTATCCAAATTTGGTTGATCTGGCAATTTAAATTCAGTATGATCTGGGCATGTAGTATTTGGAAATGTGTGTTCTTGTGAGGACGGAGGGGGTAGAATTTTCAAATATCCTGAAAAAATTGGTATTCGGAACATAATCATTATCCAAATTTGGTTGACCTGACAATTCAAATTCAGTATGATCCGGGCATGTAGTATTTGGAAATGTGTGTTCTTGTGAGGACGGAGGGATTTGTTGGGATGTTTGAACTGGATACGAAACGATCTTACGGATCGGCAATTCACGAGCGGAGCTTGAACTAGAGTTAGCATGTGGTTGGGCATCAATATTTTCAATTTGCTGAATATATAGCTCTAGTGCAAACCAACTAAAATTCGGATCAAGTGTTCTACCAATCATGGACTTCAGTGAATTGTCATTTCCTACGGGCACAGTCATAAAATATTGACCATCACCTTTTCCCGCTGCATAACGGGCTAAAATTTTAATCTTCCATCGTTCTCTATCCCAATTAGTGACCTCATAAATATTCTCTACAAGTTCTTCCATTGTAATTGTACGAGGTACCCAAATTATATCGAGATCAACGGCACTATAAGAACAACCTATTTTTGGGTCACGAATAATCTCACCACCAAAATAAAGCCAAATAGGAAGATCATAATCCATATCTATACATTTTTTATATATAAAAAAAATTCAATATCTACTATACAAAATGTATTCGATTAAATGATATAAAAATCATACCTTCAATTGGATGATAAGAAAAGATGAGGAATTTCGAGCTTGAAGAAGACGGGGTAGTGAAGGAGAGCCACTTGATAAAAAAATCCGCTATATAAATTTCCAAACTAACAATACCCCAAACATAGATTTAGGGTTATCAAAATGGGAGGATATATGAGTGTCAGAGAAGAAGAAGGTGAATGTGAGAGAAATATCCCTTTAAGATTTTGTAGAGTAATTTTGGACTAAAATCTATAATTGGGATGCTAGGGTTTTAGAGTTGGGTTCCGAAATTGGGGGAGAAAGAGGAGAGAGGGAGACACTAAAATTATAATGATATTACCTATCAGCGTGTCTTATTTAAAACTCACCCAAACGACACACGCTAACCCAGTTAGCACGCCTGGTATAAATAGGCGTGCTAACGGGGTTAGCGTCCCTATACTAGGTTATTTTCAGTTGTCCCAACTACAAACGTTAACCCCGTTAACGCGAGTAGTTTAAATACTACTGCTAACGAGGTTAACGAGTCTATATTGGATGAGTTTTTCTGCAAATTCTTACTCAAAGGGAAAAGTGTTATTCCTAACCCACGCTAACGGGGTTAACGCTAGGGAAACTACTCGACTCGTTAACCCCGTTAGCGATAGGGATATTTTAGTATTAAATTTTCAAACAGTGACAGTTTCGTACATACATACAAAAAGTGGGATAGTTTGGTAAAAAAATTCCTAAGCTCGTCAGCTATTCAGCTCGAATTCGGTCAAAGTTCGGCTCGAACCGAGCTCGAGCCGAGCTCGAGCCTGAAGATATTCGGTTCGGCTCGGTTCGATTGCAGCCCTAGAGAGTACAATTGGAGAAAGAAAAAAAAAGGGAGAGTGTGAATATCACCATGTGAATCGCGAGACGATCTGGACTGAATTCTTAATCGGAGAGACCAAAAACATCAAGATCTTGGTGGAAATTGATTTTTAGCCATTAATTTCTGTTGTCCTAATCCCTTTGACTAGTAGTATATATACTGATAGAAAGAACAGAATAGCTGCAATAGCACCCACCATCAAATCTGAATTTGACACTTCAATCCAAATTTTAAATATCAAATCTGAATTGGATACTCCAACTCTCCATATATTTTTTTTTTGTACCTTACAATAATAAAGTGGGTCCCATAATATCAACACGGTGGATCATAATTCATGCAGGATCGCCGCCATTGCGATTCCTAATTATTTTCCCATACTTCACCATTCGTAAATGGAATCTCCACCTAGGTTCTTAATGCCTGTCGGGTCAAACCCAATAACCCCATAAAAACACCAGAACCTATACGTATATCCGCATAGATTCCTCCTATAGTAACATCTAACAGCTGCAACTCACGCTTTAAGATGCGATCCCCTTTCAAGATCAACCTACAATACTACCCTATGCGGGCTACCTATAGGATATTCTCCCCACCGACAGCTCCCATGTAGCTCTATAGGCGTCTAGATTCAATGAACAGAGCCCTATAAATTGAATCGAGAAAAAAAACAAAAACAAAGATTAATGAAACACTAAATTAAAATTTAAAAAGATTAATAATTCAGCAATAATGCAGAGTTTAGCAGTGACAAAAACAAACGCCTTTCTCCTCCGAATTTCGCCACCTTCCGCATTTCGGATCCGATCATCACTTCCTGGATCCGTTAACGCCAATGGATTTGCTTCTCTTGGGATGGTTTCGGGTTCCGGTACGGGTGCGTATCGGATTCGTCTCTTGTCGGATCCGAATCCGAATCTGGGAATGACAATTAGAACAAGATCGAGAAAGGTGCGGGTTAGGGCTGCGGCTGAGATCGGGGATGCGGGTGATGAGTCAGTTTCGTCGTCTTCGTCGACGTCACCTTCTTCTTTTGCACGAATTTTACAGCTGGGGGTTCTGTTTGTGTTGTGGTATCTGTTCAACATTTACTTCAACATCTATAACAAACAGGTATGTGTTCATTTCTCATCCTAATACGAATTAATCAGAAATTTGTCTTTGTCGTTATATGCAAATTTGTTGTCGTCTTTTTTCCCCCAATTTAGTTTGACCTCATTTCCGTTGTGGTAGGCCAATTCTTATTCTCACATAATTTCGTATTACAATTTAAGTCACATGCATCATACATACATATATATATATATATATATATATATATATATATATATATATATAGACAAATCTTCGGTTGCAACTTTTGGTGAGCACTCCGTGAGCACTCATGAAATAGAGCACCTATGACAAATCCGAACCGCTCATATTGTTCTATATACCTTAGATAGCCTAACAATAAAAAATCAAGTAATTTGAAGTTCATTTGCCCATCCATCATGCTGTTAGAAATTTCAGCCGTACAATTTTGTAATGATGTAAATCATGGGCAAATGAACTTCAAATTACTTGATTTTTTATTGTTAGGCTATCTAAGGCATATAGAATAATATGAGCGATTCGGATTTGTCATATGTGCTCTATTTCGTGAGTGCTCACGGAGTGCTCACCAAAGTAGTGTGCAACCGAAGGGGACTCTATATATATATATATATATATATATATATAATTTCGTGATGAGTCTTACGTCTAATAATGCATTAGTTTCACGGGACATGTAGTACATGTGTTGGAATTGTATTTATTATTTAATAAGAGTTATTCTTCGAATGTAATGTGAAACTTGACGACAGTTATTATGCATTGACATAATAAATGAGGCTCTTACTAAAATATGTAATAAGTGCGATAAATGTCTTCGGGTTCCGGCGAACGAATAATCATTAAGTCCTCTTTCCCGACAACACATACTGAGAGACCCGCCAGCAGTCAAGTTTTTTTTAGTGAACCTCTGAAAGTGGAAAGATAGAGGTTTTATTTATGATTAGTTCCTTTCTTTCCATCTTCTAATTCTAATAATTCTAATCTAATAAGAACAAGAGATCTTTCTCGATCAATCCCTACCCGTTTGTCAAGAGAGGTGTGTTACTGATCTCCTCATTCCTTTCCGTGCACATTTATTATTAATTCAGTAGCCTACATCTAGAATTGTTTTTTTTTCCCTCGACATGTGAAGTACATATATGATGGTGCGATTTTATTTTTTACGAAGAAATATGGGAACGAGTGAACATATAACGGTCATCAACTGCAAATATGGTTCTCATATTGGGATATGGGAGAGGTAAACATATGCATAGTATGTGCGATGGATTCAGTAAGGTATACTGAAAGAGGAAAAAGAAAAACGACACCTGATATAGAGTAAAGAGTCATAGTAGATAATCCAAATCACAGCTCCCTAATACACATTCGGCTAATAATCGACAACAAATAGACCACAAAAGAACAACAGTGTAGAACTGTAGAGGAGCCACACTATTTTCATAGAGGATTTTCTACTCTTTCTTTCTTCCTCCTAGTGTTTATTTGTCCAGCCCAAGTTTCAGAGATAGTGCAGACCTGATTTCTGATAAGATCCACTTTTTCCTTATAAAAAGCATAGCATTGATTGATAACATTAAAAATGATCATGTGAAATGTTATGAAATTATATATATATGTTCTCATACGATATTCCAGACTTTTCCAGCACAACAGTGTTGTAATCGAGTCCCACTCCAACCTGTCATAGCTTGCTAGATGTACTCTTCTGCATTCACCTCATATTCAAAAATGGATAATAGTGGGGCCTGAACTTTAAAACCATGCCATCAAATCTCGGGTGATATTGAGACACATTGGTACCATTACAGAGTTTTAGTACCATGATTAGAATTTACAAGTTCCAAGGATAAAGAGCCAAAGTCATAACCAAAAGAATATGAAATGAGCTAGATAGGAGCAAAAAGGACATGGCAATTCATTTGAAAGTTTCTCTTGAGGTTTTCTTGTTTTCATGTGGCATCACCTAAGGATTTTATTTGTAGAGGGGCTGATGTTTCCCGTATCTCCGAAATAGTACTCCTTCCTGCGAACTATTTAGAAAGTACTAGTGGATCTAACTGATAAGGATTTAAGCCATTGACTTTGAATCTTGGGAGCAAGTTTGTTCTTTTTTTATGGGGAAATTGTTGAGCCTTGAAGTAACAGATGTAAACAATTTAGTTCCTCCATATGATAATTACTAACATGAGTTCTCCACCAAATATTTTACCTCGTCTCCATTGGGTAGCCATTGAAACACTCATAAAAATTGAAAGAACCACAATAGAGAGCTTGCAGGCAAATTTTACATTCACCAAAAGTCTCACCAAACTATGATCCTTTTCAGGTAGTATAACACATGTTTGACAATGTTGTTATTTGCTGCCATCCTAGCAACACTTTTTAAGGAATAAGAAGTTTCTCTTCCATACGCCTTGATAAAGGTGGCTTGTAGCTTACCACCCTGCCATTTCTATGCCACCATTTACACAAAGGAGCATGGTTCATGACATGTTCATTACTGAAGTTCCCAAACTCTTCCGTCAAGCAAATTCCATCACAAGCAATTGCCACGCGTTATCATTCATCTAATATAGGCTGGACTTTAAAATTACAGTTATCTGTTTAGGTTTGATGGGCTATCTTCCATCTTTTTTTTTTTTTTGAAACAAGAGATGGCATGAGAAGTGTCATCCGACTCATATTAAAAAAGGATCCACATACAACCAAAATACAACACCACACATAGGTGATGTACAAGCCTCAAAATACATAAAAAGTGAAAGAGCTAGAAAGCTCAAAATACACAAAGCTCAAAATACACAAGGATTCGGAATAATAAAAAAGACCAAAAAAACGGTATGAACACCGTCCATTATCCCGAAATTGGCTCCTTGCCAGCACCCTAACTGATCACTCTCAGTTTCGGCTTTTATGATCAGCTTGATGATACAGATTGCATTACATTTCTAAATCATTCTATTGAATGGTTTAAACCTATTAAACAAACTATCATCTTCCATAAAATCAAATTAGGATGATTGCTTTCATTTATTACCCAAGTAGTTGATCCACATATTGTGGAAGCTTTCTTTTTGTTTTTCATGAGAATCTTGCATAGCAAAATTTACATCACCATGCACTCCTTTCAGGTCCTCAAGGTTTATCCTTTCCCGCTAACTCTCTCAACCTTGCAAGTTCTTGTTGGGACCGTCCTAATTATTTTCATGTGGGCGACAAACCTTTATAAGAGACCTAAGATATCTTCATCTCAGGTATTTTTCCTAACTTTTCTTAATTGCATTCTAGATTACCGTAATCTAAATAGCTACCTGCTGACTTTGAGTGTCTTGAATAATCGGTACAACCTACTCTGCAGCTTCTGACTATATTACCATTGGCGATTGTTCACACAATGGGAAACCTAACCACTAATATGAGCCTTGGAAAGGTTTCTGTTTCTTTCACCCACACTATCAAAGCTTTGGAACCATTTTTCTCAGTTGGCTTGTCTGCCTTGTTCCTAGGAGAGGTACATAATTCTAGAAATCTCATAATTCACTTTACCAGAAATGCAGAATTGGAAAATTAAAAGTGACACTTCTGTCTGTTGGCCAAATGCATATGCAGCTTCCTACTATCTGGATAATGTCTTCTCTTGTGCCTATTGTCGGTGGTGTTGTATTAGCATCTCTGACAGAAGTCTCGTTTAATTGGTAAGTAATTTGTTCTGAATTGAAATTAATATGACACCCTAATACATATTTGAATTGACAAACCACCTGTATCTTCCCTTTGTGATATGGACTGGGATGTTATTACTATATGACCTTCCTACTTCTGTTGAATACCAGGGCTGGTTTTTGGAGTGCCATGGCTTCCAATCTTACCAATCAATCCCGTAATGTGTTGAGCAAAAAATTCATGGTTAACAAAGAGGTAATGCTTTTGAGGAAATTGGTGTCAATATATTTTTCTTACATAAACTTCAGTCAGTTGCCGCATACCTGGTTCTCATTTTATTTTCACTAGTCTGCATTGTTTTAACAAGTATTTACTATGTTTCTATAGACTATACAAACTGCTGACAAGTGCCAATTACTTTTTGCCAAAATTTCAGCAGAATTTGATTCTCTTTGCACTCTGCAATGCTGATTCACGATCATAAATCTTTCTTAACAGGAATCTCTGGACAACATAAATCTCTTCTCAATTATAACGATTATGTCATTTTTCCTGTCAGTCCCTGTGGCTGTATATGTGGAAGGCGTCAGTTTCACTCCTTCATTTGTACAAGCTGCTGTGAGTATTCTGTTAGGGACCATTAAATTTATCTTTCACCGGTTTTCTTCAAAATATATGATTCTGTAGAAATACTTCAAGTTGTTTGAATTATATACTTCCCTTCTTGCCTCTAGGGTTTGAATCTCAGGGAGATATATACGAGGTCCCTCCTTGCTGCTGTTTGTTTTCATGCCTATCAACAGGTGAATATCTGTGGCATTTGCTCACTCCTTTTATTGTTATAGTTGATTAAACTTTCTGTGGAATGATATTTATTAACTTCCAACTATCAGCATAGGCTCTTGAGTAGTTAAGAATACATCCCTCTAGAAAGCTTTGTTTCATCATGCTAAATTCCCTTTTCCTATCGAAAGTTGATTCATGGCTAAGCACATTTCACTGACAGACTAAAATAGGATTAGTATTTTACTTTTACTTATCTTTAGAGAGATGTGTTTAAAACTTGCAATGTTTCATTCATCATTGTAAACCTAATAGACCCAAAATGCCTCAAAATTGATTCATGCGATATGGATCAAGAACAATACGTAAAAATCATTTAATTAATCCAAGGTCAGCCTACATATATGATATAACCATCCAAATTAAAATTAGAAATAACCTTTCATCAATCCTTTCTTAAAAATTACCCTTTCATCTATACACAAAATGATCCACTGGAAACATCTGTATGTGTTTCGTCATAACTCCCCATCTGCTTTAGCATGTGATCATTCTGGACTCTTTCTATGGTCCTGTGAGTCTTCCACAGGCATAGCCTGGATTGGTGTTCGTGTTTGCAAGACCTTGCCGAACAGTTAGTTGTGTTTAATGGAATGGACATTCTCTTTCAAGCCATAGAATCCTATATATAGGCATAATAGTTAACCCCTATAACCAAGGTATACTGTCTCAGGAAATACGGCAATTTGGGGCAACCGAAGTAAGCGAGAGGCAACAACCGATCACATTCAACAACCCAGCAATAAAGTAGAACACATCAAACACAATTTTCCCCGGTGCAGCGAACCTAATCCGGGAGAAAATACCCGAGATATTATTTAAGAAGAGACGATAAAAGAGGTTTCAATACTTTCTCATCAAGAATCTATGTATCTCTCAAGCGGCCAAGCCTCACTAGAAGATAATGTGTTTACAATGAAAAACACTCATATGAAGCACTACCCTTCAATAGAGGCCACAATTGATATTTACATAGATTTAGAAAACCCTAGGTTATATTCTTGATTCTCCACCTTCCGATAAGTCTAAAGAGATAGCTATGTGATTAGAATCGTACAATATAACTTGGAGAACAAACTGACCCACTACAAACCATGAAGATTCGACCCAATATGTTGTCAGTCGGCCCAAGGTGGCTGTCGACCGCAATGTGCAAATTTCCAGTTAGACAGCATCCAAGAATGATGGATTTGACTACTTCTTTGAGGCAATCGACTGCAACCTTTCAGGCAGCAATCTTACAACTCTATTTTTGGCCCCTACTTTTATTTGATTCTTCTTCTCACTTTGCCTCCTCTTAAACCGAATTCTTAACTAGACTGTAAGACATAAACCCAACAATCTCCACCTTTGATTGCATTCGAAGTGCTTCCTACCTGTGTGATTTATGCTTGTAGACTCTTCCCTTTATCCTTTTGTAAACAGAATTCAGTGTCTTTGTCTGCTTGCTAAATTTATCACAACTGATATTTCTCCATTTGTATGTCTCTCAAGAGCATATACCACAGTAGGTGTTGACACGGAAACATAATTCTTTGTTTGAACTCCTACCTCAACTTCTCTATTGTATTCGAACGTCGTGATCTTGCTAAGTGATTCTAGTGGTGGCAAATGCTTCTGAAACATTAGGCTTTAAAATACTTGGCCAAGCCATTAAGCTTGTAGAGGTTGTGTTGAACATCCTCCTTCCCATCATTACCTTACGACGACCCTTCCAAACTGTTAGAACTATAGTCCCATGCTAAGTTCCCAATATTAGGCTCTGCTTCAAGGAAGGAACATGCAAGACCTTCTACAATATGAACTCCTTCCCATGTGGCATCTCTAACTGGGCTGTCCCTTTACTCACTATGTCACAACTCTCTTCATTACCCATTCTCATGGAACATATTGTAGACTTGTGTAACTAAAAAAGATCTCTTTCGAAGCAAATGTAAGAATTAAAAAAATAAAATAATAAAAAATTCTCTGAATCAAAACACTAGCCACAATTCACATCTTTAGAAAACAAGAAGATAACAAGTGGAGGTGTTACACGAATCAATGATGCTAACCTATAAAGCACGGATACTCTCCGGTGGTCATGTATCACGTATCTAATACGTATCGGGTGCCATGCGTGCCGAATATGTGGTGGATACGTATCGGATACGTATCAAATACGTATCCGAAGGATTTAATTTAAGAAAAAATAAAAAAATATCGGATATGCTGGGATACGTCGAGGATACATCGAGGATACGTTTTGGGTTTTTTTTAATGATGTTATGTAAACACTTGTATAACACACTGATGTCCTGTAAACACTTGCATAACATATTGATGTCATGTAAACCAATGATAAGAATACTAGTGTCCTATAAACATGCAGATAAATCAATTATAGAAATCTAATCTCAAAGTTGATAAGAATATGGATCTAATATATATTATTAATTATTTTTATTTATTTTATTTAAACGTATCCTAACATACCCGTTTCTTAGTTTTTGAGAAATCGGCGTATCCGCGTACCATATCGGATACGCGTACCCGTATTCGTGCTTCATAGATGCTAACTATGTTGACGTCCTGCTAATTCAAAAAACTTGCGACTATCCTTCTTTTAGTGCCCTTCTTCCTGCAAAAGTGGCAACAAACCTCTCCTTTGCATGCACTATCTCTTCCAATTGAACTTCCCTCCACTGCTAGATAATTCAAAGAAGTAGACCCTGATTTATGAGTTTCCTTCTTAAGTTCATCCTCTTCCGGGCTCTTGATTACACTGGCTACTGTGAGCTTCTCCTAGGCAGATTTCTCGTATAATATGGTGGTCAAATACGTGTACGAATTTGGCAATGAATATATCATGTTGAAGGCTTTATCATCTTCTTTGAGATCATCTGCATTTATCGTATTCGACTCGAATAATATCTTCTTGAATTCCAATATATAATCATGATGAGGGCACCTTCCTTCATTGAGAAATGAGATAGTTTTCTCTTTCTGTACATTCGATTTAGTAAAGACGATCCCGAATAGTTAATTTTAAGTTTTGTTCAAAGGCTCTCTTCTCCTCGAGAAAGTTTCACTTAACTTTGTACGCTAATGACAGCCGGATTAAACTCTGGCTGACTTTGTACGCTTTTAAACAAATCTCATTCAACATGTTTTATGGCTTGCCTTTCTCTTCGTCTAAGGCAATATGCAAGCCATGTTGAACCAATATGTTGTACATGTCCACCTTCCAGAGGTTGAAGTTGATCTTCCCGTCAAATTGCTTGATCTTCATTAAACCAGCGTGATCTGCCATCTTCACTATGGAACTGAAAACTCTTATGGATCAATACCAGTTGTTGGGGAATTCAACGATAAGGTGCAGCAGAAGTAAGTGAGAGGGAGCAACCGATACGTTGAACAACCAAGCAGAAAAGTAGGTTACACCAAATTCATGAATTTTCTCGGTTTGGAGAACCTAATCTGGGGTAGAAATATGTAAGATATTATTTAATAAGAAGCAATACAAGATGTTACACCACTCCCCCCAAAAATGTATTAATCTCTCAAGTCCGCACTCTGTTTACAGTGAAAACTCTTATATGAGAGGTTAAATAATTATTTATAGAAGTCTAGAATTCCTAGTCTTCATCATTATCTCTAAAGTCTAAACCTATATATCTCAATTTTATGTTTATCTCCAAGCCAAAACTGAATTTTAAAAGATAAACCAAACTTGGACCTTAACTGAATTTCTCAATATTTAATAGTTATCTAAACCCAATAACAGATAAAATCCGCACTCTTTCTAGATGATGAAAGTCAATTGGAAAATCCCTTGAGGTCCCTGGTTTGACCTAAAATATTTCTTAGGCTTTGGAGATCACATTTTCAACCAATTAATTTCCTGTGCATGTGATACATCAACCCAACACTTAATAGGTGCCTTGCCATGCCTCCTTCAAGTTTTTCTGAACTCTCATATGACCACACGGTTTGCATCTTAAGTATATTGTTGAATGACTTGAAGATGATCTGCCTCTTTTCTATAATTCATTGGATGCAAGACTTTACTGGAATATTCCCTTTATTTGCACACTTTTCCTGAGCTATCACTTTCCTCGGCGTCTTAAAACATACAACCCAGTGTCAAAATTCTCCAGTAACTTAATACACTTTCCATTTTGGCCTATTGGACCACTGTGATCCAAGACTCCAGCCTAAATGCAAATTAATCAGAAAGTCATTATTTGCCCACTATTAGGGTTGTGGCCTCAAATACACGTAGGCACTGAGTACTTGAAGTTGGAGGAGAAGAGGAAACAAAGACAGCGAGAGAAGACAACAGTAAGTAAAAGAAGTGTAGTCTGGAGAGTTACGGTCGACCGACTCGGGGGTGCGGTCGACTGACCCAATCTGCTGAGAGTTCTTCGAGTGTACAGGTCCAACAGAGGAGGGGACGGTCGACCATGCGGTCGACAGGTCGTGTCTCGGGTTTGGCTCTACACGTTGTGATCGACCGACTTCGGTGCTGATTGTTTTTGGGCTTACGAATTTAAGGTCCAATTGCTGGATTTGTGTTTATTTTTTAGGGTTTACTTGGGGACTATATATATAATCAATTTGTGTAATCAAGAGCTGAGCCGTTATCATTGTTCAACTTCAAGAGGGGATTGTGCCGAGTATTTCAAAGGTGAGAGAGAGAGATTAAGAGTTGTAATCTCTTTGTAATCGTTGTATTTCTTGGGGAATAAGAAGTATTGGTTATCTCTGCATATTGATTGTGTTCTTGTGAGATCTTGCATATATTGTGGTGACTTGTTCTTGGTTCATCTAAGTTTCGAGGAGTTTCTATCGCTTGTGGTGTGTTTCCGCTATTAGCACTACGAGTTGTGGGGTAGGTTCTTCAACACCCACTAGAACCCCATCATAGAATCCCTAACAGTAACTAAAACCGAAAGCAAACTTCTACTGCCAGATACAAAACATCACCACGACAGGGGAGGAGTTTTTGCTTTTATCTGATTGTATGAACTTTTTTATATTTGGGATCGTACTCTGAACTTTGAAATTGCCTTGTTTCTCTTTCATTCTAAGTTATAATCCTGGGTTGTATCTTTTGATTTCTGATTTTAGTGAAATATTTTGGCTGGGGCCTCTGGCCCTATCCCTTCTGTCAAAGAAAAACAAACAAACAAACAAACATCCCCACGACACCTGACTATAAAACATTTGCATCCAATTGTTCGCCAATTTATAAGAGATACAAAGATTATTCATTTTGAATTTTCAAGCAGCAGTATTCTGACCCTGAAAATGATTAAGTCATCTGCACCAGAATTGCTTTCAGTAATCAAAAATATATTTTTTGAGAAAGCCAGCCATCAACAAATAGCTATACGTTATACTTTTAATAATCGTATATAAGACAGGTTCAAGATTAATGAGTTTTACTTGCCAGAGATGCTTTAGTTTATAATCTTTGACCCTCTACCTGATTCAATTTTCAATTTTAAACATGCAGATTTCATATATGATTCTGGCATATGTTTCGCCTGTCAGCCATTCAGTAGGCAACTGTGTGAAGCGGGTGGTGGTCATTGTGTCTTCTGTTCTCTTTTTCAGGACTCCAGTATCACTCATAAATTCTTTGGGTAACTTTGCTTAATTTCCTTTTAAGATTATTTCATACCTCAGAACTTTTCTCTTTTTTGGCTAAAGAAAATACTTTTACTAAGATTGTACTACTATTGTACTCTACACAGGGTATCTGTAGGATTCACTCTCATTTATCGCCTGCAGACTTCCATATACCTCATGCATTTTGCTCTTAGTGGTACAAAAATGATTTATCTCTGCGTTGCTCTCTCTTGACTGAAATATTGGTTTTGATTTCAGGAACTGGAGTTGCACTAGCTGGAGTTTTCCTGTATTCAAGAGTAAAGAATATCAAGGCAAAGGCTTCATGAGTGATAACTGGGGATTATTTCAAATTGTAGAATATATAGCTCTGTCATTGATTTAATTCTTGGGGATTATTACTTCTTTTTGTCACCCAATTTTGACATATTTATGGAAAATAGTTATAATTTTTTTTTTTCATTTCTATTTGTCCCTACGAATGTAATCAATTACAAGTTTCCTATCATTTTTCTTTGAACTGGTTGATGGCTCTGGTATACTGCTTTGTAGCGAAGTTAGAGGTAGCAATGGCAGTTGTTGAGATTTTACTTGTGTCCTTTGTTGGCTGAATTTTCTTGTGATGTGGTGATTACTGGTACAGGAGAGGAGAGTGAATTTACCTAGAGTAATATTTAACATCCTTAACTATTTCATTTACGCTCGAGTAATTTAATTCTAGAGCCCACAAGCAATAAATTAAGTTATGCTATCAGATGAACTCCATGTTCTTGTGTTCTGGATTCTAATTTTTTTTTTTTAATCGTAAATGGCTGGCCTTGCCCCAGGTTTATGAAGTTCAGATCCCAACAGGCTGGGTTCTGGAATTTATACACTCCAACCAACATATAAAAATACAACGAAATCTAATCCTACTGATTGGATGATCTTGTCCAAATCAATTTCTCGTGCCAACAGGCTGGATTCTATTTTGAGTACACAATTTTTTTCTTTTTCTTTCTTTTTTGACTAAAAAGTGAAAACAGTGTTTCATTAATAAGTATACGAAATGAATTACATAAAAAAATGTTCCTATAAGTAGGAAGTTTTGAAAAAACAAATTACAAATACAATAAACTACAATCGAACATGTCCCTCTCCATGTTGAAATTGTTATCCAATAAGTTTTTTGAATGCTCACTTGGTAACAACACGCATTTCTAATGCAACAAAGAGATCTTTTTGGAGTTTCTCTCTCTAGAAAATCTAGAGAAAGACGCTCTCCCCAAAAAAATTCAAAAATCAAAAACCCAAGTCCTAGATCTGAGCTGGGGGGGCGGCCGGCGGCTAGGGTTTCATTGCCGTCCCCCCCCACACCCCCTCTACTTCCTCTCAACTTCTCTCTCCCAACTTTCATTTTCTCTTTCACTCTTATTTTTTTTCCCAAATCCTTACTTTTCTTTTTCGGAATCCGATCGTCATTTGTCGCAGTGGTGCCACCGGTCGTCATTTGGGGTCTACTCCGGTGTCGGAGAGGGATGCGACGGCGATGGTCGAGAACGCCGCATCTTTGGCGGGACCGAAGGTGTCGGAATCCGGTCGTATTTGGGGTATACTCCGGTGTCAGAGAGGGATGCGACGGCGATGATCGAGAACGCCGCATCTTTGGCGGGGTCGAAGGTGACGCGCGGGGTGTAGTTCGTCGTTCATGACTGTGGTTGTGGGATGAGCTGACTGGGGCTGGCGTCATCGGGGATGGCGATGCAGATCGCAGCGGTGCTCGGACTGGGGGCGGGAATGCTGCCTAGCGCCAGCGTGGAGCGGCGAGTGGTGAACTACGGGGTAGTCGGGGCTGTCATGGAGGCATGTGGGGGAGGTCGGGGAGAGAGTGGGGGGGAGGGGGATTTCTGATTTGGGAGTGTTGCGGTAGGGGGGAGATTTGAATTTCAAATTGAGTTTTGAAATTTGAGTTGACGCGGTAGAGTCCCTAAGATCCAAATTTGTCCCTAAGATCCAAATTTGTCCCTAATATCCAAATTACAATCGACTTACAATTAGCAACAAAATGTATCCTAGGTTGTATAGGCAACGATTGTCGAAAAATTTTATAGTTTGGGTTCTACTTTGACCTTGGTTGGTTAAAGTGAATGGTGCCTTTGGTTCTTTCATATCAGAGGGGTCGCAGGGATCAGGTGCGACGTCTACCCTCATTGCGAGGTTGCGGTGAGAGTCATCGAGGGTGAAGCGAGGGGATGAGAACGAGGACTCAATCTTGACATGAAGTTGTCAGATTGGTGGAGTGCCTGTGGGATCTCTAATATGGTGCTTACGCTTGTCGTATGGGTCACTGCTGGGGGCGACGAGGGAGAGTGTACTATAGTTGGAGATGATAAACGGCGTACAAGCGAGGAACTGAGTGAGAGAGTGAGCCCAAATTGGCACCCATCCTTTACGATAAAAAATGGGATCGACACTACTGAATTGAAAAGAGTTGAGATATATTTTGAGATATGGCCATGGTGCTATATTGTGTTTGTTGATTAAGTCCGGTAGGAGGTAAAACTAATTCTAGGTTTGGAAATTTATTCATATCTTGAACTCAATATTTAGGCACATAAGTGAAGATATAGTAAGACCTAGACAAACGTAAGTGGGGCACTCTATATAGTCGGGCGGTGGGCTTGTTTCAGCGGTTCATCGGGACAATAGACCCAATCAAGCGGTGTACTCTGGGACTGTGGTTGCCTCGTGGGAGACAAGCTTTTTTTTTAAATCCAGGACTATGCGTAGTCGGGTGGATAGTTTGTTGTACTCCATGTATATACGTATACCGGCGCTAGAGAGGCACTTGCGGGACGTTTGCACGGCGAGGAGTCTGTATAACAGTCTGGCGGGAGATTTGTTGCGGCGGTTCCCTTGGACTGGGATCCGTACTCGTGGAACATCTTAACTTTATCTTATTACTGGGTAGTTTCATGGCGAGGGATCGAATCCTTTAATGTGGAGTACGTAGGTGCTTGCCCTCGGACCTATGTAGTATGGGATCGATGCATAGAATCCAAACAAGTATGCATTAGTACCGTCTTAGTATAAAAATGTATGCATTAGGTATTAAGGCATCGCATACACTTACATGTTTAGAATAATCACTTTTGACACTTTATTGTTCATTCAAAATTGTGGTTTGATAAAGTATGAAATCGTTATATGTACGGCATAGAGAGGATGGCCGAGTATGACATTTTCGTTAGTTATAAGTGACTGACGTGCCCACAGCTTAATATGCAGGTAACAAACTTTTTATGAAGAAGTAAAGATGTTATGATGCAGTGATGACTTACATTGATAAAGTTGTATAAGTTGTATTTTATTTTCAATGTTGTATTTTGTTTATTCTTCCGCTGTGTAAACAAAATGTAAAGAACTCTGATGTATGTTGAAAAGTTTTAATTTCCTTATAAAATTATACGAAGTGAAGTATAAAGATCCTGTGAAATCTCGAATTCAGTCTTATTTGGAATTCGGGGCGTTACAGAGTAATTTTTGAATCTTTCAAGTACCTTCTCAGCGTAATGAGCTTGAGACAAAGTAATTCCCTCAGACGTCCTGAAAACTTTGATTCCTAATATGACATCTGCAACTTCCAAATCTTTCATATCAAACATACCACTAAGCATCTTCTTAGTTTGTTTGATAATGTCATTACTGCTACCAATAATGAGCATATCATCTACATACAAACACACCAGAATGTATCCATTTGGAGTATCTTTGATGTAGATACACTTATCATATTTATTTATTTTGAAACCATTTAACATCATAACATTGTCAAATTTTGCATGCCACTTCTTTGGAGCTTGTTTCAATCGGTACAAGGATTTTACAAGTCTGCACACTTTGTTTTTTTTGTCCAGAAACTACATAGCCCTCAGGTTTTTTCATGTATATTTCTTCTTCTAAATCCCCATATAGAAAGGCAGTTTTAACATCCATTTGATGTATTTCGAAGTTGCATAGAGCAGCAATAGCTATCAACATTCTTATGGAAGTTATTCTCGTGGCCGGAGAATAAGTATCAAAGAAGTCTAGGTCTTCCTTTTGCCTAAATCCTTGTACCACAAGTCTAGACTTATATTTCTCTATTGAACCATCAGGTTTCAACCCGTTTGAAAATCCATTTGCATCCTAGAACTTTACATCCAAAAGGCAAATCGACCAACTCCCATGTATAATTTTGCATGTTGGAGTCTATTTCACTTTTGATTGCTTCTTTCCACATAGGAGCATCAAGCATAGACATGGCTTCCTTGAATGTTCTAGGCTCATTCTCTAACAAAAATGTTGTTACAAAGTCAGGACCAAATGACTTTGATGTTCTAGCCCGTTTGCTTCGTCTAGGTTCATCATTATCATCTCCTGGTTCATCAACTGAAGTACTTTGACTCCCTTGTTCACGTGTACATTTGGGATATGTAGCATCCTTGCACGGAAACACGTGTTCAGAGAAGGAACCATTCCTTGATTCAATTATTGTATTCACATGCACGTCTGGTATATCTAATTTATATACCAAGAATCGATATGCACTACTGTTGTGTGCATAGCCTATGAATATGCAATTAATGGTTTTAGGTCCTATTGTGACCTGTTTGGGATTAGGTATCGCTATCTTTTCTAGACACCCCCACACTTTGAGGTATTTATACGAAGATACATTACATTTCCACAATTTGTATGGTGTCTTGCCAGTTTACTTGTAAGGTACTTTATTGAGAATATAGTTGGCGGTCGGCAATGCTTCCCCCCACATGTTCTGGGGTAGCCCAGAATTCAACAACAAAGCAATCATTATCTCCTTCAGAGTTCGAATCTTCCGCTCGGCAGTACCGTTTGATTCAGGTGAGTAAGGAGCAGTGGTCTGATGAACTATTCCATGTTCAGAGCAGAACATATTAAACGGTGCATCATATTCCCCTTCTCTATCACTCCTAGCAATTTTAATCGTTTTTCCAAGTTGATTCTCAACCTCAAGCTTATATTCCTTGAATTTATCTCAGGCCTCATTTTTGCTATGTAACAAGTATACATAGCGGTATTTTGTGCAATCGTCTATGAACGTCACAAAATATTTTTTACCGCCTCTGGTCTGCATGAATTTTAAATCATACAGATCTGTGTGAATTAAACATAGAGTTTCAGTGTTTCTCTCTGCAGAACGGGATTGACTTTTAGTGAGTTTGGCCTCTGTGCAAACTTCACATTTGTCGCAGTTGTCTACCTTAAATTTTTGTAGTAAATTCATGTTAATTAATCTACACAGAGAATTGAAATTAACATGGCCTAGTCTTTCATGCCAAACAAAAGACTCAACAATATAAGCAACATGATTGATTTCATTAATTTTGGGAATAACAGATTTTGGGATGACTGTCATTACATTGAATTTGAACAGTCCATCCTTAACATACCATTTTCCCAAGTACACCTCGTTCTTCGAAAGTACAAAATTGTCAGAAGCAAGCACGACCATAAATCCATTCTTACTCAGCACAGATCTCGAGACCAGGTTCTTATGAATATCCGAAACGCGCAACACAGTAGTTAATGTTAGTTCCTTGCCAGAAGTCAACTTCAGCACTATCTTCCCTATTCCTTAAACCTTGGAAGTGGAAGAATTCCCCATGAACAACTATTCATCCTTGTTGCATTTCTGGTATGAAGTGAACATCTCTTTGTCCGAGCAGATGTGCTTGGTGGCTCCAATATCATACCACCACTCACGAGGATTGCTCCCCACTAGATTGACCTCTGATACAATAACACAAAGGTCCAAGTCAGAGTGGCAAGTGGAGAGGTTCTCAGCTATGTGCACATGGGCTTTCTCATTCCCTTTCGCCTTTCCAGTTCCAGTATGGATGTCATCCTTGTTGTGATATTCAGATACCTTGTGCCCAAGCCTACCACACTTGTGGCATTTTTCAGTAAACCTCTTTGCAGCAAGCTTCTTGTTCGAGCCATGTGGCAAGAACTTCCTCTTTTTATCCTTCTGTTCGTGCTCCACCATGTTGGCTTTTTCTATGGACTTATTTCTATAGGACTTGTCAGTCTTGCGATTGTCCTCTTCAATCTGCAACCTGACATGAGGTCCTCAAGAGACATTTTCTTTCTCTTGTGCTTGAGATAGCTCTTGAAGCCCTTCCATCCAGGTTGAAGCTTCTCAATGAACGTTGCAACCTGGAATGGTTCACACAACGTTATGTTCTCTGCAGCAATTTCGTGCAATATCACTTGCAGCTCCTAAATTTGACTCACAACAGTTGGAGTCAACCATCTTGTATTCCAAAAATTTTCCAACTATAAACTTCTTGGAACCGGCATCTTCAGTTTTGTACTTCTTCTCCAAAGACCCCCACAATTGTTTGGATGTCTTGAAGACACAGTACACATTGTAGAGCGGGTCTACCAAACCGTTCAGGACATAATTTCTGCATAGGTAAATCACCTTGAGTCCATGCATCAACAGCAGCAACAGAGTGAGCATTCAAAGTTCCACGTGCCAACATAGGGGCAGTTTCAGTCGGAAACCTTTCCAGCTTCAAGGTTGTCAGGTAGAACTGCATCTTTCCTTGCCACTTCTGAATTCAGTTCCATTGAACTTTTCAGACTTTTCTCCCACAGTTAGATGTGTGGGCAGAACAATCGTTTGTGCCGCAACCGGTTGTGCAGTCACATTATGGGTCACAGGGGTTTGTCCACTGAGCAGCCCACTGACATTCTCAGTTTGTTTGTCATCCATTTTCTTTCTAAAACAGTTAAAAATTCAACTGTTAGGAAAATGGAATGTTCTTTTTTTCGAAATGATAAACAACACCTGTAAAATTCTTTCCAAAAACTGTTAGAATAAAGGGGGAAATTTTGCTTTAAGATTGTTAGAACTTGAATTTCATAAAATAAAATGTTTTTAATAATCTTTGTGAAGAAGAAAAATTACAAGTAAGAAAATTCAAACCAGACAAAAACTAATACAGAGTCGAGATCAAAATCTGTCCTTGAAGGAAAATTCGCCCTGTAATGTGACAGTTCTTGACGAACTGCTTCACAGGATACAACTGTATTACCTTCTCCGAAGAGCAGTACCCAAGCTTTAGAGACACCAGCGAACCAGCAGCTGTGTTGCACTCTCATACAGACTTAGAAGAAGAAGATATCGTAAAACGGTATCCCATGACAGACAAAAACGACTGGATTTATAGGAGATCAAAGGCATAACTGATGGACCAATTACTCTGCTGTTACAAAGTTATTGCTCAAAAGCGTAACTGGTGGATCCATTACTTTGCTATTATAGAGTTATGGCACCAGTTACAGAATTCAAAATGCCTCTAGAAGTTCCGGTTGCAAACTCAACAGAAGCCCAAGCCCACAAAGGAGAGAAACAGGATCCAAGAAAAAATTCGGACCTGAGCAAAAAGTAATTTAGGTTGTGGTGGGCCAGGCCCAAGCTTAAACTATTTTATAACCAAACCAAACCAAACCAAGCCAAGCCAAACCCCGGGCCGGGCCGGGCCGAGCTGGGCCCGGCCGGACCGGGCGCGTGCGCGTGTGTGTGTTTATAAATTTGGCTAAGTTCTCTCTCCACTACACATTAGTGATAACCCCAAGGGCTACACCCTTAAATCCATTTCTTTAGCTTATATACTAGAGAAATCTTTCTCAACTTCCAACGTGGGACTATCTATTTTCTCCAAATTCTCAAGTTAGTACATTTCGAGTACCCAACTTTGGACCAACATTTCTTATTCATACAGAATAGTACCCGATGAGAGGTAGCAATCCAATCATTTTCCGGCACCGCCGGTGGTCGGAGCCCACCGAAATCAGGCCCGAAAAGTCTGCCAAAAATATTTCCAACATGTTCAGGTTTGGATTTGAAGGCTTGACCGGTTCCAGTCTAGAGTGGGTTAGGCACAACAGACAGGTCGGATCTTGTCAGATCTGGATCGCCTTGGATCTGGTGAGGGTTAGGCGCAACAGACGGATAGGGACTAGTTCGATGAGGGCGTAGATTGGGTTGGTCGGTTCAGGTTCTAGCCGGTTTGGAGCGGACACAGAACAGCAGCAAACCTGATTCCGGTTGCTGCTTATTGGAGACTAAAGGAGGCAGCAGCTATGGTTTCGGGGAAACCTAGCAGCGACAATGACGGGGCAAGAACCTACCCTTGCAGACATTGGCGACGACAGAGGGACCCAACAATGGTGGCGCGATAGTGTCGGTGGTGTTGTGGTCACCGACGGCGATGGTCGACGGAATAAGGAGATCTCTCTATCAAGATATATTGAATTATCTATATATTGGTTCGATATTGTAAAGGATGACGAATATAAAATTAGGGTTTATGTTTAGGTGTTTATCGTTTTGCTCAGAGCTTTATATCCTAGATATTCGTAATACCTAGCATACTGCTCCTACACGGTATATATAGTCAATATCAACTTGATGGGCTTATAGGGCGAACAAGGTTCGTCCAAAAAGTACACAATTCTGATAATCATGACCGGATCATCTGTATATAGCACGTGTCCTATAGAACATAATAATATAATATTGGAATATGTACGTATGAGACCTATAACCACAACACATTACACGTGCTTCACCCCTGTTATTATAATCATTTCCCTATTCCAGGAAATTGACATTAGAAATAAGCTTAAAGAATTTTTTAATGAGTGCTTTAATAGTGTAGTTTCATATGGGAAAAAAAAAGACAACGTTATAAAGTATATATCATCTTCCAATGTGTATTTAGAAAGGTAAAGAGCGATGAGGGAGTTTAGGAAAATGAAATGCATCAATATGTTTTGACCATTCCATGCTTATAAAAGTGATGTATATGGAACCAAAAAAAAAGTATGAGAGGTGAAAGAGAGCGAGAGCATCCCCATTCCCCAAAACAGAAGTCCCACCATCTCAGCTGTAGCGCCCCGAATTTCTAATATGATAACTTAGAAAATACGTGGCACAATCCCAGCATCAACTTCAATGTAATAGTACACATAGCTCAAAACACAAATAAATTTTCTTTTATTACAACATTCTTTTTCAAATGCAGCGGAAATACAAACACCTTGAACTAAAACATTCTTTTACAACACTTCTCTTTACAAAAATTTCACAAGGCTCTATTACATTACTTATAATCTCCAAGCTAAGTCAAGCGTACAGCCCCCAAACTCTAAGCAGCAACCTGCAACACATGAGGCTAGAGATGATCCCTAACCCCCAAACTAAAGGGGTCAGCCATAAATGGTGTGAGTGATATAAACAAACAAACAACATAAATGAACAATAAGCATGGATTCTTAAACAATGTGTACTGAACGAGAATAACATAAACTCAACATGTATTGTGAAGTAAGAAATGACAGTAAAACATGAAAACATCAGGGATAGCTTAACGAAGTGTCAGAAGAATCCTTCTCAAACAATTACAGCTCAACGGTGCAGTACAGTCGACTGCTTAAAGGACCAGTCGACTGTTCGCTGCCAATATTCGGTTATCGGTCATTTCAATACCACAGATCGGATACCCGGTTATCAGTCATTCTCAACACCGCAGATTGGACACCCGGTTATCAATCACTAACAGTGATTCTCAACACCGCAGAGTATACCCAACCCCAGAGATCAACGACTCTCACACCGCAGAATATACCTGTCTATCAATAAATCTCAATATTACAGATCGGATACCCAGTATTCAGTCACTCTCAACACCGCAGATCGGATACCCGGTATTCAATCACTAACAGTGATTCTCACACCGCAGAATATACCCAACCCCAGAGTTTAATGACTCTCACACCACAGATTATATCCAACTGTCAATAAATCTCAATACTACAGATCGGATACCCGGTATTCAGTCACTCTCAACACCGCAGATCGGATACCCGGTATTCAATCACTAACAGTGATTCTCACACCGCAGAATATACCCAACCCCAGAGTTTAATGACTCTCACACCGCAGAATATATCCAACTGTCAATAAAACTCAATACTACAGATTGGATACCCGGTATTCAGTCACTCTCAACACCGCAGATCGGATATCCGGTATTCAATCACTAACAGTGATTCTCACACCGCAGAGTATACCCAACCCCAGAGTTTAATGACTCTCACACCGCAGAATATATCCAACCCCGGAGACTAAAGACTTGAAAGAACATTCAATTTTAAGAAAAACTCATCAGCACCAGTCGACTTATACTGTAGTAAGTCGACTGACCCGAGAACAAATATCCATGATTCAAATAAAACGATCTAAGTGACATAAGTCGACTTATTAATCCATCAGTCGACTTACCCGGGACAAATCCCAATAATTTCAAGAAATATTCTAAGTACTAACAGTCGACTTAAGGAGGTTTAGGTCGACTGCCCTGAAAAGAAATCAACAATAATTTTGCAAAATAAATTTGAAGTATACCAGTCGACTGTGTCAGGGTCTAAGTCGACTTTCCAGAACGAATTTTCAATATTTAAAGATCACAACAGCTGGGTCGTACCAGTCGACTGATGGGTCTACCAGTCAACTGACGGCCCACGGTTTGCAAAATTTGGTTGTTCATAGTAATCGAAATTAGGGTTTTCCAAATAGAAGTCATTGTTACTAAAATAATTGTATTCAAATGTAACGACAATCTTAAACATGTTTTCAAGTAATAAAGAATTCATCAATCAAGATCTACTAAACATTCATAGATTCCTCATACATAAGACAATAATTACCATTACATTGTTCTCATACAAAATCCACTAAATAAACAAATATGTCAAACAATCAACAAACAATCATTCACATAAATCAAACTACAAAACAAGGTTCATATCACTCACCTTTAGAATTGAAAGATCCAATGAAAAAGTCTTTCTTTTTGCGAGATCCAAATCTTCCCTTCAATCACCAAAATATAAAATAATGAAATTTGAGTTATGCAGCGAATGACGGCTGCAACTCTCTTTATATAGGCCGGGAAATCAAGTTTTAGGGTTTCCAAATACTTTTGTAAAACAATCCCTTCAAAATACAAATACATATATATATATATATATATATATATATATATATATATATATATATATATATATATATTCTTGGAAAATTCATCTAAAATTCATTAAAATTAGGATTTAAAAATAAAATATGACCCTGAATCTCAACCGGTACTGTCCAGAAAATATATTTTGCATTTTAACCCTTAAAATGTCAAATTTACAAAAAGGTCCTTCTTTTCTCAAAAATTGCAAATAGGTCCAATTAATTTCAGAAAAATCTGAAAAAATAATAAATAAATTCCAAATATTAAATAATGAGTTTTCATGAAGAAAACTTGACTTTCAAACTCTTCATGAAGAAAACTTGACTTTCAAACTCCTCAAGAAAGTATTTGCACGTGTTCTGCACGTGTAAAAAGATAAATCTTTTAGAAAATATTCATTAAATCTCCAAAAAATCATTTAAATTCATTTTCAAATCTTTTAAAATAATATTTAAAAATACGGGGTTCTACATCAGCAACACCCACCATAGTTCCTTCATCCATAGAACTTCCAAACTAGCAGAGCAAGAAGCTGATAGGGCCATGGCCAAAAGATGGAGGGAAGATGCTTTGGACAGGAGCGAGGGGAAGAGACAGGAAGCTAGATGGTCCTTCGACAACTCGAATAGATCGAGAGGTTGCTCAACTCACAGAGATTACCATTCTTCCCATAGAGGGAAGACAAGTGAAACCCATAGAGTAGATGAGACTAGAGCTAAGGGAAAGATGAAGAGAGATGATTCACTCGATAGGGAAGACGACAGGGATAACCAAGAGCGTAAGCATACTACGTACGTAGAAGTCGCCAAGGGATCTGTGAGGAAAGCTTCGCCGACTAGACTCAGCTCAAAATGGACCTCACCGTCGGAGAAGACTAGGATCACCAAGAACGACGACGACAGAGAGTGGTTACTTGTGCGATCTCGCAAATCGATCAAGGCTAAGAAGAAGCAGGTTAGAGAGGGGTCAGCGTCGATTGGCTCTGGCCAGCAGTGCCACAAATGCGCTCTGTGGGGTCACTCGATCGCGCAATGCCCCAACCAGTGGTTCTGCTACGCTTGTTGAAGATCAGGCCATATCTCCAGAGATTGTCCCAACATGAAGAAGGTGCCGACTCCGTCGTCCACCGCTCCAAGAGCAAAGTCGCCGACTCCTAGAGCCTCACTCCCGCTCAAAACTGACTCCAGCGAAACGCAAGAGAGCTACGCGGGGGGCAGAGCGATGATTAAGGCGCTTATTACTCCGACTCCTCTTATGGCTGAGTTCGAGCGCCATTTTCGTATGTGCTGCGTGATCAAAGTTCAAAGTGGTAATCCACTAGCGAAGGACATCGAGAGCTTGCTATACGCAAACACAATCACATCGTAGACACTCCAATGGCATGTCCAATGCCTCAACATTAGCGTCTTCTTCGTCCACTGTCACGACGAAGCAAGGTTAAACGAAGTTCTAGGGAAAAGAGGTATGGGTACTGACGACTTCTTCGTTACCTTCTCCCAGTGGTCTCGCAATTACAGCACGCTCAAGGCGAACGAATTGCCTTCAATCTGGCTGCGATTGTTCAATTTCCCTTTCCACTGTTGGCTCCGTTCGGGGTTCCAAAACCTTGTTCAATCATTTGGCTTCCTCCTGGAGGTGGACAAGAGCACTACTACTCAGATGAGGAGGGATTTTGCACGTATAAGGGTGGGTTGCGAGAACTTCTCAGACATTCCATCCATGGTTCAAGCGGAGTTCGAAGGAGAATTTTTCGACGTCAAGGTTATCGTTGAGAAGAAGAAGAATGTCTCCTTTGGGAAGGTTTCGAGTAGGGAGGAAGATGAGAGGTCTGATGACAGGAACAGAGGCACCAATTGGAAGCGGGCGAAGGTTGAAGATGAAGGGGGGCCGTCCGATCTCCCAGCTCCGGATCATGGCCGTTCATCAAGTCTCAAGATTCAAGAGTCCATCCACATCGTAGACGAGTATGGATCCAATCTCGATGCAGCTTTCCGACCTGGTGTACGATTAGCAGGAATGAAGGAGCCAACGAAGATACTTGCGGTCCCTCAGCGGTGCGATGGGAAAAGCGCTCAGGATATCTGTACTGTGATTAAACCCATGAATCCCCAAAAGCCAGGGATTCTCAAGATTGCGTCTTTTGTGGACAATGAAGAGACAGAGCGGATATCGAGGGCAGTCCCAAGTTTTGCGTCGATGTCGAAGGACGAGCTGCAGGCATCCATTCAAAGAGCCAACGATGAACTCGCACGCAGAGCTGCCGTTGCCGCTCCATTTCAAAATGCAGATTTTCAGGGGATGGATGAAGTGGGCCTTGACGATTATAGAGCTATTCAAGATCCCACTCTCAAAACCGGTATCACTCCAAGGCCCAATTCAGAGATCTTAACTATCATTGAGGGAAAAGGGCCTGCAGGGGCTGTTCGTGGGCTTGGGCTTCAGCAGATCAATTTAGCTAAGGAGATTTTTAATCAGGTGGAGGTCATAGGAGAAAGTTCGAATAGGGTGACGACTCCTTCAGAAGGCTTAGGTGATCAACCAGATGACGTCCAGTTAGATTCGGACGTCTACTTAGAGCAAGATGATAATGTGGTGGTCCCCGAGATCTTGAATGGTATGATAGGAGCTTTAGAGGGTTTTCAAAGCGGCGGTAGCACATACGACTCAGAGTACGAAAAATGGGCGAAACAGGTTAGAGAGTTGGCAGGGGGTGGTGTAGGGGAGAGTGGAGGAGCGGGTGTGAACAAACATCAGGTGGATTCTCAGAGAAAAAGCAAGAAGCAGTTGGACAAATGGGGCTCGAGTGGCCCAAGTGAAGAGGACTTGATTAGAGCAGCGGCAAAAACTAGAGAACCTACCTCTGCCTGTCTAGGTAACTCTTCTGCTGATTTCTAAGTATTAAACCTTTTAAATGATGATTCTCTTATATATTTTGCTAGTCTTTACGGTCTAGCCATGGGTTCCAATAGAGAGGAGCAACTGTTTAGTGTTAATATTATTAGAGGGGTGAGCAAGAGCCAAATAGAGTAGAGTTATAGCTGTGGTGTCTAGAGTATAGGTGTTCGAGGTTATAGTTATTTATGTTATACATCTTTTGGAATGTTAGGGGAATGAGACAGAAATCTAAAAAGATGCTCATTAGTGATACTATTACTAGGCACAGACCCACTATCTGTGCATTTTAGGAAACTAGAGTAGAACCTCCGACCACGGCTGAGTTTCAGAACATTAAGGGAATAGGAGCTTTTGATTGGAGGTTTAAACCTTCGAGAGGTCTCTTAGGAGGCATAGCTATTGGGGTAGATCCGAGATTGTTTGAGATTATTGATGAGATCGCGGGAATATTTTCGGTTACGATTACAATTAGACGACGAGCCGATAGTTGGATTCATACGGTCACTTCAGTCTACGGTCCATACGAGCCCACCCAAAGGAGATTGTTCTGGGACGAACTTAGGCGCATTAGAGGAAGATGTAGGGGTCCGTGGGTGGTGGGAGGTGATTTCAACATTACAAGATTTCAACACGAACACCTTGGTAGAGGAGCGTCAAGGGGAGATAGGGAGGAGTTTAACGCGACTATCAACGCTCTAGAATTAGTGGAAATTGTCCCTACGAACAGGAAATTCACCTGGTCAAATCTTCAAGCCACTCCCACTCTGGCTAAATTAGACCGAATTTTAGTGTCCATTGAGTGGGAAGACAAATTTCCATTAGCTAGGGCCAAATCCATGATCAGATTCACTTCAGATCATACTCCGCTATCCTTGGATTGCGGAGTTAGAGAACGACGACGTAGACATCAATTTAGATTCGAAAAGTCTTGGACGTTGTGCGAAGGAGTGCAGAAGATTATTGAGGATTGCTGGAACGAACCAACCAGGCCTGACTCTGCGGTGGGTTGTTGGATTCAAAAGATCAGGAGACTAAGAGTTAAGCTGACACTATGGGCAAGATCTGAATTCGATCAAAACCAAAGGCTCAAAGAAGAAATAGGGGAGAGAATAGAGCAATTAGAACTTATAGAGGAAGAAAGAGATTTAATAGGGAGTGAATTTGACGAGTTCTACAGCAAGAGACATGATATTCTTCAAATACAAAAGATGGAAAAATATTATTGGAAGCAACGCTCAAGAATTCAGTGGTTGAAGGAGGGGGATGCGAACACCAAATTTTTCCATAGGACTGCTAATGGACGAAGGTACCAAAACCACATTTCGGGGCTGATGATAGATGGAGTCTGGTGCGAGAACGAGGATAGAATCAAGCTACACATCTACGAGAATTTTAAGGAGCTGCTAGGTAAGAGAAGAGAGCAAAGGTGTTTGATGAATCAGAACATGTGGAAGGATTCCAGGATTATCGGTTGTGATAGTATTGAAGGCAGCTTCACCGAAGAAGAAGTGGTTTCTGCTATCAACGGCCTAGGGCTGGATAGGGCGCCTGGTCCAGATGGATTCCCCCTATTCTTCACAAGCTTTATTGGAGAATTATCAAAGGGGATTTCATGCGCATCGTTCTAGATTTTTATAAAGGGAAAGCAGATTTGGATAGACTTAACTATGCGAACATTGTTCTGATCCCAAAGAAATCTGAGGTGAAAGAGGTTGGAGACATGAGACCGATCAGCCTTCTTAATAGTTCCTTTAAAATCATTACCAAGGTTTTGGCTAATAGACTGGTGCCACATCTAAAGGATATCATCGGGGAATCTCAGAGTGGCTTTATTAAAGGACGCGACATTATGGATAGAGTAGCTTTGGCGCATGAAATTGTTTTTAGGGCTCGCAAAGATGAAACAGGCGGCTTTCTCTTTAAAGTGGATTTTCAAAAGGCTTACGACTCGGTAGAATGGGAGTTGGTGGACGAGGCATTGTTGCTGAAAGGATTCGGCGAAAGGTGGAGGAAATGGATTTTTTGGTGCATTAGAGGAGGCAAATCGTTCCCCATTGTTAACGGGGAACAAGGTAATGAAATCTCCTGCAAGAGAGGATTGAGACAAGGGGACCCGCTGTCCTCGTTGTTATTTGCTATCGTAGCAGACGGGCTAGCGGAAATGATAGATAATGGCAGAAAGGAGATGGCGAACTTAGGTATTAAAATCAAAAGATTTAAAGACCCTATCTCTATCCTTCAGTACGCTGATGACACTTTTCTGCTTGGCTCGACATCGAAAGAGGATATCATAGCCATGGGCTCAGTCTTGAAGTGCTTCGAGGCATGGTCGGGCATGAAAGTCAACTTCAATAAGAGCCGTGTCATCCAACTCAGCGACAATTGCTCTGTTCCCATCTCATCGATCAAACAGATGCTAGGCTGCAGTCAGGACGAGTTCCCGCTCGCATACCTAGGGATTCCAATTAGGCCAGGGAAGCTTATTAGGGAGGACTAGCAACCTCTAATCGATAGAATTAAGAAAAGACTAGCCGGATGGAAGGGTAGATTTTTTACTCTGGGGGGCAGGATCACCTTGTTGAATTCTGTCATCAACAGCATCCCGATCTATCTCATGTCCATTTACGAATTACCAGTATGGGTAATTCACAAGATTGACAAATGAAGAAGGAGATTTTTGTGGAAAGGTGCAAACGAAGGGGGTAAAGGGATCCACCTCATCAGCTGGGGGAGGGTCTGCAAAAGGAAAGAATTCAGCGGTTTGGGCATCATCAACCTCAGAGACATGAACACTGCCCTTCTAAGTAAGTGGTGGTGGAAGATGGCTATCCGACGTAACAATGGTGGTGTAAGTCTCTAACCAATTATCGTGCAAGGAAGAAGTTCAGATTCGGAGGTAAAGGAATCCAAAGTAGGAAATCATGCTTTTGGAAAGGGGTTTACAAGACGGGCGATGCATTCCATTGCAACACCATTTGTAGGGTCAAAAATGGCAAGAATACAAGATTTTGGAAAGACAAGTGGTGCGGTAGTAACTCGCTGATGGGATTGTTCCCAACGGCTGCAGAGGCAGCCATCAACACTGATACACTTGTGTACGATGTCTGGAAGAACAACAGGTTGAGATTAGAAGTCAAGGATTCTCTGGATCAGGAATCTATTTACCAACTCCAACAGGTAGACAACTTCATTCGCATAGAGGGATGTGTCTTGCAACAGTCTGAAGACGAGAGAAGGTGGACACTGGAGGCAAATGGCAAGTTCTCGGTATCCTCACTATACAAATGACTGAATGACAGAGGACTTAGAAACGGGGTCGCGGCGGTAATATGGGGTATCAGCGTTCCCTCAAAAGTGAAAGTTTTTCTGTGGTTGGTGGAGAACGATGCGATTCTGTCCAAAGCAAATTTGAGGAAACTGGGATTTCTGGATTGCGTTAACTGTAATAGATGCCTCATTCACGAGGAAGATACGAACCATATACCTTTCAATTGCATCAGTGCGAGATGGGTATGGAGGCAACTAGGTCGAGTGTTCGGGGTAGGTCAATGCCCAGGGTCTAGTGCGGAGGTCAAGGGGGACTTTAGAGTTCACAGGATTAGAAAGGAAGTAAGAATATACTGGGAATTAATTGTCGCATCAACTATGTGGAACCTTTGGCTAAACTGTAACGACCTTTGTTTCAATAGCATTGATCATAGACCTTCATTTCTGATGCATAAAATTCAATTCTGTTGTTTTGAATGGACAGGGCTGCTCAATTCCAGGAAGAAGATGCGATTGGAGGAGGAGTAGCTCAGTGGAGTGGGGGGTACCCTTTTCCAGCTTTTGGGTTTAGTGGATGTATCTCTATTTTGATGTTCTTGTTTTGTTCAGGATGTAGTTTGTTCTAAGCTGAACTTTGATGATGCCCGCCTACGGGCTTTCTTTGTTATTTCGTCCTGTTTCGTTAATATCTTTTTAATGAAGCGATGACTTAGTCATCTTTTTATTAAAATTAAAAAAAAAAAAGGTGATGTATATGCTTAAGTGATTCATAAACTTAAAACAAAACATATTGCTACTAGATAAATAAAGAACATGTAATGTACATGTTTAATTTTCTGTCATAAATGTAACTTAGTAATTTATATTATGATATAAATAGTTGAAGCCAGATTTTAAAAGGTGTATATTTTTAATGGAGAGAGAGAAAGAGAGAGATGGTATTATATCTATATATTATGCTAATATGAGAGAGAATGTACCCCTCTCTCCTTTCTTCATTTTGAAATATAGAAAGGAGAACAAAAATAGGAATTCACACATATCTTAATACTTGCACACATCCAGCCATCATCTCCGCTCAATTTTCGACCGTCCAATCGTCCAGATGCGCATAGACGTGCATAATCGAGGCTCCCGATTGCGCCACGTCGCCACCCAATCACGCATGTCCAATTCACTCAGCAGGCGAGCCTATCACGTGATCAACGTCCCATATCGCGCCACGTCACCACATCTTCATGGCACCTTATTCCACTCAGCGGACGAGCACAGGCTCGATGAGCAATCCAGATTGCTCCAAAGATCACATCAGCTCGATAAATCAATAAAAAAATCACATAAAATGATTTAAAATTAGAAAATTAAATTAAAATTCCAAAAAATATTATTAAATACGAAAATTTAATTAGAAATTCTGAAAAATAATTAAAATTTTGGAATCTATACAATATATTATGCTAAACCACTTTTGTCTAGGATTTTTCTTATTTTTTCTTTTTAAAATAAAAAAAGGGCAAATGTAGAAGATAACTCCCCACTCTTACTCCATTCAAATTGAAATTGGAATCTTCATTATTATATAGATGTTATTAGATAAATTTTACAAAAAAAAAAAAAAAAAAAATCTTATTTTCTTATTTTTTTTAAAAAATCTTATTTTCTTATGTGCAGTATTACACAGGTTATGCTACATATTATATTATATATTATATTATATTATATAAGTTTGTGCAATATTGCACAGGTACACCAGTAAAACTATAAATAGACATATGGCATATGCTTTATATGTGTTGGCTTCACCCGCTTCTCACCCGCTTCACACAGTCTGAAATGTGGTTTAAAAAATTATAATAGTTTAACTTTTTTTTCTATTATTATTCGTTTTACCAACAGATTCATCAGTTAATATAAACTAGTTAGAAGCTTTAAGATATCATATAAATTTAGATAGACCAAGATATCTGACAGGGTGTGTTCCAATAGTCAATAGAAATATTCAGGTGATTAACGGTGTTTTTTCCAACAACAAAAAGGCAAGAAAGGGTGCATTATGACACCCTGAGCTAAAGAACATCCTACTTTGTCCATGTAAAAATTGATAATCAGTTTTAAGAGTAAGTTGCTACTAAGAATAAGCTGCTGTAGAGTATCGTCCCTTTCCTTCAATGTCTCCTTGTTTACTTCCCTTCGAGTTTGCAACAGCAACAACAACAACAAAAAGGTATAAAAGAGCCGAGCTTCTCGTGAAAGAAAAGGATGGGAAAGAGATTCACTGTTGGAGATGGAAACTCTAGGAATGCTCAGTGCCGCATCATGAAATAGTTAAACTCTGTATCAACATTGTCAAAAGCTTTCCTCGTCTGAATTTTAAATTTGAAAGAACGCCTTTTGTTCGATCCTTTAACCATTCCATGCGCACAAAGAGTGTAATCTGTTAGGATTTTAGTTGAGTTTGTAAATCACATCCAAGAGTTTCTGAAAAAAGAATACATTATAGCCATCCCGACCTAGAGAATTTAGTGGATTCATCGGGTGTTTTCTCTGTACCGTAACACTCTGCTAACCAGATGAGACGATACTTATAGTTAGCCTCTCCATGACTAATTTCAGTCATGTTTGTATGTATCATTATAGAAAAGCGGACCTTGCGAAAGAAATGCAGGCTTCTTCGTATGAAAGAAAGGGAATTTGATACATGAAAAAGAATCAAAGATGATACATCAGAAAGTACCCTCTTTTAGATGCACTGCGCATCAGACAATAGCAATAAAATTAGCTATTTGGATAAAATTACCGAGAAGTTAGCTGTAGGGTGATACATCAGATAGTTAATATAGAATATAAGTACCACAATAAGACTAGAATTTAGGGAAAACGAAAGAAGCTTGCATATTGGTTTTTGTTCTCTTATTCGTCTGAATCTCCCTTTGCAACCTATTCCGAACACGCATTTCTTATCTCCCTTCCTGGCACCAAAAACTGAACTCTGAGAACGAATCAAAACTAAGTCCGCCATTCAAATACCGTAACGGAAAAATTACGTCAAACTACCATCAACTTGTTTTACTTTACTACCTTGAACTTGCTTTAATATGCATGCCTAGGCATTGCCTTTTGCTTTACTGCCATGAACTAGGGTTGTCAAGTTTGAAAAACAAAAAAGTTCATGGCAGTAAAATAAAAAGAATAACAGTTAGGGACAGGCACGAGCAGCAGCAGCAAGTTGATCGTAGTTAAATAAAAATGCAAAATCAGCACATAGCAGCTTACTATAATTTCTCCATATTAACAGATGATCTAAATCCTTGCTATATCACAGAAGAAAAACTCATTCATATATCAAATATCCAATACTGAAAGCATCATCGTAAAAGAAAACAATGGAGCATTTAAGTTCTGGAAATAAATAAATAAACAACATGAAATTTTCCTGCCAAGAAAGTTGACAGACATAATAACAAACATGAATACAAAGGTTTAAACAGCAGTTACAGGGCTTGACTAATTAAAAGAAACAAATTCATATCGTTCTCAAATGACACAAGACGACAAGCACCAAGAACTAACGCATAAGAGTTTCAGAAGCAGCAAACACACAAGCTCGGAATATGACAAACTAGGAAAGCTTTTAAAGAAACCAAATAAAAATACTAGTTTACTTCCTCGTCTTCATCCTTAGTTTGGTTGAACTCGAGAATCCTAACCCCTTTTCCCTTGCTCGCTCTCCTCCAAGTAGATATACATAAATATCAGAAGGGTCCGTAGCTGATGTTATTTTGCGAGAGCATCTCCAACAAATCCATCTCCCTCTTCATGTTCTCACTCGTTGTAGTTATCGTCAATGGAGGTATTGTGGAATCCCAACCCATTGCTATCATGAACTCTCTATCACCGTCACTACTTCCTGGTCGGTCAAAGAATTGGCCCACATCACACATCTCATTATCGGTTTTTTTGTAGAGAACATCTTTGAAATTGCTCGGATGGGGTAGATCTGAATTGTTCACATTCGACATAGAAGAGGTGGTACTTGTAGGTGGCGTGCTTGAACTGGCAATTGATTCCAGCTGGTTTCCGGATATTGATGCAGACGATGTTGTTGAGGAAGGCACGGTCAAGCTCTTGATGTAGTTCTGTAAAACGGACCCTGATTTGGGGTATTTTGAGCCCTGAGAGTGCTTTCGGGAGAATTGCTTCCTCTTGGTTGCATTCCAGTGGTTTTTAATAGAGTTCTCTGTGCGTCCAGGAATGTGCTTCGCAATTTCAGCCCATTTGTTTCCTAGCTCAGAATGAAGTTGGATTAGAACCTTGTCCTCCTCCTCGCTCCATGTATCTTTCTGTATGGATTCATCAAAGAAGGTAATTCATATCTTATTTTTATTAGCATATGCTCCTCCTATATATAAACATCTGATATGTGATCAACACCATTCATCTTGATCTACATGTAGAATTTAGCTTAAGGAAGAAAAATTAAGTTGTATCAAACTTGTAGCCCATGCATCCAAGTGTATGCGCAAAACATAGGTCTAAAAAAACTATACATAACCACTCAATGCATGGTCAGACGAGTTTAATACAACTTGATTTGTTTCCCTTCCACTAATTTGGCATGTAAATCAGATGAATTTGGTGGATCATGGATTAGATGTCCCCCCATGATGTTCTCACACAGCTCATATAGTCTCTACCACAAATATATATATATATATATATATATATATATAGCTTCGGCTGAGTGTAAAATCATAGTGTATATTCTGTACGATTATTGGGGCCATTCATTGTGATCTTCGGACCCTAAAGTCATTGTGAATAAAATTTCATGCCAGTTAGAGATCATTTCTCTAGCTGCAAAATGTTCCATTGTTGAAAAAGCCATTTATCTTAGCATGATTTGACAAGTGGGAAATTCTCTTCATTTTGCAAACATTTAAGGAAATGATCATCATGATGAAGAATGCCACCCCTCATTAGTAAAATGTTACATCACATGATAGTAGGCCTATACATTAAACATTCATCTAAGGTGTTACTCTAGGTGTTACTCTAGGTACACTTTATATATACCAATACACACCCACTCAACCCTATTTGAGGCCTCCTATAGTTAACAGGGTTTATCTTATTCTCTGGTAGAGACTATATATATTTGATTTAACCAAAATTCCAATAAGTTAGGAAGAATTATGTGCTCCAAAAAATAAATACTTAGAATGAATTTAATATATTTATAGATACACTAAAACCTGCAAGATAACTCAGTAAGATGACATCAACCACACAAAAAGATATATTCAAGAAAATAGATTCTAAAAGCATGCTCCATCCACATGAAGTTCAAGATAAATTTGACAAAATTGCAGAAATAGTATACAGAAACAATTAGAAATCAAAATGGGAATGATTAAGGTGAGATTCAATTATATATGTACATGGGAAGAAAAGCCAGGAGTATACACTAAAATTCTAAACAAGTGATGACAATAAATGTTTATGTAGTTAGCATTGAAGACTATACAATGAAAATTCATACCTAAAGAAGAAGAGCAATGCTTCGTCCACTACCAATTTCAGTACATTTTTCTTTACTACCTTAGGTAGCACACTCCTATTGGAAAGTTCCCCTACCTACTCTCTCTTCTCCCACCTATTGGACTATTGGACTGTGGCACCTAAGGTAGTGAAGAAAAATGTAGTGAAATTGGTAGAGGGTGTAGCATTACTCAAAGAATAATGGTAAGGTAGGGAAATAACCAATAAGATAATATTAATTATTATTCTTCGACATCTATTTAACAAAAACTAATTATTTGATAAACTTTATATATTACTACCTCCTAGAAATATTTTATGAGTGAAAAAATCAAAACCATCTATGGGCATTGGAAACATCATATAACCATATACTTTCTCCACTAAAGAGGTTATTTCAAATAAATAAAGCTTAATCTGAAAAGAAATGCATAAAACTACATAGGAAGTAGACATCTCATCCCAAGTAATTACAAGTATCAAAAGTAACAAATAAGAGTTGCTAGAATTGAAGAACTTCTTATTTTAGTAACAAAAAGGCGGTATGCGGCGCTGCGCGTTTCTTGGTCGCATACAGCATATGCGGTGCATATGGGGCTGCATATGCCATTGGTTACCTTTTTTCAACCCAAAAAAAAAAAAAAAAAAAATCAAAACTTCGGGCCGGGGGGGGGGGGGGGGGGGGGGGAATATTTGAAGATCAGAAAAAATAAGGAAAATAATTGGAAAAATCAGAAGGAGATAAAGAATATACAGTAAAACCTCGCTATAGTAATAATGTTGGGACCAAACTAATCTCTAATATTATAATGGGAGAAGGCCTTAGTGTCATTTGTCATTTTGTCATTCTACCAACATGTGCAACGCACGTACATAACTAATATAAAGGAGGTTTCCGGTTCAAATCCTCCCTACGTCAGAATTTTTATTTTAATTTTTGAAATTATTAAAACGTGCATCGCACGTGTAAATTACTAGTTTTATTAATATGAGAAGGTTACAACTTAATAGCGGTGCAGTTACAAAAATTATTGTTTTGACCTAGTTATCCTTAGTGCAAGTGGTATTGAGGTAAAGTATGAACTACATTAATAATTAATTAATGGAGCATGTCAAATCCAAAGTATAGACATTGATAAAAGAGATAAGACATAGTTTCGAAAAACTAGTACATGTATCTAATTAGTGTTGGGAATATGCAAAGTCATCTTAAAAGTCTAAAATTTTGCATTCTCTTTAATGTTTTTTTCTGAATGTAAATTCTATAAATAAATTCTCTTTAATGTTTCATCTTAAACCTTTAATGTAACATAGCATATTTTTTTTGCAATATCCAGATAATTATTACTATGTGGAGGCAAGTTCCTTAAGACTGAACCTAGAAAAATTATAACATTGAATGTGGAGTTTATTCTTATTTATAACTGGCCCAAGTTGGGACCATAATATCTTATGACTAAATAGAGGTTATTCCTATATAGAGAATCTCGAGAGGTTTTACTGTATTAGAATAGCATAAGTGCATAATTTTATAATACAATTAAACAAAGACAAAACAACTTTAAAAATGCAGTTTGCAACGCTCATTAATTATCAAAGACATTCAACAAGTTGACAGCTACTAGTTGACAACAAGGAGACAGCAGCAAGAGAAAAAGAGAAAGAGATCCTAATTGAGATTCGAGAGTTGTTTGTCAATGAAAGAAAGAAGCAGCAACTGACCTTTTTTTTCATTTAAAACAGGTCCAGTCCTGGATCAGGTCGAAAAAGAGTATTCATACTAATTTAAATAAACCTAGTTGTCCACTCAAAGAATGTGAATATACTTGAAATGTGCTACCTCATATTTAAATATCCAATCGCATAATCATCTTTTTTTACAAAATCACCTATATGCTGCTCAAAAAAGATAATTCTTCACCTCATGGTGCATATTTGCCATAAATTCACCTTTTAAAACATCCAGTCGCATAATCATCTTTTTTTACAAAATCACCTATATGCGGCTCAAAAAAGGTAATTCTTCACCTCATGGTGCATATTTGCCATAAATTCACCTTTTAAAACTCTTTATAATGAGACCCTTGAAATTGAAGGGAAAAATTACAGGACAACTTTATGACCAACCATGCTTTATGGACTTGGACAGTTAACAAACAACATGTTCTAAAAATGAGTGTAGTCGAAATCAAGATGCTAAGGTAGATGAGTGGAAACACACTTACACGAAAAAATATGAAATGATAGCATATTGAAGAAAGCAGAGGTAGGTTACCCCCAACTGAAGATAAAATGGGGGAGGTAGTTTGGACATTTACAACAAAGACTGATAACCGCCCCAGATCGGAAGGAAATAAGGGGAGCAAAAAGTAGGGATAGACCCAAAACGACTTTGGTTGAAGCTATTAATTTGACAAAGGAGGTGACCATCAATAGAGTTGAATAGAGTTGAGAGTTGAGTGGGGAAGAAGATTCATGTAGCCAACGAAGAAAATGTTGGGATAAAGGCTCTGTGTTTTTGTTGACCTTAAAATGAAAATATTAGATGTAGTAAGAAAAAAGGATGTCAACATATATAAACATGTTACTACGGTGAAGTATAAGGAGAAGATACTTGTCATTGTTACTCCCAAATCATTTGTCCATTTAAGAGAATTTTTCCTAGCAGTTGTAATACACCAACAAAGATATATGGTGCTAAAGGGAAACAATATTTTCTAATTTTAAGTTGATTTTTGCCAAAAGGCTAAAACAATCTATTCATCTAACACCAAATAGCCTAGGATGTCAATTTCTTTGGAACTTCAAATTATTACTTTGCTGCCAAGTTTGAATCATTTTAATGATAAAAGTGTCATTCCACATATCTTAGGAGTACTGCAAAATTTGAGTAACTGTTATCGTATATATAGTAATTTAATGGTCTTTCCATACATGCGCAAAGCTTAGCGCATGTATACTCCATATGTATAATTATGTTGACATTCATTCGCAGCTATCAAGTATTAACATAACAAAATTTAGGGAAATGGACAATTACACTAATGGAGATTGTTTATCTATTATGAAGCATTTAAGTAATATGATATAGATGAACTTGACCACGCATCTAAATACTTTCTCCAATAAATAATATATGTTACATGGTTAAAGGTAGCACAATTATTTTTTTATAGGTTTAGGATAATGTTTTCTCCATTTGAAAGGATTTTAAACTATTAGTTCTGTATAAAAATAGTGTTCAACTAGCTATTAAGTAAATATTGATCGCTTGATTAAAGTGAGTCTTTCTTTGCTTTGCAGAAAAATATATGGAACTATTTCGTGCGCTCCCCAATTCATATAGTTGGGCATTTAAAAATCTGCAAAATCAATCCTAAGCCTTTCTATTGTGAAATATATAGATCAAGCTAGTAAATAAACGAAACATCGAGACTCTTGCTTAAATTTCCATAAAGTAACCAAAATTTGAAACCCTATAAGCAACTGCAAATTGCCATGCAATTGATTACAGAGATTGAATCAGGACAGTAGAGTATATATTATAATCACTAAGAACAGTCAAATACTTTATGAAACTTCCAAATAAATCCTAATTTTAACAAGTATATTGCAACCTTTCTCAATTTTTTCCAACTGATTGACTAAGTCAAACTTGACCATTAAAAGGCTATTCTTTGACGGTTAGAAATAACTAATAATACTAAAGCCTTCAGTTCCTTCTTTCTATTATATGAACCTACACTGGCAACTAGTCATGTCAATGATGAATGTGCTAATTGCATGAGTCACGGGATGTTGCATGATTTCCGAACAGTACTTTTATAAGCCCAAATAACAAAGCCAACCAACGCTCAACAGGCCCTAATAATATGCCCGCACGCAGACATATATGAATACATAAATAAGTCTGTCCTACATATATAATGGAGGACCATACTATAAATTTGACAGAGCCCGACTGAAACTGCATGTGTCAGCACAAAAATGTATATATTAGTACCTGGCTGCAAATCTATCGTTTAGTCATGCGTGCTTTGGTAGCACTACCAAAATGCAAACATATGTGGGCAAAATAACCAATAATATTCTGAAGCCCAATTTTTGTAATGTAAATTAGTATTGTGTACATGACTATATACGACGATAAGTATGCAAGAAAGGCAGTTAAGACTGAACAAAAATATAGTGAATAACTCATCCATAATACATTTGTCAAAACATAAATGAAAGTCTTTACAACAATATATGAAATGAGATCATCTTTACCTTTAAGAGATATATATATATATATAATTCTTTTTAAAATAAAAGGAAACCACTGGATGGGAAATGAGGAGAAAATGAACCTTGATGTTTGGCCGCAAATGGTTGTGCCATCTCTCCCTGCATTGCTTTCCTACCCTACCATTCAAGCTTTGAGCTATATGAGACCATTTCTTCAATCCATGTTGCTCGACCAATGTGGCTAAAATTCTGGGAGATAAAAGTAAATAAATCACCAATGCCAATCCATCGAACCATGTTTTATTAAGACAATTAATTCATCATCATATTGAATTACAACAAATCATAAAGCATGAAAAACGCACGAATACCATCTGACAACCTCTAAACCAAAATAATGATGACAAATTTTCATACATAGATACATGTGAGCAACAAATTAAAAATAATGACAATTTATAATTACCATGATAATGATAAATTATTATTTGAGAAACCATGAGAAAGATGGAGGAAAGTTACCCTGACATACAACTCTTACCTATCTTCTTCAACTGTCCATTGCCCTTTCACCACAATGGTTTTCTTATTGATTTGACCAGTATTTTCTGGCATCTGTATGCCCTTGCTAGCCATGTTATCTCCTTGACCACATAGTAAATTGTTACCATTAACAGTGTGATCGGCGAGATCATTAATTGTTTTGTTAACATATACATGCTCTATCATGTACCCATTGCCGCCCCTCTCAATGGACATCCGATTATACATCGATATATCCATATTTTGATGGAAGCTCCCACTAGACATCCCAATCGGGCTCCCAGTATTAACTTCACCCATGGATATTAAGTTGGTGCCATGAGTGTGGGTTTGCAGGTTAATATCATTGAAGAAAGAAATATTACAGGGGGGGACATTTGGGAAAATATGATTATTAGGATCACAAGAAAGATGGTGCAGACTCTGAATCATTTCTCTCCCTGCAAGAGAATCAAAAGAAAATGAACCATCTTTCATAAAGGATTCAAAAGAATCAGACTCCATGGAGCAATGAAAGAGAAATCTAGAGAGAGAGGGGGGGGGATAGGGGGGAAGGGGGTTTTTAGTAGAGGATAGAAACAATGAATGGTGTACTGATATATACTTTTATAAGCCAAAGGCTACCGGACAGCCGTTGATTTAAAGTTCAATCCAATGGTTCAAAAAGGTTAGTTACTGTGACCGTTTAGCTTCCCCTCTTCGTCAAAGAGAATATAGAAAGAGCAATCATTTCATAGACAATACTTTTTTTTGGAAGGGTCTTGGTCAAAGAAGTAAAAATGTCTTGCACTTAATGGCCGAAATGTGCAAATGTCGTGCACCCAATGGATCCATTAAATTCAAGGTGCTACTCAGTATGGAAGGTTGTTACAGAAGAACACATGGAACACCTATCTTAAGGTGGCTCTTTTAAATTACTGCTTGTCCAGATGTCAGGTTACCAAAGAACACACTGAATGCCTTCTTCCCCTTTTGGAAGACACACTTTACATGAGTCTTTCCCTTTCTATTTTGTATCAAGAGGATTTTTTTACTCAAAGGAGGAGCCATTCTGTTTTCTACTTCTCCACATTCTCACAGGCTGGAGTTTTCCTCTGATTTCTCAAAAGACAGGTCAAAATAGAAAGGAACATTTTTTTAGAAAACAGAATCCTCGTGTCCTTAAGGTTGGATTGGTAGCCAATGACCAACTGACCAACATAAAACTAAGTAGAATTTATATGGTAGAGAAGTGCTTCAAGAGTATTGCGAGATTGCAACAATATAATTTAAATGAATGCATCCGTAGAAAATTAGGGTAGTTCATACCGGAATGTCAGTCCAACAAAGAATAGTTATAGTGTCATTTAGGAAGAGTGATGGAATTGCATCTGCGGGAGCAAAAATGCTAGATCGAGAAGTAAAACTTGGATTTTTAGCCGGTTAAGAAAGATAGGTTGATAATATGAATATTTGATAGATGAGATGCACTCAGAATGGGGACAAAGGATTTACGTGGATAACGTCGAAGATTTAGGAATAAAGAATGAATTTTTGTTATTGTTGTCGTTATCGTTGACTAAAAGATTTGTTCCGATACAGGATATGGCTACTTAAACATAGTGAAGCCAACAATATAGAGTGATTCTTTAAGGAAAATTCATACCAAATATGCCCACAATGACATACTAAAGCCAAAGGAATAGAACAAAAACTTACTAGCCAGGCTGTTAAATTTGTGTCGGCGGAAGAGGAAAAAAGAAATAAATTGTTTTTAGCATGGCTTTAAATTCATTCATCAGCTATTAGTACAAAGAGAAAGTTAGGGGGCATTTCAATCACTTTTAGTGCAAACTATGGTGTTCTAATACAGACACAAGAAGTGGAATATGAAAAGATTTATGGATAAAACAAACTCTCAGAAGTCAAGATATATACATATGCAATGGATAAGGTAATAAGCCATATACATACTATGAAGAAGGTGTTGGTGTAACGTGTATGTGTTCGTTACTACAGTCGTGAAATTTTAGACTAAAATAGTCAATAAAAGCCAATGATAACTTAGGTATTCTAAGCATAGTTTCACTTTATGACATATTTCATTATTAAGAAACTTATAAACTTGCATTCACAGATCAGAAGGAGTTGAGAACCCAACAATTCATACATGACTTGTTATCTTCTAGTCAATGGTTCTTTGATATCTCGATAGGCATATCCACCATAGATACATATCTAAATATGCCATGGATACGGTAATAGTATATACACATACATATATGTCTGTGTGTATTCCTTATCTAGAGTTAATTTGTTGGACTAAAGTAGTCAAATTAAACACAATAACGTGGATATTCCCAATAAATTTTCAATTTATATCAATAGTTAAGTGAACCACCATTTCATATATCTAGAGTTAGTTGTAAACGTTTATTTACAAACCAAAAATTAATTTGAGTCAACTATTCATGATTTATATTTTCTTTAGTTTCAGGTGGGCTTTTTATCACGTAAAATGATGTATCCACCAAGTCTAGCATACAGCACACAAAGAAATATGGGTATGTCACAGAATGAAGAACCTACAAATAACAGAGTCCAAACTAAACAATATTATATTCTACTATTTATCTTGGGCTAAAGCTATCATTAATTAGCTAACAATAAAAACATTTTCTCCTTGGTTCTTCTAGTAATGTTTGGTCTAATTACTTATACTCTACCTGTTGCTGCTGATTTTGGTGTGGGGGCAAACAGATGAATTTGTGGATTCTTTTAGAAAAAAAAATAAGGCAAACATGTTGACTTTCACCGGCGTTTGACTGGTTTCTTGCCGCTGCTGTTGACCTGCAAAAAGTTCGACACACCGGGATGGATCTCAACGATGAACCCTCCGACGCTCTTGTCAGTAATCAGGAAGATTATGAAAGAGCTTTATGTGGAAAAAGATTGATTACCTTGTTATGGTGGGGGGAGAGGGGTATTTGTAGTCGTCTTTAGAGACAGTTTGGAGATAATGATTTATCCCTATGTCTCGGTATTTTTCGGATAAGATGTAGAGTTTAAATCGTTTCATGATAAGAAATTTGGTTTTAACCATCTCTTAGAGATTACCACGAATTTGAATTACTCTTTAAATATCTGAATTGGTTTGTAACGGGTTGCTACCCATACCCAATAGGACAAATCCGTTTTTGGATTATTGGGCTTTGAAGAAAGACCCAGTTTCCATTTCGGACCCGTTTGTAGGTAAAATTACCGTTTTACCCCTGAGAGCTTTAAGATTCGTGCCCGATTTGAACGGTCCTGATTTGGTTCTGTTTTTAGCCATATCACTACCTATTTCAAATTAATTTACTACTTAATATTTACTAGATTCCGTGTGCACAGCCTTAACATGGTTAAATGAATAAATAATCCAGATTTGAACTTTTCTAATCTATATGCAAGAATCATATAGTTTATTTCACGTGACAATTCACAGCCTTATCAAGGGTTTGAAACTAAAGAGACTCCTGAGAAAACCAATAGTCCGATTAGCGTGTGCACCCAATTGTTGGGGTACTATGACAAATACAAGATTATGGTTTTGGAAATGTTCACTTCTTGGAGCATAAATGTCACTTAAAGTTGTTGATTCCAATAAAAAAATAACTTTTATATACTATTTCCACCAAAAACCTTAAATGGGACAAAGTAAAAATAAAGTAGAGGATTTTTGCAGTATCTCCAATGTCACCATCAAATTAAGCACTAAAAACAACAATAACTCAAACAAAGAAAAACCAACAGGATAAAAAAAGTGTGGGTGAAGATGTTTGCTAGCTGAGAGGTTAATGGCAAGTGAATCATCTGTTATAACTAATAATTACCTTCATACACAATTAGAACCAAAATTATGAAAATGCAAGGGCAATGGAAACAGTAAGTAACTTGGATCACCTTTATTATCCCGAATTCAAGTAGAGGAATAAAAACAAAATTTTGGATCTACATTAACATCACTGTAAGAAAATAACTGTCATAAGATTATAGAAATTGCATAAACCTCAAAACCACTATATCTGCAATAGTCTATGGTAGAGTGGCAATCTTCTCGTTCACTACCCCAATTAGCATCAGAAAAACTTGGGTTGATGGGTTTTGATCAAGGAATCTTGCCTCAGCTTGGGTTGTTGGTAGGCCATGACCATGAGATTGGTTTAGGTATATAGAAATACAGTAGTTTTCTTTTTAGAATAGGTAGCATACCATATAAACAAGGAACGAGAATATGAACATATATATATATATAAAGTAAGAGGAAGTATACCAAGTCGATTGATTTGGGGTCCATTTGAGTAAAAATCGTTTCTTTGGCGAATTGGTGGCCTTCGTTTTCCATGATTCGATTGGGTTGTGCTGTTGCAAAATTCTAATAAATGGGAAAACTAAATTAATAATGGAAGAAAGTTCGATTGAAGATTGAAATAGTTAGAAATTGAGAGAGAGAGAGAGAGGGAGACAAACTTATCTTAAGAAGACAATGGGGGGAGTTGGAAGATTGAAGAGGAAGAAGACGTCACGTGATTGCACGTGGTTCGAGTGTTACCCCCCACCGAACTAAAAAGTTTTTCCACGCTCTGTAGTCACCAACAAATGTTTCCCCCTGTGCACAAACTTATATAATATAATATATTTTAGATAAAATTAGTTTGCCATTATATATTGTATAGATTCCAAAATAATAATTTTAGAAATTTTAATTTAATTTTCTAATTTTAAATTATTTTCTGTAATTTTTATTGATTTATTGAGCTGGTGCGATTTCTAGAGCGATCTGGATCGCTCATCGAGCTTGTGCACGCCCGCTGAGTGAATTGGATATGCATTATTGGGTGGCGACGTGGCGCGATCGGGAGCCTCGATTACGCACATCTTCACACATCTGGACGATCGGACGGTCTAAAATTAACCAGATGTGGTGGCTAGGTATGTGCACGTGTTAATGTACGTGTGAATTCTTATTTTTGCTCTTCTTTCTCTATTTCAAAATGGAGAAAGGAGATATGATACCTTCTCTCTCCTATTAGCATAATATATATATATATATATATATATATAGAGAGAGAGAGAGGAGTGATCCAATGAGAAACACTCTTAAATGAGAAAATGAGAAACATTGATTTTGACCATTGGATATGAGGGAAAATAGATGAATGGCTCTAATTCATTTGGATTAATTAATTGAAAATTCGGTTTTTTTTCTACACATCTATTAAAAAAAACCAAAAAAAAACCAACAGCAAAAACCCAAACATATTTTCTGATATCTTATACCCCCCCAAAAAAACCCAAATTAAAGAGTATGAGACCATGGAAACAAAATGCAAGCCACATACTAGTAACGCATAGCACCATGTGCATGCTGCACAATGTCACCCTTCAATCACTAATTCTATGCAGAATAACCACAGTGCATAGAACTCAATAATAAGACATGAGACTCTTAAAACAAATATTTTCTCAATGTCTAATGGGTACAATGGAATCACTTTCTTAAGATCTGCAATATTTTCTCAAGAACAAAAAATAAAATTACATCCTAAAGCCTCAATGCATATTTCTCAAGATCTGCAATATTCTCAATGTCTAATGGGTACAATGGAATCACTTTCTCAAGATCTGCAATATTTTCTCAAGAACAAATAAAATTAGATCCTAAAGTCTCAATGCATATTTCAAGTACCAATGCATATTTCAAGTAGGGTCATCAAGTAGATCTTATAAGATCCGCTTGCAGATACACTGAGAATTTGTAGGATCCATCTGAGCATATGTATACAGGGGCTTGGTAGTACGCATATTTGCTTCTCCCATCCAGTGATGGAGAACTTTATTTTATTTTATTTAAGTTTTTTAGCATTACAAAGCCACCAAATCAAGAATATAAAAACAGAAGTACACCAAACAGATGCGAACTTCTGCATAGAATTAACGAAAGTTAGGGTTAGGAAAAACACTGAGATGTTTTTTTAATTTGGGGTTTTTTTTTTTGGTGTATAAGATATCAAAAATGATGTTTGGGTTTTTGCTGTTGTTTTTTTTTTTTGGTTTTTTTAATAGATGTGTAGAAAAAAACCGAATTTTCAATTAATTAATCCAAATGAATTAGAGCCATTCATCTATTTCCCCTCATATCCAATGGTCAAAATCAATGTTTCTCATTTTCTCATTTAAGAGTGTTTCTCATTGGATCACTCCTCTATATATATATATATATATATATATATATATATATATATATATATATATATATATATATATATATATATATACACTAGTGTTACCATGTGCAAATTGCACAAACTAAAATATTTTTAACATGCTCATAAAATTATATGGAACTTAAACAATACAATGATGATATGCACTATGTTTTTTTTTTCCAGTTCATCTTATCTAATAACATGTGCTGCTCTTGTCTGGAAAACCCAAATAATAATATTTTTATCTATTTCGGTCATATTCTTTGAAACTACTAAGGGATATTTCATTAGTTCATATTCTTTTATGATCATGTACATGCACAGTAACTTTAGTTCTTAAACAAAAATATAAAAGTCATTAAAGGACGGAGGTGACCCTATTCAACACCGACACTAAAACATAGTTAAACCCTAGATCCCTAAATTTAGAGATACCCCTTAACTATTTCGATCACAATATAATTAAAAGATGACAAATCTACAAATTAACAAATTCACATTTTCAAATCAACCAACATCATTCTATATTTCTAAAACAAAGAAAAAAAGTCGAATAAATACTGAAGTTGAGCTTACAATGCAGTAATAGGTGGTGTTACCGCTGATTTCGGTGTGGGGATAAACAGATAGAATTTGTGAGTCCGAGAAGAACCTGAACAGTTGACTCAGCCTTCTTGCTCCTGCCGTGACCTGCAAGGAAGTGCGAAACACCGGGGTTGATTCCGGCGACGCACCCTCCGACGCTCTTGTCAGTAATCAGAAAAGATTAAGAAAGAGCTTAAGTGGTGAAAAAGTAATTAACCTGGCCATGGAGGTAGAGGGGTGATATTTATAGTCGCCTTTGGAACGGTTAGGGGCCTGATTTCCTGCCTAACAGCCAGGAGGAAAATCCTCCTATTCTGTTCTGGGAAATTAGCCCCTGATTCCCTGGTGGGAGTCAATCAGGCCTGCTGATTTGATCTAGTCAAATCAATGGCCCTGATTCTCCTCTTGGTGAACTGGACTTGTATCGGGTCGGGACCCGTGCCTAGTTAAAGTGGATGCGTTCGCGGGTTGCTGGTTCTGTGAGAAGGAGACCCAATACCCGTTTTGGATCCACTTGTATGTGAAATTACCTTTTTACCCCCGAGCATGAAGATTCGTGCCCAATCTGGACGGTTCCGATTTAACCCCATTTTTAGCCATATCACGAGCCCCCCACTCCTAAAGACTGAGCGTGATCAGTCTTTGAGGAGTAGTTTGACTGTTTTGTGGGCTAGTGGAGTTGTATCGGAGTCCATATGGTGGACTTAGAATCTCGAAGGGGGTTGTGTGGTAACTTTTTGATGCCATGTGTTGTTCTCCTGCCTTATCCAGTATTTGGCGTCTTTCATCTATTTTTCTCGGATTATTCATTTAATTTTGCGATGTGCTTACTAATTGTTCGGGGGCCTGAACTGTACATTCTAGGCAATAATTGTTCGTTCAGGGGCTCAAAAATATACCCCCGAATTTTTAATTATTTTCCAGAATTTTTAGTTAATTTTCCCGAATTTTTGGCAATTTTTTCGCAATTTTTAAATAAATAAAACGAATTAAATAAATAAAAAATGATTTTTAATACTGATTTATGGCGTGGCGCAATCTGGACTTCTGATCATTGTCGAGCGTGATTTTCTGGGAGATCTGACGGTCTCCATCGCTCGATGTCTTTTTTCTCCATTTTCGAGCTCGGAATGGCACTTGCTTGGCTGCCGACCGGAGATTAGGGGGCTCGGCGATCCGAGCGACGTGGCGCAATCTGAGCCATCGGATGGCGGCACGTTTTCCAAGAAAACATTATCTTGTCGTTTAGTGACCTCGGCGCTCAATCTGGACCGTTCATCATTAGGAGCGTGAATTTCTGAAAGATCCAATGGTCATAGTAGCTCGGTGTCTTTTTTTCTCCATTTACGAGCTCGGGAAGGCACTTGCTCGGCTTCCGACCGAAAACAGGGAGTTTCGGCAGGACGAGCGACGTGGCGCAGTCTGAGCCATTGGATGACGCGCGCATCTCTAGGCGGGCACATTTCTCAAGAAAACACTATCTTGTCATTTAGTGTTCTCGGCGAGATCTGGGCCGTCTGATTGAGATCATGCGCGAAAGTTGAGGAGAAAATGTGTTTTCTCCGTTTGCGAGCTCGGAAAGGCACTTGCTCGGAATCCGACCGTAGACAAGGGGTCTCGGCAGGACGAGCGACGTGGCGCAGTCTGAGCCGTTGGATGACGGCACGCATCTCTAGGCGGGCATATTTCTCAAGAAAACACTATCTTGTCGCTTAGTATCCTCGGCGAGATCTGGGCCGTCTGATCGAGATCAGGCGCGATTCTTGAGGGGAAAGTGAGTTTTCTCTATTTGCGAGCTCGGGAAGGCACTTGCTCGGAATCCGTCCGGAGACAGGCGGTCTCGGCAGGTCGAGCGATGTGGCGTACTCTGTCTCGAGATGATCCTGTTCCCAAGGGCATTAATGGTGCTTCGGTGTTCGCACGGCGCTCCATTTTCCCAAGTTAATTAAGGACAACTCCTTCAATTAATGCGTGGCGTTTCAAATTCCGAGGGTCATAATGGCTGGACCTTGGAGGGGAGCTTATAAGTACTCCACTCCCTTTGTCATTTCAATCGCACCAAATGTAGAGTTTCAAACTTCGGGGGCATTGGCCTTGGGTAACTTGTCTTTCGAGGTCCGAGGGGGTTGTCGCTCTTTTGCCTTTTTCTTCTCCCGTTCCTGACGGCCCCAAAGCGGATGTCAGGAGCGGGGTGGAATGAGGCAGTAGTGGTGACGACTATGGTTCGGACCTGAGGGATGAGTTACTTCAGAAGAACGGGTGGTTGCCTTGTTGCCTTGTTCTTCTCCCGTTCCTCACTGTTCCGAAGGGGATGTCAGGAGCGGGAGAGAATGAGGCAGTAGTGGCGACGACCGTAGTCCGGACCCGGGGTGTGAGCTGCTTCGGAGGGACGGGTGGTCGTTCTCCCACCAAGATCTTCTGCCTACTCTGTTTGCTCCGCAGCGGGTTTCAGGGTCGGCAGAGATCTTGGCGGGAGAGGTGATCATCCATGTCCGAGTCCGAGGGGTGAGTTCGTCGGAAGGACGAGCGGTCGTTCTTCCGGAAGAAATGAAGGGCGTTCCGGGCAAGTTGTTTGTGACTGTGAAGGCGCGGTTGCCAAAGCATGCCGAACCTTTGCAGTTGCAATCGACTGGCACGAAATGGCTTGCTTCTTCCGATCTCCGGGTGTTGATGGGCCCCCTCCCATCTCTGTCTTCCTTCCGGGTTGATAACTTCTGATGAATGTCAACCCGGAGGAGTTAGAGATGGGGGGAGTGCCAATCTGTTTGTGACCGGGCCCGTGGGTCGACGGGATACCGACCGAGAGCAGGGCCCGGGGGGTGCTCGCCGAGGGCAGTACCTTAAAGCTTTGAATCAAAACTTTTTCTGGTTCCTTTAGACGTAGGTGGGGCATCCGAGGGTTCAGTCGTCCGAGCGATGTGGTGCAACCCGAGCCGCTGGATGAAAGTAAGTTTTCCCCGTTTGCAGGCTCGGGAAGGCACTTACTCGGATTCCGATCCCATTGCGCCGAACTAGCTGGCTTGGTGAGGAAGGCAGTGGTGATGGGCCTTCGCGACGTTTCGAGAGCAACCCAAAAGTCGCGAACTTTCGTTTGGAAGTCCAAGGGACGTTCCTTTTTACTATAAATCTTCATCCCCCCTTAGACCAAGTCTCATTTTTTACTTTTACTCTCTCTCTTCAGTTTTCACTTTGCTTCGAAGTTTTCAGCTCTCTGGTGGTGGTGCTAGCTGTCGCGGTAACGTTCCTTGCCTCCGGTGAACTTTCCGACCGTACATATCACTTCAAGGTCAGTCTCTTTCCCTTCTCTCTTAGAAAAAATGGTTAAGATCACGGATGAGACCCCGCCTCGGAGCAAGTCGTTGGCCGAGGGGATAAAGGGAAGGAGGTAGTGGAGCCGAGCGATCAGAGTGTCGTTCGTCCGGACGGAGAGGGCGAAGTGGCTGAGCTGCCCGAGGAGGTCGTGGCGGTGTCCCGAAAGGGCAAAGCCGTGGTCACGATAGTGGAGACGCCGAAGAGAGCGGGGGCGTTCGGTCGGCAGCCTATCGCCCTGTCGAGCGTGGGAGGCGTCCGGGACTATGACGAGGGTACCTTGGAGAGAGTCACCCAAGGCACGGCTAAGCTGGTGGAGGAGAACGAGCCGAGGGAGCTGTCCGAGGTGGACCATAGGATCTCGTCTCTTACCGAGACCGATCTTCGTCTGATCCGAGAGGGTTTCCGGATCCCCGCCGACTACGGACTGCTCCTCCCTGGGCCGGGTTTCCGAGCCAACACAAAGTCCTCGTCGGACGTGTGCGTCTTTCTGGTCGACTCCCTAATTGCCGGACTCCGGTTTCCCCTCCACCCGTTCGTTGTGGATGTGTTGACATGGTACGGGTTGAGCCCCGCCCGGCTGATGCCGAACACATGGAGGCACGTTACGGCATTCGTCCTCCGATGCCAAGAGGTCGGCGGCAAGCCGACTATGTTCCTCTTCCGGAGCCTCTACCGACCCTATCAGCCGAGGCGAGACGAGCAAAGGTTCTTTCTTTCGCCCCGAACGGGCGTGAAGCTGATCGAGAATCCAGACTCGATCAAACATTGGAAGGAGAAGTACTTCCTCATCCGAGCCCCGGCGCCGTGGGTGATACCGACGGTTTGGGAAAAGGAGGGTCTGCCCAAGCAGACCAAGAGGGAGGCGCCGCTGAGTGATGAGGAGGCGGAGGTCCAGAGGAAGCTCCTCGCCCTGCCAGCGCTAAGCTGGAAAGATATTACCGAGGAGCATCTGTTCCGTGGGGGTCTCAGTCCGATCGACCCTCGTATGCTTCTGGTATTTATACTCTTTGTTTAAAGTTCATGAAAATTTTTCTAAGTTTTTTCATTCGGCTTTTGCAGGGACGATGAAGCTTGATTACAAGGCTCTAGTGGCGAAGGGCAGATCGGAGCAGGAGGCGAAGAAGAAGAGGCCTTCGGCGGCACCTCAGGACAGCCGAGCCATGAAGAAGCCTTCGGTTGCGAAGGTTGCCGACCAGCCGAAGGTCATGGTCCTCGCGGAGGGGGAAGTCATGGTCCTCGACCCTCCGACCTCGAATGCGCCGGTCCTCGACCCTCCGACCTCGGATGCGCCGGTCCCCGACCCTCCGACCTCGGATGTGCCGACACTGATCTCGAAGGGGGATGCTCCCGGCTCGTCGAGCGGTGTGTTCGGCGCGAAGGAGGTGCTGTCCCTCCAAGTTTCGCCCCTCACTGCCGATGCGGAGAAGATCTTGATCGAGCGTCATAAGCAGATCTTCGTCCCCAACTGGCAGGTGATGAACGTCGACGGCTTCTTGGGCGACAGGAACATCTGCATGGAGGCGGTGAGGCACCTGCCGACCCCGAAGGATCGAGCGACCCTGAAGGCCGGGATGGCAGGGGACGCCGTGATGCAGATTGCTCGGAATACTATGTCGGTAAGTGGGCTGAGCCCTCCTTCATCCAAATTTCTTCCTTAGAACTTTTCCAAGTCCTTAGGTTCGGGTTTTAACGTGTTGTTCTCTTTCAGACTCTCTGCGACTTCAACTTCCTGGTCGAGGAGTTGGCGAACAAGGAGCGGGAGAAAGAGCGGGAGAGGGCGGAGCGCGTCAAGGTTGCGCAGCAGCTTGACGCCGAGCAGCTTCTCTCGACGAAGAAGGTTGCTGCAGTGGGGGGCCTGGAGAAGCAGCTGGCCGACGCCATTCAGCTGTCGAAGGACACAGCGGCCAAGCTTGAGAAGGAGGCAGCCGAGCTGAAGGAGGAGCTGGCCAACGCTCGGTCGGGAGCGGAGAAAGAGGTTGCCGAGCTGAGGGAGGCGCTGGCCAAGGCTCGGTCGGAAGCGGAGACGGCTCAGAAGAGGGCCGAGAAGATCAAGGCCAAACACCTGAAGAAGGTGAAGAAGGTGAAGAAGGCCGTGCAGGAGGAGGCCGCGCAGCACATGATCCAGAACATGGAGGATGCCTACGGTCGAGCCCAGCTCCACGTAGCTGCCAAGAACCCGGGCTTCGACACGTCCTCCTACCATTTTTACGACCCTGTGGAAGGGGAGGAAGGGATTACCGAGGGTCTGCTCGGCCCCGAGGGAGAGACGGAACCTGTCGAAGGCCCTGGGGAGACCGAAGCCGAGGGCGAGGAGGAGGATGACTCCGGAGAGGAGAGTTGGAGTGAAGGCGGAGGCGAGGGCGATGGCGAGGACAAGACCGGGGGGTCGACGGACCCGAACGGCAAAAAGGTCGACCCCTGACTCGGTTGTCTTCTTTTAGTTTTTGTTGTTTTGTTTTCTTTTTGTAAGCCTCATTGCGGACTGGCCACCGCTTGTGTAAAACTTTCACCTCGATTTTGAATGAAAAACATTTTGTTTGGCCAAAATTTGTCCAAGTGTTGAGCTTCGGATTTGTGTGTGACTAGTCGTAGATGTTTTCGAGTGTTGGGTATCGGATTTATCTCTGCTTTTCAGGTGAAGTTCGGTCCGATCACGGAGGTTGTCTACCTTCGGAAGGAGCTGGCCAAAACGAAGCGTGAGCTCTCGGACAGCCGACAGAGGCGGTTTCTCCTGCTCGGCCAACTGGAGGAGACGAGGGCAGCTCTACGGAGGTACTGTCGTGAGCTGTGGCAACTGCGGAAGTACCCCCAAGCTCCTTGTCCCGGAGGGGAAGTCGAGCGGCTCCGTGGGGAGCTTACTGCCGCCGAGCAGAAGAATGACGACCTTTTTGCCGAGGTCCAACACTTGGAATTAGCAGAGAAGGAACGCTCGGCGGCAGAAGAGAAACTGACTTCCGAGCTGGAGAAGGAATCGACCGAGCGCAAGAGGCTATTGGCCGAAGTCGATAGGCTCAGAAGGATCACGATAGATAGGGGGATAGAGGTCACCCACTTCTGACGGCTTGTGACCGATGGCGCCACCGTCTCCGGCTCGTCAAGACCCTCTCGTCTGAAGAAGACGGCAAAGGACGACGTTTTGAGAGACAGAATCATTGAACTGGAGGAAGAGGTTGCGTCGCTCAAGCCTGCGCCGGAGAGGGCTAACGTCCGCAGCACGTCGTGCACTCGTGAAGAGAGCGAGAGGGGGATTACGTTTTACGAACTCGCGACACGCTCGCCTGTGACCAGACGTAGTCCAGCCGACGCTCAGAGCAGTGCGGCTGTCTCGTCGAGCGGGGCCTCGGTCGGTGCCGCCGTTAGAGCCAGCAGCGAAGGGGGGTCGCGCTTCGTTGGTTTAGGATCGAGCTCGGAGGGCAGGTCTCGTCGTCCTCATGTTTCCTTAAACCGAAGCGTTCCCCTTCCGAAGAGGAACTGACTATGTCGCTTCGTGTCCCTTCTGATTTGTTGTAAAATGTTGTTGTAGACTTGGTCTTGTTGTATTGTGGAACCATTATGTCTGAATATGATTGGAAAATTCTTCAAGTGTGGTGCCTCGGAAGTGTATTGAAATCTTGTTGTTTGCTTTCCCCTTTTTTCAGCTCGAGGCGTCCGATTCATACGCTGATCTGTACGGCTCGGATGATGACTCTGAATCCGGAGCCTCTTCTGGGACGGTGGCTCTGAGTCCTAGGAGCGTCGAGCTGGAGTTACGCCGGGCTGAGGGTGAGCGGGCTCACCTTTTGTCCGTCCTCGACCTAAGAGAAGCCGAGATCCAGCGTCTGGAGGATAGGATCGCCGAGCTGAACCCTGTAGAAGGGGACGAGGACTCGCAAACCGCATTCAGCAACGCTCTTCGGGTCAAGTGTATTCGGCACAACCAGTCGAAGGTCATAGCCGAGCGGGATGATTTGCTCTCGGAGATTCGACACTTGCAGACCGTGGTAGCGAAGCTCCGGAACGGTACAGGGGAGCTACCAGCCGAGGAGGACGAACAGTCGGCTCAACAGTCTAGTGAAGATCTTTCCATATGAGGTCTAAGTGTAGTGGGTCAGCATCGTGTATTTTGTTTCCAAACACTTTGCAATCATGTGTTTTGTATTGAGGTCTGATTGTTTAATAAAATATCTTTCATTGCACTGCATATTTGTCTTGCTTATAACTGTGTTGGTCGCGCCGAGGTCCTTGAACCGAGTGTGTTAGTTACGTCGGCGAGAGTATTTGAACCGAACGGGTTCCCATGAGTACAGTGTTTTGTCGTTTAGCGACTCTGACAAGGTACGGCACGAGTTCTTAGGCGGCTCTGTCCCTTAGAAAGTGCTATCTTGTCGTTTAGCGTCGGTGGCAAGATCTGAGCCGTTGGGTGTTGGCACGAATTTCGAGGCGGCTCGGTTCCCAAGAAAACGCTATCTTGTCGTTTAGCGCAGGTGGCAAGATCTGAGCCGTCCGATTGAGATCGTGCACGAAAGTTGAGGAGAAAGTGCGTTTTCTCCGTTTGCGAGCTCGGGAAGGCACTTGCTCGGTGCCCGACCGGAGACGTAGGGCTTCGGTCCTCTGGAAAAACTTGAACAGACTGGGAGCCAAGTGCTGGAGCCCGGGACCATCTTGGTGGCTCGACGGTTGTGGGAGCAATTCCGAACGGCGATCTACCCCTGGCTCGTCCGGAGGCAAGCCAAGGAGGTAAAGTCGAGCCGAGTGTTGGACTCCGAACCATCGTTGTAGTTCAACGGCTGTGGGAGCAATTCTGAACGGCGATCTACCCCTGGTTCGTCCGGAGACGAGCCGAGGAGGTAAAGTCGAGCCGAGTGTTGGACTCCGAACCATCGGTGTAGTTCAACGGTTGTGGGAGCAATTCCGAACGGCGATCTACCCCTGGTTCGTCCGGAGACGAGCCGAGGAGGTAAAGTCGAGCCGAGTGTTGGACTCCGAACCATCGGTGTAGTTCAACGGTTGTGGGAGCAATTCCGAACGGCGATCTACCCCTGGTTCGTCCGGAGACGAGCCGAGGAGGTAAAGTCGAGCCGAGTGTTGGACTCCGAACCATCGTTGTAGTTCAACGGTTGTGGGAGCAGTTCGGAACGACGGTCTACCCCTGGTCCGTCCGGAGACGAGCCGAGGGGATGAGGCCGAGCCGAACGTGGACTCCGAACCATTGGTTGAAATCACAATTTAAAAAGCAGGTGATAAGAGGGGGAAGAAACATGCGAATTCACAAACATAATAGAGCTTTCTTTATTGATAATTGACGGCGAACCGTTTTACATAGTACAATTTATGAAAAATGGGTTACAAGTCGAAGGACTGGAATGGCTCGATACTCCATGATACTTAGAGTGGCGCCGGAGCGCTTTCTTGGTATTTCAGGAGGTGGTCGGCATTCCAGGTCCTCGGAAGCTCTCTGCCCTCTAGGTCTTCAAGACGATATGTTCCGGGCCGAACTACCTTTGAGATCCTGTACGGCCCTGTAACACCCCGCAAAATTGAAAATTATAATTTTGCCCCTGGGTGTTACGCACGTATATTTTGTAATGAATTTCACTACATATTTTGGATTCGTACTATTTATACATTTTCCGTATTGATTTTTCCCTATTCTGAGTCAACAAAAATATAATATTTCAATCCCTGGAATTTACGTGCTTTATACATGTTTTGATGTACGTGTTTCCACCACTACGTATAATATTTTCTATAGGTTTAAATTATTTATTTTTATGTATTTAAATCTATTTTATAAAATGAAAATTTATTTTCCCCTTGTTTTTGATTAAAATGCATTTTTCAATTTTTTCTGCACGTATGGTGCACGTGCAAATTTTTATTCTCATTTTGCTACTCTCATTTTACTATTTTTAGCATGCATTAGTTTTATTTAGCCTTTCTTTTGATCCATGGACCTATAAACTAAATGTGGCCCATTAGGAAAGGAGCCCACTAGATAATTAAATAAATTAATTAGTAATGAGCCCATGTAGCAAGCCCACTAGATAATTAAATAAATTAATTAGTAATGAGCCCATGTAGCAAGCCCACTATTAAAATCACATTTTTAGTTAAACATGTACTAATACATGACAAGTTACACATATTAGTACACATTTAGAGTTATAGAAATGTGTTCATATTTGTTTATGTATGTGTGCATGCATACACAAATGTATTTGGACCATTTTTTGGGCAAGGAGAGGAGAAGAGTTGGTAGGTTGAGTTAGTGGAGAGTGGGGAGATGAAGAGATGAAGGTTTTAGGAGTTAGGAAAGTGGAGAGTTGTAAAATAAATTTGAAGAGTTATTAGGGTGAGATTTTTGCACTTTAGACCCTTCCAAAATCCTATAAATAGAGTCCCATTTCCTACATTTCTCTTGCACCAAAATCAATATCAAAATAAGTGTAAGAAAAAGAAAGAAAGGAAGAAAAAGAAAGAGAGTAAGAAAGTTATTGTGCTTGGAGGATCTCTTGCTTGGAAAGGAGAAATTGCTAGGAGGAGAAGCCTTACTAAGAGCTAGGAATCTTTGGTGCTAGAAGTGGTGTTCTCTTTTCTTTTCAAGCTTCACAAAAGGTGGGTGTCTCCTACTTTCTAAATTATAGATAATGTGCATGCTAATAAGAAAATAAATGTGTAGTGTAGGATTTGATTTTGAAAAAAGAGTAGAACAATCTATGCTATTGGATGTGGTGAATAGTAGTGAATCATGTTATGGTAGATTAAATTACAACTTGTTAGTTGATAAATGAGAAAAGAATTTATTTTTGCCATGCACTAGTATACATGAATGTAGAGATTTTTGATCATGTGATTAATTGTTGAGTTTTCCTTTTTGATAAGCAACTATATTTTTGTAATGTAAATTTGATGCTATTAAACTCTTTGATTGCAAAAGATGTAGTGTGCAACTTTGATTGAATTGAATAAATGCAAATTCATATAAAAATTTGAAAGTTAGTTTTATTTTTATGCATTATAAAATTATGGTTTACTGTGAGAAAGTAAACTCAATATAGATGAATAAATTATAATTACATGAAAGATTAGATCAAGAGGAAAATCGAGTTTTGATGATAATAGAATAATAGAAAGTTTGAACAAAAGATTAGTTTTGTTTCTCATGACAAGTAGTCACAGTGGACTACTGGTTAGCGTAATAAACTTGGGTTTGGTTGAGAATAGTCACGGGTTCAAAACTCCCTGGTGACTTATATTTTATTTTTGGGGTTTTAAAATGATTTGGTAAATAGTTTCGAAAGTGGGTCAGTTTGGTAAAAACTTCTGTGGGAACTAGATCTGTATTTTGATAGTGAGTAGGTCAATTTGGTAAATAGTTTCGAGAGTGGGTCAGTTGGGTAAAAACTTTCAAAAGTGTTTCATTTTGGGAAAATTTTAGTATTCATAAAACATAAATGAAGAAATTATTTTTAAAGATTGTTCTTGTTTTTGATAAGTTTTAACGAGGATTTGAGATAGGAAGAAAAATAAATGACTACAAAAGTATTAGTAAAGAGCATGACTTTTAATTTACAAAATAATGATTTAGGGTGAATTGAAATCTCTTTATTTCTAGAAATGCAATATGGTTGAGTTATGTGACTTTTGAGATCATGAAAGATTTTGTTGTGAATAAGTAAATCATGTTTAGTGCCAAAGATGAGACATTGAATCGTGTTGAAATGAGACATCGTATGAATTTGAAATTATGAATGAATTATTATTTATTATGAATAACTAGATCATGAATAGTGGCAAGACTATGAAATGATTACTTTGTGGATAAGTGTTAAGACAAGATTGTGATCAATTGTGAATGAATTGAAAGATGGAATTATTTAGGTTTAAGACATGATTATTAAAGGGTATGTGTACCCATGTTTTCTTGTACATGAAAGTTTATGACATAGAGTTAGTAAGACCTCGATACCGGCATTATTGAAATAAAAGAATGTTGAGTTGTGATTTTGAGATGTGGTTATGGAGCCATCTCGTATTTGTTGACTAAGTCCGGTAGGAGGTAACAACTAATTCTGCATGTGGAGATTATTCATGTCTTGAACTTAGGAAAATTTAGGCACATAAGTGAAGATGTAGTAAACTTAGGGAAACGTAAGTGGGGTGCTCTATATAGTTGTTGGTGGACTCCAAGACTATAGACCCAGTTGGTGGACTGAGGTTGCCCTGTGGGAGACGGATTATTATATTTTAGTCCGGGACTATGAGGACGGGTCAGCGGTGGACTCCGGGATCTTGAGTAGTCGGACGGATGGATTTTTGTGTTTACCGTCTCCAATGTATATATATATATACTGGGCTAGAGGGTCACATACGGGACGGTTCGTACGATGTGGAATCTGTTATAACAGCTGTTGGTGGACTCCAAGGCTGGGATTCACATTCGTGGAATAGTCTGAACTTTGTTTTGCTACCGGGTAGTTTTCATGGCGAGGGATCGAGCCCTGTATTGTGGAGTACGTAGGCGCTTGCCCTCGGACCTATGTAGTATGGGATGCATAGAATCCGAACAAGTGTGCATTAGTGTCATCCTAGTATAGAAATGGGTGCATTAGGCATTAAGGCATGACATACACTTATGTTTAGAATAATCACCTTGGACACTTTACTTGTTCATTCAATCTTTTTGTGATTTGTTAAAGTATGAGATCGTTATACTATTCCCGGCATAGAGAGGATAGCCGTGTATAACATTTCGTCAGTTGTAAATAACTGACGTGCCCACAGATTGACATGCAGGTAATGGACTATTCATGGAGCTATAAAGTGGATATGCTGATGCTGTTTTTTTTTAAAGATGTTGTAAATGTTTTATTGTAAATTTCATTCTTCCGCTGTGTAAAACCAAGTTGTAATGGAACTCTGATGTATTATGAATGAAAAGTTTTAAATTCCTTGTAAAATTATACGAAGTGAAGTAAAGATCCTGTGAAATCTCGAATTTATCCTTATTTGAAATTCGGGGTGTTACAGATGGTATCAGAGCATGCTTCACAAGTAGTACAAGTTTATAAGGAACGATAAAAAGTGACGATAAATTTGGGAACAAACCAAAAGAGTCCTTCTGTCAACCGGGTGTAAACAGCCCTAAGCGACACGGTATTTAAGCGTCTTCGGACCACCGCTAGCTGGGAACCGACTCTTACGGCTAACCCAAGTAAATCAGAACTTGATAGACTAAAGATTTGTTTAGGAAGAGTAGTAAGACCATTAACTATAGTCTAGAATCCGTGACACCTTATTGAGTAGTTACAACATTATTCCTGTAGACACTAGAGTGTGAGTTTCAGTCTATAGAGATTTAAATGTAAGTGATTTACATTTGTGTTGCTCTATGCACTGATATTTTCTTTTTCTTTTGGATGGCTGGAGTCGTGAATGCAGTAGTTATTAACTTTCATTCATGATGTTTTTCTCGTATACATTGATATGAGAGTGTATGCGAGCACATTTTCTCCTGGGTATCAGAGTGGTGCAGTGGAAGCGTGGTAGCTTGGACCGTCATTCATGATACCTTACACACTTCCCTCTCAAATTATTTTGTAGATTTTTATCATGGTATTTTCTCCGTAGTCAATATTTTTCAAATAAATATTTTCTTATGGTATTAAATCATTTGAATATTTATTATTTGTCTATCTTCCTTAGTCTTTTAAACCTATTTTTCAAACTTAAAATTTTGTCTTTCATGTATTTATGTCACTTTATATTTACCCGTTTATATCTAATATTACTTTACGTATTTTGTCAAGTTTTAAATTACCATTTATTAAGTTAATATTGCAACCACTATTTTTCTTCATTTATTATTTTGGATTTTTCTTATGAAATTTTCTTTTGTGCACTCATTTTATTTGATTTTGATTTCTAATATTACCTGATCCTATATATTTTAAACTAGATTGAAATTTTCTACCTATATAAATGTGACCTACTATTTGTTTTATTTGTTTACATTCGGTACTATTATTGCATATTTGTTTTGATATATTCATTTTTATTATTAATCGCTACTCATTACTTTTATAGTTTTGCACTGTATATACTCACTATTTATACATTATCTTTTCTCAAATTTTAACTGTCTTTACACTCTTAGTTATTACATATATTCTCCCAATGATTTCTATATATATCATATATTTCAATATTCTTATTATACATATCATTTTACCATCATCTAATTACTACATTAATATTTTTGCATATACTTGTTTATGTCTATTGTCCTAATTTGCTATACTATAAAATTATTGTTTTCAGTTGTGTTTTCATCTCGTGTATGTGCTTTACACTATTTTGTCTTAATGTTATAAATTAATTCATCACTACAAAATTTGTATATTCAAAAGTATTTCGACGTATGCCTTCTATTTTTTCAAATTGTGTGCATAATTGTTATACTTACCTTACAAACTATTTTATTGGTATACAAAGTCATTTTATGTTATCTATACTTTCAACCATGTCATTCCCATTTTATTTTTCCAAACTCTTATTCAATGGTCTTGTTTTAAATTGCTAAGTCGATTTCGTTATACAGTTTGCGAATTTTCTACCGTTTATTACATCGATAAATTTTTCTAAATTACCTATTGACTATGTCTCTTCGCCACATTGTTTTCCGAACTATTTCGAAAAATAACGACATAATTGACTTTTCCCTTCTTATCTAATAGCTTACCTAATATTATTTTTGTACGAAAATTTATCTCAAACTATTCTATCTCTTGTCACATTTCAGTTCTTATGCAATTTTCCTAATTTTCTTGTTCCATCTTGTAACATCTTAATATTCATAGTTTTCTTATAAAGAGTTATCTTGTTTTCCTTGTTGTGTATACTACCTTTATTTTTCTTAAATTTGCAGTTTCCTAAATACAAGAATAATATTTTCTTTGGCGTGTACAAAATACAATCTTTACCCTAGCGAGTTCCGGGGACGGAACTACTCTAAGGGGGGGAGAGTGTAACACCCCGCAAAATTAGAAATTACAATTTTGCCCCTGGGTGTTACGCACGTATATTTTGTAATGAATTTCACTACATATTTTGGATTCGTACTATTTATACATTTTCCGTATTGATTTTTCCCTATTCTGAGTCAACAAAAATATAATATTCAATCCCTGGAATTTACGTGCTTTATACATGTTTTGATGTACGTGTTTCCACCACTACGTATAATATTTTCTATAGGTTTAAATTATTTATTTTTATGTATTTAAATCTATTTTATAAAATGAAAATTTATTTTCCCCTTGTTTTTGATTAAAATGCATTTTTCAATTTTTTCTGCACGTATGGTGCACGTGCAAATTTTTATTCTCATTTTGCTACTCTCATTTTACTATTTTTAGCATGCATTAGTTTTATTTAGCCTTTCTTTTGATCCATGGACCTATAAACTAAATGTGGCCCATTAGGAAAGGAGCCCACTAGATAATTAAATAAATTAATTAGTAATGAGCCCATGTAGCAAGCCCACTAGATAATTAAATAAATTAATTAGTAATGAGCCCATGTAGCAAGCCCACTATTAAAATCACATTTTTAGTTAAACATGTACTAATACATGACAAGTTACACATATTAGTACACATTTAGAGTTATAGAAATGTGTTCATATTTGTTTATGTATGTGTGCATGCATACACAAATGTATTTGGACCATTTTTTGGGCAAGGAGAGGAGAAGAGTTGGTAGGTTGAGTTAGTGGAGAGTGGGGAGATGAAGAGATGGAGGTTTTAGGAGTTAGGAAAGTGGAGAGTTGTAAAATAAATTTGAAGAGTTATTAGGGTGAGATTTTTGCACTTTAGACCCTTCCAAAATCCTATAAATAGAGTCCCATTTCCTACATTTCTCTTGCACCAAAATCAATATCAAAATAAGTGTAAGAAAAAGAAAGAAAGGAAGAAAAAGAAAGAGAGTAAGAAAGTTATTGTGCTTGGAGGATCTCTTGCTTGGAAAGGAGAAATTGCTAGGAGGAGAAGCCTTACTAAGAGCTAGGAATCTTTGGTGCTAGAAGTGGTGTTCTCTTTTCTTTTCAAGCTTCACAAAAGGTGGGTGTCTCCTACTTTCTAAATTATAGATAATGTGCATGCTAATAAGAAAATAAATGTGTAGTGTAGGATTTGATTTTGAAAAAAGAGTAGAACAATCTATGCTATTGGATGTGGTGAATAGTAGTGAATCATGTTATGGTAGATTAAATTACAACTTGTTAGTTGATAAATGAGAAAAGAATTTATTTTTGCCATGCACTAGTATACATGAATGTAGAGATTTTTGATCATGTGATTAATTGTTGAGTTTTCCTTTTTGATAAGCAACTATATTTTTGTAATGTAAATTTGATGCTATTAAACTCTTTGATTGCAAAAGATGTAGTGTGCAACTTTGATTGAATTGAATAAATGCAAATTCATATAAAAATTTGAAAGTTAGTTTTATTTTTATGCATTATAAAATTATGGTTTACTGTGAGAAAGTAAACTCAATATAGATGAATAAATTATAATTACATGAAAGATTAGATCAAGAGGAAAATCGAGTTTTGATGATAATAGAATAATAGAAAGTTTGAACAAAAGATTAGTTTTGTTTCTCATGACAAGTAGTCACAGTGGACTACTGGTTAGCGTAATAAACTTGGGTTTGGTTGAGAATAGTCACGGGTTCAAAACTCCCTGGTGACTTATATTTTATTTTTGGGGTTTTAAAATGATTTGGTAAATAGTTTCGAAAGTGGGTCAGTTTGGTAAAAACTTCTGTGGGAACTAGATCTGTATTTTGATAGTGAGTAGGTCAATTTGGTAAATAGTTTCGAGAGTGGGTCAGTTGGGTAAAAACTTTCAAAAGTGTTTCATTTTGGGAAAATTTTAGTATTCATAAAACATAAATGAAGAAATTATTTTTAAAGATTGTTCTTGTTTTTGATAAGTTTTAACGAGGATTTGAGATAGGAAGAAAAATAAATGACTACAAAAGTATTAGTAAAGAGCATGACTTTTAATTTACAAAATAATGATTTAGGGTGAATTGAAATCTCTTTATTTCTAGAAATGCAATATGGTTGAGTTATGTGACTTTTGAGATCATGAAAGATTTTGTTGTGAATAAGTAAATCATGTTTAGTGCCAAAGATGAGACATTGAATCGTGTTGAAATGAGACATCGTATGAATTTGAAATTATGAATGAATTATTATTTATTATGAATAACTAGATCATGAATAGTGGCAAGACTATGAAATGATTACTTTGTGGATAAGTGTTAAGACAAGATTGTGATCAATTGTGAATGAATTGAAAGATGGAATTATTTAGGTTTAAGACATGATTATTAAAGGGTATGTGTACCCATGTTTTCTTGTACATGAAAGTTTATGACATAGAGTTAGTAAGACCTCGATACCGGCATTATTGAAATAAAAGAATGTTGAGTTGTGATTTTGAGATGTGGTTATGGAGCCATCTCGTATTTGTTGACTAAGTCCGGTAGGAGGTAACAACTAATTCTGCATGTGGAGATTATTCATGTCTTGAACTTAGGAAAATTTAGGCACATAAGTGAAGATGTAGTAAACTTAGGGAAACGTAAGTGGGGTGCTCTATATAGTTGTTGGTGGACTCCAAGACTATAGACCCAGTTGGTGGACTGAGGTTGCCCCGTGGGAGACGGATTATTATATTTTAGTCCGGGACTATGAGGACGGGTCAGCGGTGGACTCCGGGATCTTGAGTAGTCGGACGGATGGATTTTTGTGTTTACCGTCTCCAATGTATATATATATATACTGGGCTAGAGGGTCACATACGGGACGGTTCGTACGATGTGGAATCTGTTATAACAGCTGTTGGTGGACTCCAAGACTGGGATTCACATTCGTGGAATAGTCTGAACTTTGTTTTGCTACCGGGTAGTTTTCATGGCGAGGGATCGAGCCCTGTATTGTGGAGTACGTAGGCGCTTGCCCTCGGACCTATGTAGTATAGGATGCATAGAATCCGAACAAGTGTGCATTAGTGTCATCCTAGTATAGAAATGGGTGCATTAGGCATTAAGGCATGACATACACTTATGTTTAGAATAATCACCTTGGACACTTTACTTGTTCATTCAATCTTTTTGTGATTTGTTAAAGTATGAGATCGTTATACTATTCCCGGCATAGAGAGGATAGCCGTGTATAACATTTCGTCAGTTGTAAATAACTGACGTGCCCACAGATTGACATGCAGGTAATGGACTATTCATGGAGCTATAAAGTGGATATGCTGATGCTGTTTTTTTTTAAAGATGTTGTAAATGTTTTATTATAAATTTCATTCTTCCGCTGTGTAAAACCAAGTTGTAATGGAACTCTGATGTATTATGAATGAAAAGTTTTAAATTCCTTGTAAAATTATACGAAGTGAAGTAAAGATCCTGTGAAATCTCGAATTTATCCTTATTTGAAATTCGGGGTGTTACAGATGGTATCAGAGCATGCTTCACAAGTAGTACAAGTTTATAAGGAACGATAAAAAGTGACGATAAATTTGGGAACAAACCAAAAGAGTCCTTCTGTCAACCGGGTGTAAACAGCCCTAAGCGACACGGTATTTAAGCGTCTTCGGACCACCGCTAGCTGGGAACCGACTCTTACGGCTAACCCAAGTAAATCAGAACTTGATAGACTAAAGATTTGTTTAGGAAGAGTAGTAAGACCATTAACTATAGTCTAGAATCCGTGACACCTTATTGAGTAGTTACAACATTATTCCTGTAGACACTAGAGTGTGAGTTTCAGTCTATAGAGATTTAAATGTAAGTGATTTACATTTGTGTTGCTCTATGCACTGATATTTTCTTTTTCTTTTGGATGGCTGGAGTCGTGAATGCAGTAGTTATTAACTTTCATTCATGATGTTTTTCTCGTATACATTGATATGAGAGTGTATGCGAGCACATTTTCTCCTGGGTATCAGAGTGGTGCAGTGGAAGCGTGGTAGCTTGGACCGTCATTCATGATACCTTACACACTTCCCTCTCAAATTATTTTGTAGATTTTTATCATGGTATTTTCTCCGTAGTCAATATTTTTCAAATAAATATTTTCTTATGGTATTAAATCATTTGAATATTTATTATTTGTCTATCTTCCTTAGTCTTTTAAACCTATTTTTCAAACTTAAAATTTTGTCTTTCATGTATTTATGTCACTTTATATTTACCCGTTTATATCTAATATTACTTTACGTATTTTGTCAAGTTTTAAATTACCATTTATTAAGTTAATATTGCAACCACTATTTTTCTTCATTTATTATTTTGGATTTTTCTTATGAAATTTTCTTTTGTGCACTCATTTTATTTGATTTTGATTTCTAATATTACCTGATCCTATATATTTTAAACTAGATTGAAATTTTCTACCTATATAAATGTGACCTACTATTTGTTTTATTTGTTTACATTCGGTACTATTATTGCATATTTGTTTTGATATATTCATTTTTATTATTAATCGCTACTCATTACTTTTATAGTTTTGCACTGTATATACTCACTATTTATACATTATCTTTTCTCAAATTTTAACTGTCTTTACACTCTTAGTTATTACATATATTCTCCCAATGATTTCTATATATATCATATATTTCAATATTCTTATTATACATATCATTTTACCATCATCTAATTACTACATTAATATTTTTGCATATACTTGTTTATGTCTATTGTCCTAATTTGCTATACTATAAAATTATTGTTTTCAGTTGTGTTTTCATCTCGTGTATGTGCTTTACACTATTTTGTCTTAATGTTATAAATTAATTCATCACTACAAAATTTGTATATTCAAAAGTATTTCGACGTATGCCTTCTATTTTTTCAAATTGTGTGCATAATTGTTATACTTACCTTACAAACTATTTTATTGGTATACAAAGTCATTTTATGTTATCTATACTTTCAACCATGTCATTCCCATTTTATTTTTCCAAACTCTTATTCAATGGTCTTGTTTTAAATTGCTAAGTCGATTTCGTTATACAGTTTGCGAATTTTCTACCGTTTATTACATCGATAAATTTTTCTAAATTACCTATTGACTATGTCTCTTCGCCACATTGTTTTCCGAACTATTTCGAAAAATAACGACATAATTGACTTTTCCCTTCTTATCTAATAGCTTACCTAATATTATTTTTGTACGAAAATTTATCTCAAACTATTCTATCTCTTGTCACATTTCAGTTCTTATGCAATTTTCCTAATTTTCTTGTTCTATCTTGTAACATCTTAATATTCATAGTTTTCTTATAAAGAGTTATCTTGTTTTCCTTGTTGTGTATACTACCTTTATTTTTCTTAAATTTGCAGTTTCCTAAATACAAGAATAATATTTTCTTTGGCGTGTACAAAATACAATCTTTACCCTAGCGAGTTCCGGGGACGGAACTACTCTAAGGGGGGGAGAGTGTAACACCCCGCAAAATTAGAAATTACAATTTTGCCCCTGGGTGTTACGCACGTATATTTTGTAATGAATTTCACTACATATTTTGGATTCGTACTATTTATACATTTTCCGTATTGATTTTTCCCTATTCTGAGTCAACAAAAATATAATATTTCAATCCCTGGAATTTACGTGCTTTATACATGTTTTGATGTACGTGTTTCCACCACTACGTATAATATTTTCTATAGGTTTAAATTATTTATTTTTATGTATTTAAATCTATTTTATAAAATGAAAATTTATTTTCCCCTTGTTTTTGATTAAAATGCATTTTTCAATTTTTTCTGCACGTATGGTGCACGTGCAAATTTTTATTCTCATTTTGCTACTCTCATTTTACTATTTTTAGCATGCATTAGTTTTATTTAGCCTTTCTTTTGATCCATGGACCTATAAACTAAATGTGGCCCATTAGGAAAGGAGCCCACTAGATAATTAAATAAATTAATTAGTAATGAGCCCATGTAGCAAGCCCACTAGATAATTAAATAAATTAATTAGTAATGAGCCCATGTAGCAAGCCCACTATTAAAATCACATTTTTAGTTAAACATGTACTAATACATGACAAGTTACACATATTAGTACACATTTAGAGTTATAGAAATGTGTTCATATTTGTTTATGTATGTGTGCATGCATACACAAATGTATTTGGACCATTTTTTGGGCAAGGAGAGGAGAAGAGTTGGTAGGTTGAGTTAGTGGAGAGTGGGGAGATGAAGAGATGGAGGTTTTAGGAGTTAGGAAAGTGGAGAGTTGTAAAATAAATTTGAAGAGTTATTAGGGTGAGATTTTTGCACTTTAGACCCTTCCAAAATCCTATAAATAGAGTCCCATTTCCTACATTTCTCTTGCACCAAAATCAATATCAAAATAAGTGTAAGAAAAAGAAAGAAAGGAAGAAAAAGAAAGAGAGTAAGAAAGTTATTGTGCTTGGAGGATCTCTTGCTTGGAAAGGAGAAATTGCTAGGAGGAGAAGCCTTACTAAGAGCTAGGAATCTTTGGTGCTAGAAGTGGTGTTCTCTTTTCTTTTCAAGCTTCACAAAAGGTGGGTGTCTCCTACTTTCTAAATTATAGATAATGTGCATGCTAATAAGAAAATAAATGTGTAGTGTAGGATTTGATTTTGAAAAAAGAGTAGAACAATCTATGCTATTGGATGTGGTGAATAGTAGTGAATCATGTTATGGTAGATTAAATTACAACTTGTTAGTTGATAAATGAGAAAAGAATTTATTTTTGCCATGCACTAGTATACATGAATGTAGAGATTTTTGATCATGTGATTAATTGTTGAGTTTTCCTTTTTGATAAGCAACTATATTTTTGTAATGTAAATTTGATGCTATTAAACTCTTTGATTGCAAAAGATGTAGTGTGCAACTTTGATTGAATTGAATAAATGCAAATTCATATAAAAATTTGAAAGTTAGTTTTATTTTTATGCATTATAAAATTATGGTTTACTGTGAGAAAGTAAACTCAATATAGATGAATTAATTATAATTACATGAAAGATTAGATCAAGAGGAAAATCGAGTTTTGATGATAATAGAATAATAGAAAGTTTGAACAAAAGATTAGTTTTGTTTCTCATGACAAGTAGTCACAGTGGACTACTGGTTAGCGTAATAAACTTGGGTTTGGTTGAGAATAGTCACGGGTTCAAAACTCCCTGGTGACTTATATTTTATTTTTGGGGTTTTAAAATGATTTGGTAAATAGTTTCGAAAGTGGGTCAGTTTGGTAAAAACTTCTGTGGGAACTAGATCTGTAATTTTGATAGTGAGTAGGTCAATTTGGTAAATAGTTTCGAGAGTGGGTCAGTTGGGTAAAAACTTTCAAAAGTGTTTCATTTTGGGAAAATTTTAGTATTCATAAAACATAAATGAAGAAATTATTTTTAAAGATTGTTCTTGTTTTTGATAAGTTTTAACGAGGATTTGAGATAGGAAGAAAAATAAATGACTACAAAAGTATTAGTAAAGAGCATGACTTTTAATTTACAAAATAATGATTTAGGGTGAATTGAAATCTCTTTATTTCTAGAAATGCAATATGGTTGAGTTATGTGACTTTTGAGATCATGAAAGATTTTGTTGTGAATAAGTAAATCATGTTTAGTGCCAAAGATGAGACATTGAATCGTGTTGAAATGAGACATCGTATGAATTTGAAATTATGAATGAATTATTATTTATTATGAATAACTAGATCATGAATAGTGGCAAGACTATGAAATGATTACTTTGTGGATAAGTGTTAAGACAAGATTGTGATCAATTGTGAATGAATTGAAAGATGGAATTATTTAGGTTTAAGACATGATTATTAAAGGGTATGTGTACCCATGTTTTCTTGTACATGAAAGTTTATGACATAGAGTTAGTAAGACCTCGATACCGGCATTATTGAAATAAAAGAATGTTGAGTTGTGATTTTGAGATGTGGTTATGGAGCCATCTCGTATTTGTTGACTAAGTCCGGTAGGAGGTAACAACTAATTCTGCATGTGGAGATTATTCATGTCTTGAACTTAGGAAAATTTAGGCACATAAGTGAAGATGTAGTAAACTTAAGGAAACGTAAGTGGGGTGCTCTATATAGTTGTTGGTGGACTCCAAGACTATAGACCCAGTTGGTGGACTGAGGTTGCCCTGTGGGAGACGGATTATTATATTTTAGTCCGGGACTATGAGGACGGGTCAGCGGTGGACTCCGGGATCTTGAGTAGTCGGACGGATGGATTTTTGTGTTTACCGTCTCCAATGTATATATATATATACTGGGCTAGAGGGTCACATACGGGACGGTTCGTACGATGTGGAATCTGTTATAACAGCTGTTGGTGGACTCCAAGGCTGGGATTCACATTCGTGGAATAGTCTGAACTTTGTTTTGCTACCGGGTAGTTTTCATGGCGAGGGATCGAGCCCTGTATTGTGGAGTACGTAGGCGCTTGTCCTCGGACCTATGTAGTATGGGATGCATAGAATCCGAACAAGTGTGCATTAGTGTCATCCTAGTATAGAAATTGGTGCATTAGGCATTAAGGCATGACATACACTTATGTTTAGAATAATCACCTTGGACACTTTACTTGTTCATTCAATCTTTTTGTGATTTGTTAAAGTATGAGATCGTTATACTATTCCCGGCATAGAGAGGATAGCCGTGTATAACATTTCGTCAGTTGTAAATAACTGACGTGCCCACAGATTGACATGCAGGTAATGGACTATTCATGGAGCTATAAAGTGGATATGCTGATGCTGTTTTATTTTAAAGATGTTGTAAATGTTTTATTGTAAATTTCATTCTTCCGCTGTGTAAAACCAAGTTGTAATGGAACTCTGATGTATTATGAATGAAAAGTTTTAAATTCCTTGTAAAATTGTACGAAGTGAAGTAAAGATCCTGTGAAATCTCGAATTTATCCTTATTTGAAATTCGGGGTGTTACAGGCCCTTCCCAGTTCGAAGCCAGCTTGCTCTTCTGACTGGGGAAGGATATGGCTAGCTTCCTCAAGACCAAATCTCCTTGCTTAAGGTTGGCGGGTCGGACCCTTTTGTTGTATGCTAGTTCAACTCTTCGTCGGTAACTCTGCTGCCGAATCGACGCCCTTTCCCTTAGCTCGTCTATCAAGTCCAAGTCTGCTCTGAGGTCCCTGGCATTCTGTGCTTCGTCATAGGCTGTGAGCCGAGGGGAAGGTATTCCGACCTCAAGAGGTATCACGGCCTCGGACCCATAGGTGAGGTTGAAAGGGGACTCGCCTGTGGGGGTCCGCTTGCTCGTGCGGTAGTTCCATAGGACGTTGGGGAGTTGGTCAACCCATAAACCCTTGGAACTTTTGTCGAGCCTTTTCTTGATGCCTGCGAGGATCTGCCGGTTAGCATTTTCTTCCTGTCCGTTCGACTGAGGGTGGGAGACGGACGAGAAGCGCTGTTGAATGGCCAGGTCGTCGCATAGAGCTCAGAACGCTGCGCCTGTGAACTGAGTCCCGTTGTCCGTTACGAGGACACGGGGGACGCCGAACCTGCATATGATGCTCTTTCAGAAGAACTGTACCACTTTGTTCTCGGTTATAGTGGCGAGGGGCTCGGCCTCGACCCACTTCGAGAAGTAGTCAATGGCTACGACCAAGAACCTGAACTGACCCGGAGCCGGAGGGAAGGGCCCTAGTAAGTCCATGCCCCACATTGCGAAAGGGATGGGACTTGATAGGGAGGCGAGGTTGGCCTGAGGGAGGCGTCGGATGCTAGAGTGTCTCTGACAGGAGCTGCATTGCCGAACGTGTCGTTCGGCATCTCGAAGGAGGGTCGGCCAGAAGTACCCATAATTCAAAGCTTTTCGGGCCAAGGACCTAAACCCCGAGTGCGCCCCTCCGATGCCTTCGTGGAGTTCTTGTAGGGCATATTCGGCCTGATCCGGAGAGAGGCACCTTAAGTACGGTCGGCCGTCTATTTGAGAGAAAGAGCGTTTGTATAGGATACCCTCGATCAGGACATACCGCTCGGCCCGGTTCCTGACTCGGCGAGCCTCTTTGGGATCCGAGGGCAGAACTCCATCCCTTAGGAATTCTATCAATGGCTTCATCCAATTGTCTTGTAACATGACTGGCAACGACTCTGCCGAGGCAGGCGTGTCATCTTCGATGCTCGGCTTAGAGAGGACTTCGATCAGCACGGTCTGTTCGAGACCTTGAAGTGAGGATGAGGCCAATTTGGAGAGGGCATCGGCCTGTGATTTTTCTTCCCGAGGGACCCGCTGGATGAGCGCCTCCTCGAACCGGTCCATGAGATCCCGAACCCTAGCAAGGTACTTTGCCATTCGCTCATCTCGAGCTTCGTATTCGCCCAAGACTTGGTTCACGACGAGCTGGGAGTCGCTGTGGATCCGGAGGCGCTGCGCCCCAGCACTTCGTGCAAGTCCGAGACCAGCGATGAGTGCTTCGTACTCCGCCTCGTTGTTCGAGGCCTTGAAGTTCATACGGATCGCATACTGGAGGACGAAGTCGTCAGGGCCATTCAAAATGATGCCAACGCCGCTTCCTTCATTACAAGAGGATCCGTCCATGAAGACTGTCCAAATGGGGGGTCCATTCAGAATGTGTTCGACCTCAGGGATAGTGGACTCCACGATGAAGTCGGCGAGCGCCTGTGCCTTAATCGCTGTCCGAGGCTGGTAAGTGATGTCATGCTGGCTCAGCTCTATGGACCATTTCATCAGTTGGCCTGAGGTTTCGGGCTTGTAGAGGATCTGCCTTAAGGGTTGGTCGGTGAGGACGACGATCGAGTGGGACTGAAAGTATGGCCGAAGCTTCCTCGCCGCTGTGACTAGGGCGTAGGCCATTTTCTCAATCTTCGGATAGCGGAGCTCGGCGTCCCGAAGCACCTTGCTCACGTAGTAGATGGGCCTTTGGGCCCGGTCCTCCTCTCTCACCAAGACAGCACTCAGGGTCTGCTCGGAAGCAGCCAAGTAGATGAAGAGAGTCTCGCCAGGGACCGGTTGCTGAGCAGAGGGGGATTCACCAAGTAGGCCTTCAGCTGGTCGAACGATTCCTGCTGTGGCTGACCCCATTCAAAACCCTTAGCCCCCCTGAGTGCTTTGAAGAAGGGGAGGCACTTTTCTCCCAACTTCGAGGGGAACCGACCGATAGCGGCGAGCCGACCGGTAAGTTTCTGCACCTCTTTGATGTTCCGAGGCGGGGCCATGTCTAATATGGCCTTAATCTTCTCGGGATTAGCTTCGATTCCTCGTTGGCTTACCATGAAGCCGAGGAATTTTCCCGAGGAGACCCCGAACGCACACTTGTTCGGGTTCAGCCGCATGCTGTGCTTTCTCAACACGCCGAAGGCCTCCTGGAGGTCGGCTACATGATCGGTGCCGTGGATGCTTTTGACGAGCATGTCATCAACGTACACCTCCATGTTTTGGCCGATCTGGCTCTGGAAAACCTTGTTGACGAGGCGCTGGTAGGTGGCGCCTACGTTCTTCAAGCCGAACGGCATTACTCGGTAGCAGTAGAGGCCTTGGTCGGTGACAAAGGAGGTCTTCGGAATGTCCGGAGGGAACATTCGGATTTGATTATACCCCGAGAAGGCGTCCATGAATCTGAGGAGCTCATGGCCTGAGGTGGCGTCGATAAGGGTGTCGATGTTCGGGAGCGGGAAGGGATCCTTCGGACACGCCTTGTTCAGGTCGATGAAGTCAATGCATATCCTCCACGAGCCATTGGACTTCTTGACCATCACAACGTTCGACAGCCACTCGGGGTAATTTACCTCCTGTGTGAATTTGGCCTTCAGAAGTTTATCAACCTCCTCCTTGATGGCCTGCTGTCGCTCGGGGGCGAACTTTCGCCTTTTCTGCTGAACCGGTTTGCACCCCGGTTCGACACTTAAGCGATGGACGAGCAGCTCCTCAGAAATGCCGGGCATGTCCGCGGCTGACCATGCAAACAGGTCACGGTTGTCCCGGATGCATTTAATCAGGTCCGAACACAATGCGGTCGGCAAGGATTTGCTGTTGAGGAATTTCCGGCTCGGATCCTCGTCCGAGAAGAGCACTTCTTCTAGCTCGTCTGCCTGCTCGGACGTTGGCCGAGCCTTCGGCTCGGGGATTTCTAGTGTCTCGAGCGAGAGCACTGGTCCCCCGGTGGAAGTCATGTAGCACTTCCAGGCTGTTTCCTGGCTTCCCCTGACTTCCCCTACTCCCGACCGAGTGGGGAACTTCATTTTCAAATGGTATGCCGAGGGGACAGCTTCCAGGGCGGCTAGGCTAGGTCGGCCCAGAATGACATTATATGCTGCCGGGACGTCGACGACCATGAAGTCCATCGGCTCGGTCTGGGTAGTAGGGGTGCTTCCCGCAGTAACGTCTAGGGTTATCACCCCTTCGACGGTTACCGGGACCCCCGTGAACCCGTGGAGTGTGTAACCGGCCGGCTTGAGACGGTCTCGGGACAGCTGCAGGCCTCGGAAGGCCGGGAGGAAGAGGATATTGACCGAACTTCCATTGTCTACTAAAATCCTCTGCACCTTGAAGTTGGCCATGCGGAGGTCGATGACGAGGGCATCGCAGTGTGGGGTTCGGACCCCTTCGAGGTCGGCATTGGAGAAAGACACAGGGACGCCGAGACCTTTCGGGGGAGGGGCACCGTGGACCGAGTTGACCTCTCGGACGAAGGCCTTCCGGGAGGAATTAGAGGAGCCCCCCATGGGGCCTCCGTGGATCAGGTGCAGAACCCGTTCCTCCTCGAACTTGGGTGTCTCCTCGCGCCGCTCGGAGCGCTTGTTAGCCCCCCGAGGCGGAGGAGAGTTGCGATCCGTCCGATCGTTAGCCTTCACGAATTTGGCCAACTGCCCCCTCCGAATGAGGGCTTCAATCTCATCTCTCAGAGCCCGGCAATCATTCGTGTCGTGGCCGTGGTCTCGGTGGTAACGACACCACTTATCTTTGTTCCTCCTCTTCGCTGGGGTGTGCATCCTCGGAGCCGGAGGGATGACCCCCTCCTTCTCCACCTCCATTAGGATAGTAGAGACATTAGTGGTGAGGGGAGTGAACTTCTCGAACCTGGGGGGAGGGCGGCGCTGACTGCCAATGTCCTTCTGAGCTTTCTTGGACCCCTCTTCCCCCGTCGCCTTCCTCTTCGACCCTGCGGAGGGCCCTCCGAAGCTCGGAAGGGCTTCAGCCTCCTCTGCTCGGATGTACTTCTCGCACCTCAGGAGGAGGTCGACGAAGTCATGCGGGGGCTTCTTGGCTAGGGATGATCGGAGGTTGGCGTTAAGGACGTTCGACTGGAACGCCACGGTGGCCACGGACTGGTCTAAGGAGGCGATAGACCTGACCTCTGCGGTGAATCTCTTCACATAGTCCCGCAGCTTCTCTTCCCTTTCCTGCCGCAGGTTCAGTAGGGAAAGACTTGTCTTCTCGGCTCGCCTGCTACTCACAAAGTGAGTTATGAACAGCATCTCGAACTGCTCGAATGAGAAGATGGAGGAGGGGGCGAGCCTGGAATACCATTCCCGGGCCGACCCCCTGAGGGTGGCGGGGAAGGTCCTACAGAGCACCGCGTCGGAAGCTTGATGGATCAGCATCAGGGTCTTGAAGCTTTCGACGTGATCGACCGGGTCGGATTCCCCTGAGTATGTTTCAAACTGTGGCGGTTTGAAACTCCTCGGTATGTGGGCCTCCATGATCGACCGTGAGAAGGGGGGTCGGCTGGGACGAAAGGTTCCTGCTCGGGATTCCTCCTCCCTGTCCATGCGGCCGATACGCCTTTCCACCTCGTGGATACGGCGGATGAGGGCGTCGTCCCTTCGCTGGTAATCGTACGACCCCCCGGACTCCTCTTCATAGGAGGGGGAGCGCGGACTCTGGCGCCGGTAGTCCTGGGATCGGCGAGGATTATATTGCTGCCGCTGGCGGCTGGGAGCCGGGGAAGGACTTCGGGTTCGGCGGCGAGGACTGGGGTCCCTCGGAGGCGTCAGAGCCCTCTGAGCATTCTGGACGTTCTGCCGAAGGTTGAGAACCTGCAGAACGGTCTCCTGAAATTGGAGGAATTCGGCCCGACTGATAGGCACCTCTCGGTCCCTCGGATGACGCCGATCCCCGGGGGAATGCGGCCTCCTCCTTCGGCGCTCGGGAGACGCCGCTCGGCCTCTGCGGTCTGGGGACCTTCTGCCGTCTCAGCGACGAGTGGACCGCTCACCCTGACGCTGGCGGGAGGCTCCCTCTCGGGCCCGCCTCTCGTCAAGGTGGGTGCGGAGGTCGTCGTCCTTCTGGCGGTTCAGGAGGGTGATGCGGAGGTCGGGATGATGAGAAGCCATCGAGTCCGAGGACCCATTATGGGCCGAACCATGCTCCGGATTGATTGGCTGCTTCTGTTTCCGAGCATTATGGCCGGAAGGGCCATTGTTGGGTTGCTGCTTGGGATGAGGAGGTGGGACCTGCTGGGCCGGTGGAGGAAGATCGGACTGTGGAATAGGATTGACAGGGACTTCCTCCGTAGGGTCGGCGGTGTTGGCCACACGGTTCGACCCTCTAGATCTGACCTTCTTCGGAGGCATTGCTGCAGAGGACGACGAGGAAGTAGCTGAGGCTGTTCGTGTGGTTTTTCCCACAGACGGCGCCACTCTGTTACCGCTGATTTCGATGTGGGGGTAAACAGATAGAATTTGTGAGTCCGAGAAGAACCTGAACAGTTGACTCAGCCTTCTTGCTCCTGCCATGACCTGCAAGGAAGTGCGAAACACCGGGGTTGATTCCGGCGACGCACCCTCCGACGCTCTTGTCAGTAATCAGAAAAGATTAAGAAAGAGCTTAAGTGGTGAAAAAGTGATTAACCTGGCCATGGAGGTAGAGGGGTGATATTTATAGTCGCCTTTGGAACGGTTAGGGGCCTGATTTCCTGCCTAACAGCCAGGAGGAAAATCCTCCTATTCTGTTCTGGGAAATTAGCCCCTGATTCCCTGGTGGGAGTCAATCAGGCCTGCTGATTTGATCTAGTCAAATCAATGGCCCTGATTCTCCTCTTGGTGAACTGGGCTTGTATCGGGTCGGGACCCGTGCCTAGTTAAAGTGGATGCGTTCGCGGGTTGCTGGTTCTGTGAGAAGGAGACCCAATACCCGTTTTGGATCCACTTGTATGTGAAATTACCTTTTTACCCCCGAGCATCAAGATTCGTGCCCAATCTGGACGGTTCCGATTTAACCCCATTTTTAGCCATATCAGGTGGGGATGTGGCTCTTCTTGGACTCCTCATTGATGTACTCTACTATCTCCTCCTCCACAATGTGCTTCTCAATAGCCTTCCCTCTCAAATCAAGCATTCGATCTTAAATCATTCCCTCTCAAATAAAACAAAATCAACATCAGAAGGTGAGTGGTTGTTTTTATTATTATTTTGTTTTATTTTATTTTGTAAATTGACTGCACGTGTAAGTACATATTCGTTTCTTCTTCTTTTTTTCTCATATGTTAGCACGTGCTAGTTTTCTACTTTTCCTCTCCTTGCTCTATTTTAATAGAGGAATAACTCTCTCTCCAATATAATATATATATAATAGTATGCATAATTTTAAAAAATAATTAATTTTAACAATATTTGATCGGACGATTATAAATATCTTCATTGTTTATCAAGTAAGAATCCAATACAGTAATTATACCATAGATCAATGTTGAGTAAAAAATTTACTGAGATTGCAGCAAAAGAAAGCAACTTTAATCAAAATTAAAGTAAAACAGTAAAGCAACTTTAATCAAGATATAGGTTTCCTTTTCGGAAACACCCTCAATAAACTTTGGTAAGGTGCTAATGCTAGTCAGAAAAAGTATAAACATATGTATTATTTTGAGCTTAAGAGACTTACATCAATCCTTTTAATACAATGCGCATGATGAAGCAGCATATTTTTCCATGCCTACATAATGGCAACAGATGCTCGCCATAAAATTGGAGCATGGAACAAAAGATATAGTATAAGACAAAGTTCATCAACATTGAGAAACCACTACAGAGGAAACCATCGAACACGAAAAACGTAACTGCTAAGTAGTAGACTTTTACCTTCTATATCCACATTTGTCAGTCATCCAAAATCCGTCGGCAAGACAACACCTAAAAGAAGGTAATTTGAATGACTAAATGGAATCAAAATAATACCAATAATTATAAAGGTCTTTTGAGCATTTTCACAAACACCTTGTGTGCACAACAAATGATAAAATAATTGTAATCAATATAATCCCGAACCCAAATTTGAACATTTCCACATCTATAAGTATCTTACTGAACCCTATATTTCAAAGATTGGTGTATAAATCCCTAATCAAATTCAAAATTAAAATCCATCCACTTGAGTTCCATATGCCCCCACCACACAGTAGACTCCTACAACTAACATATTTCATTTCATTCATGCATATTATCAAACAAAATGAGCACATATAATAAATAGAGATAAGATTGAAGAATTTAACATGGGAAGACGAAGCCGCACATAATAAACCAAAGGATCTTTAGACATTGCTCTTAGATTCATCAAATATTTTTATCTCTCTAGCAAATAATTATACTATACATACAATCCAAAATAAAAGAGGATGTTACAACTTGATCAATACATTAATCTCACATTATCAATATTCTAAATAATAATAAATATATAATCCAAAATAAGAGAGGATCTTACAACTTCCTGAATAGTGAGGATGCGTTGGGGGATTTGGGGAGAGGAAGAGTTTTTTTTTGTTTTGTATATTTTTTTATTTTGTTTTATTAAGTTGAAGGTGTGGTCTGCACGTGGTAAGATAAGTTTGAACTCCTACTTTTGCTCTCATTTCTCTATTTCAAAATAGAGAAAGGAGGGAGGGGGTAGTCCTATTAGCTTAAGATATAATATAACTAGTATAATGTACGTGCGATGCACGTCAAAAAAAAGTAAATTTATCAAATTAAATGAATATATATTGAATAAGAAAAAAAAATAGTTTATATTTGAATGTTTTGATTTGGGCTACACGTGCGGTGCACATTTATATTTGTTTGATATAGTTTGGACGTGTATTATACGTGTTTATATAGTTACAAAGTTAGGGTTTGTTTGTTACAAACCCCAACTCTCCCATTAAAATAGTAGAAAAGATATTACTCAATTGTAAATAGTATGTTCTTCCAATTACTCATACCTAAAATTTACCAAAGTTGCCAAAATATTAATCTTTTTTTACCAAAGTTGTCAAAATGTGTGGTTTAGATTTAGTTAGGTTAGGGTTAGATCTAATTGTGTGGTGTGGATTTAATTGAGAGATTTAGTTAGGTTAGGGTTAGATCTAATCTAATTGTGTGGTATAAATTTAATTGAGGTTGAATGCATACAAATTACAGGTTGTCTATAAATGACAACTCTCCCATTATAATATTAAATATTAGAGATTAGAGATATAGTGAGATATAATATCTCAATTACAACTAGCTAATTCTATATAACTCACTCACAATTTGGAGACAACTCCAAAAAAAAGTAGGAAATCCAAAAAACAAAGGGGTTTTTTTTTTCTCGTAGAGGTGGGCAAGAATTTTGTCAATTTTAAATAAGCCACTTACAAATCTTTATTTCCATTAACATCATTAATAGTATGAGTTTCATGTTTAAAAAACTGAGTTAAACACGAGATTATAAATGATGTCTGCAAAATATTGTTTGTGGACAGAACTAAGATTAATCAGGCACAAATGGGGAGGGGCTTGGTTATTAGGCGGTGATTTTAATATCACTAGATTCCAAGATGAACATAAAGGCAGCAGCCACAGTCGGTCTGAGCAAGACTCTTTCAATCAGACAATCGAAGATCTAGACTTATGGGAATTAGAGATGACTGACAGGAAATTTACATGGTCAAATATGCAGCGTAACCCGATAATAGCTAAGCTAGATAAAGTTCTGGCGTCCAACGAGTGGGAGGATGCGAACCCATTGGCGAAAGTCAAATCCGCTATCCGTTATACCTCCGATCATTTACCATTGGTCATTGACTGCGAGCTTATTGGTAAGAAAAAAACACTTCGGCTTCAAATTCGAGAAAGCGTGGACCGTATGTGATGAGACTAGGCAGGTTATTGCCGAATCATGGGAAGGTAGCACTTCTCAGCACTCAGCAGTAGGAATATGGATTGAGAAGTCAAGGCGGCTACGTAGGAGATTAAAAGGTTGGTCCAGACAAAAGACGCTCGACATTAACCGCAGAAGAGAGGAGCTTGCTAGGGGAATCGCAATTTTGGAAGGCGCTCAGGAGGATAGAGATCTCCAGGAAAGTGAGAAAGACGAACTCGCTAATAACAGACTAGAGCTTCAGCACATCGGGAAAATGGAGGAGTTATATTGGCAACAGAGAGCGAGGATCCAATGGCTTAGAGAAGGAGACACAAACACAAAATATTTTCACAAGGTCGCAAATGGAAGGAAAAGACAGAACCACATTACGGGCATCTCAGTCAACGGGGTATGGACGGAAAACGAAGATCTAATCAAAGAACACCTAGATAACCGTTTTCACGATCTTATTGGACGAAAGTGCGCTAGAAGATGTAAGATGGTCCAGGATATGTGGAGCTCATCCAGATTGGATGGAAGTGATGGAATCGAATCAAGATTCACAGAAACTGAGGTGTTGGAGGCAATTAAGAAGCTCAGACAGGATAAAGCTCCAGGACCAGACGGGCTTCCGATCTTTTTCTTCAATATTTATTGGGCGATAATAAAACATGATCTGCTGAACATATTCCACGGGCTACACGACAGGACGGCTGACTTGGACAGGTTAAATTATGCTACAATTGTTCTCGTTCCAAAGAAAAGCGAGGTCACTACACACGAAGATCTCAGACCTATTAGTCTGCTGAATGGATCGTTCAAAATTATTACGAAGGTCCTAGCTCAAAGATTAGCCCCCCACCTAAATGAGGTCATAGACCAATCGCAGATCAGTTTCATTCGAGGTCGGAATATCATGGACAGCATAGCTTCGGCACATGAAGTGGTATTCCGAGGTAACAAAACAAAAGAGGACGGCTTTATCCTAAACCTTGATTTTAAGAAAGCGTACGATTCGGTAGCGTAGGACTGTGTGGAGGAAGCTCTAGCTCTCAAAGGTTTTGGCGCAAAATGGAGAACGTGGATGAAAAAGTGCATCAGCGGCAGAAAATCTTCTGTACAGGTGAACGGTTGGCAAGGCAGAGAAATTCTATGCAAGAGAGGCCTGCGACAAGGAGACCCATTATCATCACTCCTTTTCGCAATTGTAGCAGATGGACTAGCAGAGATGATTAGGAGAGCTATGGAAAACAACACTATCAAAGGGATCCAGATCAAGAGATTGACAAACCAATGGCGATACTCCAATATGCAGACGATACAATTCTTTTTGGTAAAGCAACGGTGGGAGAAGCGACTGCCATCAAGACGGTATTAGCTTGTTTTCAAAGTTGGTCAGGGTTGCAGGTGAACTTTAATAAGACCAGTATCATTCCGATATGCGACCAGCTGTCCACGTCGTGCTCTGAGATCATGGAAATCTTAGATTTCAAAACAAGTGCATTTCCATTCAAATATCTAGGCACGCCTATTAAGCCGGGTACTCTACTGAAGGAGGATTGGAACTTCATCATCGCTAAGATTGAAAAGAAGTTGGCTGGGTGGCAGAGTAGGTTCCTATCCCTTGGGGGAAGGATTATCCTACTCAACTCTGTTGTTAGCACGATTCCGTTGTATCTGATGTCCATCTACGAACTGCCTAAGTGGGTCATCAACAGGATAGATAGATTGTGAAGAAGATTCCTATGGAAAGGGACGAACGAGGGAAACAAAGGCTTCCATCTGGTAAATTGGGGAAGGGTCTGCAAAAGAAGGGAATTTGGAGGATTGAGAATTGTAAACGTACATGACATGAACAAAGCCCTGCTCTGTAAGTGGTGGTGGAAGATAACTAACAAGCACAGAGGATGGTGGAACTACTCTTTCGATCAATTCCGCAAAAGACGTAAATATCGATTTGGTGGAAGAAGTCCATCGGCAAAAGTGTCCCTTCTATGGAAGGGGATAGCAAAGCAAGGAGATATTTTCCATACCAACACCACTTGCAAAGTAGGTAACGGGAAAAACACCAGATTATGGAAAGACAAATGGTGTGGTAAAACGACTTTGCAAAACCAATTCCCATTAGCGGCGAAAGCTACGCAGAACTTAAACCTGTATTGAGGGTAGAGTTAGGGGTAGAGGAAGACCTTAACTAACTTGGATGGAAACGGTGAAAAAAATATTATAGCTTGTGACCTTACAGAAGATATTGCTCTAAACTGAGCAAAATGAAAAACCAGGATCCATGTAGCCGACCCCAACTAGTTGGGAAAAAGGCTTTGTTTGTAGTAACTGAGAGGCAGTTGTGTACTAAGTAGAGCTAACACATATGGTAACAAATTAAATTGTGAAATTGCAGTTAGCACTGTCACATTTACCCGATACTCGGACCCGACCCGGACCCAGCATTGGACCGGAACCGACCCGTTCTATACGGGTCCGAGTTCGGGTCCTAAAATAAGACCTGATGCACTCTCGGGTCCGGGTCCGGGTCCGGGTCCGCTCAAAATAGAACGGACCCGGACCCGGACCCGGACCCGGAAAAAAATACCCTAAAACATATAGAATTTGAATAATAGGGTTATAGAAATATACATTTAAAAATAATTGTTGGAGATAGATGTGTAAATATAATATTAATTCATGTACTTAAATACAAAATTTGTTAGAATCGTAGGGTATCGGGTGCAAAAATACTTATATACAAATATTTATTCTCTACTACCGGACCCGACGGGTTTTTTTTTAATTAGGACCCGGACTCAGACCCGGTTCTTGCAAGTCTGGGTCCGGGTCCAATTTTTGGACCCGTGAGGTACCGGATCCGGGTCCGGGTAATGGAGGACCTGACCCGTTAGGACCCGATACCAGCTCTAATTGCAATTGCCACTTCAACAAAAGCACGTTGGCCAAAAAGGGCATTCTCCCTATAATTATCCGGGCGTTTCGGCCAACCCATACAGGTCTGTGAATGGAGCTCCCACTCAGCAAGCATGCGAAAGCCCAACAACGAAGGCTTCCCTTCCAAATCCATCACCATCTCAACTTCAATGATAGAAGGCTCACTTTTTGCCTCCTCGGTGTGACTATTATTAACTTGTCAATCATTCTGGACTTCAGTTGACTTCTCAAAGTTCTGAGAGGTCTTCACCAAATCATCACTAACATGAATGCTTACCCCAACACCCTCATCAAATCCCAAGACCAACTTACCCATCTCGCCAGTTTTGGTATTCAGCACCACATCTGAAGTTGGATGATTCAATTCCCGTCCCATATCAGGACTCCTATCAACATCGCCATCATGGGATGCTTCCTCTTTCTTCCTGATACCCATCATCTTTGTCATCATATTCTTCTTTCTCATTCATTTCTTCACTATTCTCGATCGTCAATTCATCATCATCACAACTATGGCCATCAACATACTCTCTATAAAAGAAGTCTAGTGAAGTCAAACCCAATTCAATTCTTCCACTAAAAAAACAAGTGATGCACAAATCATAGTCTACCCATTTGTTGCAGTGGTAGTGTTTGTATGTACAATTAGTGAAGCAACAATTGTAGTGGTATTCTAACACTTGTTCGATGCTATGGGATTGCGAAACCTTGTATGTGAGTTTTAGATCACTCTCGAGCAAGGCTGACTTCTCACAGGAATTTCATCTAACACCTGGTGAGTTGCTGGAATTTATTAAAGGTCATGGAGAAGATGTAGTTGACAGAGTGTAGAAAGCAGCCTTGGTTGCCTTGTCCGTGCCGTGTAAGGGATAATGAGAGGCGAAGGGCGATTCATAGCCTTCTCTTGGAGGTACTCCCTATAGGATGTTGTCAAGATTTCTCTTGGAGGTATTCCATATAATGAGGAGGTAGAAGATGTTTTCTAGCTTTGTATTGGAGACACTTCAGATACTGATCCATCCATTCTGATCGGTGAGCATGGGTGATTGGGGGTGATGGAACCAAAAAGGAATTTGGTTGAACACATGGTGGACTGTTGGAGTTTGAGGAAATAGAGCTGGATATTTGCGAAGAGGAGGAGAAGGAGCCAAATAGCGAGATGAGGCAGTAGTGGTAACCGTAACAGTCGCAATAGCAATCACAGTAGTAGTAGCAGTCACAGTTACAGTATCAATGGCAATAGCAGGGGGAGAGGATGAGCGGAAGAGCGGTGAAGAAGTGGTGGCCGAAGTGGAGAAGGATGGTGTTGTTGCTGATCCGAAAAGAGGGGCAAATCTAGGATTAGGGTTGGCAGAGATGAGGTCGGAGATGGAGGAGCGAGCGGAGGAGACGGCAGACTCGGACTCCCAGCCGTAGAGGTGGGTGCAGGAGTGGGGGTTGCCAAAAGGGGAAGAAGAGGAGGATGGCGTGACTGTGCCCGTCGGGGACCACTAGGAGTTGCCGAAGCATCGAGCTCTGATACCGTTGTTACGATCCCGATCCAACCCGGCGGTGGATCGTCGCAACCTTCATCATTGCCGACGGTGGAAACTATGGATCGAACACAAAAGAACAAAAAAAACCAAGGAAAAGAAGTGGAGACTAAAACTCAATATCAATTCATTCATTCTTAGAAAGAATATAAGGTTACAGTGAGTATTAATAGGTGAACCATAAGCCCATGCATAACCCGTATTGTAAGGAGGGCTTAATTACAAAATACCTACTACTTTACAGAAAACCCCTCAAAAGACACAAAATAACTAAAGGACCGATATATAAGATACAGTTCAATTTTAATAGAACTGTATCATCAATCATCTTGTCTAAGTGAGCTTCACAGGGATGACTGAAGATGGGGAAAGAGGGCGGTGACAAAGGTGGAGGTTTTGAAGGTGATGGGGTAGAAGGCGTGGCTGATGAGATGGCTACCGATAGATGGTGTTGGTGAGTTTGAGGAGTTTGGATTGGGAGGAGGTGGAAAGGAGTGGTAATAAAGGATGATGATAAACAGGTTGAAACTTCAGCACACACATTGGATAGGAAAAGGCCGCTACAAGAAATAGTAAAGAAATAGTTGAAACATACAACCAAAGGAAACCTCACAACCTTAGCGACAACAATTATAGAGTTCCAACTCATCCTAATATTTGCACTGAAAAGCCCAGATGCAAGCTAAAGTTGCAAAATACCCAACCATAAATTACCCAACAAAAGGTTTAGGGTACACCTTCAGCATCATCTCAATTCTTCAAACATCATGTACAACTTCAGCATATCACCTCAAGGCATATGGAGTATGATTCATCCTTAAAATTGGTAGGCACCGTTTAGTGACCCTCCTTGAACCTACGCCTGTGCACAATCCCATAGAAAGATACGGACTCGAACAGGTGGCACATTTTTTTACGAGATCCAAAGTTTCCCCAGCAATTTCATATGAAATCATCCCTGGAGGCACATCTGATTAATTTTTCCACTTAAAAGGTGTTAACAACAGTACTCCACTACTCCAGCAGTTGCGAACTCACAAGATATGACAAATAGAATGCTTTCCAAGATAATATACTTGCAATTCACATGATATGTTACGTTAACTGGACTAGAAGTTCGAATATAAAAGTGCACTATCAGTTTCAGTATATATTACATCCCACCCTTCTTTTCCAGGACTGCATCCCACCCATTTGATTACACCAAAATTTAACTTGACAAGGTAAGGCCACATTGCCCACATCATGCTGCACAACAAAAACTGCATGAACTAAAAGAAAAGGATTTTGCACTCCTGTTATATTGGGCACAAGTTGATCCTTCTTTTTCCTCCATAATTATACTACCAACCGCCAGTGCGAGTAGGACTGCGACTCCTGCTACGACCACTATTACTGCTCCACGTGCCACCCTGTCCACCGCTGGGGCCTGAGCCGCCGCCTGCCATCATTTTCTCGTGACTCCAAACTGGGGCATTATCATTCCTGCACATCCCATACACAAAGGGATGTTAACAATATTACCTATAAATCCTAAATTAATAATCGACAGTAACAATATGAAATATCTCAAGTGAACGTTGTGAGTGCACTGTGCACAATGCATATGAACTTAGTTTTCAAATATTTGGTACCGCTTTATTTATTGATGAATTGATCTTCAGAAAGCCTACAAAATTGAATCTTAAAATAATTGAAAATAACTGACCCTGTTAGGAAATAACTAGAAAATGACCTCCAAAAAACATACAGCATAGTCCTTACTTCAAGTTTCATAGTATCTTATCAATATTTTTAACACATGCTCAGCTATTTGGCATCTCCCTAATATTCCTTTTGACATTTTGTAGAGGGTTTCTTGTGAAACTCCACTGGAAGGTACAGCGTATGACAACTAATCAACTCATCCAACCCCCAACCAACCCATACCACGAACTGAAACATACTGGAATCTGGTAACACTGGTTTGACCATTAGTGGATTTATTTTATATATCAGTCAGAGGTCCGGATTTATTTTAATTACCTTGAGTGATACATGGAATGGAGGGGTAGGATGAGTTGGGACTCTCATTTAATATTTAATTTATATATGTACATATGGTGGTGTGTGCGCAGGTAAAGATATACGCCGAGCGAAAGTCAATATCTAAAAGCCTTAGTACCCACGTTGCCAATTATAAAGCATAATCTAATGGCCAATAGAGGAGAGTTTGAAGAGAAATCCATAAATTAACGAATTTTCATGTTGACAATTTGGATAAGCCCGTATGCAGATTGCTAGTTGTTTAAGAGATCCGGATTGAGAACCCACCAAAAATTGGTTTGCAAGACCCGGATCATGGTTCGGAGGGGGGTTGGGAGAGCCCAGTAACACTGGGTCAAACCTTTAGAGTAACAGCTAAATCTTAGTAGCAGGTGCCTCTAGCGTCCCTAGCCAGCAAGAGTTCGGGTAATCGAATCCCGCTTGCACCCTTTTCTTTTCAGGTAAAAAAGTGTGCGATGTGTCTGCCTTTGTCAGGAAAGAGGAAGGGGGGGTAGCTAAATCTTAGGGAAATAAAAACCAACCTAAATTTATGTTGTCCTGCATTTAAGATATCTTGTAGTTTTGATTCCTACTTCCCAAACAGTTTTACAGCACACAACAAAAAAATCACATTTTGACACTAGTGAACTGCTATTAATTTTATTACGAGCTGTGACGCTTCTCCAGATTTTAGTTTATATGGAATAAAAGTGATTAATTTTGTAAGAATAGAGATCTCTCACTTTAACTGAGTAACTCAAAATTATAATATTGAATGCCATTATGTCTTAAACCTTTGGATTATTATGATATATAATACTAATACTATATAATATTATGGTGGTCTTTCTGTGCTTTATTATTTACAAATATTTTGTGCCCCACGATAGTACTCATGTCAATGATCTGTATCCGCATCCATGTTTCCTAGAAAATAATTGTTCTGGGACAACACCACTGTACATTGAGAAAAGTGAGGAGAAAAAAAATACCTTTCGGAAGTTGGTTTGTAATCACCATATCCGCCCCCTCCACCACCATATCCGCCATCTCCACTACCATAACTTGTATCAGATCGTCCTGAAAATGGTGCTGCACCATTATATTTATCTCCACCATAACTTGAACCACCATTTCTACCATCACCGCCATAACCACCAGAACCTGAAGACCAACGACGACCCCCCCTGCCACCATACCCACCACCACCACGTGACATCAATTCTCGTAACTCCGGTGGAACCCGCTGGCTCGCCCCCTCCAGAATTTTGACAAGATCTGATGCATATCTTGAATCTTGATCAGAGATGAATGTGTAGGCTTCTCCAGTGGCGCCAGCTCTACCAGTCCTCCCAATTCGGTGGACGTAGTCTTCAATTCCTGTAGGGAAGTCATAATTGACCACAACCCTGCATAACAAGGATAGAGAAAAATCCAAAGTAAATCATAGTGATGAGTTGATTACTTACTATAGGAAGCAAAAATGTGAAACTCTTTTTATAATCCTCTGCACAGAAAAGTATTACGTTATGTTTTGTGCCAGGAGACTCTGGACTGTAATATTCGGGGAAACTTGAGAAATTTGACAACGTAAATCCTACGCATCTTGCATTGCCGTGTTGATTTAAGCATTCATGTTTTTTGGTATCATAAATCACAGGAATGTGTTAGTCCCAAACAACTTCCCATGGTAATCTTAAAATCTCAAACACATTCATTCAGAATCCAATTCCATGGTAATCTTTAATTTTGAGACAAGAATTATAGCACAATAATTAGATCGGAGTCCAGTATAACCTGCAGATTGTCACATACTAATTCGCCTCCTACTTGTATGTGTGTGTGTGTGAGTGTGTGTGTGGGCCCCTCCCCTTCGGTTGCGAACGGACTTTTGGTGCGATCTGGAGTGCCGAGTGCGAACCTCTGATGCCTACTACTTACTACTAGGAGTAGCGGCATGCATCAGTGTAAATTTCAAAAAAATAATACAGTGATGCCGCTATTCCTTATAGCGGCACCGCTATTCCCTATAGCGGCATGAGTGGTTCGCACGACAGTTCACACCAAACGTTCATTTGCAACCGAAGAAAATCCTATATATCTATACAATATATTATGCTAAACCACTTTTGGTCCAAGGATTTTTCTATTTTCAAGTGCAATCATATCCCTTAATCAAACCATAACAAGCGTGCAATATAATTATATAGATGTTATTGGAGAATTTTTTTTAAATAGTTTTATTATTTTCTTACTTTTTAAAAATTATGTGCAATATATTGCACAGGGTTATATATATATATATATATATGGGCGGATGCACATGCAGCCTAGGGTGAGGGGCCGCTCACCTTGGATTTTGATTATACAGCTTATAATTTTGATTATCTAGTCTAATTTTAAAGTCTCTCCCAAGCCTCCTCCCCCTGTAATGAAGTCTACTCCTTTTAAGCCTTGAAAATGCTCATTCTCATTGCTATTCGCTCCTCTATTTGGCCCTATTTGGCCCTACAGTCAAGACCGCTCCTCTATTTGGCCCAAAGCTTGCAAGCAGTTTTTCTCTGTCCTTCTCTATCTCTCGAACGAGCCCGAAACCGTAGGTCCCATCTCCCAATAAAAGAAGCAAACATGAGAAAGTAGAAACAGAGTTAAAAAATATAAAAACTAACAAAACTAAGAGTTAAAATAACATATGGCTACCAAAACTATAAAAAATAAAAACTAGGTTGAAAAAGAAGCCCATACTTTGGTCCGGCATTCGTGTCTACAGGACGCGCGGTTGCACATAAGCCACATGTAATGCCGGTCCAGGATTTGCACCCTCCCTCCCTACGCGCAAGAGAGAGCCTGTTTGCTTGCTTTCTTACCAAACCAAAATAAGGGGTTTTAATATATACTCATTTAGTTCTCCAAGAAACTTTTCTGATATGGGACTAAAAGCTTTTAAGTTTTTCAACCTCACTTAGGGAGACAATTTTTCATTCACCCCATAATTATATTGAACAAGTGAATATATGATTTTAATGTACTTATGGAGAACAACAATCCATAAAGATCCCTCGCTAATTTATAGTGGATCTTACTTTAAAATTGCCTCAAAATTGGTTTATCATATATTCACTTGGCATCTTCCTGAGCTTCCTCTACCTTCCTCAGCTTTCTCCACCTTGGCACAAATCTGAGGTATTTATATTTCCATTAATTCCATAAAACATAGTTTATGATATTTTATTGATTGGTATGAATTAGGGGTTGAGACACCAGGAACTAGGTTTTTGTTTGGAGGTTAGAGACACTAGAAATTAATGGAAATAGAAATTAGGTTCTTTTTTATAAATTCGGGGTTTATAGCATAGGGGTTAATAAATTAGGTTTTTTTAAATAAATTAGGGGTTTATAAATTAGTTTTCAATGTTGTTGATTGACTATTGATACTAAATTAAGGGGTTATAAATTAGGTTTCTAATGTTGTTGATTGAATGAGATGAAAATCATGGCTCCACCACAATATATATATATATATATATATATATATATATATATATATATATATATATATATATATATATAGGGGAGCCTTCGGTTGCGAACGGATTTGGTGTGAACTGCGTCTACGTGTGAACGAGACCGCTAGTCGTCCAATCTTGTGATCATGATCTAACAGCTCATATATACAATTACATTTGAACCATTGCCGCTATCCCGAATAACGACAACAGTTCTATTGATACCGCTATCCCCAGTGGCGGCACTTATTCGCACGCAGTTCACACCAAGTCTGTTCACAACCGAATATATATATATATATATATATAACACAAAGAAAAGCTATCAAGTGGCTCTCCTTCAATATTAAGGAAATCAATGGACCATATCTAAGGTCCCAAAAGACATGTCCCCCCCCCCCAAGTTTCCTCCCAAAACTCAAATTCAAATCCCCCCAAAACAACTCATTTATTTATTTAATTATTTCTCTCTCTCTCTCTCTCTTATTCAGATCAGTTTGCTCCCTCTATTCCTTAAACCAGATAGCTCCAATTTCTCTCTCTCTCTCTCTCTCTCTCTCTCTCTCTCTCTCTCTCCTCGGGTTTTTAAGCTGCTAACTTAAATCCCTAAAACCATTTTCTTAAACCTTCGCTTTCATTCCATTGGCGAAGCCTCCATCATCCTCCCAAGCACGAATCTCAAAGCAAATCCAAATTCAAATCCAGTTTCGAACCTCAATCAAGAGATTGTCGCGGATATCTAATCTGCTGCTGATTCCGTATCGGCGACTCCGCTCCACCAAATCGAGCGCGAATATCAAGCGACGCCGTATCGGCAACTCCCCTCCACCGAATCAAGAACCTCTACATGCGATGCAGCAACTCTAATGTCATCTCATTAACCGAATTCTCATTCTTTTTAATTTTGTGTGCAGGGGATTACTCAGTTTTTTTACCGATTTTGTGTGCATGGGATCTAAGTTCAGAGAGGTATGATTATTTTATTTTTGGGTTTAAAAAAAAATTATTTGGTGATTTATTTGACGAGTTTTTTATTGGTTTGATTTAAGGCGTACGCAAGTGAAAGATGGATTATTTGGTATCCTCAATTTAGACTTCCAAACCATAGTAGGATAGGTAAGCTGATCAGCAACCTAAAATAACTTAGCAAATATACAACATTAATTTCTTTACTACAAGGGAATATACTATCGTGAAGTGTTCCCTTCACTGGTTATTAGAAACCATGGATAACATAACATATAAGAACTTTTAGTGTATGTTTGGATATATAGGATTGGGATGACTGGAGTTTACCAGTGAGGGATGCAAACTCTCAACTCAAGAAATACAACTAAAGTAAATTTATTATTGATCCATTTTGATTTTTTTTATAAAGGTGCAATGGGGAGACAAAGTGAAGATAAAAGAAATGATTAGCTTAGATCAAGGTTTTGAGGACTTCATGTATTACATTTTGGTTGAAATAATAATAAGAGGTATTTCAATTGCAAACTGAGTCTCAGACAAACAAATATTTAGATTATTGGTATTGTAGATACCTTCACACCTACACTTGGGTTACCATTGTATCTAGACATGATTATAGTGGTTATGGGATTAGAGTAAGCTCTATAAAACCTATATGATCATGTCCTTGCATAACTATTACAAGCATCTAAAAGTGATGCTGAAGTTAAAAAAAGCTTCATACAGTGTTTCTAACAAACTATATGCATTCCAGGTAAGTTCAAGCTAAGAATCAAGAAGGCAATGGTTGAGCTTAAAGGTAGATATGCTGCTTCCTCATATAAAATGTTTCCTACTTCAATTAATTTGCTGAACCTCTAAAACTATTTTATATAAGGGTTTTTAACATATATGCCCCTAACAAATATGTGAATATCATGTATGTCCCAAACAAATATGTATTTTCATATTTGTCCCCAACAATATATACAACATCTCTTAAATACCCCTCTAGTTAAAAAAAAACTCAAAACGATGAAGAATTTTCAGTTTTTTTTAATGGACTTGATGAAAAATGACTGAAATATTCTCTTCTCTACCATTCAAACTATATATTCTTCATCCTTGTAAATCCAGGCAATTGTTAATCCAACCGAGACTCATTAACTTTTCTCAAATTTTTTTCATTTATTTCAAGAAATGGACAAACTAACGGTGCATCTTTGAAAACTACATATTCTTCATCACGTTACTTCTCCAAAATTGCCGTCAATCTTGTTTTTAATGATAGATTATAAGCTTCATCATTTATTTTCCTTAAAACTCTTAAATCTTTTATCATTTGATTGTCTAATCTGAACTTTTAATTTGATTTCTATTTATCTCGTAAGGGTAAAATCATAGTTAACTTAGTGATATCTAAATATGTAAATATGAAATAAAATCCAAATTGTTAGGGGCATATACGAAAATATATATTTGTGAAGGATATATATGATCTTATCATATTTGTTAGGGGTATACATGTTAAAATCCCTTTATATAATCAAACCAGGTGCACTGTTTCGAAGACGTGTCGTAGGCACGTGTCAACGGGCAAACCTAGTATATATATATATATCCACGATCCAGTGAAAACTCCTTTGGTGAAAGCCACATGAGAACTTTTTTGGGGGACATTAGCTGAAAGAACCAAACCGTTAATTTTGATCTAAATGACTAAATTAGTCAATGAATCAACTAGTTTGAGATTCGTTTGCCAATGAATTGAAGTGTTACAAATTGTATAGTCGGATATCGTTATTTTTTATAATGACATGATGCAAGGACAAATGAATTTCAAATGACTTGATTTACATTACTAAACTAATTTAGTCATGCTAAACAATGTGGACGGTTCGGATTATCCATAGGATGGATATGCATGGAGTTCTCACAAAGCTTATCACGAGAAAAGTACTCACCAAATCGACCAAATCGCTTCCCTATATATATATATATATATATATATATGAAAACGGGGTGGCCTATGGCATGAAGGAAATTCCTCCAATGGCACCATGAAAACACCTAGTCCCTCCTCCCAAATGCATGATCCACACCGTTCAAAGTGTTCAGCATGTCCTAAAACATTATCATCGAAGTTGAATATGTTTGCCCATGCATTAACTGGCCGCAATTGTTTCATTGCTGAAAAACCTTTAATTTTGCAACCTTGTGATGAATGGGCAAAATATGTTCAAATTTAGTGAGTTCTACTTCACTCCGTGAATTTTGGTTACGAAGATAGTATTTTTAGTGCGCTTTGGGAGGAAATTTCCTCCAATTCCATAGGACCCCCCTCCCCCCGCGCGCGTGTATATATATAGGTTGAGAAAGAGACAGAGAGAGAGAGAGAGCAAGAATATTGGTCGAAAAAAAATGTAGCTAGCATGACCATTTTTACTGTTATAGGTTGAGAAAAAAGCATGATGCTAACCCCAATTTAATTTTAGTGTGAACTGAACATCTCAAATTATTATATACTAGGTTTGCCCATTGGCACGTGCCTATGGCACGTTTTCGGAATGATGCATGAAAAGCCATGTAAACAGTAAAATATATGCAATCTTGTTTGACTAACAAATTACATATATATCAACATTTATATGCAATATACCGAGGATGGAAGTTATGTAGCTCAAGTTTGAATAGTAAGACAACAATTAGTTGTAAATAAAAGTCCATGTTTCCATCAACAAATGATGAAAAATAATTATAAATGGGGTGTAAAATCCAACTTCTCAAAATAATGAAAATTAACTTTTGATGAGATATTTGCTACTTTCAGTGTACCCTTAAAGGTTGAAATTTATCCTAAGTGAATATTCATTTAAATCTTCCATTGCATTTGAAATCGGCCAGGGATCTCAAAGAAATTTTATATATGAAAAATCAAAAGAAGCATAAAAAATCTGAAAAATCCAGAAATTTACAAACCTAAAATCTGAAAATCTAAATTTCTAGGTAGAGAGAGCGCGCGTGATAGAGGGAAATCTGAAAAAGTGAAGAGAGGATAGAAATAAAGCGAGGAGGATTTTAGTTTTTTTTTTTTTTTTTTGGGGGGGGGGGGGGGGGGGACTTCTTTTGAGACGGTGTTAGCCATTGATATTGTTTCAATTGAAGGAGAGTCACTTGATAACTTTTTTTTTTTTTTCAAATTGCCTTCTGATTTATTATATAGTTATCCACATGAATCACACATGTTCTCTCCTACTCACTCCTGCCCATCAGGAACTAATAGAAATCATTAAATGCTCATATTTGAAAGACATCGACCAAATTCTTCCACTGCTCAAATTTGGTAAGAGAAAATATGTGCAACACATGCAGATAAATACTCAATAAGGTATACTAATTTCATATAGGGACACACATTTTGTAACAAGCAAAAACGTGCACTGCAGGTGCAAAAATATTAGTTTTGTATTATGCAAATTAAATTAATGAACATGTGATAGACATGCCAGTAAAGAGGAAGACCAGACACTCTTTCTGGATTAAAAATATCAGAGAAGATTTTACTTTTTAGCATTATATATCTTACAACAAATTGGAAAAAGAAGTCAAACGTGGGGTCACCTGATGTCTTTAACGTCTAGACCTCGTGCAGCCACATCAGTGGCCACAAGTACAGGGGATCTCCCATTTCGGAACTGGGCCAAAATCGAATCCCTCTCATCCTGAGATTTATCACCATGAATAGCAGCAGCACCAAACTGATTAGTAAGCATTCTAGCTAGTTGATCACACATCTTCTTAGTAGCACAAAACACTATTATTTTCGAGCCTGGTTCTTGGTTTTGCAGGATCTGCTCCAATCGCCTTCGTTTCTCCATCGATGTAATTACTTCTACATACTGCAAAAAGAACCATAAAATTCGATTACTTCAGTTTCTAATTAGGGTGAAAAAACAGAAACCACTCCTAAAGTATCATTTAAATAGAATATATTTATTTCAACTAATGCTCATTTCTCAACACTTCTCACCACCCAAATTTGCACTCCTATAGATCAATACATGTTAAAGTACATAAATACATGCACCATTTCTTTTTTATTCAGTAGGCAATAACACATATGAGTGATATACAATAGGGTAAAATACATTGAAGATGTAATATGTTGATAACTGAACTTTATGGAGGATACTTATTACTGTAAAACTTTACAGAGGGTGTTAGTAACTTATCCCCAAAATAAAACAAAAGGGAACTATGTTATGTAGAGTAAGGTTTGTTCATCATATGCACCTGGGTGATGGATTTATTTGCAACAAGCTCGTCAATGTTACCAATGTTGACCTGAACAGGATTAACCAGTAAATCTGCAGCAATTTTTCGAACTTCCCTTGGCCATGTAGCTGTGAACATAAGAGTTTGTCGGCGAGCTGGTATCTCTTTGACAATTTTCCTTATTTGTGGCTCAAACCCCATGTCAAGCATTCGGTCAGCCTCGTCAAGCACCATATATGAGATCTGATGGAGGCTCACCCTTCTCATCTCTAGAATGTCATTCAACCGCCCTGGAGTTGCAATAACCACATCAGCTCCTCGATCTAGATCTCTCAACTGGGGCCCTTTTGGTGCACCTCCATATACGCACTGTAAACACAAAGCTTTTGATGAAAATACCGGAGAAAGACGGACAAAATGCAATACAGTTGTTATCAGGGAAATAGCAAGACTCGCAATAATAGGTTAGACTTGTATCACATATAGAGCATAAACACAATAATTTATTCTTCCTCCTTTGGATAGGTGCAGGTTTTAAAGTTTGTCTTTAAGTAATATTGGGACATAGCTATTTGGGTGGTCACATTAAATTTGGAATCACTTTTCTCAAAAGCAAAAAGTAAAGTGATGTGGAAAGACGAGGCTTACAGTTTTAGGGCCTTGGCAGCAAAAACGCTAAGATTACTTTAAAAATATTTTTTTTATTCAAATAACATGTAGCGGGATATGTAAATCTTGAAGCACAGACAGGTGCAGGTTCTAGAAAGCAAAAATTGAAGTCATTGTAAATCTTGAAGCACAGCTAAAGAGCTTCTCACAACTACAGAAAAAGGAGAAACTAAAAGCAGGGTTAGTGGTTTTTGCTCTCTCTCTCTCTCACTCTCTCTCTCTTTTTTTTTTTGGGTGGGGGCGGGGAGGGAGGGGGGGGGGAGGGGGGCTGTACAAAGTTAAAATATAGATTTTTCTCATGGCATGGTAGGATAATCCTTGAAAGTAATAAGCAGGTAGGGAGGAAACATACCACAGATGATATTCTTGAAGACTTTCCAAATTTCTCAGCTTCATTGTGTATCTGGGTAGCCAGCTCCCTTGTAGGTGACAGAACCAATACCCTGGGGCCCATTTTTGAGTCACTCTGGAAGCGCTTAAGATGAACGAAGCCGGGAATTAGGTAGCCTAATGTTTTTCCTGACCCTGTTTTTGCAACGGCGACAATATCACGATTTTGTAAAGCAATAGGCCATGACTGAGCCTGGATTGGTGTGGGTGCAGAAAACCCAGCACGTAGTACCTGCAAAAAGCACAAAACAAAAATACAAAGCATACCATGAGGAAAAGCAATCTAGAAGCTATATTCATTTATTTCTTCCTTCCTGAATCAATAAAGATTTCAGACTAAATAGGGATGGCTGTTTGCAAATACTTCATTTTTATTAAGACCAAGTAACTGACTGAACAGAAAGAGCAGCAGTTGGCCTCTTTCTGAATGCAAACCTCCACAAAGAGGACAAGCAAATGCAGTAAAGAGTAGGACTTTAGCCCCAGGAGCAAACATTGAAAAATAAATGGGAACAGAAAAAGAAAAGAAAAGAAAAATGAAGTTCACAGTAAAGCCATGAACAAAAGGAATGTCCGCTCATTCAAACAACTATTTAAGGTGCAAATGCAGTATAACCTATGAAGTTTAAGAAAATAAAATGAAAACATGTGTTGGAGAGACCTCTCTTAGAAGTTCTGATGGAAAGCTTGTCAACTCAAACGTAGTAAATGGAGGTGGCACATCTCCCTGAACAAGTATGAATGATAATGCCAGATGTTAATAGAAGAAAACAAGGACATAAATGTTGGAAGCACAGATGAAATTATCCACATATACTTTTAAAATAATTGCACAAACTATTAAAAACATGAAAATGACTACGTAACAAAATATTTGAATAAATATGACAGCAAGAAAAGCTTAGAAAACACTTCCGGTTTGAGTGATAAGGACAAGCCTTATAAGCTCTGCAGTCTGCACTATAATAAAATAATCCCCCCATTGGCGTAACCTAGCAGGCATGCATGGAAAGATGATGGCACAATTTGCACTCGATAATTTTTTCAGATACTTTGATTTTTTTTCTCTCTGTAAGCAAATCCGTTCATATATAGAATTTAAGTCTTATTTAAAAAATAAGCAGGGAACAAGTATGAAGGATAATGTTAGATTATTTCTCTTCTTTTTCTTTTTCTTTTTCTTTTTCTTTTTCTTTGAGAAAAGATAATGTCAAGTGTTAGTAGAAGAAAGGACATAATATCATATCTTTGTCAGTGAACGCACAGAAAGAGCATGCTAAACAAATTTCAACGCATTAATCAGCGCGAGCAACAAAAGTCTTTCATATTCATTAACATATTGGATGTGAAATTAGCTTCAAATGCATTAAGTACAAGAAAGTACTACATATTCATCTCACGGATAATTACATATTTTTTTGTTGTAACATCACTCTGAATTGAAGTGAAAACCTGCTTATGGCTTACCAATTTCGGAACATACAACATAAAACTGGAAGGTTAGTTGGCTAAGGAAGGAAACATACCATACTTCTCAGGAAATTATGAATTTAGATGTGAAAAAGGAAGCATCGGAAAAGTCTAAGCCAGGCCAACTGGAGTGCATTAAGTGGGTAGAGGAGAAAAGAACGGGATTCTATTTATAGTTAGATGTAGACGACAATTAGTAGCTATTAACTATAAAGAAGATACCATACTGTCTAGGACACTCAGCAGCTATTAACTATAAAGAAGATATCATACAGTCTAGACCAACTTTTAGCAACAATCAAAGTACACAATGACTACTTCAAAACACTTCAGCGCATGCACCCAAAAAAACTTCACTAGCAATAATTTTAATCATGGAACATTCTGAATACAAACTAGTATGTAAAATTGGAAGAAAATAATAATGCGATTAATGGAGTCATTTGTTAGGAATATGCTACAACAGTAACAACACCAAGTTCCAGACCAAAAAACTAAATCACCACAGAAAGAACATAAATGAGCTACAAAATGTTTCTCATAAAATGAGTTGCAAAATATTACACCTATCATTCAACTATTTTGTAATGAATAAGAATGCTTTACCTACCACCACAGTTATTTCATGTTGACGACGATAAGCTTCCGCAGATACGCAACTCCCCACATCTGATGATCCGTTATCACGAACTGTCTCCCTCGTAATGTGTGAACCATTTCCAGAATCTTCGTATGATCCCTGCCCATCTTTTGCTGAATTATCTTTAAACTGTAGACAATTTGGCATCTATAGACCATTCAGCATGTGCAGATTTCTTTCTTATGCTCATAAATAATAGAAAATGACAAGATTTTTGGAAGAAAAATAATAATTTAATTTCTCACACAAACCATTTAAACTCCACTAGAATTACCTAGTAACTAGTTATTGTTAAGAGAGAACCCGTATTGCCACATACATGAATCAAATCAAACTCTATAACTACTTAACCTCAATTGACTTTGTGGGACAGAGTTATCAGCAATAGAATAACATTCGTAAAGTGTAAATACAATAAGCAGGTAACAAGTTCCTCTATATGATAACTTAATCACATTTATCTCACACTAACATATAAACTCCTTTGAAATGGGATTATCTAGATAGGGAAGGACCAAGCTTGCTTAGTTGCTTCAAATAGGACTTGTTAAAAGTCTAACACAGAGACACTAATCAACTATCAAAATAAATGAGTAAGGTAAAGTCCTGCTAAAAGAATCCAAAAGAGAAACTGTCCACATCGAATCACCACATCGAATCAGATTCTTCACACTTGAAAAAGTTGGTCAACATAAAGTTGTCAGAGACAAGTTCGGTTCAAGATCGGTTCAGTAGCGGAGCATGTGAATGATAGCGGAGCATGTGAATAATTTATGTATGCTATACAATCAATTGGAATCGTCAGGGTTGAAGTTTGTGGAGAGAGCACATGCATTGTTACTACAATCTAGTCTCCCGCCAATTGCGGTCCGGTAGAACAAACTATCACAAGTATTGTGACCGATTCAACTACTTTGTATGTCTGTATGTCTCATTTGCAATACTGGCATTACGATAAGCTGAAGAGAAACCCATTTTAGTTTTTTTAAATTTCTACCTTGTCCCTTTTGTAAGAAGCCCCTTTTACTTCTCAAAAATATTGCAAATAACCCTGTTAAGCTACGTTTTATGAGAACCTTGTTCTAGTTTTTTAAGATTTCTACCATTCTCATTTGCACTAAAATAAAATAAATAAATAACCCTTCTACTTCTTAGAAATATTGCAAACATACATGTAAACTACATTTTAAGAGAAACCCATTTTAGTTTTTATAGATTTCTACCAAGCATGTCTGATTTGCATAAAAAAAAAAACTCATACTTCTAAAAAGATACTGCAAATAAACATTATAAACTCCATTTGAGTAGAAACCCATTTTAGTTTTTCAGGCGTCTGCCACATTAGCAGCAAACCCTTCTCCTTCTTAAAAATATCGCAAACAACCTTCTGAACCACATTTTAAGAGAAACCCATTTCAATTTTATAGGTTTCACCATGTCTCATCTGCAAAAAAAGGGTACTGCTTCTAAAAAATTACTGCAAGCAACCGTTACAACCTACATTTCAAGAGAAACCCATTTAAGTTTTTAAGGTTTTCGCCATGTCTCATATGCAAAACCCCTTATTCTCAAAAGTTTTGCAAACCACCCTCCTAAACAACATTCTAAGAAATCCCCATTTCACATTTGCAAAAACCCCCCTTCAACTTCTAAAGATCATCGCAAACAACCCTTCCAACCAATATTGTAAGAGAAACCCATTTTAACTTCCTAACTTTCCACCACATCTCCTTTGCTAAAAAAATCCTTCTACATCCAAAAAAAAGCAACCTTTCTAACCTACATCATGCCAAACCACCCTTCTAACACAATCATAACAATCTCCAAAAACAATGTACACTCCTAATCAATCAATCCATTTTTCCCCTTCTAATCGCAAACCCTAGTTTTCCCCTCTAACCCAAAAATGCATGCAAACAAAACAAACCCTAATTAACAAAAAACCAACCAACCACCTGACTGATTCGCCGCTCCTCGCCACCGCCATCATCATCATCATCATCGACAATGTGAACGACACGCTCCTTCTTCTCCTCGGGTACTTTGAAATCCGGTTCCGATTTGGGATTTTCGGGATGGGGTTTCTCGTACTGGGTGACATTGGTCTGGGGGTTCCAGAAGTAGACGTAGCCGGTGTTGCCGTCGACCAGCGCCCGCCATGGCTTCGGAAGGGTGGGGTCCTCCGGCGCGTAGCGACGGACAGCTGTCATTGTCGTCTTCTTCTCGATTGATCGGAAACCCGAAACCCTAGAAAATTGAATCAAAATAAGTGATGAAGGAAATGCATTGATTTTGTTGAGTGGGTTCTTTTTTATTTTCTTTTTTTTCTAAATTACTATTATGGGATGCAGGAGGTCTGCTGGTTGTTTTGGGAAATAAAGTCTATAGATCGTGGCGTACGGTACGGGGGTGGTTATACCGTTAGATTGTGTTCAGATGTGATGCTGTAATGATTGAACGATTGATATTGGTTATGCCACTGTGGGGATTAGGTAGAGGATTTTTATTCAGGGGATTAGGTTTATTTTGGGAAATGGTTAAGTGGTGCGTGTAGTGTATGTGGTTTTGGGACAGGAATGGAGAAATGGGAAGCTGGAGCACTTAGAGCATCTGTAGTCGTTATTGTTAAATTTATTCATATATCGATAAATATAAATAAAAATTTGGATTTCGCTGCACTCGTCGAAAGCTATATTATAGCAAACAATTATTTAATATTAAGCGACGGCATTTCATATGCCGTCGGAGGGCGAAAAAGCAAAAATTGGGTGCGGAATCGTCGGACGGCCGTCCGTTTAAAAAAAATAATTAAAAAAAAAAAATTGCACAGTGTGTCTAGGACGGCACATGAAGTGCCGTCCGACACACTTTTGGACACTAAGCATATTAAATGACCCATTATCTGACACTTTTGGACACTTTTGGACACTAAGCATATAGATAAATGACCCATTATCTATACTTAATACCTAATGACCCTTAATTATCTTTATAGCAGCAGATTTTTTTATTATTATTAAAGTTCGACGGACGGCACATCAAGTGCTTTCCGGGAAAAAAGGCTTTTATCGGATAAATTAGGATTTTTTCAAAGTGCCGTCCGACGATTATAATAGTAATTTTTTTAGTGGGACGGCTCTTCGAACGCCGTCCCTCAGATATCGATAAAAGCTATATCGCTTCTCATTTATAGCAATCTACTGTAGCGATTTATCGATAATATCGATATATAGCAAACGACTGCAGCTGCTTTTTAACCTAAATATCGATATTATCGATAAATAGCAAACGACTACAGATGCTCTTAGGTAGAAAATGTCAAATAATAATTACTGGCAATATTTGACCCTTCTGATTCTACTCGTCTCCTCTCTCTTAGGAGGCAGGAATTTTCGAGAGTTCTGGAGTGCCGTCTCTTTAATGATTAGCGTCTCCTAGAACATCCGTGGTCTGCATTGCCCTTCTAAACAAAAGGCGAATTTTGATTTAATCTCTTCGTCTCGCTGCGACCTTATATCCATCCAAGAATCCAATTTGGATTCTCCGTCCCCCACTATCTATCGTTCTTTGGGTGGATCTATTATATCCAAATGGATCTCACTGGATGCTATTGGATCTAAAGGTGGTATCCTCCTCGGCTTCAAGGATGCTATTTTCTCTCTGGTTTCGGTTCATAGACTGAACTTCTTCCTTATTGTTAAGCTCCATTGGGCCCTTTTCGATTGCCCCCTTACAGTTATTTCGGTTTACGGTCCTTCTACTTCCGATAGACGCCCTCTTTTTTGGCACGAATTTCTCTCGTTACAGCAATTCTCATCCGATCTATGTTTCTTTTGTGGTGATTTTAACGTCATGCGGTTCAGTTCTGAACGATCGAACCCGGCGTCCTCTTTCTCCCAAGCTTGCATTTTCAATGACTGTATCCGTAATCTCCAGTTACTGGACCTGCCGATTTCAGGTAGATCTTTCACTTGGTCAAACCAACGCGAGATCCCCTCTTTTGCCAAGCTTGATCGCTTTCTCGTGTCGCAGAGCTGGATGGCTCGTTTTAACCAATCATTCGTCCAGGCTCTTCCTAACCCCTCCTCGGACCACGTTCCTATTTTGCTCAATTCCAATTTTCATTTCCGTTATCAACACAAATTTCGCTTTGAAAAATTCTGGTTACAGGATCAGCTTTTCATCAACCTTGCCTCTGAGTGCCTCACTGCCGTCTCCGGATCTTCTGGGCTGGGCAATATTCTCCTTAAACTGCATGCCATCAAGCATGGATGCAAAATTTGGCGTTATGAGAGGCAACGTAATACCAATTTTCTCAAGGATTTCCTATTGCAATCCATTGCGTCCATCGACAAGATGGAAGAAATGGGACCTTTATCCGAATCTTGTCGATCGGAACGCCTTTCTTGCAAGCAAGAGTACGCGGACATCCTTCATCAAGACCATATTAAATGGGCCCAAAGGGCTCGGGTCAAATGGATGAAGGAGGGTGACGCGAACACTGCCTTTTTCCATCAGTTTGCTTCTCATAGACAACGTTGCAACCGTATTTCTTCATTATCTGTTCAGGGAGTAGATCTTAACTCCGATGAATCCATTCATCGGGAATTCCTCTCCTTCTATAAGAACCTTATAAGGACCAGGAAACATCGTGCGATTGAACTCGATTGGGACCGTCTTTATGGCAATCAAAATCTCGATCTCTCCTCTCTTGAGGTTCCTTTCTCCATGGAGGAGATTAAATCTGCTGTTTTCGCCTTAAAAAGTGATTCGGCTCCTGGGCCCGACGGTTTCCCAGCGTTCTTTTTTCAAAAAATTTGGGATCTGCTCAAGGCAGACCTTTTCAAAATGTTCCAAGACCTTCACCAAGGGGTTTTCTCTTTTGAGCGCATTAATTACGCTCACATTGTGCTTATCCCCAAATTGACGGGGGCACATCTTGTCTCGGATTTCAGACCCATCAGCCTCATTAACACTTCCTTTAAAATCATTATGAAAGTCCTTTCCTCGAGACTGGGTGCGGTCATTCTGCCTTTAATTGATTCAGCTCAATCTGGTTTCATTAAAGATCGCAACATTCTTGACAGTGTTGCTTCGGCGCAGGAAATCATTTCCTATTGTCACAGAACGCAGTCGGAAGGTATTCTTCTTAAGCTCGATTTTCAAAAAGCTTACGATAACGTTAACTGGGATTTCCTTCTGGACATTCTGTCCAACCGGGGTTTCGGTGCTAAGTGGATATCCTGGATTAAATCCAGTCTTTATTCTGGGACCTCTTCCTTATTCATCAACGGTTCGGAAGGTCATAAATTCAAAATCAGATGTGGGCTTCGCCAGGGAGATCCCCTATCATCTCTGCTTTTTTCGCTTGTGGCTGATGTCTTTAGCAAATTTTTGTGCAACGCTTGGAATTTAACATGATAGAGGGTCATGGCAGCTCTCCCTCTTTCGAGGGAGTGCTCAATCTCCAATATGCAGATGACACTATTATCTTCACCAAACCGAATACTCACTCTCTTCGCAATCTTAAACTTCTCCTTTACTGCTTTGAAATGGCATTGGGTTTAGCCATCAATTTTCAAAAATCCTCCGTGCTTCGGTTGTGAGGTTCTCCCAATCGCCAAGTTGAGGTAGCTAATTTTTTTAATTGCCCCGATGCTTCCTTCCCTATTACTTACCTGGGCATTCCACTTCGCTGGGGCAAGCTGCATAAATCGGACTGGCTCCCCCTTATTGACAAAGTTGAGGCCAGACTCAACGTCTGGTTGGGCAAGTTATTGTCTAGGGGAGGTAGACTGACCCTTATTAACTCTGTTATCTCAGTCATGCCCCTTTATTTTATGTCCTTCTACTTCTTGCCTTCATGGGTTATTAAAAGAATTGATCAAATTAGAAGTAATTTTTTCTGGAATGGTTCTTCTGCTTATAAACCAGGATCCCACCTTTGTCAGTGGCAATTAATTTGCTCTTCCAAAGAAGAAGGTGGTCTTCGAGTTTTAAACCTTCGTCACCATAACTTAGCTCTGTTAGGTAAATGGTTGTGGAAATTCCATTTTTCGGACCATTTACCTTGGGCTCGATGTATTAGAGGTTACCGTTACAATTCTTTCAAGTGGTGGGAGTTCCCTGAAGCGACTTGTCGCCAGGCCTCCCCTTTTTGGAAAGGGATTTGGAAAGCCTCCGCAGCCTTTAAGTGTGGTATTTATCGTCTCTGCTTGGACGGTTCGAGGGCATTACTTTGGCAGGACCTGTGGATCGGCAATACCACGCTTGCTTCGGCTTTTCCTTCCCTATTCTGCTTGGCCGCTTTCCCTAGGGCCTCGATAGCTGACTCCTTTACTTTGATCGACGAGACTCGTTATTGGTTTATCCCTTTCACTATTGATCTTTCTCCATCGCTGACGGAGATCTTCAATAACCTCATTTCCCTCCTTAACAGTTATGGTTGGAGATCGTCTGAAGGCATCGGATGGCGTTGGTCCTTGGGTGGCGCATTCTCTGTCAAATCCTTTTATGAATTCCTTAACTTGAGAGGAGTGAAATCTCCTATAGCCAAGTACTTCTGGAAGTCTTGGGCTCCACTTAAAGTCAAAATCAATTCTTGGGTTGCGTTCAATAACAGGCTTCTTACGGTCGAAGTCCTGAACAAAAGAAATTTAGCCTGGGGCCAGAGATGTGCTCTCTGCGATCAACAGTTTGAAGATGCTAATCATCTTTTCACTCAGTGCCCCACTATTATTCCATTATGGAAAATTTGCACTCTTGCTTGGGGTACTGATTGTATCCCTCCGGATCTAGCGTCGGTGTGGTCGAACGAGCCATTGACGGCGTCGGTTCGCAACGCCTGGATTTTGTCGGTTCACACTCTTATCTGGACTGTGTGGAAAGAAAGGAATAGTAGAGTATTCAAGAAACGCACCTCATCATCGACTGCGTTGATCGATGAGTTCCTTTATCTTTTTAAACTTTGGTTTTCGGAATTGAAACCCAAAGAGTTAGCTTCTTCCTCTTATTTTTTATTAGAAAATGCTTACACTTGCCTTCGTACTCTTCATGCGCTTTAAATTGCTTATTTTAGTGGATTTGGTTTTAATATATTCTCTCTTATCCTACCTTTTTCTTGCAGGATTAAATCTCTGTTTCGGTGTGGCTTCCAGCACTGTTTCCATTGGCGGTGTGACTGTTTCACACCCGTGCGCTCCCCTCTCCTTTTTGTCAGTACTGGTAGTTCGATTATCTCTTTCTTTAGTGTTACCCGGCTGATTAATTGTGTATTTTTGTACGCGTTTTTTGTATCAGCCATACCTCTTTAACTTTGCGCTTTCCATTTTCTGTTATCTTTATGATTTGTTTGTTATATTACTATGTCTTTCCCTCTTTATGGATGGGTGCCTTGTTGTGTTTGGGGGCTCTTGTGAATGTTGCATGTTTAGCTGCTGGTATTCTCAACTGCATTTCTTTTGTTTGGAAGCTCGACTGTCAATCTTTATGGTATAGTGAGCCTCTCGGTGGTTACCGTTGAGTTTGTTTCTTGCTGGGTGTCTTTGGCGAGTTGCTCTTGGTTGTAGAGCTCCTTCGCTGAGCGGTTGTTCTGCTCTTTGTCGAACTTCAGGTGTTTGTCTTTGGACACTTGGTTTTCGACTGGGTTCAGTTTATTCGCTGATTTTTTACTTCTGTGATCTCTGTGGATTGGCTGTTCTTAGTCTCCCTCTCTTATCCTATTCTTTGATTGTTTAGCTTGCATTTTTTGGCCGTTGGCCTTTTGAACCGTAGAGGTTTATGGTTTCTACCCAGTTGGCTTGCTCTTTAGCTCTTTATTATGCGTTTCTCTCCTAGTTTGGAGGCTTAATATTAGCTTTATCCATCTTATTGCTGTGCACCATTATCCCACGGCTGTCTGGAGGTTTGAGTGTGTTTACTCTATGCTCTGTCTTCTCTTTTCTTTGGTGGTGCTGCTATCGCACCATACTCTGCCGGTTGCTTTTCTTGGCTTATTTTGGGCCTCCCTTCAGATTGTTGGAGCAGCTCGCAGCTCTGTTCGCGGGCTTCGCACCCCACTCTCCTCCAGTCTGATCCTGGCTGCCAATGTCCGCTGCTGTCCTAGTGGTGTCTCCCCGCCGGACCTTGCGTGATGACTCCCTTTATTCAGTGGTGCTGGATGGCCTGACTTCTTCTCTGATCTGTCAGTTATGTAATGCTTATATGTTGTATATAATTATTGGGTTATTGATAATCTTGTATTAGATTAGGAAGGTTTTACCTCTTGTAAACCATCGAGCTGTACATTCTTATTATTCTAATACCTATTTTTTGGTGTGGCTGGAGTCGAGAGACTCTATCCGTTTTCATCAAAAAAAAAAAAAAAATTACTGGCAATATGCATGTGCAGTATACGAGTTCTAATATTTTTTTAAATTTTTAAATAAATACTACGATTTTTTTTTATATATGAATCAGAGTCTTGTAACTGCAGCCAAGCAAACGATTATATTAATCAAAAGTAATACAGAATAGGTTTTACAAGCCGTAAAACCTATCAATACAGATGAAGAAAAACAAGAATGCCCGAGGGCAGCACCATACAAACTACCAACAGCTAAAAACAAAACACAACGACACAGTAGGAATAAACAAAAAGAAACAACGATCTGGCTTATAGTCGGGGACTGCACAGCAAAAACAGAGACGGCCCACATACCCCTTGCCAAAGATAGATCGAGCGGGGGATCGAGCCTGACTGCCAGAGGAGAGCGCTAACAGAGGCACCCGAAAAGCGCCATTAGTATGGTGGAGCAACCAAGAAGGAATCTCGACGATCACTGATAGGTGCCTGATCCGAGGCCAGAGCAGCACTCGACGGTTGAGAGAAAATAACAGCCTAGCAAACGGGCAGACCACAAATCAAAATCCCTTAAAAATCAGTCATCGCAACGAATTGAAAATAGGAGGAAATGAATGTAGCTTCAGACCAGTCATAACAAGACCAGCGGATAGGACAAGGTCATAGTGAAACATAGTTCAACAAAGCAAAACTAGGAGGCTATAGTCACCAAATCGTCACAGAGAACGAAGGAACAACATAGAGCTTACAATCTCACAAAACTGATAAGCGCCTAGAAGCAAAGAGAGAGGCAATCACACCCATACCAACAGACTAATAGAAGGTAGTTCCAAAGAGCGCTCAAAAGCACCAAACCCACAAAATAACCCAACCTTTATTACAGGCATGGGACCCGGCCTCGAGGCGCCAGGTAACCAAACGTCCAGTAAAACAAAATCAGCAAAATAGATACAACACCATACATTCCAGATAAGATCCAAGATAGGCTCCTCAGAGCGAAACAGAAGGCAGTTTAAAGAAACTGGGAGAAAGAAGAAAAGAGCATCCATTGCACTATAAGCGCAGGAGAAAAATTACCAAGCAAGATGCACGTTAGCGCTGCTGCCAAAAGAGATAATCCCACAACATCTTCAAGCCTGCGAACAATTAGAAGGATAAACAAGAAGCCGTAAACAGAAGAGATAATCCAAATAAATTGCAGAAATAAAGAAACTTATAAAGCATTAAGAGTGCGGAGACAAAGTAACGCGTCATCTAGCCTGTGACTGAGGAGAGAATCTCTAGGTTCGATTGTTAACTTTGAAGACTAGAAATTAAAAAGAAATAAATAATCTTCTATTATGAGATGTATATAGTAAGCGCAGTGTGAGAATAATCTTTTGTTTCTTTCCAACCAAATGACCCAGATTATAGTCTGGACCGATATAATCCAAGATTTGTGGTACTTTTTATTCGAGGGAAGAATAGACCAGCAAGAGCAGAGGTTGGGAGGGATGGATTTGAATTCCCATGCTAGAGAGGTTATTTTCCATAGCGGGCGCGTGAACTCACAACCAACGAACAGGTGATCAACGTCTTCAATATTATTAGAGCAGAGAGCACACAACTGGCCCCACGCTAAATTCCTTTTGTTGAGGATTTCAACGGTAAGCAGCTTGTTGTTGAAAGTAAGCCAGGTTACAAATTTTAACTTTAAGGGGGGCACAGGAATGTCAAATGAAGTCAACGTAAGGGGAGAGAATGCCTCTAAAGTTAACAAAGTGATAGAAAGATTTAACTGAGTAAGTTCTCGCTGAGTTCCAACGCCAATAGAGGTCTTCTTTTGTACTCCACTCGAAACTGTTAAGGGAAATGAGGAGGTTGTTAAAATCAGAAATTAAGTGAATCGGGAGATTGGCTAAGAAAGGGATAACCCAATGTCTTTGCGAACTAATAAGGGTGAACGAGTCTGCTACGGTGGCAAGGGGATTGGAAGCCAGGCGGAAGAGATCTGGGAAAGAAGAGGTGAGTTTGGTATTACCAATCCAAAGGTCCGACCAGAACATGGTCTTGGATCCGTCGAAACAGCCATGGCTGATGCCGCATTGGAAAGCGTCAGCCATTTTCCAAACCCCCTTCCAGAATGGGGAGGCGTTACGGTGGATACTGAGTGAGAAATCCCACCACCGGCGATTGGAATAGCAATTAGCTTTGATACTTTGGATCCAAGGTAAATGGTCGAATTTAAAAAACCTCCAAAGCCATTTACCCAACAAGGACAAATCATGGTGCCTAATGTTCAAAACCCCTAAGCCCCCAGCCTCTTTGGAAGAGCAGACCAATTTTCAGTTGCTAAGGTGCGAGCCTAGCTTGTGATTGGAGGAACCTGACCAGAAAAAGTTACTTCTGATTTGGTCAATCCTCTTGATAACCCAAGAAGGAACATAATAGAAAGACATCATATACAAAGCAAGAGAAGAGAGAACTGAGTTAAGAAGGATAAGTCTTCATCCTCGGGAGAGGAGTTTCCCAGCCCAAACGTTAAGCCTGGATTCTACCTTATCAACCATAGGCGACCAGTCTGATTTATGCAGTTTACCCCATCTTAAGGGGATACCCAAATACGTAATGGGGAACAAAGCAATAAGACAGTTAAAGAATTTGGATATCTCGGCCTGGCGATTGGGAGAACCTCCCAGCCATAGGACCAAAGATTTTTGAAAATTGATTGAAAGTCCCGAAGCTAGTTCGAAGCAGTAGAGTAGAAGCTTAAGGTTACGGAGAGAGTGAGGGTTCGGTTTAGCAAAAATAATAGTATCATCCGCGTATTGCAGATTGAGAACACCATGAAATAGACGCGAGTCATCTAGACCTTCAATGACCTGAGCTTCCCATGCATTGCGAATAAGTTTACTAAAAATATCTGCAACTAGGACGAATAAGAGGGAAGAGAGCGGGTCACCTTGGCGGAGGCCACATTTAATTTTGAATTTGTGACCTTCTGATCCATTGATTAAGATGGAAGAGGTTCCAGAGAAAAGAATGGATTTAATCCAAGCAATCCATTTGGGACCAAATCCCCTATTAATAAGAATGTCAAACAGGAAATCCCAGCTGATATTGTCGTAAGCTTTTTGAAAATCTAGTTTGAGAAGGATACCTTCGGAGTTAGAACGGTGACAATGAGAAATAGTTTCTTGGACCGAAGCAACGCTATCAAGGATAAAACGATCATTGATAAAACTCGATTGGGCAGGATCAATGAGGGGAGGAAGAGTCGCACTGAGCCTCGCGAAAAGGACTTTCATGATGATTTTAAAAGTGGTGTTGATAAGGCTAATGGGCCTAAAGTTGGATACAGTGTGCACTCCAACCATTTGAGGGAAAAGCACGATGTGCGCATAATTGATACGATTGAAAGAAAAGGAACCCTCGTGAAGTTCTGTAAACATTCGGAGGAGATCATCTTTAAAATAGTGCCAGAACTTTTGGAAAAAGAAAGCAGGAAATTCGTCCGGTCCTGGCGCTGATTCACTTTTTAAAGAGAATACCGCCGTTTTAATCTCCTCCAAGGAAAATGGGACTTCAAGGGAAGAGAGGTCCTGTGACTGAAGACCATATAGATGGTTCCAATCAAGGCTAATGGAACGCTGTTTGGGTGAACCAATAAGATTTTTATAGAAAGAGAGGAAAGTCCGATAGATCTCATAATCGGAATTAAGGTCGACACCGTTGTCTGAGATCGATGAGATACGATTACAACGTTGCCTGTGTGAAGCAAAATTATGAAAGAAGGCAGTATTGCCGTCGCCTTCCTTTAACCATCTACGTCTGGCTGTTTGAGCCCATTTGATGAGGTCCTGATAAAGGAAGTCGGCGTAATCTCACTTACACGAAAGCCATTCGGCTCGACCGGAATCAGAAAGAGGACCCAGCTCCTCCAACTTATCCAAAGACTCGATGGAAGATAGAAGAAAGTTTTTGAGGAAATTAGTGTTATATTGTCTATCGTTACACCAAATATTGCACCCGAATTTGATAGCATGAAGTTTGAGGAGGATGCGACCCAGACCAGAAGATCCGGAAACTGCGGAAAAGCATTCCTCAATAAGATTGACGAACAATTGATCTTGTAACCAGAACTTTTCGAAACGGAATTTATGATGTTAAGGGAAGGGGAATTTAAAGTAGAGGGCGATGGGAACGTGGTTAGAGGAGGGGTTGGGTAAGTCCTTGGTGAAAGTGTAGTGAAACTGGTTAATCCAGTTTTGGGAAACTAGAAAACGGTCAAGTTTGGCCATTGTCGTAGTTTGACGAAAGTTGGACCAGGTAAACGATCTACCGTTAAGCGGGAGATCGGACAACTGCAGTGCGCGAATGCAATCGTTGAAATAGATGGAGTGATAATCATAGGCGGAGGGGGTCGACCTTTCAGAGGAGAATCTGGTGACATTAAAGTCTCCGCAGAGAAAACAAAGGCCGCTAGTGAAATTGCGAAGCGATTGGAATTCGTTCCAAAAAAGAGGGTGCCTATCTGAAGTGGAGGGACCATAAATCGAGATCACCGTAAGAGAACAATTGAGAACCGTCCAGTGCAGTTGGACGATAAGGAAGAAATTAAGTCGTCGAACCGCGATAAGAGAAAAGACCGACTCTTTGATGCCGAAAATGATACCTCCTCTCGATCCTATTGCGTCTAACGAGATCCATTTGGAAATAATGGATCCTCCGATAAAGCGACAGATAGTGGGGGAGGGAGAATCGATCTTCGATTCTTGGATAGAGATAAGGTCACTGTGAGAAGAGTTAATTAATTGAAAAATAGCCCTTTGTTTAACGGGGCAATTGAGGCCCCGGATGTTCCAAGAAAGACTAATCATCGAAACGTAGGTGCTCCCGAACTCTGTTACGTTCTTTCTGCCTTATGGAAGAGATCAAAGACGGATTATTTGCACAGACAATAAAGCCCATATCCCAGGCGATGCTAGCCAAATGTTGATCAGACAAAAGGTCAAATTGAGGTTGGAAATATTGAACCTAATAAGTTATGCTTCATCTGTGTTCGGGGAGGAGCTGAAAGCCTGGAATACACTCAGAATGATCTAAAGCTATCGGGAGAGTCTCGGGAGAAAGAGAAGAAATAGCTATCACTATTTTTTTAGCCACGATCCGGGCGCTTGATCGAATGAGTCGGGGTGGTTGCTTACAGCCCGACGATGGCTTAAGACCGGAATCCCCTTCCTCCTTAACAGGAGTCCCTAAATACTACGATTGTTAAAAAAAAAATATGGCACGCTATTGTTCACTCAGCGCTATTCTGTTTCAATTTTTTTTTTTTGAAATAAAAGAACACCCCCCCCCCCCAAATGTTTTAAAGTTTTTTTTTTTGCCTAGTTCTACATTTTAAAAAAAAATTAATTACATTCTATTTCCAAAATTAAATTTTAATTTAATTGTGTTCTATACATTATTTATTATTTGAGGTTATTAATTTAATATTGAGTATAATCAACCACATTTGTTTTAATTAATGCAAATTTGTTTATAAGTATTATATTATTTGTAGACCAACCATTTTATATTAAAATATAATTTATTAATGTTAAATAATGAATTATATTATTGGATCAATACGTTAAAAGAATTGTATGTGGCTAACTGGTGAAATTGATAAATAGTGGGGAGTTAGAAGAGAATTAATATAAAAAGTACATTAAAAGAATATGCAGAGAATATTCTTTTTTGAGTTAGAAATGAAGTTATGGGTTAGAGATTAAATTATTGTTTGATGTGACAGTTACTTTATTTTGGAGTAAAAAGTTGCACCATTTTAAAGTTAAGGGTTGGAAATGGCCTAAAGAAGGGAATTTCTTTTAAAGATGATTATAAATATTTATGCCACGCCCCGCTTTCCAAAATACGGAATACGAGCCCGTGACGAAGGACCAGCAAATGATATTAACATCATCCATAAGTTGTACCAGTCTTAACAACATGAAAAGAATAATCACAACCACGCAGAAAAATATAATCACATAAACAATTACTGAGATAAAACATGTAGTAATCCATCATAATAACCGACAACTGGAAATAAGCAACAATTACGATTCAACAAAGCCCGGGATACAAAGTTCAACAAAAGTAACAATGCGATATAAAATAACATGGAAGAAACAATTTATTTCAAAGTAGTTCCTGTTCCAATCCTAGAAGAACTGCTCACCAATGCCTTCTGACAATTCTCCTTGTGCACCTGTGGTTGGATCAACTAGATTGGGGAAAAATATCTGTTAGAACAAGTACGGACAGCAAGTAGTGAAAAATAATGAGTAAAGGAACATGGTACATCAAGGAATATGAAGCAAGAACAAAATCCAAAAGCAATAACAGGGACTGATGAAGAGTCTAGATTTAACAATGCAATTTTCAATAACAATAATCGATAAACAATGTAAATGTCAATAGTCATGATTCAAGGATGCAAGTCAATCTAGTCTATTAATATTTAGCCTAACTAATGCACGTACTACTGTGTCCCATACCACAGGTTCGGCGAATGCAAAACAATGTTCGTTTTAGACATAGTGGTGGAATCTACAGAGCGTGTACTCGACATCAATAAAAATAATTGACAATCAATAATTCATAATCGATACTCCTTCCATGACAATACAATATAACGATAAGGCCTTACCGAGTACATTTTCTGAGATTATCCACTACTAAGTCAACCCTTATTATCCCGACTTGTTAATATTTTATTAAATCATTCATATCATGCAATGTGTATAAGAGCGTCAAGGAGATGATAAGAATGCAACAAAATGATGCGATGCATGATAATACACATGTAATTGTGAATATGAAAAGAGCAGACACAACAATACTAAAACAATAATAATTTAGAAACTACAATTCGAAATTCGATTCCGTAAAAAGGGCTGTAAACCAGACATATGGGACTACAATTCATATTCAGTAAGTTTCAATTGATTCTGACTTTAACTAGGTCGATTACTCTAATATTTACAGTTTAAGGGTTCTGGCAGCAGCTTATAGTCAAAACTCTGCGTGTGAAATCAAGATGTAAAATCAATATAAAAATCTACAAAATTTAGGAATGGATCCTAAGCATGTCTACTAAGTTTCTGGAGAGTTTTATGTCATTACACGACTATTACTATGGTGTTTCAACTGAAAGTTGTGTCGATGTTTCACTAAATTGCAATCTGAAAAAATACAGATCAGCAGTGACTAAAACTGTAATGCCTCGATTTTTCATTTAATGGAAAATTATTTATTCTGCACGTAGTGTGCACGTGCAATATTTCTAGTAATTATTTTCATTATGATGAGTATAGATATTTATACATTTGCTCTTTAATTATTTTTTTTTATAAAGCATTCTTTCAATTAGACAAAAAAGCCTTTTCTTCTTAAAGCCCAAATTTAATTCAATCTATTATTTTTATAATTATTATTTTGGCCCAAAAACTAAAGCCCATGATCTAATTTATTTTTCACAACTTGTAATGTAGAATACAATCTAAAGGTTATTTTTATATAAAATTTAATGTACAAATTTTTGGAGGCAATTGCATGCACGTGCATTGCACGTACACGTGCAAAGTGCACCATGCTATGGCCGGTTGTGATTTTGGAGGGAATGGAAAATTTTTGAGTGGAGTAGTGGTGTGGTGGTTACTTGATCATGGGTGGTTGGTGTAACTCCTCCTTAAATCTAAGCCATTTGTTCCTAACTCCTACTTCAATCTTAGCCATCCATTCTCCTAAATTTCTAGTATAAATAACCCCTCCCATGGCTAGTATTCTTGTGCAAATTAACTCTTCCAAACCTATAATCTAAAATACATTATTTAGTAGTATTCAAGTGAGTTAAAAGATTGAGTTTGTGTTGGAGTTTTGTGCTTGCATCAAGAAGGAGGGGAGGCCGGTTTCATCAAGAAGGGGAGCTCTCGGTTTGGTGTTCTTGTAAGCTCGAGTGCGCGCTTCTAGGAGGAGGATCGTTCGTGTGCAAGGACATTCGTTTAGGAGGTTGCTAATTGTACTTTTCTTCAATAAGGTGGGTAAATTTTCTATATTTCTAATTAGGAATGCATGCTAGATTAAATTGAATGAATGAAGCATGAAAAAGATTAATAAGAGTACACATTTAATTGAAAATTTGACTTATTGATTGATTGATATATGGATGTGCAATTGTATGTGGTTCTATTAGTAAAGTCAAAATTGTGTGTGAATTGATTATAGCCATAAATTATTGAAGAAAATTTCATTATCTGCATCACAAATTATGTACACAAAAGTTAGTAGATTAACAATGCTACTTTATGTGTTTAAATGAATCTTTGTGTTGTATTGAAATAAACGAATTAAAATATAGATTTGTATGTTTCGTAAAAGATTAAAAATAGAGAATTAATGTGAAGAATTGCTAGTAAAGGGATTTGAGATGTTAATTGTTAAGAAATGTCGAAAGGAAGAAATGCGGTAGTTATAATGTAGAATTCGAATTTAATCGTATGAAAAATATGTTTTAATTGTTGAAAAAAATTATTTTTACATACTAGTATGTAAATTGTGTGAGGAAGAATCAATCTGGAATTTTACAGTAATTTTTATAAAGGCAAAGTGAAATGAAGACTAGTTGAACATCGAAACGTTTTAATAATAGAGAGAATTGATCTAAATAAATTTCGAGTTGTACCTTGACAACCTGAGCACGTAGCTTAAGTGGTCAGGACGGCTCTAATCGCTACAGTAGGATCTCGGGTCAGAGGTTACTGGTTCGAACCCCCGGGCTACCATACTTTTATTTTCATGTTAAAAAAATATATAGAGCAGCGGCCGAGAGCATTTAACGCTCTCGCCCTCTCTTCTAAACGTGTGCAGCACTCGGCCTAGTAGCCTATGCCTTCGGTTGGGTTCCCTGTGGTCGCTGGTTCGACTCTTGGTATCGGTTGTGTGTGTTTATATTGGGGAAAAACATTTTTTTTGTGTGTTTTAATGATCAAAAAAAATCTGGAAAAAATATATTTATTATTTTAAAAATATGTGGAGTTTATGAAAAATAATTTGAGAATTATTTGCATGAAGTGGACTATGTTTAGTGAATAGAAGTATAATTTAGAACTATAAGTTCTACACTTGCATTTGTATAAAGCTATGTGTGTTTATATTGGGGAAAAACATTTTTTGTGTGTGTGTTTTAATGATCAAAAAAAAAATCTGGAAAAAATATATTTATTATTTTAAAAATATGTGGAGAAAAACATTTTTTTTTTGTGTTTTAATAATCAAAAAAAATCTGGAAAAAATATATTTATTATTTTAAAAATATGTGGAGTTTATGAAAAATAATTTGAGAATTATTTACATGAAGTGGAGTATGTTTAGTGAATAGAAGTATAATTTAGAACTATAAGTTCTACACTTGCATTTGTATAAAGCTGTGTGTGTTTATATTGGGGAAAAACATTTTTTTTGTGTGTTTTAATGATCAAAAAAAATCCGGAAAAAATATATTTATTATTTTAAAAATATGTGGAGTTTATGAAAAATAATTTGAGAATTATTTACATGAAGTGGAGTATGTTTAGTGAATAGAAGTATAATTTAGAACTATAAGTTCTACACTTGCATTTGTATAAAGTTGTAAGTTGCAAAAGACTTAAAGTGGAATATTAGAAAAGAAATACGAATAAAAAGGAACTATATGAAGTGATGTGAATTATTCTCAATGGAGAATGGTGTGACAATTTATGATGTGTAAATATTCATCCTTGATTGAATAACTAGTGATGTGGTTTTTAATGTGAAAATAATATTTCATGAGTTACATGATGAATAGTTGAATTTAATGTATAATTATGGACTATTGAACGATTTAGAAATCATGATTGGAAAAGAAATATTTTTGAGTATGACAACTCAACATGTGAACTTATGAGATGAAACACTCAACTGTAGAAATTGTGAATTGGAATTGAAACAAAAGAGTAGCTAAGTCTCCCCCGGCAATTGAAAAGAAATGAAATGAAATTTAAAATGAAAGACCAAGGTTGGTCATGTTTGAACGAATGAATAAGTCCGGTTTAGTGGAGAGGCTAACTCTAGTGCTTTGATTTTATTCATGATTCTATTTCATTAGAACTGAGGATTAGTTACATAGTGAAGAGGTGATGAAAGTAAGAGAAAAACATTGAGTATGAGGACCATTGGGTAGCGGTGAGAGCGTATCCCAGGATGTCCCATGATGAGTCATGATAGGGCATGGATACTACTCCAGAGTACCGTCCCAGTGGCGACACTCGTGAGATATTTGAAGACTACGGGTGGTGTCATGTCTATGGTAGGAGCTGAATTACCACAGGATGCCTGCATGATGAATCATGTGTCAGTGCGTTGGGATTCCCTTCAGGGCGCCTAGACATGAGTTCGTAGGTCAGAAAACATCTAGCTTGGATACTTACCGTAGTTACAGTAGTAGATTAAGTCATAACAGGGGATCGAACCCTACAAAGATGAAGAACGATTAAGGGTTTGCCCTCGGACCTATGTAGTATGGGATGCATAGAATCCGAACAAGTGCGCATTAGTGTCATGTAACATAAATAATTGCATTAAGGACTAAGTGCACAATCACAACACGACATCATAAGGGTATTCCCTTTAGTTTGATATGTGACAAGTTTGTGTTTGCTAAATATGGAAAATTAGTTATACTATTTCCGGCATAGAGAGGATGGCCATGTATAATGTTCGTCGGTTGAATAAACTGACGTACCCATAGTTTTATATGTAGGTAAATGACATGATAAAGGTTAAAGAGGAACAGATGCTCAAAGATTATTCAATGTTGTTGTACATTTATTTAAATGTTGTAATTTTACTTCTGCTGTGCAGTGTAATTGTAATGTTTTACTTGTAACTCTGATGTAAAGTGAAAAGTTCAAATTTCCTTGTAAAATTGTACTAAATGAAGCGGAAAGATCCTGTAGAACTCTCGAATTCAGTTGTATTTGGGATTCGGGGCGTTACAAAAACTGCAATAACTCACAGCTCACAGATCGGAATCTAGATCCGTAAGATTTTTTGGAAACTAGATTCATTAGGCTACAATTCCTTTTTATATAATTTTGGTTGATTCTTATTGTAACAGGGTCGAAACCTCAGTGCAAACAGAACAGACAGCAGGAAATAATAAAAAGTCATCACATATATTCATCAAAACGGATAATCTACTTGTTCTTGAATCATGGAATGCATTAACATTAATGTACAACAATTATGATGAATCCCGTATTAAATTTTTAAATAAAAATATATTTTTTACACGTGCAACATACGTGCAATTTCATCTCATTATTTTCATTCTAAAATTTATTTAAAGTTATGCATAATTTACTTTCATTTATTTTTGTTGCCTATTAGAACCCATAGGCCTAATAAAAGACTCTAAACCCATTAAAATAAATTAAATAAATAAATAAAAATATGAACAAGCCCACAAGAGGAAGCCCACTAAGAATAATCTTACAATTAATTGTACACATGTCATGTAAACAACATGTATAATCAAATAAATAACAACTAACAAATAAGAGTGCGTGCTTGTGGGTTGCACGTGCATGCAGTGCAACCCAAAAGTCACAAGAAGAGTTAGCCATGCATAAGAATAGGAAGGGTTTGGAGTTTGTGTAATTATGGGGAGTGAGCAATTAGTGAATGGGGTTATGTAGGTTATGAAATTGAACACTTAATTTGAGTAGTAGAAGAGTCTTCTCAAACCCTATAAATACCACCCCCTTTTCTTCATAATCTTGCACTAAAGATTAAAAAGAAACAAAAGATAAGAAATAGAGGAAAAGAAAGTGAGAGAGTTGTTGAGTTCTTGTTTGGAAGGAGAGCTTACTAGGAGGAAAAGGGAGTCCCATTCTTGGAGCTAGGAGCAACTTCTAGGGGTCTTCTTCTACATTAGAATCCTTATTGAGGTATGTATCTTCTTGAACTTTCTAAATTATAGTATCATGCATGTGTAGGTAAATTGATATATAAAATTGATATGCATATGAGTAGTGATTAAATTGTAATTATGATATTTAGAATGAAAATGCATGCTAATTGAAAGATTGTCATGAAAATAAGTTGATTGATGTTGTTTTATTGCATGGTAGTACATCATGATTAGATTAAATGATATGAATATAGATTTGTACACAAAGTTACTAATTCATGCCAAGAAAAGTTACTATTTTGAATTTCGTTTGCACATCAGAAGATCATATCTAATAAAATAGTTAGAATCTAGAACTAAAACTTTTGGGTAGCATCTTGTATGTATCAGGAACATCCCTTTAAAATTTTATAAGATTTGGAGGTTGTTTACTATTTTAATAAAATCTAAACTCAAAATTGGTTAGTAGTTGGCTGGTTGCTGAAAATCTGCACACCTTTTGGTTTTTGATCAATTCGGCATTGTAAATGAAATAATTTGAGAAAAGTCAGAACTAAGAAATTCTGTTAGACTCGTTAACCTTCCTGGAAAGTCTAAGAAATCCATTTTTCACACAGAATTGGATTTCATATGAATTTTACAAGACTGTACAGTGCCAGTATTTTAGCGTCCACAATTACTATATAATCATGTAATATTTCTACTTTCCGTGGATACAACAAAATTTTTCTCATAGGATACGGGAGGTCCTATGCCATAGGAAAAAAATTCCACCTATGCCGCACTGAAAACCATTCTCCGCAACCAAAATTGATGATCCGCACCATTTAAATTGATCTTCATATCATAAAACATCAAGTGAAGAAAAATTACCAAATTTGAATATGTTTGTCCATTCATCTTGAGATTGCAAAATGAACAGTTTTTCAGCAATACAACAACTGTGATCACTTATATTAATCCATAGGCAAAACATATTTAAATTTGATGATATTTCATCCTCTTATGTTTTGTGACATGTTGAACAATTTAAATAACGTGGATCATGCATTTGAGAGGCGGGGTAAGAATTTTTGCGGTGCCGCTACCTTTCGTCTCATTTTCTCATAGCATATAAAATTTAAAGCACCACTTAATAGTAATTCTATATATTTTCTAGCTATGCTTCGGCAACCAGAAGGTTACTTGACAAAGAACAATCCTCTATTCCTCTGAATTTGATTAAGTTCGATGAATTTTTAACTGTTTATTGTTTAAAAAAAACGATTTTAATTAATAGCAATGAATATTTCAGTCGATTTTGCAGTACATATATCCCCACAGACATGATTACATGTTCATGTTCAGCACAAACTTTTCAAGTAAATAACATCGAGTAATGCTAGAGCCACTACCAATTTTACTACATTTCTCTTCATTATTTAAGATGGCACACACCAATAGGTAGGAGATGATAGAGTAGGTGGGAGAACTCTCCAATAAGAGTATACCACCTAAGGTAGTGAAGAAAATGGTAGTGAAATTGGTAGTGGCTAAAGCATTACTCAATAACATCAAAGTGACATGTAAAGGTGCCCAGAAACTTGTTGGATAAAGTCAGTGTGGGCAAAAACTTACTTGAGGAAATATGTGACTACTGACTAAGCAACAAAAGGGCCCATCTTGTGTTGTATCCACCATAGGTCCATAACCTCCAGACTATTATTATATCTGCCTGAAATAAAGGAAAAAGAGTGGCATAATAAGGACATATGTAGACATATATGTAATGCTGTTTCATATGCAAACAAAAGAGTATATTATTAACTAATTCAGAACCAATCAAATGAAACCATAGAAAAGAAAAGGAAAAATAAAAGAAAGAAGACACGTCGGTTATGCTCCAGTATATCTGTGCCTTCTGTTGTCTCCCACAACAACCAACAGAGAAGTATATATCCCAAATCTTTGGGTCAACCAATGCAAATTTTACTCTCTTCCAACACTACATAATGACAAATTCAGATTGTTAGATGTATATTATATGCACGGACGGATCTGAGCCAAGTAGTACAAGCAACTGCTTTGGACGATTATACTGTATTATACTGTATCATAAATTTTATAGGATTCCATATTTTTTAAATATTTACAATGTTAAAAAAATATAAATATTTTCAGATACGATTATAATGTATTATCTAAAACTTGAAACAATAGTTGGCTTATTAGCTCATTTGGTTAGAGCATCATGCTATTAATGCGAAGGTCGCAGGTTTGAAACCTGTGTGGGGTAATTAATTTTTCAATCATTTTTTTTATTTTTTAAACAAATTATTTTTTGCATAGTCATAGATGTCATTTTACTATTTTATGAATTTAATATTATTTTTCACTTAGCCCATGCATGCCACTCCATGATATTTTTTCAATGGTCTATGGTATTTCATATTTACCTGTTTATAATAAATTTCTAATCAAATCTTCAAGTACATATGATTATTCTACAATTTAAGTTTCCAACTAGTATTCTCATATGAATATATTCATCATCATTTTATCCTGACTGTGTTCTTTAATTTATCATATTTACCTCTTTCCGATAATGTAATCTTCAAGTGCATATACATGTTTGCTTTGTTTGCTTCTTTTCCCTTTCTTCTAAGTTTTGTATCTGTTAATAAAAGAAATACTAGGGTTGCCTTAAAAAAGAAAACAAATATAAGGGGCATTTGATAAAACCAAAATATATCCATGACAGCATTCAAAATAACATTATACATATACTTCAATCATGTCAGCTCAATATTTTCTCTTAATGTACACAAACTCAACGTGTGTTTGCTTGTATGTTTTCAACATAATCTTTTTTGGTTCTATTCCTTTTTAATTCTCTCATTCATCATTTCCATCCTCTCAGATAACATACAATTCAGAATAAAATCACTGCTGCTTTTTTCTTAGAGTTTGTCCGAGTTTCTTTTTGCCATGAGGCATTTCATGTAAAATGCGTACGTTATCAAAAAAAAAAATGAAGCATATATATAAATTTGTTTTCATTTAAATAATCTATCCTTTAAGACTCCAAGTTTGTTTGCATTTAAATAATTTTCATTTTTATTATGTCAACTTGCAAATGGCCCCCTTTGAGAACTTGCTTAATTAGTCCCTCCTGAAACTCAGATACGCCTCTGATTATATGTACGCCTGAGATTGTATTTATACCCGCCTTTAGTGTCCAATAATATTCATTCATCTTTTCTTCCCATCTTTATCTGTTAATCTATGTTAACCTAACATGGTATTTGAGCAAACTGTAATCCCTAATCCCAAATCCAATCACGAAACTCTAATTCCAATCTCACATAGAGAGAAAGAGCAGGAGTAGCGGCGCCAACAGCATAAGCAGCCGCCCGAGCCTCCCCTCTTGCTTCCCGACCTCCTTACCTCTCCCGTTCCCCAACCCAACCTCCCAATTGCCCTCTCGATCCAAACCCTACATCCCACCAGATCCAACTCACTAACACAAAACCCATCCCCATATCCAAAACCGACCCAAATCCAAAACCCATCTCCCCCCTCCCCCCCCCCCCCCAAAAAAAATTAAAATAAATAAATAAATAAATAAATAAATAAACTAATTGAAAAAAGGAAAAAAAAACCATCCATATCCAAAATCCAGTTCAGATCCTAAATCCCTTCCAATCCCATCCAGATCCCAAAAAAATAATACAATATCCAATCTAGATCCGAAATCCAACATCCAATCCAAATCCAAAATCCCTTCCAATCCTATCCAGACCTACAATCTAATTTCAACCTGAAACCAACACCGAACCGAAACCCGACTTGCTTTCCACCCAAAAAAAAATCCTAGGTTCTATTGCTTCTGCATCACCGTGGAGCTTCAGTTCCGTAATTACCTTTCCGTCTCCACCGACTTTTCGCTTACATCTCGTGGGCTCTGCAACAGTCTTATGCCTCCTCCTGACCGTTGCAACATTTCTCTCACTGATCACCTCAGTCACCTTTGCACTATTTGCAAACAGATTTGCCACGTAGAGCATGTCTGCCGTCTTTGATTTTGTAACTATTGTCAGAAAGATGGTCATTCTGATAGTGATTACTTTATCCAGCATCCAGAACTTCTAGTACAGTCCCAGTAGCGGAGGAAGCAATAGGGTTCACCTCCACCCCGTACATCTCGTGCCATGGCCGTTACTGCCTCGTTCAGCTGGAACTTTAGATCTCGGGTCAGTCTGCCAATGTTGGCTCCTCTGTCCCTGCTTTCTCTGTTACTCCTGGTATGATTTTTTTTGGTTTTTAGTGGTGCATCATATTATCTTACTAGTGATTATACACTGCTCACAACCAGCGCTGCACTTCCCTCTCACTTTCCATCACTATACACAGCTGATAGCTCACTACTTCTCACTACACCTTGGGGATCTATTAGCTCTCCCACTCTCACATTACATTTTGTTCTTTATGCTTCCCATCTATCAATGAACCTTATTTCCATTAGTGTTATGTGTGATGGTGGTCATACAGTTACCTTCAATTCTTTCGGCTGTTCTATACAGGATCCGTAGACTGGACAGGCGATTGGTCGTGCTAGCTGTCATAGTCGTCTATATTATTTAGATTTTCTTCATGCATATGGTTCTCATTCTAATTTTGTTGGTATCGTGTCATCTGATGTCGATCTGTGGCACAAACGTTTATGTCATTTTAGTGAGTATCGCCCAAAGAATTTAGCCAGTAGTGATGCTTTGGCGTCTTTCTTTACACATTTGTCTATTTGTCAGGATTGTAAGTTGGCAAAACATATATTCCTAGCAATGGTATCGGGTCGGATCGGTCAGATCGGGTCGGGTCCTTCACTACCCGGACCCGAATTCGGTCCCCTACGGGCCCAAAAATGGGACCCAGACCCGTGAGGACCGGGTCTGGTTCCGGGTTCGGGTACGGGTCCGGGTCAGGGTCGGGTCAGGGTCCGAGTCCTATTAAAATATTCCTATCCATTCTGGTATGAGCGGGAGTGTGAGTAGCGAGCGGAGGCGGCGAGTGGATGATTTAGAATAGAGGAGAGAAGAAAAAGGCACGAGTTTTGAGTTTGGAAGAGGAAGATTTAGAATTGGGAAGGAAGGAGTGGAGGGATAAGGATAGAATATTTATTTTTATGTTGATTTTTTGGGTTTTTCTTAACGGATTCCGGTCCGGGTCGGGTCTCTTTTGAGCGGATCCGGACCCAGACCCGGACCCGGACCCGAAAGTATAACGAGTCTCATTTTAGGATCCGGACTCAGATAGTCCTGGTCGGTTCCGGTCCAATGCCGAGTCCGGATCGGATCCGGGTTTCGGGTATTTATACCAATGCTAGTCCTTTATTTTAATAATAAAAGAATTTTATTCCACTCATACTTTTCAGCTTGTTCATTCTGACATATGAGGACCCTCTTATGTACCTTCTAGTAAATACTACCTGTATTATATTAGCTTCATAGATGTCATCACTCGTTACTCATGGGTGTTTCTTATGCGCCAACGATCGGATATTCCTGCAATTTACCAGATCTTTATGGTCATGATTCATACTCAGTTCGGTGTGTGCATTAATTTTTTTTCTTTCTAGAGAATGTTTATAAATTGAATAAAATAATTCATATTCGAGCAAGTTAAAAAATGACAAATGATAGGTGATGTTTATAAATTCAACAAAAAAAATTCAACATTTAAAAGGCATGTGGCACGCGAACGAAAGAGTTCGGTTTCACACATAAATAGTGGGTGCTTCATGCATTTTTTATGTTTTTATGTTTTTTTCTATTCTTTTCTTTTTTTTTTGCTAAAAGACCCCAAAGTCAAACAGAGGCATAATCATGCTTGACAAAAGTTTTTAATAATCAAAAGAAACCATTTTATTATTTTATTATGAGAAAAAAAGCTAGTATAACCATATGCAATATTGCAGTAACTTTTAAAAATAAAAAAATAACAAAGCTTTGTTTTGTTGGAAATTTTATATAATAACATACATACAATATTGTAATATTTTTACGTTTGATTAACAGATATGATTATAGTTTAAAATTTGTAGGACAACGAGCAAGTGGGAGGTTTACCTCTAGCACTGTTATCGAGTTTGTCGGATCAGACCTTGTACTACCGAACTCGGACCTGCTTCTCTGCTGGTCCAAATATTGAACTCAGACCTGACCCATGAGAACTGGGTCTGGGTTCTATTAAAAAAATACTACCCATCAGAACCGGGTAGTGGCAAGTGGGTGGTGTCAGGCAGGAGAGGGAGGTTAGGTATGCTGCTTCTTCTCTTCTACTTGCTTGCTTTTATTTATTTATTTTTTTTTAATTTTTTTTAATTTTTTTCATTCTTAAATTTTTTTTTAATTTGTGTGTGTGTGTGGGGGGGGGGGGGGGGGGGGGGTCCATTTTTAAATTAAGCAGACCCGACTCAAAAATATGAAAGGGGTCATATGAGTAATATTTGAAGACCCAAACCCTTCCAGCAATAGACCAGGTTGATTCCGGTCCAATGTCATATCTAGGTCGGTTCCAGGTTTTTTATTTTTGTGTCACTGTTAGTTTCTTCCTTCATTTGCATTTAATTTAAAGAAAAAAAAGAGAAAAAATCTTGGGATAGAAAGTGGTACAAGTGTAACACCCCGCAAAATAAAATAATTTATTTTGCATTATTAAATAATATTAAATTGGTAAAGTTGACTATTTTGACTATTTTCTCGAAATTACAATTTTGCACGTGCAACACACGTGCAAAGTTAGAATTTTTTTAATTCTCAAAATTTCATGGTTAATGGTTAACTTTTCTCATTTATTTATGATATTTTAATTTGCAGATTTATTTGAATTAATTGGGCTATTTTATGATTTTGTCGATTTTACACGTGCAAATATTTTTTAGGTGCAAATCTCCACTTTTAAATTTCTGAATAAGTTCCCCTTTTTATAATTGATTATATCCTAAATTTTGGGATTTTTATGAATAAAGAAACTATTTTTTTATAAATACTTCGAAAGAGAGAGCTTTTAGGTATAAAACCGATTGGATCTCAAACAAATAATGAAAATTCGATTCTGCTGTTTTTTGGGCTGGCCATGGCCATCATTGAAGATAGAATTTATTTATAATTTATTTAGAGTTGATTTGGTAAAGATTTAAACAAATATGGTATTTTTACAAATATGAAATTTAAGTTGGATCTTTTGTAAATATTTTTCTTGGAAAATAAAAGTCAGAAATTTTATTTGGAAAATTTATTATTTATTAGTATATAATAATTCTGAATTTTCTGGATTTTGTTCGAATATTTTATGACATATTTGCAAATATTACAAAAAAGAGATTTTTGTGCAAAATTACCACTTGGAGTACAAATTCGAAATTTTTCAATATCTGAGCTATGCTTGATGGCCTAACTTAGTAGTAAAGAAATTTGGTTTTAATTTAATTTATTTTAATTATTTAACTAATTTATTAAAGAAAGGTCTATATATGTAAAAGAATAAATTATTGAATGATATTTCTATAAAACTCACAAAACCCTAATTAAATCAGAATCCTGGCTATTTATTGATGGCTACAGCCGCCTCCCCTCTGCACAAAACAAAATAAATATTTTTATTATTAATTTCTTAGAGTTTCGAAGCAAGGATTTTGGATTTTTGCGAAAGGAAGGGTTTTTTCTTATTCTTTATTAATTCGGTTGATTTATTCATTGAGGTGAGTGACATATGTTTAATTTCTTATTGTTCTATGCATGTTATGGATAAAAGGGATATGAGCAACTTGCTCATTTAGTAAATGAGCAATTGATTATGTGGCATGCTACATTGGATAACTAACCCTTTTAAAGATTTTCCAATCACATGTATGCCACATCATCAATTGCTTATTTACTAAATGAGCAAGTTGCTCATATCCCTTTTTCCCGCATGTTATTTATGATGATTTGTCTAGTAGTATTCATGATAGATGATAGTATAATGATATAATGAAATTATTGATGGATGGATGATTAAAAATAGAACTTTTCATGAAAACTATGCAATTGATGAATACAATTCTATATAGATGACATGAGATTGTTAAGAACTTAGTAGGAATCATGGGTATATTGTTTTCTTTCATATTATTACTGATTTGATTGGGTATATTGAGTTTGTATGATGTATAAGGAATATAGATGAATGAAGATGAGTACTTTACTGTTGAGTTTATATATATGATTTGTTTGAGAGTTTTGACGATTAAAACTTGACGAATGATTGTGGTGGATGCTTGTAAACATGGGCAAACTAATATAACTAGTTGTAGTTGTGTTTAATCAGGTTGCAAGAAGAGTTTTGGAGATAAAAAATAAATTCTTTAAGTGTTGAAAAGAATTTTGAATTCGGGTCTGTTTGTACATAGCCGAAATTGGTTTTTTTGAAGTTTTATGAGGTTTTGATTGAATCTTGATTCATATTGCTACTGAGATTTTAATTGAACATCATACTACTCAAATACAATGAGTTTTGATGGTTTACTGATACATATATATACATATATACATATAAATTCATAAGTTTGCTGATTTGAAGGAATTTTGATGAAAATTTGATCTTTTATGAATTCGATGATAATTTAATTTTATTTATGAACTCCAGTGTGTTAAACAAGTTGTAATTAATCATCTCAGGATCTTTATTTCACAAATTCAAGCTTTTAAAATTTTTAATCGATGTATCAGTGAAAAGTGCATAAGTTTTGAAACTAACTGTGTAGCAGCTGACAGTCGACCGCCCAACTTTTGAACTAGGATGTGCGGTCGACCGTCATTGGGAATATTTGGATTTTTGGCTTGTGCGGTCGACCGACATTTTTTTGAACTGTTTTGACAGTCGACCGACACATGCTGTTCTTACCCTTTTGTTGAGCTTTCATGATGATTTCTTAAACAATTATTTCTTCGAACTTATAGATTATTGATCTACTGTTTTAGATAAATTTTTGCTGCAGATTACTGTATTTACAAAGATTTATATTTTAATTAATAATAGAATTTAATTGGTATTTATATGACTTTAGAAAGCGAACTATATATGGATTTTGAGAAATTGATGTTTTGCAATTTTTCCACTTCAAAATGTGAAACTCAGTTGTTTAAATAGATTTTATTTCAGATTTTATTTCAGGAAATTTGTGAAGTATTTGGATGAATGTGGATTTGTTTGCTTTAAAAAAGTTTTCTTATTGTAAGCGGTTTGATGATGAAATTAAGGAATTTTATTGTGAGATTTGTGTTAGTATTTCAATTTGTGAGTCTCTAAGGGTTGAGTAGGATTCCTGTAAACCGGTAGATGAGATTTTTTGAATTTTGGCCAGTTGGGGCTTGGGGTTGTTTTGGTGGAATTAAGTCCGGCAAGATATGCCAACTCTAGAGAGGGGGAAGTTGTGTTTTAATGAATAATAATCAACTTAAGGACAAACACTAGTGGAGATATGATAGAACTTGGGAAACGCAAGTATGGCTCTGTTGTTAGTCCAACGGATGTATTCCAGGACTGTGTGTTGTTGTGTCCCGAGAGGACAGTTGGTATGTTCGCGTGTCGAGGGTCGGCGAGCCTATTCACGGAACATACGGTACATTTGTGTGTCGAGGATCAGCAGGCCTATTCACAGGATGTACTGTGTATCTGCACGTAGAGGGTCGGCAGGCCTATTCGTGGGGTACACAGAAGGGAGGCGATTCTCCGGTTTTAGAGCTATGCTTACATGATGCTTGCGCGTCGATGGTTGTTAGGCCTATTCGCGGAGTGTTCTAGATCTTGTTTCTATCACCGTAGTAGGATTAGTTGCATAACGAGGGATTCAACCCTATAAAGTAGAGAACGATAAGGGCTTCACCGGACCTATGTATGGAATGCATAGAATCCGACAAGAATGCATTAGAGAGTCATCATGCTGTATTTCTGTTTTCTTGACTTGGTTATATGCATGTTTGTTTCCTGTTTTCCCATACTTGACACTTAGTCTAGTTTCACTAATGTTTTCATGCTTTATTTATCATTATTTCATCATCCATATTTTACTACTATTGGAATGTGTTGGCTATGAATTTATTTTTATTTATATTGTATTTCTTTTGATGTCACTCACACTGTTATGGCTGACCCCTATAGTTTTGGGGATTAGGGTTATCTCTAGCCTCATGTTTTACAGGTAGGTACCTATAGCTTGAAATTTGAATGCATGTGGTAGAATGATAATGCGACTTATGCAATTTGTAAAAGAATGGGTTGTAAAAGAAATAAAATGTAATTCAAGATGTTAATTTTCTGCTGTGCTATGTAAAGAATTGATGTAATAAAAAGTTTTAAATTTTCCTGTATTTGGTTTCTGTGTTTATGATTACAATTGAAGTTGATTCTGGAATTTGTGCCAAGTCTTTCTAATTTTAAAAAATTATTGAAAATTCGAGACGCTACAATAAGCATAATATATTGTATAAATAGTATAACTCTGTGCAATATTGCACACAACTTTTAAAAATGCGAAAATAATAAAACTATTTTTTGAAAATTCATCTAATAGCAATCATACATTATTGCACAGTTTTTTAGGTTTGATTATGGGATATGATGCCAATTCAAAAAATTGATGGAACAAAAGTGGGAAGCTGTCTCCTACATTTGCTCCCTTTATTTTATTTGAAAAAGAGAAAAATGATATTAAAAAAACTTGGAAAAAAGCGGTTTAGCATAATATATTGTATAGACTAGTATAACCCTGTGCAATATATTGCACATATATTTTTTTAAAACATAACAAAATAACAAAATTATTTTTGAAATTTTTCTCTAAATAACATGTATACAATATTGCACACTTTTTAATGTTTGATTAAGAGATATTATTGCACTTCAAAATTTGGATGGAAAAAAAATGAGGGGCTGCCTCCTACATTTGTTCTTTTTTTGTTTTAAAATAAAAAATTAGAAAAAATCCTTAGACCAAAAGTAGTTTAACATAATTTATTACTAGTATAATGTACGTGCGATGCACGTATAAAAAAAGTAAAGTCATCAAATTAAATGAATATATATTGAATAAGAAAAAATAGTTTATATTTGAATGTTTTGATTTGGGCTACACGTGCAGTGCACATTTATATTTGTTGGATATAGTTTGGACGTGTATTATACATGTTTATATAGTTACAAAGTTAGGGTTTGTTTGTTACAAATTTCAACTCTCCCATTAAAATAGTAGAGATTACTCAATTGTAAATAATATGTTCTTCTAATTACTCATACCTAAAATTTACCAAAGTTGCCAAAATATTAATCTTTTTTTTGCCAAAGTTGCCAAATTGTGTGGTTTAGATTTAGTTAGGTTAGAATTAGATCTAATTTTGTGATGTAGATTTAATTGTGAGATTTAGTTAGGTTAGGGTTAGATTTAATCTAATTGTGTGGTGTAGATTTAATTAAGGTTGAATACATATAAATTACAGATTGTCTATAAATGACAACTCTCCTATTATAATATTATAATAATAGAGATATAGATGCAGTTACTAATCATTTGCTAAATCTCTTCTACTACTACTAGAAAGTTGGTCTATGAGTTTCAGACAATTATACAACATCAACTTAAAATCCACCACAAAACTTCACCTTCTATTCATCACAACCATCCTGCTCAAATTAAAGTTTTACTAGTATTATACACGTGCTGTGCACGTGGAGGAAAATTGGGAGGAATGAAAAGGGCAAAAAAAAATTTACCTACACGTGCGTTGCACGGGTTGGGTTAAGGACAAAGGCCTTCTCCCATTATAGTAGTAGAGATAAAAGCAAAAACATTATAACCTACCAAGTAATATCCATTACTATAACTCAAGTTTGTGTTTTGTAATTTGTACACAAATAAACTTGATTGATGTAATCTCAACTACATGTTTTTAACTGAGAGTAATATTAACCATCCATTTTTAATTACTTAGCCACTTACCATAATGTCATAAAACTTCAATTTTATTTACTGCATAATTATTTAATAAAATATTATTCATATGATATAAAAGTTGTTGCCACTACAGATAACTAGTATTTTCACGTGCGATGCACGTTTTGGTAAGAGTTTGAGAATTTTCACTTGCGATATATGTGTTAAGAAATAGTTTTGGAGTTGGACGTGCGTTGCATGTAATTCAAAAAAATATTTTGAAGAAAAAACTATATTTGTACGTGCAATGCACGTGTTTATAAGTAGAGTTTTAGTTGTAAGTGCAACATGTGTATATTTGGTGTTAAAAAATATTGAAATTTTATTTTGCACGTGATTTTGCACGTGTGTTGCACGTTTTAAAATAGTGAAATTTTATTGTTTGTTAGTTTCTGTTGTAATTAATGGGAGAGTTTTAGTTGCACGTACAACGCATGAGTTGGTATGTTGACAAATTACAACTCAAACTTTCCCATTATATATATAGAGATTTTGTGGTTCCCATGACTCAACGTCTCGTCATCTTCTTCACTTTTCCATATTCATTTTATATCTTTTTGTCACTTTCAGGTTTAGGACTTGGGGTTAGGGTTTCGATGCTCGGACTGAGGATCAAGGTAGTTGTTTTTTGGATTTTATATCATTTCCGAGCTACATTCTTTCAAGTATGGGGTTAGGGTTTAGGTGACCGAATTTGAGGTTCGAGATAAGTATTTTGTTGGATTTCATCTTTTTCTTTTTCCGGACTGTAATCATGGGGTTTGGGTTCAATTTTATGTTTTTCTCATTTTTTTCTCTTTTAGATTTAGGGTTTGGGTTTGGATGCTCGGATTTTGGGATCGAGATGGGTGTATATTGGATTTTACATCTTTATTGGGATGTAATTCGATGATCAGATTTGGGGTTCAAAGTGAGTATTTCGTGGGATTTCGTCTCTTTTTTGGGCTGAATGCATTTTATATCGCTATATGAGTTGATGTTTGTAACGCCCCGACTTCCATACACAGAAAAATCGTAGCACACCTAGAAATCTTTTCTTTCAATTGAGTACATAAACATAATATAATATAGGAAAATGCAGAAATCTTACTATAAATCCAAACCTCTTGGATTGATAAGATGTTGGGCACAGGACGTCACAACTCTATGCTTAAACTCCAGATACTCTTACCTGCACAACACAATCTGTGGGTTCGTTAGTGTGTGAGGCTGACGATAAGAATCACAACAGTTTTAACCAACTCCAAAATAACATAACAACATACATAGCATAATAGAAATAAAACTGAAATCAATAAATGTAAACAGGAAATAGTCAAATATATGATCATAGGAGTGTGTGTATAAACAATTTATTAAAACATTAAACATATATTTATCAGGAAAACATGCACAATCCAAATATGCTCTTTTTAATGCACGCTTGTTTGGAACGATATACCGCCCATACAACATATTTTCCGAATGCCAGCTACTAGCGTTTCTTCTCATTACAGGGTTCAATCTCTTGTTATGCAATACATACTCATGTATTCTACACTGTTTCTGACATTTATCTAGTGACTAGTAAGGTTGCAGTTGTTCGGTCCAATTCCGTTACTGCAGTTGGTAGGGGTCATGCCGGAACCCTGAGGTATTTCTCCACTCCTCAGCATCCATAATGATGCACAGCCCTGGTGGTTTCTCTCCACTCCCGATCTTACATATTCTAACCCGCCCGAACTTGTAACACCCCGTAGTTTTCAAATACATATATAATGTATATATATAAAGTTGGTAAAAAGTGGGTGTTGGTAAAAGATGGCACTTAGTAAATAATTGGAATGGAATAGTGATTTGGAGGTGGGGGTCACACGTGAAGGAGACAGCACATTTGTGTGCTGGTTCTAGGTGATGACGTCACCTTCATGGAGGGGCCCACCTACAGATTTGAAGCTTCGGCTGTGCATTCTTGAAAGAGAAAGGATTTGTTAAGAATTTAGTCCCATATCAGATTTCAACAATAATTAAATAATATATAAATATAATAGCCTATGAACAAGAGTCACCTAATCGGTTAACCACCTTTTGAGAGGTAGCCTTTGGTGGGCAGTTGTACTACATAGTATCTAATTTGTCTTATAAATTGTATAAATTGTCTGAGCTAGGGGCAGGGTCGTTACAAATGGTATCAGAGCCGACTTTCGACACCGAGTGTGGGTAAGAGTGGGCGAGATGTATGCCTGAGATGGAGCTAGCGGATGTACGGGTATGCCTGAGAGGGAGCGAGGTAGCAACCTGAAATAATGGACCTCCCGCAGAATCGGGACGCTAATTTCTTAAGGGGTGTGTGTGTAACACCCCGTAGTTTTCAAAATACATATATAGTATATATATATATATAAAGTTGGTAAAAAGTGGCTGTTGGTAAAAGAAGGCACTTTGGTAAATAAATGGAAATGGAATAGTGATTTGGAAACAAGTTAATTAAGATTAAAACATAATCTTTTCCTTTGATTTATTTTGAACCAATTTTTAACATCATTAACCATATACATATTTTTCTTGAGTTCACATCTCATATAAGCATGAATATGATATTTAATTTCCCAAAATATAACTTAAAACAGCGAGAATATATTTTCAATCAATTCGTTTAAGTATCATTTGCAAAACAGTAAATTCAAAGTTAGAAAACTTCACTTCATGCTATTTGTAAAAATCATAGGAAATTGTATACTTCACGAAACTTAGTGTTCTTTATATCAAACTGAAGGTATACAAGTCTACTTTAATTTTGTAATTATAAGTTTTCTCAAAATACTGTGTCTATAACCTCGAATTCTTCAAAATATATAGTGGGGTCAAGATACTAAGGTTGCGTTTGTTTTGTTGTTTTGAAAAGAGTTTTCTGAATAGAGTTTGCTGAAAACTGTATTCTGAATAGAGTTTTCTGAAAATGAGTTTAAAAGCTGTTTGGTTATATTTATTTCTGAAAACTGTATTCTGAAAGCTGTTTTTCTGAAAAAGAGAGTTGAAAAGCTGTTCTGTTATATTTCTAGCTGAAAACTGTTATCTGAAAGCTGTTTTTCTGAAAAAAAGAGTTCAAAAGCTGTTCGGTTATATTTCTAGCTGAAAACTGTTATCCGAAAGCTGTTTTTCTGAAAAAGAGAGTTCAAAAGCTGTTCAATTATATTTCTAGCTGAAAACTGTTATCTGAAAGCTGTTTTTCTGAAAAAGAGAGTTCAAAAGCTGTTCGGTTATATTTCTAGCTGAAAAATGTTATCTGAAAGCTGTTTTTCTGAAAAGGAGAGTTCAAAAGTTGTTCAGTTATATTTCTAGCTGAAAACTATTATCTGAAAGCTGTTTTTCTGAAAAAGAGAGTTCAAAAGCTGTTCGGTTATATTTCTAGCTGAAAACTGTTATCTGAAAGCTGTTTTTCTGAAAAGGAGAGTTCAAAAGCTGTTCGGTTATATTTCTAGCTGAAAACTGTTATCTGAAAGCTGTTTTTATGAAAAAGAGAGTTCAAAAGCTGTTCGGTTATATTTCTAGCTGAAAACTGTTATCTGAAAGCTGTTTTTCTGAAAAAGAGAGTTCAAAAGCTGTTCGGATATATTTCTAGCTGAAAACTGTTATCTGAAAGCTGTTTTTCTGAAAAAGAGAGTTCAAAAGCTGTTCGGTTATATTTCTAGCTGAAAACTGTTATCTGAAAGCTGTTTTTCTGAAAAGGAGAGTTCAAAAGCTGTTCGGTTATATTTCTAGCTGAAAACTGTTATCTGAAAGCTGTTTTTCTGAAAAGGAGAGTTCAAAAGCTGTTCGGTTATATTTCTAGCTGAAAACTGTTATCTGAAAGCTGTTTTTCTGAAAAAGAGAGTTCAAAAGCTGTTTGGTTATAATTCTAACTGAAAACTGTTATCTGAAAGCTGTTTTTCTGAAAAGGAGAGTTCAAAAGCTGTTCGGTTATATTTCTAGCTGAAAACTGTATTCTAAAAGCTGTTTTTCTGAAAAAGAGAGTTTAAAAGCTGTTCCGTTATATTTCTAGCTGAAAACTGTTATCTGAAAAAGAGAGCTTAAAAGCTGTTCCGTTATATTTCTAGCTGAAAACTGTTACCTGAAAGCTGTTTTTCTGGAAAAGAGAGTTTGGAAGCTATTTTTGGTTATATTTCTGGCAATTTTGAATATCAAATTGCATTCATCATTTGCTGACTTTTTTTTAATTGTTGCAGTTAGATTGCAATGTTGTACAAGTATGAGAACAAGAAACCTGAGCAGCATATTAATCGAGCAAAAATCAGACGCCATCATCTCCACGATTGATTCTTCACGTTAGAGTACAAAATTTATTTCAAAATCTTGTATGTACATAATATAGATTCAGTGAGGTTTTGTGAAGCAACAAATCTCAGTTCATGTATCAGTTATTCTATTTGGATAAATGTTTTGATATTATCATTGCCTCTTTCGGTAATTGCAGTTCTTCAGTCTTAAATGAGGAGTATTTTTTAGTTTGTTTTGTTGAGATTGCATGTGAGAGCAAGTAGTAGCAGTAGTCGGATAGAAGATTGCATGTGAGATCAAATAGGATGTATTTTTTTTTTTTATTTGAGCAGTATTTGAGCAGTATTTGGATTTACTGGATTGCATGCAGTATTTGATTTAAAGTAGTAGCAGTAGTCCGACAGTCACTGCTGATGCCTGGAGCTGCTGCTGCTGCTTCTTAACTCCTTGTACAAATTTGATTTAAAAAATATACAGTAGGTAGATCAAGAAGCAAAGAAACAATATAAGAAACTAGTACCTGTAGTCAATATGAAAGCAACATTAACTAGTACCTGTAGATCAAGAACCAAGATCCATCGGACGGCTCATAATCAAGATGATCAAACCCATGATGATGATGATCATGATGAAGTTCGACAGCCCAAATTCAATCCATTCAACTCCATGATCAAGAACCCAACACAACGGCAAACCCACGGGCAAGGTGGCAGACGAAAGGTGGGGGGGACGGCGCGGTGGCAGCACGTCGGCGGCAGCACCGGCGGGATAGGCTGCCGGCAGACAGTGGACAGGCGGCGACTTGCCGCTGCTGTCGCTGGGCTGCGGAGGCGCGCTCAGGGTGGCATAGAACAGCGAGGGCAAGGGTCGGCTCGCTGCAGGCGTGCGGCGGGTGTGTCTGCAGCGCTGTTGGTGGTGGTTGCCGATGAGGCAGTCGGGATGAGGGGACATGGGGACACACCGGGATGAGGGAGAGAAAGGAGAGGGTGAAGGAAGATGAGAAGGCGGATGGCTGGCTGCTGCGGCGCTGGGTGTTGCTGCGTTGCTGCTGTCTGTTGTCGATGCAGCGGGAGACAGGAAGGAGGACAGGGTAGGAAGGAGGAGCACAGCTGGCGGAGGGGAGGGCGGAACGGGAGAGAGATGGCGAGAGGGAGGAAAGGTGAAGCGGCAGGGCAGTCGAGGTTGGGGCGAGGAGCGGGGGAGCTGGGAGAGAAAGCGGAAGGAGAAGAGGCGGAGGAAGTCGAAGAGGTGTAGCGGTTGGGTTGAAGATGAACAGTGTAGGGGTTGGCGGCTGAGAAGATGATTAGAAGAGAGTAAAGGAGGTCTTTTCGAAAAGAGGGGGGTATCGGTATTCGGAATAGTGTTTCCAAAAAACACCTAAAACAAATGCCAACTCAGGATATGATTTCAGAAAAAAAAAAAAAAAAACTAAAACAAACAGACCCTAAATTTTTTGTATACATGTTTTTTTTCTTTTTTTTATTTAAAAGTTTATGGGGGACCCAATTCAGGAGTTTGCCTCAGGACCCCGGGAACTCAGAGCCGGCCCTGTGCCCATAGATTCACGCAAATGCCGTTAATCATGAGGATGCCCTTTTAGAACATGCAATCGTTCAGTGTATAACGGTAAGACAAGGTCCACTTATGGACATGCACATGGTCAATAATTGGAATTAATGCCGTAGAGGAGGATGACAAGGGGTTTGAGGGAAGGGGGTGTCCCACCATTGTTTTCCACAGTGATGAGGAAGCCTGCAGAGGAGCCAATGCTGGCTTGCCCGGTGATCATGCAAGGGAGATTAATCTCGTGATTTAATCTAATGGCAATACGGCTGATGAGCGGTGATGCAAGGGAGAATAATCTCATAATTTAATCTAATGCCAATGCCGTTGATGATCTTGCAGTAGTAGCATGATTGGGGTTGGTGTGTGTGTATGTAATGTGGGGGGTGGGGGGAGACGCAGTGGCATCAGGCATGGGATGGTTGATTTGCGTCATGAGTAGCAGTAGGTTGAAGAATTTCTATGGAACAAAGAAATGACAATGGGATGGACGATTTGGCAATGGTGGATGAAGAAACCATCAGCAAATGTCATGAGTAGCAGTAGGCTGAAGAAGAGAATCGTCTGGGCTTAGTTTAGAAGTTTATATAAAGAGAGGGAAAAGGTGGACACTCTGGATAACCCTAGAGTGTTTCAGATTTAAACAAACCAAAACCTACAGTTCTGATTTGTAACATGTTACTAGTTGGCATGGTTTTAACAGATTACTTGACACATATAGCACACATGTAATTATTTTGGTAGAACACTTTTATAGTCAATTGAAATTAGCATCATGCTTTACATGGGAAAAAACAAACAAGCACATTTTACTAATCTGAACCCCAATGCATGAAACACATTACACAATTTCAAAACAAATTTAAGGAATTGATTTGATTTGATTTTTATTTATTTTTTCTTTCTATTCTCAGTAATGGCTTGCAGTTGACAGCGGTAGGAAATGCAATCGTCCACAAGGAAGTCGTGAGAGTGTACAACAATGCTCCTCTGCAAGCTAAAGAAATGTCCTATGTTAAGATAAATCAGAGAGATAAAAACAATACTGATTATTGAATTGAGAAATAACTGAGTACAATATCTCCTATATATAAGAGTAAACCAAATACAAAACTAGCACAATACCCAATGTGGGACTATAATATCTAACACCCTCTTTCAAACTTATGGTGGGTCAAACAATGTGATTTGCGAAAAAATCAACTCGTACTCTCAACTACTCTCTTCTCACATAAAGTCCCAACGCTGCTTTCTCCATCTCGAATCGGTCTCTCCCCTACCAACTCTCCCCTACCAACTCCTCAAAACCCTAGATCTGAAAATTTTGGGGCGGCGGCTACGGCTCACCGCCGCCGCCCCGTCGTCCACCAGTCGTCCATGCCTCCCCTCGCTCTCCTCCGAGACGACGACCAACCGTTGATCCCCTCTTTCAACCCCAGATCTAAAAATCCCCCTCCTTCAACCCCAGATCTGAAGGATCCATCCTCACCCACCTTCTACTTCCCCATCAGACCCCCAGCATCCCCCCGATCCTCTGACCAGTGACCGCTTCCGTCACCTCACCCACCTCACTACCTCAGCACATCGACGACAGTAATCACGGCACCCATCACTACTCTTCATCCACCTTCTTCCATGCGTTCAGTCCACGCCGGCGACGGAGCGCCTAAGCACAGGACGTCGCGGACGAACGCGAGCGTGAAGCAGGAGCCGGTTCTTGAAGATGATGATGATGATGATGTGGTGCTCCTGGAGGCCACCGATGAGGTGGTGTGGAAGGCCACGAAACAAGAACCAGTGACAGAAGGGAAGGTATGATCTTCGTGTTCTATCTTTGGGTGTGGACTAGTTTGGATTTTTGGTTGGGTGTGGACTAGTTTGGGTTCTATGAGTGTGTATTTATTTGGATTGTGTGAGATTGTCGGTTGTGACTGTGGGGGATGGAGAGGAGAATATGCTCATCCCTACTCTTTCTTTGAGTGAAAGAGAGTTTGTGGGAGTGAAAGAGTGATTGTGAGGTGTGAAAGAGTGATTGACGTTTGTGGAGCTTGGGCCCAAAGATGGGGTCCCTCCGTGATGTGTGAAGTCGGTATGTTGGGGGTGAGGGGGTGTGGGGCTGGGGTTGGGGTGTGGTCGGGTGTGTCCTACGATGTCGTCAGTGCAGTCTCTACAGTGCCGACTATTTGGCTGTTGAGCTTCCTCCAGCTTAGGTCACTGCCTCGTGACAGCGCCGCCTCTTCCCTCGTATTGGGAGTTTGAGGTGAGATAAGTCTGTGTGGTGAGAAATCTTCGGAGAGAGCTTGAACGTGAGAGAGGTAAGGTATCCTCTACATGGCTCTCTCCTGGAGGATGGTGTTAAGTGGGGTGAGCGAGATAGTTGCTTTGTGAGAAATCGTAGGAGAAAGCACTATCGTGTGAGAGGTTAAGGTATCCTCTTCACGGCTATCTCTTTGGCAGCGGCTGTAGAAGCGGCGGGCGTGTTTGTAGGATGAGTGGTGAAGTTGGTGGGAGGCTGCGAGTTTCGATCTACAGGGCTTGGGCCCAAAGAGGGGTCCCCCAGCGAGGTGAACGCAGGGAGCGGCGGGTGATAAAATCCTGCCTGACTTGTTTCAGGCGGGTGTGCATGTGCCGTGGAGGCACTGTACGAAGCTAAACTGACGTACTCACAATTTTGCTGGACCGAGCTGGTTTGTCGGCCCACCCTCCAGGGCTGTTGGAGGGGCTTGTTGTTTGTAGTCATGTTGCTTCATGTATGTTTTATTTTATGTCTGTAGTTTGTATTTGGGCCCAGTACTCTGGGTTTGTTTCGTTAAACTCTTATTAATGAAACAGGGTGGCCTTATTCCACCTTTCCCTCAAAAAAAAAAAAAAAAAAAAACCAATGTGATTTGCCCACTAAATATCAAAATCTCTGAACAGTATGAGATTTGGTGAAGAAGTTTGCCGTCTGCTGTGACGAGGTAATAGAATGAAGTGAAATGGTCCCTGCTTCAAAGCGCTCACGAACATAATGACAATCAATCTCTATATGCTTCGTTCGCTCACGAAAGACCGGGTTGCTTGCAATGTATAGTGCACTCCGCTAATCACAATGAAAAGGAGTAGCTCCTGAATGAGTGACATCCATATCAGATAACAGCCAACGAACATGAACAATCTCTCTAGTAGTAGCTGTCATTGCTCTGTGCTTAGCTTTCGTCGAAGAACATATAACAACTGCCTGTTTCTTACTTTGCCATGAGATCAGCGAATCACCAAGAAATAGATAGAAACCTGTGGTAGACCGTCTAGTAGTAGAATCACCTGCCCAATCTGAATCAGAATATGCGCACAGCTCTAGTTTAGATGTAGAAGGCATGAATAATGAGCGAGTAATAGTACCCCGAAGATATCCGAGAATCCGAAGAAAAGCACCATAGTGAACTGACGTAAGAGCGAAAACAAACTGACTGACAACACTGACTGCGTGAGCAATATCGAGTCTGGTCATGCATAAGTAGACAAGTTGTCCAACAATCGGTTTGTATATAGTGGGATCAGGAAGGAGCTCACCATCAGTGGGACGAAGCTTCACATGAAGCTCTAAGGGTGTATCGGCTAACCCACTGTCAGAGAGGCATGCAGTAGAGATAATATCTGATGTGTATTTTTGTTGAGAAATGAGTATCCCCCGAGATCTATGAGCACTCTCTAGACCAGAAAATAACGTAGTCTGCCAAGGTATTTCATATGGAACTGCTGGTGAAGGTATTTCTGGATGGATGCAATGTTTGCGGAGTCATTCCGAGTAATGATCATAGGATCAACATATAGTAGTAGAAGTACTCTCCCGTGCAGCGATGACCGCATAAACATAGAATGGTCCTGGAAACTCTGACTAAAACCAGCCTTGGTGATGAAAAGGCGAAAACACTCAAACCATGCTCGATGGGCTTGCTTCAGACCATATATAGCCCGACGCAGCCGGCAAACATGACGAGGAGGAGTAGGGAGGCCAAGAGGATGATCCATATAAATAACCTCAGATAAGGTACCATGAAGAAAAGCATTCTTCACGTCCATTTGGTATAACGACCACTGACGGATGGCTGCAACAGCAAGAAGAGTACGAACAGTAGTCATCTGTGCAACGAAAGCAAATGTCTCATCATAATCAATGCCATGCTCCTGAGTAAATCCTCGGGCTACTAGACGAGTCTTGTGCCACTTAATAGATCCATCAGGTTGATATTTGTCCTTGAAGATCCATTTGCAATTAATAGGCTGGACGCCCTTTGGCAGAGGAACGACATCCCAAGTGCCAGTCTGATCAAATGCACTGAATTCCTCTGCAATAGCTTTTCTCCACTCGGGATATTGAATTCCGTGCTTATAGGTTCTGGGCTCACGTGTAGAGTGTATAGCAGTGAGATATACATGAAACTGTGGTGAGTAGGAAGCTAGGGTGGCAAAACCAAACTGGTCAGAAGGACTAGTGACATCAGGTGTATAACGTGCCGGAGAAATACCAGAAGTGGAACGTGTAGACTGATGCTTGCGTTCAGCTACACCATTCTGCTCATGTGTGTGAGGACATGATTGCTGAAAAAGGGTGCCCTGAGATTGAAGGATCGATCTCTTAGTAGTGGAGGTGTACTCACGAGCACCGTCCGATCTGAAATTCTTGATGCGCATACCGAACTGAGTGTGAATCAGTCATAAAGAACTGGTAAATATCAGGTATCTTAGATCGCTGACGCATAAGAAAAACCCAAGTATGTCTAGTGAAGTCATCGATGAAGGCAACATAATAGAGATAGCATTTCCACGAAGGTACAGGAGAGGGTCCCCATATGTCAGAATGAACAAGTTGAAAAAGATGGGTGGTTTGAGAAGTGCTTTTGTGACTAAAGGGTAGTGCGATGTGTTTGGCCAAATGACAACCCTTACAATCAGATAAATGTTTAAAAGTAAGAGAGCCAAGGGCACCACTACGGGCTAGAGTCTAGAGACGAGACGCACTAATATGACCTAAACGTCTGTGTCACAAATCAGCATCAGAAGAAACAATACCGGCAAAACTAGAATGAGAGTGATATGCATGAAGAAAATCTAGATGATATAGACGACCCTGACGACTAGCACGCCCAAACTCTTTACCGGTACATGAATCAGTAATAGAACAACCGAAAGAGTCAAAAGTAACGACAAGAGCACTATCGCACAATGCACTAATAGAAATAAGGTTCATGGATAAATAAGGAGCATAAATAACATAAGGTAATGTGAGAGTGAGAGAGCTAATTATCCCTGAGTGTGTAACAAGAAGTGGTGAGCCATTAGTTGTGTGTAAAGATGGAGAGTGAGAGGGAAGTGCAGTGCAGGTGGTGAACAGTGTCTGATTACTAGTGAGATGATGTGATGCACCAGAATCTAAAATTCAGAACAAATTCATACCGGGAGTAGCAGAGAATGTAGGAGCAAAGGAGCCAGCATTGATAGACTAACCCATGAGCTGTAGTTCCAACTGAGTGAGGCGTTGCTGAATATTAGCCCAATCAGTAGGAGACAGCAAGGCTGGAGTGACGAGCATGGCCGAGGATGTAAGGGAAGAAGCACTGTGAGGAGGAATAGGGCTAGTGCTGCTGTGACTAAGGGCACAATGAAGAGGGAGATGATGCTGGTGTCTGTATCGGGATAGGGGGCAGGACGGTTCTACCGGTATCGGAAGTAGAGGTGGGGTAGGGTGAGGAGTGATGTTGGGAGAAGGTAGGAGGCCGGAGGTAGAATGTAGGTGGCGCTGCTGCTGTTTGAATCTGGAGGAGGAACGAGATGGGAGGGAGAGGGAACGAGAGGCGATTGCAGAGGGAAAGTCGGTGGAGGCGGAAATATGTGGGAGAGAACGGTATGAATTATATTCATAAGTTTTTCTCAATTCTCTCACATTTTTGAGAAGTTATATATATATTTTTATGAATCTCTCAAAACTATTTTAGGCTGTGTAATTTGCATAGGGTAACACTAGTTAGTAAAAGATTGGAAATTCTTCATCTCGTCTATTCTACTATACTGACGGATAAGTATAACTTTCTCCTGTTACTGATTTTTTCGAGAATCATTTTATTCTTTATTTGTGCATCCAACTTCTTTCTAATAAACTAGTGTTACCCTGTGCAAATTGCACAGATTAAAATAATTTTGAGAAACTTATAAAATTGTATGAAACTTAAAAATTTAGAGATGTCCCTTAACTATTTCATTCACAATATAATTAAAAGATGACAGATCTACATATTAATTCGCCCTTTCAAACAAACCAATATCATTCTATATTTCTATTCAATTGAAAGGAAATTAAAAAAAATATCAAAAAATTACCGAAGTTGGGTTGTGATTCTTCTCAGACTCCTTGATGTACTTCGTTATCTCCTTCTCGACTGTGTGCTTCTTAACGACTTTCTCTCTCAAATTAAATATAATCAACATCAGAATCACATGGAGGGAACAATAGTTGATAATTAGCTATATGACAAGATGACAAATATATAGATTAACCTATTCACATTTCGAAATCAATATCATTCTATATTTTCTATTAAATTAAAAGAAAACCCCAAAATTCTCGATGTGTGTAACTCTCCAACAATTTCAGCACAAAGACATAGGTTAACTCTAGATCCATAAATTTGGAGATGTCAAGAAAAAGGTATTTTCAAAAATCACTTACAATCTTGTCTAATTCCTCCATTCTAAAGCTTGCTTGCAAATACTCATATTGTCTACAAAGTTCCTCAATAATTTTCTCCAACTGTTCAATATTACTTCTTAGTTGTGCCTCTACAAAATGATCATACCATAAAATACACATAAAATACTACAATTTCTCAAAACTTTTCAAACAAAACAAAAATTGTAGAAAAGATACCACTATCTGCATGTTGTTTTTCTTGTAATTCCAGCATATTTCGAAGCATCTATTCCAGCATATTTCGAAATTGTTCCTTATCTGGAATCTCGGCGGATACTAATCTATCAATATCTTCAATATTGGTAATCTTGTCTTCTCTTCGAACAGTAATCAAGATGTGAGCATGAGGAAACCCTCTTTTCTGAAATTCAATTATATGTATATCTGTTTTAAAAAATAAATAAAAAATCTTTTAAAATGCTCATTTCAAATATAAGTCAAGGTTAAAAAAATATTCATAATGGAAACTTTGATCCACGTACATTTTATACAGATTAGAAAACTACAAAAGTTTAATCTGCTTGATCAGATAATTCCCCATGACCTGATTTATTCCTCCCGAAGCATAATTCGATAGGAATAATCATTCTTAGGTGCTTCTTACGTAACTTATCTAAACCATGTTGTTGACCCGGGCGTATCACGAATGACCTTCAACATTCTTTCTCAGCCAAACAGAATACATCTCAGGATTGGGCATCATGAACATTTTTTTAGGTAAAACATAACCCATCATACCCATCTCCCCAAAACAAAATATATTATATTCATGTTACAGACATTACCATTTTCAGCCACACAAACTTGAAATGGGTGCATTACATGTTCTATTTACATAAAGATAATCAACTTATGTCCAATGGGCATTTCGACAAACAGTTAGTTGGCAGCATGAACCATGAAGATCGTACCAAAGACATAATTCATGGGTTTCTTCTCTAATTTATAATTAACCCATTATAAATAAGAAATTTATAATACTTGCTGGCAATGACCTAGACTATTATTGGGAATAGTTTGGTCATTGATATGACCATGTGAATTTTGAGTTGATTTTGCTATACCATGTGATTTCTAATAGGCCCCTTAATTCTGCAACCCCTTTTCGCAGCGTAAAATTACGATAGAAGGTAGAGAAAGATAGAAAAATCTTAAGTAAAAGGGAAACTTACGGTGGAGGGTAGAGACGGCGGGGTCGGGACGGGATCGAAGTCGGACGGCGTCGATGGAGGGTAGAGACGGGCGGGATCAAGGCAGGGTGGACGGCGGGCGGCGGTAGGACGGACGGGTGAGATGTGAGTGGGTTTTGGGGTAGGGAGAGTTAAAGTTTGTGAGTTTTGGGGAGATGTGGAAGAGAAAAGGTTTTTTTGCGTTTTTTTAATTAATTCTGTTTTGGCAATTGGTGTGGACTGCACGTGTCAGTTCCTACTTTTGTTCTCCTTTCTCTATTTCAAAATAGAGAAAGGAGAGTTGGGATAGGCCTATTAGCTTAAGATATATATATATATATATATATATAAATTAGTATTCGAAATTCGAAATAAAAGCTGCTTTTTATACTAATTGTGTACTACAATAAATACAGACCTGGGTTTGTATTCTTTACAGTGCTGGAAAATCCAGGAAATTATTCAATAATTCATAGCTTCGACGAAGCAAACATAAATCTCAAAGCATGGATTGAATCTAAATTCTTGATGTGCGGTCTTGCAAAGTTGACACTATTAATTGCTTGTTCCCTCCGTATAATTATTTTATCTATCTATACTTCATAAATTGTATGTACTAGTGTATACTTATATCTCTGCTATTTTAATGGGAGAGTTGGGGTTGTAAACAAACCCATCCTAATTTTGTAATTGAGTGAACACGTATAATATATGGCAAACTAAATCTACCAAACATATCCGTGTAATGCACGTGCAACCCCTAAAAAAGGGATACTCTAGCAAATGCCACCATTTAAAATATGAAAATTAACATATACCCCCACTAATTTTAAAAACTAAGAAATACTCCTAATTCTAATATTATAATGGGAGAAGAACTTAGTGTCATTTGTAAATGTTTTGTCAATCTACCAACCCATGCGATACATGTGCATACCTATTATAAAGGATGTTCTAAGTTCAAATTCAGATTATGGCTAAATTTTTATTTTAAAAAACTATATTTATTACGACATGCATCGCACGTGCAAATTACTAGTACTAATAGTAGTGGAACCATAACTGATGACTGAAGCTACCTATAGAGCGTGTGAAATCTATAAAGTGTGTGAAGCTAACTTTGAAAATTGAGGAATATCGTTAAGTGCTTCATACACCCTTACTATCCATTTAGGACTATTTAATTAACATTGTAAAAAATTATTGCTAAAAAAACTTTGTGGATGATTAAAGAAAAAATGTGCATCGTTGTGCTAATCATCATCTAGTTACACATAAAGTGTATGATCTATGTACACGAAACTTGTATGATATTAATGTAGAAGCTATAATTAAGGTTCTTATCATTATTCACGGAGCAAATTTGTAATTTGCTTTTTCAAATTCTCCTACCTATTCACCTACAATCTTCTTATACCTTTTCTTTTTATAATATTTAAATAAGATGCTGGAGAAAACTAAAAACATTTTCTATATTGTTTCTTTACCAATAACTTGGCAGTCAGAGCATCTGTTGTCGTTGGCTATTTAATCAAATTTTGAAAAATTTGGCTCTTAATATCCTACTGTTGTTGGCTAAGTCATATATATATTTTTAAAATGAACGGACGGTAAATGATACACCGTCGCTTAATTTATTTTAAAATAATTTTACGGAACGATACATTATACATCGTCCGGTACACAATTAAAAAAAAAAAATTAGGGACGGTAGATTATATACCGTCCCATAATCAAAAATTAAAAAAAAAAATCACAACCGAGACACTATACACCATCCTAGGCATATGGGGATTTTCGTTTATGAATTTCTTAATTTTTTTTTTAAATGTCTTCACTATTTTTTTTTAAAACGTCGGACAGGAGATAATTTACCGCCCGTCCTATTAAGATTTCGAAAAGCCAAATTTTGGCTGACAACGACTGCAACGAAAGCTATTTTTGCTATTTGCTATAAGCCAAATAGCCAAAATTTGGCTTTAACGACTACAGATGCTCTTAGTTTTCAAATTGCAATACACAACACATGAGAGAGGGCAAATATGCGTAGGACCTACAGTATTGGGAAAAAATATCAAACACATTTTTGGAGGTAAATATGAGATCCGAATATTTGTAAATCACTTGGGTGAAGAGTTTTTGAAGAGTTAACTTGCCTGCAAAAGATAGTGGTTGTGGTTGTGGTTGTTGACAGAGTGGACGTTGGCGAGAAGGTGGAGGGAGTTTTTGAGGTGGAGAGTTATTTAGATGAATTTTGAATTTCAAGTTAGATTTTTTGGAATTCAAATTACATCTGGAAGGATGGGCGGGAGAACATGGTGCAGATGTCTCGTCTACAAGTTTAGCTAGGGGAGGGACTAGAGGATGGGAATCGGGCTACCCGGGCTGGGCTCAATCAATTCGCGGGCCGGGCCAGCGGGGAATGTGAGGCCCGGTCCTGAGCCCCGACCCCAACCAAGGGTGGGGCCCAGGCGGGTTTTTTTAGCGTGATCAAGTATTAAATAGTAATTTCATAACAATTGCAAAGAACAAATAAATAAAAGAAAGCAAAACCAAATTTAAATTGATTTAATAAATTACAAATTGTTAAATAAAATGAAGTTCATGTATAATATTTCATACAAATTAGATCAAATTACAAAACATGGGAATTGTTTGAATTTAGATATCGAGGTGGCCTCCATTTAGAATGAAGAGAAAACATTGGACTGTTGTCGTGCATTTCTACTTAACCTAAATATAGAATCTCCTCCCCCTAAAATTTTCAGTTATTTACAATATATTATACACCATTTTAATGTAAATCGACTAAATCTATTTGTTCATTTATCGCGACTTGTTGAGCCAGCTTGTGCTTCATGTAAATCTTGGGTCCTATCTTTCGCTTTCATCCAATCTTCGGCACATACTTGTAGTACCCCGTATTTTTAAATATTATTTTAAAAATGTTTATAATGAATTAAAATGATTTTTGGAGATTTAATAAATATTTTCCTGGAAATTATCTTTTAAATGTGCGAAACACGTGCAAATATTTTCTTGAGAAGTTCAAGGGCCAAAATTATTTTAGGGAAAATCATTATTTATTATTTGGGATTTATTTGTAATTTTTCCAGATTTTTCTGAAATTAATTGGATCTATTTGCAAATTTTGTGAAAAAGAAGGATCTTTTTGCAAAATTGTCATTTTGAGAGGTGAAAGTGCAAAACTATTTTTCTGGACTTTTAAATAGTGCCGACTGGAAATATGGAGGTTATTTTACTTTTAAATCTCAATTTAATTGATTTTATCAAGTTCCAAGTATAGGAATCTATTTATGTAAAGTTATATTTTAAAGGGGTTATTTTGCGAAAGTGTCTAGAAACCCTAAAACTTCTTTTCCGGGTATTTAAAAGAAACGCAGCCGTCATTCGCTGCACAACATTGAGTTTTCTTATTTCTGGAGGATTTGGGAGAAGATTTTGGATCTCGCGAAGGAAATGCTTCTTATCAAGGGATTTCTTCATTTAATGTGAGTGATGTAAATTGTTTGTTGTTTGTTTTATGTATGTAAGTGATATAATTGTTTTGTTTGTTCTTTGAATGTTGAATGTGAGTAATTGATTGGTTGATTGTTTATTTATGTGAGTGGTAAGATTGGTTGTTTGATCTATGAATGTTTAATGAATCTTGGATAATGAACTTTAATGCTAGAAAGCATGATTAGGGTTTGAATATGACTATGAAAATAAAGGATTGGATGGATGAACGATTTGATCTTGAGAAACCCTAGTGGTATGTGATTACAAATTTGATTATGGTTATAAGTTGTGGTAGAAATTCAGGTTTTGAGAAATTTGAATGGAAGAGTTATGAATCAAGAGATCATGTCATGAAAAATTGAAATTTGAGAAATTAGTTGAGTTGAGGAGATATACCCAAATTGGGGATTCCTTGAGATTTTGATATTTGTTTGGTTTGGATCTGAATACGAACTATTTTAGTAGACAATAAATTTTGTAAGAAACTCTAATTTTTATTATATGCACAATCCATGTATTAATCGAAAGAATCAACAAATCTCTATTTTCATGAATTCAAGCAATTTGATTTAGTTTTATGGACTATTATATGTCCTACCAGTTGTATTTGGTTATATAAGAAATAAGTTTTTATCAAAATCATTTTCATAAAGTAAAACTATGTATCGGTTGAATTGTGCACAACCAAAATACTACAGACTGAAGGCCGACAGTCAACTGTCGTGAATTCTCAGTCGACTGATACGACCCGGTTGCTATGTTCTTTAGTTTTCTCAAAATTTCCTTCTGGACAGTCAACCTATACCTTTTACAGTCGACTGGTACACTTAGAATTATATTTTTAAAGTCATTGTAAATTTCTTTCTGGACAGTCGACCTATTTCCTTTTCAGTCGACTTCTATACTTAGAATAATTTCTTAAAGATTATTGGATTTTCTCTCTGGACAGTCGACCTATGACTTTTACAAGTTGACTTATAAGACTTAGTTTATTTTTCTTAAGACCATGAAATTCTCTCTCTGGACAGTCGACTTACTCTTGTTATTAGTCGACTGATACTGATGTATTCTTATAATTTTGAATGATCTTTCAAACGATCTATTCTTTAAATGTTTTGATCTATAACGTATTATTCTATACTTTATCTTCTATTGCGCATATGTTTCAAGATGTTAAGTTGAGCAATTTATGTTGGAAGGTTGGTTTGGATATTTAAGTTTGATCTCTAGAGGATGTGTGTGACCCTAGTATACCGGCGGATGAGTTATTTATGTTTGGGCCTGTTGAGGCATTTTAGTTGTTTAGATGTTTGAGTTAAGTCCGGTAGGGTACACCAACTCTAGGAGATTCATTAAGTAATTAAATAACCTAAATGATAAGGACAAGCACTAGTGGTGATATGATGAACGAGAACATGGGTTATGGACCTCAGTATGGCTTGCGGTGTGAGATAATCCACGGAATTATCCAGGTGTGGGTAAAATAGTCTCCAGAATTACCTGTAGTGTGGGATTGATCTCCGGAATTAACGGAGTCGAGGCGACGCACATGTGGTATTCGTGTGATGAGGTGCCATTGCTTGCGGTGTGGGGTATTCTCGAAGATTCCCAGGTGTGAGTGAAATAGACTCCGAAATTATCTGTGGATAGAGTTTGACCTCCGTAATTATCGGGGCATAAGCTAATACTCACAGTTTATCTTTATCTCGTAGTAGTCATCGTGTTAAGATTAGTTGCATATCGGGGATTGAACCCTATAATGTGGAGACGTTAAGGGCTTGCACCGGACCTATGTAGAGTGGAATGCATAGACTCCGACAAGTACGCATTAGAGAGTCAGCATATAGATTTGTGTTTTCTTGATTTGGTTTCACACGTGTTTTCCTGTTTTCTACACTTGACACTTATTTAGCTTCACTTGAGGTTTACATGTTTCCTTGCTATGTCATATTTTATGTATTATTATTTATCACAAGTTGTTTATGAATCCATGCTTTACTTATGTTGTTTGTTTTATGTCACTCACACCTTTATGGCTGACCCCTTTAGTTTTGGGGGTTAGGGATATTCTCTAGCCTAGTATTTTACAGGTGATTTCTTAAGGCTCAGATTTGGATGCTTGAGTTCGAGTGATTTAGTGACATATGTAAAATAAAAAGTGTTGTAAAGAAAAGAGAATTATGATTTGAGATGTATTATATTCCGCTGTGCTATGTAATTGATTATTGTAATGAAAGTTGGAAAAATTTTATCGGTGTTAAATTGGGTTTAATATTACATTGAAGTTGATGCTGGAAATTGTGCCACGTATTTTCTAAGATATCATATTAGAAATTCGGGACGCTACAATACTAGCATCTCCAAATTTTTTGCTGTCAATTGATTCCTTTTCGGGCTCATTATCCTGCCACCAAGAGAAAAATTACTTTCCGATGCAACGATTGACACCGTCGTTGTTAGCAAATCTCTAGCCATACGAGAAAGAATATTAAAAATAACTTCATTGCTCTTCCAAAACTGTAACACGTCTACTACATCATCAATTGTACTTTGTGCATTATACCAATTCAACTCATTTGGTGAATTGGTTCTTGGATTTTTTGATTTAATAAGATTTAAAACACTACTAGTTGCATGACTCTTTCCTTTTGATAATATAGAAGAAGAAGGAGAAGAATCAACATTTTGTGTTTGTGTTTGTGTTTGTGTTTGTGTAGTGTTAGATGAATAAAGTCTATCATAAGTATTATATAAACTAGTCAAGATATGCTCAAAATGTTGAGTAAAAACAACATGATTAAAATCTTATATTTCATAGTGTGGGGCATAAGTGCAAAAAAGTTCAATTAAATTTTTTGCACCACCTAATTTAATCATGGGATTCATTACACTAGCTACACAACATAACATAGGAAGTGGATGAAAATATTTTAAAATTTTAATATAGCCGCATTAACTATATGCCCAATAAAACGGTCATTTATGAAATCTTTATTTGTTCTCATCATAGTGACAATTCCAAGTAAAATACCACTAGATGTAGATGTATATGTTTTTGAAAATTGCAAAGTAGCATCGTTAAAAGGTTCTAAAAATTTATACAAACTAACGGCAAAAAACCAAAAATCATCATCTAACATACAATTTTGTATACACACTGCGACACAAAAATCTCTAAGATTAAAACGATAATGAAGAACAACGCCTAATAAATCAAATGTAGAATTCCAACGATGTCTAACATCTTTAGGAAAACGTTTATATATAATTCTCCTAAGTTTACACCAATCATGAAAAGATATATATATTGGACCACTCAATGTAATATAATGAACACAATCTCTCATTGCCTCAAGTTTGTCATGTCCATATTTTAGTGAATCTTGTACACAAAGATTTAAAATATGACTAAAATATGACAAGCACACCTAACATGAAAAATTTCTGGTTCTATAGGATCTAAAATAATTTTGAAACTATTAATTGCCTTAGTATTATTAGAGGCATTATCAAAATCAATAGCAAAGACTTTATCAAAAATACCAAAATTATTATATGCTTCCATAATGTGTGTGGCTATAATTTCACTCTTATGTGGGTACCTAACAAATCCAAATGAAATTATCCTCTTTTGAAATACCCAATCCGAATCTATCCAATGATATGTTACACACATCATTGGAACGCCGTTTACTCCTACACACTCATCTGATGTCAAAGAAACTCTAGTGTTTAATGATGTTAGTGTTGCTACTAAAAAATCCTTAGCCTCATTGTAAACTAATTTACAATCACCTTTAACTACATTCCTAGCAATCTTTTTATAATGGGGGTTTAAAGCGGTTTGTGCAAAAGTATCTACATTCCTACTTTCACCAAACGAATATGGTAATTCATTCCTAATTACTAACTTAACCATTTCCCTACGAACGATATCGTTATCGTAGCTATGACTATCTACTTGACCGATCCTATGATGTATTTTTTTGTTGTGTGAGATTTTTTTTAGAAAATTCGTGTTGACATTTGTTTAAGTGACGTTGAAGTATACCCGTGCTCGGTCATGTTTTAAACTTATATGGTGTTTGACACTTCTTTCAAATTTTTTGTCCTACACTCTTATCATTTTGTGAAGGGACAAAATTGAAATAATTGTGTACTTCGGAAGTAGTCCCTCTAGTTTTATGGGTTAGAGAAGGACCTTGTTCCGATGGTTGTGCTTCAACATGATCTTCTATTTCTATAGAATTTGTGTATGTTTCATTCAAATCGGGAAAACTATCATAATTCATCATAGTACCTCGATGCTAATTTGATCCTACCTCGATGCTAACGTACCATCGAAGTGGAGTGGTTCTCGTCTTAGAAACTATCATATGGTATCAGAGCCAATAATCCTATAAGGCCTATACTAATTTTATCCTCGTCGTCGAGGTGGAGTGGTTCTCGTCTTCATCGGAATCACTCCACCTCCCGACATCTCTCTTCCGCTCCTGATCAAATACCAAAACCCTAATTTTCCCCAAAACCTTAGCCGTCATCCCTCTTCCTCTGCCAATCAAATCCTCCAAATCTACAAAAAATTCCCAAACCCTAAAATCACTACAACATATATGGCTTTTTATAGCGGATTTATTATAGCATTTAAGTGTAAATGCTATTGAAAGTGATCAATAATAGCATTTCTGAATAAAATGCTATCTTTGATTAATTTTGAAATTTATTCTTAGCTACGACAGCATTTTTAAAATGCTGTATTTTTTACAGCGTTCTAGAAACGCTATAATATCTGTAAATAAACTTAAGTGGTAAGGGTAAAAAAGAAAATTCTAATTAAAATCCAAATCATTCTCAAACCAGTTCATTTTCTTCTCTTCCTCCTCTTATATTTCTTCAGTTATCCTACGATCCCAATTAGGGTTTCCATCCCACGATTCACAATCACCCCCAAAAACCAAAAAAGATTTTCCTTCTCCTCCTTCCCCCATCGCCGCTACCCGCCCCTTCGGCGCTGCCGTCCCCGTCCCCGTCCCCGTCCACCATCGTCGTTCCTTCCCCCATCGCCGCCACTCGCCCCCTTCGGTGCCACCCATCCCCCATCCTTGGTTGTTTTCTATCCCCTGCGAGTTGCGACTTGTGATTTCAACTTTTTGCAGCCGCCGCCGTCGTTCCTGGGCTCAACCAACAGCCGCCGTCGATCCTTTTTTCTTCCATCTTCTTCACCAGCCAGGTACTAATACAGTAATACTATTATGTTAATATGTTTGACTGTTTGAGACATTGGAGAGATGATCTGTGTTCATTTTGGTATAGATTCGATCATGCCTGACTCTTTATGCCATGAATGGTTTGCTTTTCTCAGTGAAATTCTCGCATGTTTGTAATTTGGTCTGTGTTCATCTGTGTTCATTTGGGTAGAGATATTGAATTGATGAAATGTTTATCTGCATTGTCAATTTCACTACAACATAAACATCATTCTACAACGGATTTATTATTGCGTTTAAGTATTAATGTTGTTGAAAGTGATCAATATGTAGGTTATCTTTATGTAGCAGTTTGCTCACAGGAATTGCATACAGAGGTGGATTGATGAGAAAGGGAGCGGAGTTTGCAAGATTTATCTTCAGGTGAGAACCCTAAAACAAGATGAAACTAAACTTGGGTTTCTGGTAGATTTTTTTATTTGGATATAAAGGATAGAGTCGAAATTTACCGATTCTGCTAGAATTTTGATTGATAGTATTTCATATGAGGAAGATTGCCAAAGATGAAACTAAACTTGGGATTCTGCTAGAATTTCGATTGATAGTATTTCATATGAGGAAGATTGCCAATTCTAGTTTTCCTGTTTTGTTTATCACAAAGGAGGAAGATTGCCAATTTCGATTGATTGTATATATTTTTTGTTGGTGGAAGGTAAAAGAATGGTTTGTTGTATAAAGGTGTCTATCGTATTAGTTTATTCTGTGATGACTTCAATGTCCAAGCCAAACACATTGCTGCCCCTACTGATGCAGTTTGCTAAGCCCCGATATAGGTCTCTTTCACACTTATATGTAAAAATCTGCACTGTAGGTTGAAGCTATACATGTTTGCTACAGCCTGTACAATTTTGTTGGTATTAGTTCTTGCAATATTATAAAGTATTTCTTTGCTTTTGACTTGAGCAATTCTCATTCTGGTGATCGTCCAAGCAGAGAACTGTCAGTAAATTCTAGCGATGGTGACCAACACCAGGTAAAAGGAGCAGATTTGGCTGATATAAATGACATTAATACCATATGAATAATTTTCTTCAAAACAAAAGGTCAATTGATTTCATATTTTTCCTTGTTAACTAGGTGAAAGAGGAATTGGAGATATTCATTCTTGTGTTATTTGTCATTATATAAAATCATGTGTTATTAAAATAAATTCCATCAGCCATGCTTGTGTAAAGTACATTTGCAATGTTTCCCTACAATCTCTTTGTTGCTTCATTCGCATGAAAAAATTTATTAATTGTGACACTTGCCTTTTAGTCATTAGCATTTATAGTTTACTCTTAGAGCTTCTTAGGTACCTACTATAGTTTTTGTTTGAAGTTTTTTAATCTTATTTTAACTGTATATTTTTTCAGCTGAAAATTTTATTACTTCTACAAAGAATACCTTTGCAGGTTTTACCTGAGAGGTAAATTTTGTAAGATATCTGAATTTGTTTTAATTGTCCAAATGAACATAAAGGAAAATAGTTCTATACACGACAACAAAACTTTAAACTAGTCAAGTGTAACGGAAAACATGCCAGGTATTTTAGTGTGAAGGTTTTTGAAACTTGAAGATATTTAGTTGAAAATATGCTATTTTTACTTGTGTTATTTCATTTTTGCGCAAGGATATATAGTTCATAATCTTATACCAACCCACTTCTGAAGATATTTTGGATTTTCTTTTCATTATGCTTGATGATTACTGATTCCTGATAATAGTCACAACTCACAACTTAATAACGGTGAATATGCTTTCATTTCTTGTCGATTCATGAAATGATTTTGATCCATGAAATGGACTTCAACTCTGTTGATAAATTTATATTTGTCTTTTACCATCAATTGTTTGTGAACTACATTCTCTACACTAGCTCTTGCATTTTCTTTTTCTTCTTAGTTTCTAAATCTTTTTGATAGTTGACTCAGATCAAAATTGCATCTATCCATTTCCTTGCCTTAAATCATCTTAGTGTATATTTGTCCATAATATATTAACTTTATAATTTAATAACTGCATTGTTATTTTTATTTCTTGTGATTGCAAAATTTGTTCTTATTCAAAGCTAACTATATAAGATCATTTCTATTATTTAGTTGTTAAATAATGATATAGCCATTTAGATATGATTTATGTACTGCACATATTTTTTTCGTATTACAAATATGTTAGAAGGCTTAAGAAATTGAATGTTTCTTTACAGTTTCAGCTAGAAATGATGGATGGATGGATTTATGAACATGAGAATCTTGTCTCGGATTTAGAAAAGAAATCTCAGGTATTTTCACTCAAACTTTTTGCCATTGGCATTTTGCCTTCATTTTAGACATACTTCAATTGTAGTTCAGCTTGTAGCCATACTTAAATTGAATTTGATCCCTGAAATCTGACTGAATATCTATTACTGATTCATGATAACTTGTATATCTATCTGATACAAACTTGTTGAGAGTACTGGGAATTCTACTAATAAGAAAATATGTTGGTTTATTCTGCAGTTTTGGCCAATCTGGATTTTGTACAATCTTGTTAGTACAATCTTGTTTAATCCTTAATGAAATTGTATGAACATTTGCGCTTACTTATTTTTCCATTGTTAATCACACTTTGACATTTTTTCTTCTACATTTGCAAGTTGGAGATGTCGTGGATGAACCGAAGAGTGCGAGTTGGCTCATGTGTTAGCTATTCATTTAACTGGATGTTAGCTATTCATTCGCAAGTTTTCTTCTACATTTTTCCATATGTTAGCTATTCATTTAACTGGATAAATAAAGCTTTCGCGAAATGAATGTAGAAAAAGTATCCATCTAATTCAAACACTTCGTTTACTTCCTAAAACATTACTTTTATTGCAGTTCCATACAATAGGAAAGTACAAAGCTTTATACATCATTATTGCCAAATCTTAATATCAGATATATGTTGTATTTCTCCTTACTTTGTTGGTAGGACTATTTAAACCTTTTATCTGTATGCTATCTGATATTCAAGGTAATCAGCCTTTAACTCTTCTCTAAGTCAATCCTTGCAGATTGTCCTATATCAAACGTTAATTTTGTTCCTAATCCATTTGCTCTTTCTGTGTGATTTCAGGATGCCATTGAGAAGCTCCTGATCTAGATGTGGAATTCTCTCAGCATGATGGGCCTCGCAATTTTAAATTTCGCACCCTTGAGGCTTGGACTGATAGTGTGATTTTGTTTCTTCTGGGCCTTTTATTTGAACTCATCTTTTTCTTTGCTATGTAACTTGTTACCTGTTTACGGATGATGATGATGATGATGATTATGTGGTTCAGTTTGCATTGGATTTGGTAATATTGTAAGCTTTATTATATTTTTGGCCAGACTAGTAAACTATGTTAAGTGTTGTGATTTTGTTTTCTGCATGGACTTAAATATATCATTTGGATTGCACTGTCCAATACTTTTTTTCTCATGAGGAAAGATCGATCAAGTAGCAAAGGATGGTGCAATATTGTTAAATTTCTATTGTGCTTCGGATCTAGATAATTGCAATCATTCAGAGAAATTGGCGAAGACTAGCTGCAAAGATGGATGTTTTATTTCATGTTCTGAATGCCCGAAGATAATTGTATATGCAAACACAGCTATTAATGACATTCTCAATGACATCTGAATTCATTCTCATGTGTTTTGCCATGAATATCTCACTCTGCAGGTTGGAGTAAATTTGTCTTTCCATGTCTGTGCTAGTCGTCTAGCGTTTAAAGTTTGAAGCAGTGTACTGTTTTTGCAATTGCAAAGAATAGTCAGAATAACTATTAATACTAATGCTATATGTACAATCTATTACTATATAACGAATCGTGTCAGGAAAAAAAATATAACTAAAACGCTATAAATTTTATAGCGTTTCACAAAATGCTATAGAAACTATAGCGTTTACAAAACGCTATAGAAACTATAGCGTTTCGGAAACGCTATAGAATCTATAGCGTTTTGTGAAACGCTATAGATTCTATAGCGTTTGGTCAAAACGCTATAGACTTATTATAGCGGGCTTTTGATAGCGTTTGTAAAACGCTATTGTAGGTCTACGATAGCATTTTATGAATGCTATCAAATGTCATATTTGTTGTAGTGAATCCCAAAAATCCCCCAAAATCAAGATCCGATTTTGGTGTCTCTCTCCGTCGCCAATCCCTGTCCCCTATCTTCTTCTTCACACCCAAATCAATGGCTGTCGCACCTCAGGCGACCTCCATCTTCTCCATTGAAATCCAAACAGCCAACAAACATCTTCTTCTTCCTCCTCTGAGTTCAGCCGCTACCTACCCAAATCCAAACAACCGACAAACATATTCTTCTTCCTTTGAGTTCAACCGCTACCTACCCAAATCTAAACAACCCAAAAAAAAAAAAACATTTTCGCCGTCCCTTCCCGAATCCCAAAGGCCATGAACTCCTCCTCCCAATCCTCTCTTGCAAGAATTTCGAAATTGAGTCATGAAGCTCTCCTCCCAATCCCGATCCTCCCCCCTCCTGTCTTCATTTCGACGGCATCGACCAAACCCAGTCGACCTCTTCCCCTGAGCGCCACTGCGATCCTGTCGATGTTGCCCCCGCTCACCGTCAACCCTGTCGTCGAGCTAGATACCCCCACCAACGCTGCAGCCTATTGCTGCAGTGCTACTCTCTCCCTCTTGCTATGTTGATGCTGTCTCTTTGTTTTTGTTTGGGTACTCTTTTGCACGTATTGTGCGCGTGTGATCTTGTGTTGGTTAGTGTGTTGTTGCTATTTTCAAAAAAAAAATAAAAAAAATGCAGGTTCTTGTGCTTCTGCATTCAGATCGTCAACTCACTCCGGTTGATCGATCGTGGGTTTGAGAGGGGGTGTTATCAGCATCCAGTTCTCGGTCATCGACTATGTCTCAAGTCAGGGGTGAGATCCCAGCATCGACTATGTCTCAAGTCAGAGGTGAGATCCCATCAGTCTATTTCTTAGTTCAGGGATGAGATGCCAGCATCGTCTATGTCTCAAGTCGGGGGTGAGATCCCAGCATCGACTATGTCTCAAGTCAGGGGTGAGATCCCATCAGTCTACTTCTTAGTTTCTGTCACATGCGCCATTAAGCGCCGTTTCAACATCACAGTTTGTCATTTCTTCCATATCAACATCATCAGTATTCCAAACTCTTGTTGCTTGAACCAACTTGAGTTTGAGAGGGGGTGTTAGATGATAGATTAGTTTAGTCCCACATTGAATAATGTATTGGTTAGTATTCTATTCTCTCCTATATGTATGAGTCTTATTGTACTCAGTTTAATCAATCAATAAAGAATATTTTTCTATTCCTAATTCTAACAAAATGTGAAAAGTAGTGTATGTTTAAAAGAATTTTTAAAAGAAACAAAGAAATTTAAAAGAAATGTATGAGGCAACTAAATGTATGAAAATTAAATTAAAAGAAACAACAAAATTTAAAAAGAACAACAATTTATCTCAACAAAAAAAACAATAATAACAAGAACTAGTGAGTAGTGAATGTATGTTTACCAAATTTATAAATAAAATCTAAAAAAATGAGAGGAAGAAGTTCAAGAAAACCCAAACTAATTAAGAGATATAACCCAAACTAATTAAGAGATATAGATGAGAATAATCAACTATATTAAATCTACAAATTAAACATATACTAAAACCGTATGAGTATTTGAAGTTTGAACAATAAAAGTTGAGAGAGTTGAGACTTGAGAGCTTGTAGTAGTGTTGTTGATTGTTGATCCTTGCAAAATGTAGTAGAAACTTGATTTGTTGAGAGATAGTAGAGATATTTGAGTGAATTAGTGAAGAAAAATGAAAGAAATGATATTGTATATATAGAATATATAATTATTTTAATTTCCTAAAATACCCCCCCAAAACTAGCTAGTATAGATCCGTTGGGGGGCAATTTGGTAATTTTTCAAAATTTTTAAATTTCTGCACTAAATTTTTTTTTTTGAAAAACAGTCAACGGTCGGTCCAGCCCGGGCCCGGGCGAGCCGGTTCAACTGGTCCCGGTTCGAATCCGGGCTGGGCCTAGCCGGACTTTTTCTTTGAAAATTGGGACCGAACCAGGCCCTAGGCCTGGGGCGGTCCCCGGGTTGAGCCCGCAAAAAGACGGTCCGGGTCGGGCCTTGGCCCGCCCGGGCCGGAACGGACCTGATGCCATCCCTAGGGACTAGTTACGAATGTAGGCTTAGCTTTGTAATTGTTCTCCACTGTTTCGTTTTAGGAACATATAGATGTTTATTAATTGTACTACTTGTTTCGTTAATTATTGATTAATGAAGCGATGACGATGTCAATTTTTTTCTCAAAAAAAATGTTCACCTTTGTAGTGGTTCGAGTAACTAATTTTAAACAAATTTGTGGGGAACTTATATAGAATTTCAATATTAATGATGGAGCTATTTGGAAAAATCGCTACAGCCAGCAACTTCGTAGACTGTTTTCTGTTAAAGCCCTTCATAATATTCAATTTGCATAAGAACCCGATTAAATAGAGAAGAGCAATACATATAGATACGAAATTTAAAAATAAAATGGGTGGGGCCCAGGCCCGGTCTGGCCCATATATAGCTACGCCTCTGCCCACCACTGATGACAGATGGAGTCTCAACCAAGTAATCAATGGAATCAGTGGCAGTGCCGTCGATTCTATTTGATTTTTTTTTGAAGATAAAAATGACATCGTCACCGTTTCATTAATAAGAAGTTAATAAAATATTAATGAAATAAAGTAGTACTTAATACAATAGTGAAGCCAAAATTACAATGATCTTGGCCACAAGTACAAAATCTACGAAATCAACTACATATAGTAGTACAAAACAGACAAATACAACAGCTGCACTATCTAAATCGCTCAAAACAATGTAGCTCCCAATGTCCCACATTCCATTCGTAAGAACTACTACTCCTCCTCTATGCGTAGCCTCTTCTTCGTACCCACTTGCCCTGCCCAGGAGTGCATAAAGGCAAAGATTTTATGCATCATAATAGAAAATCTACTATTAGTTTGACGAAAACACGATTCGTTTCGGTTCAGCCATAGACCCCACATTGTAGCTCCAACTGAAATATCCCAAGCTATTCTATTATTTTTCAACAACTCGCTCACTCTACTAACCCAATATCTCTCTCGTAGACCTAGGTATCTCCAAAATCCAAAAACCTAGGCAGACAACCGCCCATGCTAACCTAGCCTTAGGACAAGAAAATAAGATTTGATTTGTGTCTTAGTCATCTAACAAACATCTAGAACACTTCACGCCTACCACAATTTTGCGTTTGTATAGGTTTATCGTGGACAAAATTGTGTCGTTCGCCACCAACCAAAGAAATGCCTTCACTTTTGTTGGTGTGTAGGTCTTCCTCTAACCAACTACGAGTTCCTCCGCCATTTATCCACTTATACATAAAGCTTACTGAGAAAGTGTTACTACTGTCTAGGTTCCATTGACGAGCGTCCTCCAGCTCGTTCAAAGGCTTTCCCTCAGTTAGAACGATCTCCTTTAGTTTTTGTAGTTCCTCTACACATTCGTGCGATGGATTATTCTGTAAAGAGATCTTAATTCTTCCATTTTTTCAACACATCAGCCACTAGAGTATCAACACTTCCTGCTTCTCTGGTAACCAATGAGAAAAGAGCTTATAGGGTGTTGTTTCCACATCATTTATCTTTCGAGAATATCGTATCTTTTTTGTTCCCCAATTCACACGTTGTATTGGTGTGAAACATCTCTCCAACCTTGTCACTCATTTCCATAAGTATGAGGCCTTGCCATGTCCACTTCTTCCTCTATATCTAATTTTCTTCTTCTTCAGTTTAGAGCGAACGATTTGCACCGCCAATGTATTCGTTCTGTGTGCATTTTCCACCACCATTTACTCATCAACGCTTTATTCATATCTCTCAGGTCCAGTATTTCTAACCCCCTAATTATTTTCTCTTGCACACTCTGCCCCAATTGACCAGGTAAAATCATTTGTCTCCTTTCCACAGAAATCTCCTACTTTTATCAATTCTTCTAATGACCCATTTCGGAAGTTCATAGATAGACATAAGATATGTTGGTAAACTGCTAAGAACCGCATTAATGAGCGTGATTCTACCACCGAGTGACAAGAATCGTCCTTTCCAGCCTGCCAGTCACTTTTCAACTTTTTTAACTAATGGCATCCAATCTCCCTTCTGCAACACTCCTGGTCTAATAGTTGTACCCAAATATTTCAGTGGGTACTCCCCGATCTCCATCCTAAGTACTTTTTGATGTCCCCAATTGGGGTTGCTAAAACGTTCCCAAATGGAGAGAAAGAGCTCTTGTTAAGGTTGACCCGAAGAACAAAGGAAATACTAACTATTCATATCAAGTAAAATAACAATAATCCATTGTTAACTCGAATAGTTGCATATACGACCAACAAATATAATTAGTAGATAGGTTCAAAAGTTTCCAATAAAAAATGAAACAGGTACTTGACATTATTAAGAGTAAAGACATCTGCATGTTCAGTCTATTTTCTTTTGTTAACCTAGAGTAGAGATCTATGAGCCTCAAAAGCAGTCAAGCAAAAACATAACTTCAAGTAAACTGATTAATACAAAGCAGATCAACTTATTAGTTTGGCAAAGGTGACATAACAAATGGTATTTGCTTCAAATATGGATAGGCGAAAGGATGAATTTCGTGCAACTTCCAACTTCACCTCTGATAATATGGTTAGCTGCATTCAGAATACAGAAGTTAGCGCAAGCAGTTGAAATTGAATAGTTTCGGCCCAGCCAACCCTACAGTAAAAAGGGATGAAAACGATTAGCTAATATGAAATTTACAGTAAACTTCAGGTGATAAGGTATCTTTAAATGGAATTCAGTTTTTAATCACGAAATGTTTGTCTTTTGCATACCCTCCATCACAAAAGGGGTTCAGCTTCTTGTAGGCGACCCTCAAAGCTTCGATAGCATCATTGAAAACCTATATAAAAATTACCACAAAAATCTCATGTAGATGTAGGCGATATAAATATAAGCCACATAACACTTTTGTTCATAGCATTGGCAGGCAAAGCTACACACTATCATAAGGTAATAATATAACTTTTCAGAAGATGTTTTGTCTTTCGCATACATAGGTTAAGCTCTACACATATGTAAATCTAGAATTGATTAAAAATAAATTCTACCATCATTCCTCCCATTGCAAACCCAATAAGGACACCACACCTCTTCTTGTTAATTAGCTCATTCAAGATCCCTTCAGTAATTCCAGCATTTGCCAAAGCTTTTTTACCAGCATTGAGCATGCAAAGCATGAACTTGTTCATTCTCTTAGCTAGCTTAGGTGCCACCCATCCATCAATCGAAAAGGATTTAATCTCTCCTTGCAAGTGTCTACATATAGAAAACGATCGAGGATCAACAAACTATGCAAATCACCTTACGCAATACCATTGAATTTGGCTTACATCCAGACCAAGAGTGGTTATTGTCAACAAAAAATCTTTTAATATCTTTGGTTGAAAACAATTAGGTATGTAAAATCTATTTATATTATAAAATTATAAAACTGGAATTGCTATAAAATGACACTTCAACACTAGAAGTGATGATTATGAAGCAGATTTACCATCAAATAGCAGTCACACTCAAAATTTTCTATTTCCCTGATGCAGTAAATTTAGGTTTAGGGTTTCAATAGTAAATTGGAATTAATAGTCATTATGTTTTAATATTACAATTACACCAAAATTATTTTAAAGGCCGAGAACGTATAGTCAATCTAAGTTCTAAAACGAACCAAAATTTCCATCAAAAGAATAAATCCTGGAATCACAACTGTCACAGTTAATATGATTTAAATGTTAATTAATTACCCCCAAAGAAGTGAGCCAACATATTCATCACATTCTTTTGATTAGCAATAATCTCTTAAGTTTAGTTCTAGCAATTGCTGTCAAAATCTTCTGGTTGATAAGCTGGAAAACTTTCCAATAACTAATTCTAATTCGCAGAACTATTGGTTACTCGCTCTAAACTAAACAATACTCCATAGTACCGATTATTACAATAATAACATTAAAAAACACCCATATTTCCAACCAAACCCAACACCAATCCACATAATTCCAACCAAATTCCCAATAAAACTTAATCAACAACAATTTTTTTTTAACTATAGTTAAAATAAAATTACCGCAGCTGGCAATCCTTCTTTCCCTCCGATCATCAAACCCAGCCACGTGATAAAAGTAAACTGATTAAGGAGGAGAAGCCACGTGATAAAAGTAAACTGATTAAGGAGGAGAAGAGCAGCGTCTATGGCGGTGGATTAGAGGGGCGACAGGATTGGAGTGAGCCATAGATGACAGAAAGATGAGGGGAAGGTAGCGATTATGACGGTTGAGATGAAGGCGACGGTCCGAACTGGAAGTTGCAGCGGAGGACGACAGAAATGACGGCCACGGTCAGGGGCGAAGCTAGAACAAATTTACCGGGAGGGCCAAGAAAAAATTCTATGACTACATGTAAAAATATAGAAATTTTTTCATAATCTTTAGGGGGGCCAAACAATAAAACTTAGTATTCAGGGAGGCCAAATTATAATTTTTTAAGGACTTATAAAATTTTCAATAGTGTGAAGGGAGTTTGTGAAAATTTTGGGGGGGGCCCGGGCACCCCCGGGCCCTCACTATGCTCCGCCCATGGCCACGGTCAGGACCGGAAGTTGCGGTGAAGGATGCAGATGACGACTATGACCTAAAGCTAAGGCGAGGTGGATGGCTGCATGGGAGGGGGCAGCGTGGGAGTCAGCGGCGACGTCGACGTCGATAGGGGGTTTGGGGTTAGGCTGGGGTTTCGTTTCTTGCCCATCGGTGGAAATGAGATCAGGATCAAAACCTGATTTTTAGTTGGGTTTTGATTATGATCCAAACTCATACATAGCTGTTCAACTATTAGATCAGAAAAAATAAATGAATGGTCTAGATTTGCTAATTGATGTTTAAATTAATGATTAAGATCGAGTTGTTGAAATCAATGGCCGAGATCCTCTATGGACAAATTTATTATGGCTTTTATAATAAAAATAGATTATGCAATTGTTGCCCGTTAACAAAATACCCTCAGAATTATGACATAATTATTTATGAAAATGTCATTCATATAAAAATAAATATTGGTGCCACTGAGGATAATTTATGAAGTGTATGAGCTTAAGAAAAAAGAGCGTGCATCATACGTGTATATTATTTTTTTAGAATAAAGGTGACCTTGTTACCGCTTCATTAATAATATTAACGAAACAGAATAGGTCCAACTACAACATAATATAAGAATTATAACACTATTCTACAACAACAGGAACTCAATTAATACATCTAATACTGAAAAGAAAGTGCACATACAGGTACTGCTCAAGTGGTGTAATAAAGCATCATCATGACCACTCAACTCCTGCCCTCTCCGTCTGTCCCTTCCTATTACCCCTCTTCCATTCAAAGCCTCTTCTTTGCCCTTTCCGGACTTGCCCAAGCATAAATAAAAGCGAAAACTTTATGCATCAAGACCTGAAATCTGTTATTAATGTTACGAAAGTATAAATATTTTCGGTTTAGCCATAGTGTAACGCCCAGAATTCCAAATAAGACCGAATTCGAGATTTCACAAGATCTTTACACTTCATTTCGTACAATTTTACAAGGAAATTAAAACTTTTCAACAACATCAGAGTTCTTTACAATTTGTTTACACAGCGGAAGAATAAAAGAAATACAACAATGAAATAAAATACAACTTATACAACTTTATCAATGTAAATCATTAGCTGTATCATAACATCTTTACTTCTTCATGGAAAAGTCCATTACCTGCATGTTAAGCTGTGGGCACGTCAGTCACTTACAAGTGACGAAAATGTTATACTCGGCCATCCTCTCTATGTTGTACATATAACGATCTCAATACCTTAACAAGCCACAAAAATTGAATGAACAATAAAGTGTAAAATGTGATTATTCTAAACATGTAAGTGTATGCGATGCCTTAATGCCTAATGCACATATTTTTTTACTAGGATGACACTAATGCATACTTGTTCGGATTCTATGCATCTCATACTACATAGGTCCGATGACAAGCACCTACGTACTCCACATTTAAGGATTCGATCTCCCACCATGAAAACTACTCAGTAATAAGATAAGGTTTAGATCATTCCACGAATATGGATCCCAGTCCCGGAATCCTCCACCCGACTGTTATAATAGATCCCTCATCGTGTGAATCATCCCGCAAATGCCCCTCTAGTCCCGCTATACGTATATACATTGGAGAACGGTAAACTATCCGCCCGACTATGCATAGTCCCGGATTTAAAATAAAAGGCCGTCTCCCATGAAGCAACCACAGTCCCGGAATCCTCCGACCGACTGGGTCTATAGTCCCGGAATCCTCCGCCCGACTATATAGAGTGTCTCACTTACGTTTGCCCAGGTTTACTACATCTTCACTTATGTGCCTAATTATTTAGTTCGAGACATGAATAAATTTCCAAACCTAGAATTAGTTTTACCTCCTACCGGACTTAATCAACAAAATACAAGATAGTTCTATGGCCATATCTCAAAATATATCTCAACTCTTTTTAATTCAATGGTGCCGGTACCCGAGGTCTCACTAACTTTAAATTACAACTTTTTCATGTACAAGAATCCATGGGTACACATACCCTTCAATAAACATGTCTTAAACTTAGATATTTTCATCTTCAACTTATTCACAATTGATCAATATCTTGTCTTAACACTTATCCACAAAGTAATCATTTTTTTAGTCTTGACACTATTCATGATCTATTTATTCATTTATAATCTTTATAAGCAAATAATTTCTTTTAATAACACAATTTCATCACATGAAATTTTATTAACAAATTCAAGCTCTTACAATGTCTCAATTCCCTTCAGAGTATTTCCTAAACAAAATAAAAGTGTAATCTCTTCAAGAAAATCACTTCACAAATTAATATTTTACTCTTCTTAATAAAAGAAAGATCTATTCTTAAATAATAGATTTTTAAGTTCACATAATTCATCTTTCTATCTCAATTTTCATTTTTTTTAATCTCAAATATACTAGAAAAATTTTGCAACTCTTTTTAATAAACTCTATTTCGTTTTATATAAAATTCTATTATTTTTCTCAATTTTTTTATTCTCATTTAAAGTCTTTAAAAAAAAAATTCAAAACTCAAAAAAACACAAAGGTTGGCTCTCGGTTTCGAACCCAGGATCGGCCAAGAGCTACAGTAACGCCCCCAAGCCCAAACCCGTTAGCCAGAAAGTCCAATGGACTCTGGTGTACATGTCTTTTGCCGAAATGCTCATAAGTCAAGTTCACAGTTTCGGAAATTAATTAAAAGAGCAAAAATAAATGCGACTATCAAGTTTCGAACCCAAGATCTCTTACGAAGAGTGCTCTGTGTTGCACTGGTTAACCAGTAATTCCAAGTGTGATTTCTGTTTAGGAGTTGTATTAATATACATTTGTTCAGACTGCTCAGAAATTGGTTCTTTTTCATACAAACTCGTTTATCCAAAGATCCAATCTTTTAGGATTTTGAAATAAACTTTCTCTTGACTGAGAATGAATTTTTAAAACAGTAAACAATAAATTTTAAATTCATAAAACCATATTTCCATTTCTTTAAACAATTCCTCTTCTCATTTTACACATAGGCTTGTATTTTTCTTAAAACTTGAATTTAAAAAACAGTGTTCATAAAAACTAGTTTATGTTCTCACTTATATAAATTAAAAATTTATAACAATACCAACATGTCTCTCAATCATGAAAATCTCACAAAAACCTCTTTCATGCAAGAATTTATATTTTCAAATACATGGCAAATATATATATGTCAACACATTTCATGACACTAACTAAATTTATTTTGTTTTCTTTCTTCTTTCTTAGTCATCATAAACCAAAGGCATGATTTGAATGTAACATTCCCCAACAAATTTCATATGTTCAACATGTATAAACATTTACAAGCATACTAACATGATTCATAGTATTAGTTCTTTAGTCAAAATCTTCTTTTTATTGAGCATGGAATCTATTATTTGCTTAATCACCACAAGACTATCCTCATTCATAGCATATTATACTAGCATGGATTTCATCTACATATTTCACATCAACATCAACTTAAAATACTCATTTATAGTTTTTAGTATGTATACTCTACAATTAGAAATTAAGAAATCACCCACCTCTATGAAGAATGAATAATCACAATGAAGAGACCTCTCCTAGCTCCTAGCTTCACTAGCACCTTCTAGTCCTTATCCTCCTAGTAAGCCTCCAAGCACAAGATACTCTCTTTCACTCTTTCTTTTTCTTTCTTAATTTTGTTTGGTTTAGGTGTGACAAAAGAAGGGAAAATGAGGGTGTATTTATAGGATTAGGTGAGGGTTTCATTTGCATAAATCTCCACCTAATAACTCTCTCCTTAATTACCCTACTCAACCTTTCATTTTCTAACTCCTTTTCAACTCTTCAAAACCTTAACCCCCATAACCCCCAACCTTCTCACTCCCCACTACCAAATCCGGCCACTCCCACTCTTTCTTTGTTGCACTAGTGCACACACACACATGTACAAAAATGAATACAATTTCTATAGTTTAAAGATGTGTATTAAAAGTTGTTACATGTCATATATTAGTCCATGCACAACTTAAAATAAGATTTAATTAATGGGCCTGTCCCATGGGCTTTCATTTTAATTAACTAACTAAATTACTCTAGTGAACTCTCATTTTTAATTAATCTAATGGGCTAGAATTTAACTTTAGGTTCATGGATTAAATAAAAGGGATAAATAAGATTATGCATGCTAAAATTTGTAATGAGAGTAAGAATTAGAGATGGAAAAATTAACACGTGCATCATACATGCAAAAAATCGAAAAATACATTTTTAATTAAAATTAAAATGTGGGGTGTTACACATAGTCCCCATATAGTAGCTGACACAAAGATATCCCAAGCTACCTTATTTTCCTTTTTAACTCGAGTCCCTCTCCACTGCCTCCAAACATCTAGTATTGACCCAGGATAATCTAATAACCCAAATCCTAAACATAGGACTTCCCAAAATAACATGCTTAGTATCTTCTGCTTTTGTCATACATCTAGTACACATAACGTCCAATGGCATGTTGTGCTTGTGAAGATTGACATTTGAGAGAACTGCATCGTTTTCCACTAGCTGCAGGAAAACTGTCACTTTCGTTGGAGCCTTAGTCTTCCAAATTTTATTAACATCAATACCTCTCGTCCCTCCATCATTAAGCCACATGTACATTTATTAAACCTTGTATGTGTCATTATTGTCCAAATTCCAACTCCTCTCATCGTCTTTGTCGTTTGAATATCGTCCTTCTGTCGTAATAAATTTGTATATATTCTGAATTATCCGATTAGTTTGTTGAGATCTTTGGTTAAGAGATTGAAACCTTAGCCTATTATTTCACCAAACATCAGTGACTAACGAATCTAAATTCACCGCTTGCTTTGCTGCCTTAAGAAAATGAGATTGAAGAGTGCTGCTTTTGCACCATTTATTCTTCCAGAATCTCGTATCTTTTCTATTACCAATCCTACACATTGTATTAGCATGATGTATTTCGCCCAGTTTTGCTACCTCTTTCCATAACTGAGAAGCTTTACCATAAGCACTTCTCCCCCCTGTATCCGAACTTCTTCCTATGCCGATAAATCGTGAATGATTTGCACCACCAATTATTCCCTCTCCTAGATATTTTTCACTACCACCTACTCATTAATGCCTTATTCATATCACGTAAATCCAGAATCCCAAGTCCCCCAAACTTCTTTCTCTTGTAAACTCTTCCCCACTTCACAAGATGAAGATCCTTACTTACTTCAGTAGCTCCTTTCCACAAAAACCTTCTATGACATTTTTCAATTTTATCAATAACCCATTTTGGCAGTTCAAAAATTAACATAAGGTATGTTGATATACTGTTGAGACCCAAATTGATCACCGTAATTCTACCACCAAGTGACAGAAAAATACCCTCCCAACTTGCCATTCTTTTTTCCACATTTTCAATGAGAGGTAGCCAATCCTCTTTCCTCATCATCCTTGGCCTAATGAGCATACCTAGATACTTTAGAGGGAATTCTCCTATCTCGCATCTTAGAATTGTCATAATGGCATCAATAGGTAGGGAAGTAGTATCACTAAAAGGTATAGCGCAATCTTGGAAAGATTAACTCTCAACCTTGCCCAATAATTAAACCATCTCAACGCCACGTCTATTGCAATAATATCCTCCCCCTTCGCCGCTTCGAACAATGACGTATGATCCGCATATTGTAAGATCGAGACCGTTTCAAGAATTCCTTCAATTTCAAGTCCACTAATAATAAGCCATTCTCTTCCTCTCTGGATCATTTCTGCCAATCCATCCGCAATTAGTATGAACAAAATAAAGGATAGTAGATCCCCTGTCTAAGTCTCCTACGGCATCTAATTTCTTTTCTTTGCTTACCGTTGACCTGGATAAATGATTTCCCACCTCTAACACACCTATATCCACATTCTCCACCTGATTCCAAATGCTTTGAGCTCTAATGCTTCGTCTATAGTGTCCCATTCAACTAATCGTATGCTTTTTTGAAATATAATTTTAGAAGGATTCTGTCAACTTTATCCTTGGACTCTTTGAAAACCATCTCGTGAGCAGAAGCAACGCTGTCCATAATATCTCCTCCTTTTATGAAGTCACTTTGGGATTCAGCTACCACATTGTTTAAATGAGGGGATAATCTCTGAGCGAGCACTTTAGTTATAATCTTAAAAGAGCCATTCAACAAGCTGATCGGAAGAAGATCCACAACCCTCAAAATCTCTGGGTTTTTTTTGGTATCAAAATGATGTTCCCGTAGTTAAGCCTGTCAATATCTGTTTCCTATGAAAGAAATCATTGAAAATATCCATCAGATCTTTCTTGATAATTTTTCAATGCAATTTATAGAAGAAGATAGGACCGTCTGATCCCGAAGCATTACCCTGGCCCTGACACTGGATCGCAGGAAAGACTTCTTCCTCTGTGAACGTACCCTCAATTCTCTCATTTTCATCTATTCTCGATGACTGTCACATATCTCGCACTAGACAATCTCTTTTCTCTTTCCTATTTTCCAAAAGCTCCTTAAACTTGCTATCAATATGATTTCTAATAATGACATCATCTTTCGCACCAATTTTGACCTACAAATAATCCTAGAATTTGATTTTGTCTTCTCCTCCCAATTGCTATCTTGTGGAATGATTTCGTGTTAGCATCTTCTTCTTTAAGCCATTGCACTCTTGATCGTTGTCTCCAATATTTCTCCTCCATCTCTCTTACCTTTTCAATCTCCTGCCTGCTAGTTAACAACTCCTCGACTTCTTGATTTTGAAAGATCTCTTTCCTCCTCCACCAATTATGATTACTTAACTCTCTCTCCTAACTCTTTAATTATTTCACTTGTTCAAATTCTTGTTTGGCCCACCCTTGAGACATTTTTGTAATCGCTTAGTCTTCAGAATCCATCGTCCAATAGCACTCTCGTCCCCAATGTTAGCCTTAACTGGATAAATAGTCTTGCAAGTGTGGACATTCATGATGTGGTCTTGCATCTATCTCACAGTGTTTACCACTTTGTATTTACTTGCAATTTGATGTTATTTTAATTTGGGATAACCACTTGGAATCGCAGATTCCACAAAAAAAGGCCTCAATCGATGGAGGTTTGATGGAACCTCGTTTTGTTTTGCACGACGTGGGTCCTTTAAATATCTGCAGATAGATAAGCGTCGAGATTTGTTTCACTTTGTAGAATAACAGATAATTTATCCCAGGTTTGTATTAGGAGCATAAAAATATCAGGATCAAAATCCATGTTCTCTTATAATTTATAGTCTTGGAGAAGATGAAGTAATCTCATCCATAATGGACTAAGACTACATTAAGAATCAATAGTAGTGAATGCAAGATCTGCTGTAAGAAATGAAATGTATTTGTCAAAGCCGCAATCTAATATCAACGAGGAGTGCTACACATCCCTCATGTTTAACCCCAAATCTGCCCTAAACACTAAAAGACAAACTCCAACCACTAAAAGATAAGGTTTGGATAATTTTTTAATCATATTTTGTTTGTCTTTTAGTGCTTGGGGTAGGTTGGGGGGTGAAACTAAGGTATGTGTAGCATTTGTGATTAGCAATCATTGTATATATTATTTGTTTTCATAGGTCTTTGATAGTTTGCCACGGACTTTATCGGAGATATCGGTTATTCAGAGATCATAGTAGCTTTTCCATAGATATCTTGTCTTTGGCCCAAGCTTCTTTTTGCATATCTTCGATGTTAAATACTTTTCTCATTTTTGCCAAGTTCCTCATAGTTCAGATGTGCAAGCGAGTTTAACTGCAAAATAATAAATAAAGTAAAATCGAAAAAATAAGATAAACCGCTCTCTTGTTATTTTGTTGTAGGGAAATACACCAATCTTTGCAAAACTCATGGGTTGGCTAAACAATTTAATTGTGGCTAAATTTGAAAAAAAAAACCTTGAACTATCCCCTTTATGCAGAAAACCTCACTGAACTTTTTTTACACAAAAAAACACACTAAAATATGGTTGCACCCCCCCCCGGAGTATATTTTCAAAAAACTACATCTAACTTTTCTGCTTGTATTAGATAACCTCATTCATCTTTGCAAGTTGGTTCAGAAAACATCATGCACCTCTCTCATTATTGTCAAAAAATCTCACTCAACTTTAGCAGAAAGTTCACACTATCGGAGTGGTTTTTTGGCAACTATACTTGAGTGTGGTTTTCTGCACATAAAAAAATTCACTGGGATTTTCTGCACATAAAAAAGTTCAGTGAGATTTTCTGCATAAAGGGTATAAGTTCAAGAGGTTTGTTTTTTGTTTTTCCTTCACATTTAGCCTTTAATTGCAGATAAGTCATCCTATAATTGCATCTTCTTTTAGATTAAAATAATTTGCAAATAAGTCCTATATAGGAGAACTTTTCTACAAGTTCTCCTAAAACTGCTCCTAAAACGGTCTCCTATATCCCTCCCAAACCCACCAACCCCGCCTCCGCCGCCGCTGCGGGAGCTATCACTCGTCGGAGATAACGCCGGTAAGTTGTAGTAATTTGGAAGTGGAAATGTCTTTTTGCTGTTGCAATTGTTTGTGTAAAGATTCATTTAAGCTATTTTGATCGAATTGATGTGGATAAATATGGTTTCATGGCTGTTAGGTGTTCGACACATTGCCTACACCAAAATTTGATGATATGAACACTTATTGTTAAACTGAAGCTAATGTTGGTATAGTTTGTGATGGTAGTTGTAAAGTTGTGTTACAAAAGGCAAAAAGGTGAGTGAGAAAGACAAGTAAATATATAGATGAGACACAGAGAAGGAAAGGCTTAGAGCGCCAACTGCACAATTCAATTAATGCAAATCTTTTGTATTTGGTGGTTGCAGAAAACCTTCTTTTTTTCATGACTCATTTATTCTGGGGAAAATTGTCTCCAAGACCTGGACCCATTTGTTTCGTGACTTTGCAGTACATTCTTCAACCGTTATAAATGTACCTTTAACCCCTCATTATTTTAAAACCGGTACTCTAGAAAATTCTTCATTCTCAGAAGAGGGTAAACACAGTAAAAATCTGCATGTAACCCTCCATGCTGAAAACTATACTCAATTCAAATGTACTGTCTAAGAAAAAACAGTTAGGTGACTGAGTCTAATGACCGAAATGTGAGCCCCATAACCCTTCAGTGAAATGAAGCTTATGTCTTTCTCGTCTCCTTTCTACCTTAAAAGTCTTTCGGAGTTCTGAAGAGAACATACCACATAGGAGAACATATATTTTACTATTATTACTTTGAGAGGAACCCTTCTTGCGTAAAAATGAAGTAACGTAGAGTATATATGTAGAGAACTCAGAAGTGATTAAAAATGTATAGATAGACTACAAAGCAATATAGCGGTCGAATAGAGCATCAAGTATAAACATGATGTGTATCCGTCTTCTTGTCACATCAATAAGAAGGATGGCTTTCCTATGATTGCTTCGTAGTGTTTGAGTACGGCATTGCTTGTTACAATTTGGTGATTTTAATGAATATGTTATGCTCTTTAGAAGTTTCTCTAGGTTTCGAATGAGGGAGTTTTTGAGAGAGATTTTTTCCTTACTTCCTTAGAATTTAATTATGTTAATTGGTCTAGAATATATGTCAATGATCATAAAAATCTTACCTCTACCGAACCCATAACTCGAACAACACATAAACATTCTACTTACTCGTCAATGAAAAAATCTTTGAATTTTTATAATTTGGGGGGGGGGGGGGGGGGGGGGAGGGATTAGGAAAATATTTTTGCAGTGAAGATTAATATGTAAAATATGGTCAGATAAGCGGTTTTCATTCTTTGAATTTGAATTATGGGTGATTTGCAAAATATTTTTGGAGTAAAGAATAATATAATAATGTAAGGTTATTTATTTGAGTGATATTCCATTGACATTGAGTTCTTGTTTTTCCTAAGTTTGTCAGCCATTTTCTGCTGAAGGATGGATATTGGATCTTGCTACTTAGATGGGAATGCTGATGCAGTGGAATTTTGCCCTCATGAACCGTTCCAGCACATTCTTGCTGCTGCCACTTACACACTACAAGACACCTCTCCACCAAGTCGTTCGGGAACCATTTCACTTTTCTCAGTTGATTCTGATGTCCCAAATACTGATGGTAATGGCGGTTTACAGTTACTTCATTGCATAAATACAATTGGTGTTTTCGATGTAAAATGGAACCATCGGGGATCTTTAAGTACACCGCCTTTACTTGCTCAAGCTGATGCCGATGGTTCATTGAGTCTTTACACCTTACAGCCCAGTGAACGAACAATAGATCATGATGGTATGTTTGATTATTGCATTCACTATTTTTCTTTTTCATCTTAATAAAAAGAAGGAAAATAAAACCTTTTTCAGATACTGAGTACAAATATAAGAAAGAAAGGACTACTTGCAAATATTTTCCTTTGTCTGTTTTAAGCAAAATAATTTGCAACACTTCAATTTTTATCACAAATTTTCCCTGTAAATATATTGCACAGGTAAGACAGAGTGTATCATGTAGAGAGAATACATTGTACAAGTTTGGAATATCTGAAAAGATTTCATTTATTATATGTTCTTGTTCAGAAAGGTACTAGAAATTCAATTGGGAACCGTAAAATGTAAAACAGAAGAACATACATTTATGTAAATAGAAATTAACTTAATTAGTTAATATAATCTCCTACTTATTCATTTGTTAAGTTCGTCCCTATACAGAAAAATTATGAAATTTATTTGAAAATCTCAAAGCATAAAGATAAGCATGGACGTTTAAGTGATTCTAGATTAGCTTGATTAGTTAATATAATCACCTATTTTCTTTATGATTTTTTCTCCTAATTCTTTATCTTCCACATTTCTCTTAATGTGAGACATTAATACATATTTTATATCATGTAAATACTTTTTTTTTTCTTCTCTCAACTATTTTTGTTTTTAATTTCATTAACTTTCTTATATATTACATGTTTAGCTATGCACACTTCAACTTTCTATAGCAGCACTAATATTATATATATGAGCATGCCTTTGATAGTTCAAGTTGGTAGATACTGAATCCAAATGAATGCAGGGCCTGCTCTACGAGAGTTATGCTCGGAAAAGATCAGTACTGCCATGTGCTTATATGTGGACTGGAATTCATCGTCATGCTCCCTCTCTCTTGGCCTTTCAGATGGTTCGGTATCTGTTGTCTCTTTCAGAGAGGCCCAACTTCAAATACTACAATCGTGGCCTGCACATGAATATGAAGTTTGGACAACTTCTTTCAATACCGACCAACCACAGTTATTATATACTGGATCGGATGACTGTCGTTTCTGCTGTTGGGATTTACGGGAAAACCCATCTACACTTGTCTTTCAAAACAAAAACTCGCATCAGATGGGTGTATGCTCTATTGCTCAGAACCCCATGAATTCTAATATGCTTCTCACTGGGAGCTACGATGAGTACCTTAGAGTCTGGGACATAAGGTCAACAGTCAAACCTGTGAGTAAGACCTCTCTTTGTTTAGGTGGAGGCGTTTGGAGAATTAAGTACCATCCCATCATGCCGGACTTGGTTTTGGCTGCATGCATGCACAATGGTTTTGCTATTGTTAGGGTAGAAGAGGAAACTGCAACCGTGGTCGAATCTTATGAGAAGCATGAGTCATTAGCATATGGAGCAGATTGGCAGAGAGCTGAATGTCAGGAAGATAGAAGAGGAAGAGGATCCTTGGTTGCTACTTGCTCGTTTTATGATCGTCTTCTTCGAATATGGAAGCCAAAGATCCTGAACATTAATTAGTTGATACTCTTCCAATTTTTTAAATCTTGAAATCAAGATGTGCCCATTTTCTTGAGTGCAATCCTGTCAACAAAAATAAGGTACTTTTCGTTTTCTCAAACTTGCGAGGGTTTTTTTAAAGAAATTGTTGCGTTTGACAAGTATCGTATGATTCGTATTTAGTTGCTGGTATGTATTTAGGGGGTGTTATTTGGAAGGAATTTTGAAAATGAAGGATGATTTTTAAATCAAGGAGATTTCAAAGACAAATTATGATCATTTCACAGTGCATGCAATTTTTATTGACTCTCAAATACACTACTAATACGAGTTAGAAATTACTCTAACATAAATTTTGGGTAAATTATTTTAATTGTTTTATTATTATAAAACTATGAAAATTACCATGTTTATTATTTTATTACTAGGTTTGCCCGTTGACACGTGCCTACGGCACGTCTCCGGAACGGTGCACCTGGTTTGATTATATAAAATAGTTTTGGAGGTCCAGCAAATTAATTGAAGTAGCAAACATATTATATGAGAAAACAGTATATCTACCTTTAAGCTCAACCATCGCCTTCTTAATCATTAGCTTGAACTTACCTGGAATGCATATAGTTTGTTAGAAACACTGTATAGAGTTTTTTTTAACTTCAGCATCACTTTTAGATGTTTGTAATAGTTATGCAAGGACATTATCATATAGGTTTTATAGAGCATACTCTAATTCCATAATCACTATGAGCATGTCTAAATACAATGGTAACGCAAGTGCATGTGTGAAGGTATCTACAATACCAATAATCTAAACATTTGTTTGTCTGAGATTCAGTTTGCAATTGAAATACCTCTTATTATTATTTCAACCAAAATGAAATACATGAAATTCTCAAAACTCTAATCCAAGCTAATCATTTCTTTTATCTCCACTTTGTCTCCTCATTACACCTTTATAAAAAAAATCAAAATGGATAAATAACAAATTTACTTTAGCTGTCTTTCTTGAGTGGAGAGTTTGCACCCTTCACTGGTAAACTCCAGTCATCCCAATCCTATATATCCAAACATACACTAAAAGTTTTTATATGTTATGTTATCTATGGTTTCTAATAACCAGTGAAGGGAACACTTCACGATAGTATTTTCTCTTGTAGTAAAGAAATTAATGTTGCATATTTGCCAAGTTATTTTAGGTTGCTAGTCAGCTTACCTGTCCTGCTATGGTCTGGAAGCCCAATTTGATGCCACCAAATAATCCATCTCTCGCTTGCGTACACCTTAAATCAAAACCAATAAAAATCTCATCAAATAAATCACAAAATTGAAATTTTTTAAACCCAAAAATAAAACAATCATCTCTCTCTGAACTTAAATCCCATGCACACACAAAATTCGAGTCAGCAGAAAACTGAGTAATCCCTTACAGACAAAAAATTAAAAATTAGAATGAGAATTCGGTTAATGAGATGAAATTAGAGTGGTCGCATCGCATATAGAGGCTTTCGATCCGGTGGAGGGGAGTCGCCGATACGGAGTCGCTTGATATTCGCGCTCGATTTGGTGGAGGGGAGTCACTGATACGGAATCAGCAGCGGATTAGATATCGGCGACGACCTCTTGATTAAGGTTCGACATTGGATTTGGATTTTGATTTGCTTTGAGATTTTCAAATTTTCAATTTTCAAATTTTCAAATTTTCAAATTTAAAAATTTTTCAAATTTTCAAATTTTAAAATTTTTCAAATTTTCAAAATTTAAAATTTTTCAAATTTTCAAAATTTCAAATTTTCAAAATTTCAAATTTTCAAAATTTTCAAATTTTCAAAATTTTAAATATTTTTTAAAATTATTTTTTATTTTTTTTATAATTTGTTTAATTTGTTTTGATTTGTTTTGATTTTTTTTTTGAATTATTTTTAATGTTTTTAAATTTTTTATTTTTTTATTTTAAAAAAATTTTAAAAATTTTATTTTCTTAATTTTTTGAATAGAAGAGAGAGAGAGAGAGAGAGAGAGAGAAATAATTAAATAAATAAAGGTGTTGTTTTGGGTGGGGGGATTTGAATTTGAGTTTTGGGGGGAAACTTTTGGGGGGGGGGGGAATATGTTTTGTAAGGTTAGATCTGGGCTTTTGATTTTGGGGGGATTGAAGAAGAGCCACTTGATAGCTTTCTTTGTGTTTTATTATATAGATGATTTGAGATTCGTATGGTTAGAGGTATGATTTAAAATGAAAGATATAAAGCCATTTATAGTATAATTCGATTTCAAAGTCAACGTAAATAAATCATCGTGTTTGTGAAACCATGTTTGACTAACACCCAACTTTGAAATCCTTCCCCACTAACACCTAATTTTGAAAACGTCGTGATTCTCAAATTATGGTTTCAAAATCCTCTCTGACTAACACCCCTTAAAGTTTTGACACATAGAGTTCACTTATTTAGCATTGGTATGGGCATCGCTGAAATTAACAGACTATTTCCTAGACCATTCCAGCAGTGAGGCTAGTTCTTCCCCTACCTATTTGAGAAATGTGCCGTATCCGGGAGAGCATGATCCTGGATTGAAGGTCTGAAATTGTGGACACAGGGACTAAAGACCATTGGACGACCGGAAAATAGTGCTAAACAGGGGCTAAAAGCTTCTTCTACCCAGTCTTCTCCCATACTCCTAGAAAAGGTTCAATACAGAAAGAATCAGTCACGCACAACGGACCACTGCGGGGCAAAGGCAACCTACTGCAGGGTTGAAGGGTTGAAGTATTGAAGTAATTGATTAAATCTTTAAATATTTCAAATATTTAAATTTTGCAAACTTTCAAACAGTAATAATGATATTTTATGATTATTATGTTGTGCTTATTTTTCAATTTCATCAACAAAATGTATTTTGATCAATATATTTTACAACAGTCTTTTTCCCAACTAGTTGGGGTCGGGTACATGAATCATAGTTTTCTATTCTGCTTGGTTTAGTGCAATATCTTCTATAAGACGACAAGCTACTATATATTTTCTTACAGTTTTCACCCAAGAAAATGTAGGTCTTCTCTCACCCCTCCCTAACTCTAACCTCAATATTTATCAATTTACTTTTTCTAGCAGGGACATTACTAGGTCTACATGTGACATGTCCAAGCCACCTCAAGCGATTATCTCTTAATTTATTTTGGATAGGAGGTACTTTTACCATGTCTCGTATATGCTCGTTTCTAATTATATCATTCCTGATTTTACCACACATCCATCTTAGCATTCTCATCTCCGCTACATATTTTTTGAACATGTTGTTTCTTTGTTGCCCAATACTTTGTTCCATACATCATTATTTGTTTAATAGTCGTTCTATAAAATTTTTTCGTCAACTTCAGTGGTAAACGTTTGTCACATAAAACACCATTAGCGCTTCTTCACTTGAGCCACTCTACTTGGATCCTATGTATAACATCTTCACAAATCTCCCTATCTCTTTGTATAATCGAGCCTAAATATCGGAAACTTTAGGTATCTCTTGATTACCAAACTTCACTACTTCCTCATATATATTCCAAATATCGCTAAAATTACACTACATATACTCTATTTTAATTTTGATCAATATATTTTATAATATGAATATGCTATAACAAATAAGTAATAAAAAATATTTACTACTGCACTCAGTCTTTCTGTTCAATTGCACCAGTGCTATAAATGGGTTTCTTGATATTGGGTTTATTTTCTTTATTGTTTTGTTTATCTTCCTCTCCATTTTCAACTTCGATAGTTATCATCTCGTCCTGAATTTCTTAAGTTCAGTCAGATCAGGTGTGGCTAACGTGGACATATGGCTGATATTTTAAACCCTGTTATGTTTTGTTTCTTGTCTCCAATTTCTAAAAACCTTACAAGGTTGACTGTATTGCCTGGACTGAATGAAATGGATATATTCTGTTTCTTTCATTTTCCTTCTTCAATTTGGACTTTTTTCCCTCTCAATTCCCATCTTCAATTCTTTCCCTGTCCGTTTTGTTTTTTCTCTCCACTTTCTGGAAACCTGCAAGCAAAACTGAATACCTGGGTAGATTGAGGAAGGAAACTTGTTGAGTGAACGATGTATGAGTATAATATTTGAATTGTTAGGTGTCTCTATTGTAAGTTTGTCATATGCTATACCTGTTTATACGAGGCTTTTGTCCTCATTATAAGTGCTTTTGATTTATAACGGTTTTACAAAATGTGACATGGTATCAGAGCCCAGGGTTTCTAGGATTTCAAAATCTTAACCCTAATCTTACCTTCTCCTCCTTCTGCTGCGAACTCCCACCTTTTGAATCCTCTGCATCAGTCAGTCGAGTGAGTCCAAACTCCATCCTAATTAGTTGTTATCCTCGGAAATGGCTTCAGTTGTTGCTTTCTTCTCTAATCTTAGCTTCCTCTTTTTCTTCCTTTGTTGATCTGTAGGTTTTCCAGGGTTCATCTAACCCTACTCCCAACTGAACCACCACTCCTTCCTTGAGCCCTTACTATGACTTGCACCATTCCATTGCACATGTAATATGTTTGAGGAAATTTCTAAACCAGACCCCTTCTTCAAATCTTGTGGAGGTCCAGCTCAGCTTTCACCCCTTCGAGATCTCGTGGTCTCCTTTATCTGTTTCAGATTTCCAAGGTCATCGCAGTCATCGTTGTTGCAGTCGCTATCTTCTTCTTTGTTGTTAACAAAGTGCTTGGTGAAATTTATGTCACCTCCGCACTCAAAGTGTAGCGCCCCGAATTCCTAACATAGGAACTCGTGACACACTCCAGGATCTTTCTTCAAATGAGGCACAACACAATAAAAATCACAGGAAATTAAAAACTTTTATTATATCAAATTGTTATTACAATGTTCAATGTTTACAACAATTACAATTAATTGTTGCAACAAGAATGTACAATAAAGTTTGGACAATAACTTTCACTTGGATGCTTTCCCTTGCTAGAGCTTTCTCGCGCTCCCAAGTCGGTAATCCTGCACTGATAACTGTGGGTACGTCAGTTGATTACAACTGACGAAATCCTATATTCGGCTATCTTCTCTACGCCATAATATAACGATTTCAACCTCAATAACCACAAATATATTTGATGCAAAGAAAAAGGTGATGTTAAACAAGTGTCGGTGTATGCCATAGCTTAAATTAATGCACACATTATGCACACATGCTCCTAAAGCTAATGCACGCTTGGTTGAAAGATATGCATCCCATACTACACACCCCCAACCAAACGACGTTCTTCAGTTTGATGGGGCTCGATCCCCCGCTATGCATCCTATTCTTGTGCTCTTTTCTGTTTCTGATTCCTGTCATTAGTGGTGTCCAATCCTTATGTTTTATCCACTATACCCGGTGTTCAAGTCGCAGGCTTACCCTGCGTGACTGGTCATTCGCAGGCTTACCCTGCGTAACTGAAATCATGGTCAGTCGCAGGCTTACCCTGTGTGACTGTAATCAAATCGGCTTACCCGATATGTTGTCTCTCCGGACTTCACCAAAAGCTGATATATGGGCACCAGGGCTCCCCGCCGGATGACTTAGGATCTTTTCCATAGAGTCTCGCTCTGTGGAGACTTCCTCTAAACCTCCTGCCCGCATTGGTCAACAAAGGACATGACGGATATAAGGTTTCCCCAACCCCGCTGCACTTGTCCTTACACTAGAGCAGAACTTGCAGTCGAGACGACGTCCCCCTGACAGGCGAACACCCTCGCTAGTGCCTGTCCTTACAATCAACCAAGACTCGATATAGCCCTACCAAAATATCCATGCTACATCTCTCCCTTAGTTAGGCGATCTATCTACCATAACCAATCCCTAACTTGGTAATCAACTTGGCTTGCTATGAACAATTGGTTAAGTTCTACTTGCATACTCTTTTTATTTAGTCACCTTTATCATTAATGGATCTCAACCCATCCTTCACTAGGGCTTAACTAGCCCTGAGGTCCGGCTCAAGGGTTGACCCGCCCCGGCCCACACTTGGCACGAACCAATGACAAATCGACCCCGTCTATCGCCGCAACCGCCATCTACACTTGGAGTTTGATTGCACCTTCGGCCTGACCAACAAATTGCTCCTGCTAAACTTAACGCTCCACGGTTCTCGACAAGTGGTAGCTCCAAACACAAACCATGGAATCCATCCATGTACAGCAAGTACGTCGATGCACGAGTCATCTCCTCCAACGCGTTCGATGTGATATTCTACCCATCCAGATTGTCAACAAGACTTAATCCTAGGGTCTCAAAACTCAACCGATGTATCCCAACGTGGTACACTACACTAGGAGCAAGTCCTAATCCAAGAATACCCGAAAAGGGGTTCTAATAGTCCTCAAAACGACAATTTTCGATTCCAAACAGCAAGCATACACTTGGCGTTTATGCCAAAACGGAGTCATTCCCGGTCCCGTTCTCTTGAGGAATTGTGATCAGGCGCTCCCCATGCTTCTACTTAAATCAGACAGCAAGTACAAGCACACAATGAGCATAAGTTTCATCCCAAAGTGGTCTACAACAATACCCCAACATCCAATACAATTTTCACTTCGAAACATTGAACAATGTGGTCTATAATGGTGTCTACAAGCAACCATGGGCTACTCTTAGCTAGAAACTTTAGATAATTTAAGTCCTAACTCAAGTACACATCTAGGACATGAGTCTTGACCTCAAATAGCAACTCTAAGCCAACAAGATACAAGTTTAGACTCATCTCAATGATCATGGTGCAAAACAGTAAGCTCTAAGATTTACTGTGTTTCTTTCGTCACTTGTAAAAATCATATAAAATCGCATACTTATCCAAATCATGATTTTTCGGTCAATCCAGAAAGGTCTATATGTCTACTAAAGCTGCATAGTTTCAAATTTCTTCATACAAGGTCGTTTACAAGGTCTTATGGTCCCATCTTTAACAAGTGTACAGACTTCCAGAATAGCAGATCAGATCAACACAGTCATGGGATAAAAATTCACTTAAAATAGCATATGGTGTCAGATCATCATGAAATTTTAGAATCTAGTTCCTGATACATGATGTTACAACACTTCCAAAAATTAAGTGATTCTACCAAGTAGATTTCCAATTATGCCCTTTTGAATGTCATCCAAAAATAGGGCAGTAACAAAGCAGTTCTGTTTACTAAAATATCTAGCTCAGTTTGTATGATTTTATTAACATAGCTACAGTGGTCCAAATCTCATGAAATTTGAAACTTTGATCTTAGATACATCTAACAATGACATACTAAAATTTCAGATCATTCCCATAAGCATGCAGTGAGATACAAGTCATTCTTTCCACAACAGTAACAATAAAAACTGTTTCTTTCTATTCTGACTAGCATGCAAGTTCGTAATTTATTTTAATAGAAGGAAAAATCACAAAAATCCGTAAAAATTACTGAAGGTGTAAGACACATATATGATCATCCTCTAAAAATTTCAGGTCAAAATACCAAGTAGTGTTCATGCAATGAGCTACGGACTGACAACAAAAATTCAGTTTTTTAACAGGATTTTCTGGTTGGGATTACTTAACACAAAACGAGTTATTCAAGTTCATTCTTAGGGCATGCATGTCATTTTTTCAGTCATCACAAATATCATTCAACCATAAAAACAACCATAAGGTTAGAAACACCTACCCTTTGCTTGTAGTTTGATCTCCTTCTAGCTCCTTGATTATTGGTCTTCCTTCTTGACTCCTCTAGAGCTCCTTGCTTCTCCTCCTTGCTTTGACCTCCTCTTTTCTTCTCCTTGGTTCCTCTCCTTCCAAATCAATAGCAAGACACTCTTTCTCTCTTTCTTTTTCTCTTTCTCTTAAGTGTAGAGGTTGTAGAAGATGAGGAATGAGAAGGAGTGGGAGGGGTTTTAAAAAACACATGAGAGCAAGGGGGGATGGTTTGGCCGGATTTCTAAGGGTATGGGGAAGAGGAGAAGCTTCTCATCATGCAAAGGGATTGGGAGATGAGGGAGGTGGAGTGTGTGAGAGGAGAAAGACTCATCATGAGTCAAGTCAACAAGGTCAAACTCTAACCCTAACTTGTTTTCCCTCCTTCTTTCCCTCCAAGTTGGCCGGCCATTTAGGGCTTCTTCTCCTTTTTGTTTTTTTTGTTTAAGTGTGTTTTGTTTGTCACATTGGGCCTCTCAAACCCAAACTCAAAACCCATATATGCATACATATGTGCAAATATGCATAGTTGGAGGTTGTTAGTAGAAAACAATTCCTTTAATCAAAAGAAAAAATAACTCTATAACTAGTAGAATCTAGTTTGTTTATAAGACGTATTCGTCAAAAATTAGGGTCGTTACACAGTCTTTGGTAAAATTTCTGACCCAAATATTTCTCTACCCCTTTGTTTGCACTCAAAGTGTTTGATGATTTTCCTAAACCAACCTCGGCTTGGATCCTCTTTTAGATTAGCATCTCAATCCGAACTAGAATCCACTTCATCATCTTCTTACGGGGTTTATCTCGTTGACGTGTCACTTCTCATCTTCGTTCGGACATACTAGTTTGATTGGATTCAACATCTTCTTGTGAGGGAGTTGCATCTTGAGGTTTATATTTGGTGATGATTGATAGCTTCTAGCTAAGTTACTTCATCTCATGTACATCATCTATATCTAAACTCATGGTGCTTGATCGAACTTGAGTTTGAGAAGGGGTGTTGAGTGAACGATGTATGCATATAATATTGGGATTGTTAGAGGTCCTTATTATAAGTTTATCATAGGCTTTGCCTATTTATATGAGGCTATCACCCTCGTTATAAGTGCTTTTGATTTATTACAATTTTACGAAATGTTACAAAACTTATCTTTTCTGTTTCTTTCATTTCCCATCCTAAAATCCAATATTTTTCATATCAGTTTGCAATGAACCGGAGTCATAAGTGGTGCATGGTTCCAGTAGGCAATTTGATCTGAGAAATTGATTTCCTGTGGTTGTGATTATTGAATGAATGTGATTAGAAAAGGCAATGCCGTTGAATTTTGTTACTCATTCAAGCTGGTTTGGTTGCATGCGTACTTTGCTTATATGTCACAAAAAACTGAAATAGTGTCTCGCTTTACCGTTCATTTAATTGTCTCTTTGGCAATATAAAGTTGTTTTGACAACCTCAACAGTGGCGATAGTAAATTCTGGATAAACGATTCTAAATATTTTGCTACTACTGTTAGTACAGAATGTGGGGACGATGGAGGTGCTGGGTTTGATTATTAAGTTTTGAAAAATGTTTCTGTTCAAAAGTCACCTCATATGTTTCTCTTTCCTGTAGTGTTGTACTGCTATAAAAACTGAGTGCCAGTGAATAGATTGAGGGCCACCTCTTTCATCAAATCAATACTTTTCAAATTCCTGTTAGTAGTTTGTACCCTACTTCCTCATGGACCCTTATAATTAATGGTCTTGACTGACATGCTACAAAATATGGGTACCTAATGTAACTAGCCGTACATGTACCGGGTGCTTGTCTGTGTACTCATCAGCATGGGTACCGTACCAAGTACGGCAAACAAGTATTGAAGTACTAGGTTTTTTTGTAAAATAACCTTATTGAATTTGAAAAATAACGGTCTAACTCATACATAATCGTTAAAAAACCTTATTAGTGTACTTGTGTATTGATTATGAAGCATGTCATATTTTGTAACTAAAATAGACATGATTAAGAGTATAAAAAAAACTTGTTACGATTAAATGACTTGTTTTCAATAGTTCAAAATTTTAATGTTGAATGAATTTGAATTTTTTTTTGAAGTGTATGAATTCTCTATTATGTTGATTTGAATACATAAAATTATAATTTAAATTATATTAAAAATAATATGGGTATATTTAAAATAATATGGCCGCATCCCTGTACCCTATTGTTATATTCCTGTACCCATACATGTACCCATATCTGTACCTATGCTTCATAGGAGTAGCTGTCAGGCCATAATTCCTTACACAACCACCCCCACCACGTTCTCAAATGTGGTCTTTGACAGACCGTTTATGTTTTTCAGGTTGCATCATACAAAAGGTTGGGAGTTTCACTTGTGAATTCAATAGCCAAGACTCCTCAAGGTAAGATTTTGAGTAAGGATTTAATACAGCTGGCAACCAAGGGAATAAATCCGAATCTGTGTAACATTACAGTGTTTGTATCCATGTAATACTAGTTTCGCTGATGTGACTTGTTTGAACTTTTGGACCCTCATTTAGAGGATCTTATGTTGAATACATTTACATTTATTTGTAGGTTATCTTCTTAATGTTTACCGTGGGAAGGAAATACTACCACATTTGCTGTTGATTTGTGGAGTAACATTAAAAACATTTTTCTACCCTTTTATCTATTTTGCATCTTGGTACTACTTACTTCCAAATGTTTTTGTGAAACTATATTTCTAATAGAGAGAGGTGTTAACCAGTTGATGGTTCCCCAACTCCCAAGTTCATCAACTTATCTAGTTTGTATCAGTGAAGTTCCTGAAGAAGTTAATAAGTTACTGCTCGCAAATGCCTTGGCAAGAGCATATTCTGAGATGTTGGAAGTCTGCTTGCATGCAGCCACACCATTGCGCTCCTCATCCAATTCTAAGGCTTGTTTTCAGCTGGTCATGTTTGCCATCTTAGACGAATGTAAAGGTTTATTCTATTCATGTTAATTGTTGCCTAATCCATCTAAAGCACTTGTGAAGACATTGCTAAATTATTATTTTTTAATTGTTATTTTTCTATTTATTAAGTGAAGTTTGAATATAGCTGGTTGTTACTTATATATTATTTTGAAAATTTTCTCTATTTATTTGACTTTAATTAGCGTCTGCATTTTTCTAATGGTTATACAACTTGAAATGTGTATCCCTTTTAATATAGCTAGACATACATAAATTTCTACTTCCAAATGTACATGGGCTTGTCTTTTAGTGGTTGATGTGTTCATTAATTACTAAAAGACAAATGGATAAAGATCCAATAATCACTAAAAGACGAGCCTCATGTAAGTTTGGGATAGAATCTCATGTAAGTCTAGCATTTCTCTTTAATATATTGGTTATACAACTTGAAGTCAGACAAATACATTGGTGCTCTCAACAACAAAAAAAAGCAGAACACATTAGTTTGGAAACATAAAGTCATCAGTATCAACGAGTCTTAGTTACAGTCATCCATACAAAACAGGAAAGATCTCTTGATAAAAACAACTACTGCCCACTGCTAATTGAGGTTGGATTAGAGGCTGTGCCATGTTGAAGGAAATTGTCCAAGCGGCTTCAGCCTTCACTGCTTTGAGGATCATCATCTTCCTCTTCTTCTTCTTCTTCCTCTTTGCTTGAAGCTGAATGCTGCATTAGTCACTACATATCTAGACAAGTAAAAGAGTTAGAAAAAAAAAATTTAAAATTCTCTCAAGCCATAGTGCCCAACATACAGCAATAGTTAGAACAAGCCAAGCTTTTAGCAGATGAAGGTCTAGACTCTTGAGGGAGCAAAACACCATCAGCTGAAGATCATACATTGCAGTGGGTGGTGTAGTAATGTGGAACTTGGAACTTATACAAGTGCCAAAAATGTACAACCAGAGGACACTTGGAAAAGATACGGAACGGGAAGACTCCAAAGGACACGCACAAGTACCAGTATCTCCTTGGAAGAAAGTTTATTCCAACTGAAAAGGCATATAAAGATTTTGCATAGGCACAAATGGTACTCATTGCCAGCATTGTTGGAGGATCTCAATTCTCAAACCTCCATCACTAAAGGAATTCATAGGCAGATTTATCATTGAATAAGCCAGAGCTCTGATGCTTCCATACATGGATATCCCTACCTTGTGATGGAGAGATATTGGTGATGCTATTTATTAGCGCATTCTCGTCTTCCTAAATTACTGCATTTGAAACCCTTCCCAATATAGGCCTCATCCAACTTCCATTTACCCATCTTTCTTCGGAAACCAGAGTGACATTTAGATTCCAAGCAGCTTCACTTAGGTGGGGGAAATAAGAGAATACCTTAAGGCCATTAAGCCATTTGCATTGCCAGAAGATAATAGAATTTTCATCCCTCACTTGACATGAACATATCTTGAAAATGATAAACCCCCTTGTAGAAAACAAAAGGGATCTAGTGAGCAGAAAGGAAGAGACAAGTGAGCTGATAAGTAGAGAGTCTGTGGTTATAGTAGAGTACCTAGTACATCTGAAGACAATGAGGAATTTGAAGCTACTTTCCACCATTTCACCGAGTGATGCCTGGTTATAAGCTGTCAAGTTCAAAACCCCTAGACCTCCATTTGCCTTTGGCATGCACGCTTGCTCCGAACTCCTGGCAGCCACCCCGCTACTGTCTGAATCGTTCCCCACCCGTGGGGGAATCTTCTACTCCATTGATCAATTTTCTTAATTACCCACAAGGTAAGTTTGAAGATGTTTAATTTTTTGTAGTTGTTGGGCATTCTCGTCTCTGTGGTACTTCAAATTCAATACCAAGAATGTTATACAATGTCTTTGCAGTTATTGTAATGTTACAGATGACAAAAGGGATTCAGGTATCCAGTAATAAATCCCAAAACAATGCAAGACTCTGAGTAGGAGAAATATTACAAATAGCAATTCAGGAATCTAAGGACAAATATCCTCGGTTACAATTTTAGCCCATCTGATTTCAAGCATCAAAAATTTCTTTAATAACCTTAACAAGAAAAGGTTAACAGTGTGACAATACACTAATATGTCTCTTATCCTGAAATTTTACCAACCACAATAAGTAAACCGTAACACAAACAGCAGTTCACAGGATCGGGAAAAGAGTTGAGGATGGAAGACCTCTCTAAAGCATGCAAACTGAAAGTATGGAGACATCTAATGCTCATGATGCCATGACCTGATCACATGCATTCATTGCCTGCCCAGCAAAGTACCTGACGTCGGCATCTGGATCTTCACTGAGCTCAACCAGGCATGGCCGAATCGTCTCCTCCACCACCTGCAGTCCCTACGTTAATAATAGCTCAAGTATAGTTTAATCAGTAAACACCTGTTCAAAATTATACTACTTACAGAATGGTCTACTACAGCAATGATTGATTGGAGAACCTTTGCCACATTGAATTTGATATTCGGCACTCTGAAATGTTTAAGTTATTTTCATCAGATAATGTTTTCAAAGGGAAAATTTAAGAATGCACGTAATTTGCCTGAGTATTTAGTAATGGTACGTGTCTTTTGAGGCAGTGATGATGACAGGCAAAAGCTTTTCACATGTGATCTCAGAACCCATAACTGGGGCTAGAAGAGAAATTGCATGTAAAATAGTCATGCGATACAGATAATGTGGACTGCTGACCTTATCCAGCACCTACAGGCAAAAAAGATCCATATGGTTGAGTTAAATTTGCAAGGACTCCCATCTCTATTCATTTTTCTGCTCACATCTTCTGATAAGAAAATGGAGTTATCTAGAAATTTTTAGCTAATCTTTTACTCATTATTTGTTTGCAGGAAAATTCAATCAAACAAAGATCTGAGAGTGCAGGTTTTCTGCATACACCTTAGAATGTTAAAAGTTTTCATTTTATGCTGCCTATGGGAAACCTACCGTACATCTTTTTATTTTCAATGAATCACAAAATATATTTACCTAGTCTCTTCACAGTTTCCTCTAAACTGAATGCACCCTTTCTTCAAAACATATAAAGCATACCTTCTTACTAATTTTTCGAACAGAACATTTAACATTGTACTATGAAACAAAATATTGACAAACTTGATATCAGAGATTCGGAATGATAGCTTGGTAAGCGATTTTAGTTGTACTTTATTTCATTTTCTTAGGGTTTGAAGTTTATTGTATTCTCATTTTAATTTGAACCCGATATAACACTTTTGATAAGGATATCTTTCCTGTTTAGTTTATTTTACTACCATTTTTATTTCTGGCAATTATAACCATATGTAATCTTTTTGTATTTTTTTTAGATTTTGAGAATATTTTGGAGATTCGTATCAAGATGTATTTTGAGCCTATTTAAAGGCCTTGAAACTAATGAGAAAATATGCCATTATTGATTCAAAAAATTTGTGTTGAGTTTTTGCTCTTCCCCCTTCTCCTTTGTATGATAAAACTGAGATCTAAATTAGGGTTTGTGATAAATCCTAATCCAATTTTAGAATTAGTGATTAATTCTAAAATCTAACCCCAATTAAAAATTCCCCAATTACAAAATCTAACCCTAATTAACCAAATCCCCAAAATCCAAAACCTACTCTACATCTACAGCCGCCTCCCCCTTCTTCTTCATCTTCTTCCTCCCACTCTACCGATCCCGACCCAAAGAAAAATCCAAACCCTCGCCCAAATCCTTCCCTCCGTCGACATCTCATACCTCCCGATCACCGTCGCCACCCTCCTAACCTTCTCGACCTCCCCTTCGTCCACCCCACTCCCGGCGACCACTTCCCCAGCGCCATCGCCGCCCCTCCTTACTTCGACGACCTAACCCTCACTCACCCTCGACGAAATACCTCATCGTCGTCAACCTTCAACCCACGCCCTCGCCCCCTTCCTCCACTCCCAACCTCAATTCCTTCCCGAAGCCCTAGCCCCGACCCTCACCACAGCATCCTCTTCCGTACGCAGTCAACCGCCGCCGGCCAGATCCCGATCACCCCTTGCCTTCGTTGCTGCCTTTGTTCACTGTTTTGCTGTGTTCTTTGTTGCTGTCAACTCCGAGATCTACGCTGGTTTTCTTCACATTCGGTACTCTTTCCACTATTAATATTTGTGTTCTACTGCTCTATTATCTAGTGTATTATCTAATTTTCCTGTCGTCCACAAAATAACTGAGATTGAGTGATCCACATGCTAGAGTAGAGTACTAATCAGTACTGAACTTCTTACTTGCTAAAACACGTAGGGATTTAATTGATTGTATGGTTGATTTATTAATTGGTACTGTTACACTTATTCAATTCTTGAAAACCCATCGAACCTGTTAACTGTTAAAAAATTTCTAACTTAGATCCGCACTTTCATGTTGGTAAAATTAACCCATTAAAATTCTTGGAAATTCTCTATTTTGGGGTTGGTTTTACATCATTTTGGTATCAGAGCGAAGGTTCTTAAAACCCTAGTTCTTGCATCGTAGGCATCAATTTTGCATTCATTTAGGATTGTTTAGTCTTTTATTTTATTGTCTTTCTTTCTTTTATTTTAGGTCATTTCAGATTCATTAAAAAATATATTAAAAAAAAAAAATAGGACACACACGACCCCTAGTTTCCACTTTTGGTGAATGCGTCTTCGCAGCACCATTACAGATCCTGAAGAGCCTTTCCTATCTCTTCCCAATCACCCAATTAGGAACCCTAGACTCCCCAGACCTGAAATGGACAACCCTGATATCTCCGCTACCCTAGCTGTCATTCAAAAGTGGAGTTAAATCAAACCATTGTCCCTGAGCTTCATGCCCATCGTCAGATCCCTCAAGGGAATGTTCATGACGATCGACGTCAAGAACGTGACCCTGACGAACAATATAAAAAGAACGTTAAGACTGACGTTCCCCAGTTTGAAGGCCACATGGAACCCCAAGCTTACCTCGATTGGATCCGTGCCATGGACCACTACTTTGTGTGGTTTGACATGAGCGAAGCCCTGAAAGTTAAATTTGCCACTATGAAATTAACGGGTAAAGCTCAACAACACTGGACCAATCTTGAACATGCCCGTAGAGGCCGAGGCCTGACACCCATAGCCACATGGGAGGCCATGAAAGAGAAGCTCACTGAGAGATATGTACCGTTATCGTTCTATACCCGATTGCTAGATTTGTGGAACCAACTTTATCAAGTAAATCCACACAAGAATATGTTGATAAATTTGATGACTTCCTTATTCGGTGCAATGCTTTAGGTAAAGAGAGTGAAGAACAAACTCTCTCTAGGTTCAGGGCTGAATTACGAGCCGATCTTAGGAACGAGCTAATCTATAGAAATGTGGACTCAATAGCGGCAGCCTACGCCTTAGTCCTCGATATGAATTCCTTTAAAGCTAGTTCCCATTACAAGTCCAACGATTCGATGGATCATTCCTCTAGAATGAATCCTCCTGACCCCTCTAGACCTAAGCACTCCTCTCCTCAGTACCCTAACAAGTCTTACCCACATAAACATACTTCAAATTCCTATTCACATAGAAATGACAACACGGGTAAGAACACTGAAAGAGACTATTCTAAGATTGATCCTCTCACTAAGTGCTATGAATGTAAGGGATACGGCCGTGTTGCTGGCAACTGTCCTAGTCCAAGTAGGATCAATATAGTAGAGGGTACCGCTCATCGCTGATGAGCTCGACAATGAGTTTACCTATGAACCTAATATAAGTGATGACTTTGATGAAAAAGAGGATGACCAGTCTTTCAATTGTATTCAGCCTATCCAGTCACCTCCATTGAGTATATCTGAGACACCCATTCCTTCCCAAGTCACTTGGCAACTCATAGATTTTACTCATGTATTAGATTATCACAAAGTCACAGAGTCTGCACCCACATTTGCATATAACATTCATGACTTGCATAGAGAAATTTTCAAGGAATTTAATGAGAATAATTTTAACTACGAGTTAATAGCAGATACTAGAAAAAAATTTATAACTTTTGATATTGGTGACGAGGTGATGGTTCGGATTCATTCGGAACGGTTTCCTGTTGGACCCGTTAAGAACTTGAACATACGTGCTACAGGCCCATTTAAGATTCTACATATAATCAATGATAATACCTATATCGTTGACCTTCCTGAAGGTTTTGGCATAAGTAAGCCTTTCAATATTGAGGATCTAGTACTTTATGAAGGCTCAAAATTCAACCCTAAAAATTTTCCTATAGATGAGCCTACCCTACAGCCTAATGGTGAGATTCCCACATTTACCCCTTTACCTGATACTATTCACCCACCGACAGAAGAATTGGATAATATTTTAGATGATCAGATAATCTCCACAAGAAATGGTGGTATGCACAAGTATTTGGTAAGGTGGAAAAACAAGCCGAAGTCGGATGATACTTGCAGTGATCGTAAGGGGCTCCCGCAGCTGGATCCAGATCTTTTGGAGCACGATGACAGGATCACTGGTTTTGACTCGACTGGGTCGAGCTCTCTCCCACCCGGAGAGAATGATGAGGACATCTTTCCTGTTTAGTTTATTTCATTACCATTTTTATTTCTGGCAATCATAGCCATATGTAATCTTTTTGTATTTTTTTAGATTTTGAGAATATTTTGGAGATTTGTATCAAGATGTATTTTGAGCCTATTTAAAGACCTTGAGACTAATGAGAAAGTATGTCATTATTGATTAAAAAAATTTGTGTTGAGTTTTTGCTCTTCCCCCTTCTCCTTTGTGTGATACAACTGAGATCTAAATTAGGGTTTGTGATAAATCCTAATCTCCTAACCTTCTCGACCTCCCCTTCGTCCACCCTACTCCCGGCGACCACTTCCCCAGCGCCATCGCCGCCCCTCCTTATTTCGACGACCTAACCCTCACTCACCCCCGACGAAATACCTCATCGTCGTCAACCTTCAACCCACGCCCTCGCCCCCTTCCTCCACTCCCGACCTCAATTCCTTCCCGAAGCCCTAGCCCCGACCCTCACCACAGCATCCTCTTCCGCACGCAGTCAACCGCCGCCGGCCAGATCCCGATCACCCCTTGCCTTCGTTGCTGCCTTTGTTCACTGTTTTGCTGTGTTCTTTGTTGCTGTCAATTCCGAGATCTACGCTGGTTTTCTTCACATTCGGTATACTCTTTCCACTATTAATATTTGTGTTCTACTGCCCTATTATCTAGTGTATTATCTAATTTTCCTGTCGTCCACAAAATAACTGAGATCGAGTGTTCCACATGCTAGAGTAGAGTACGAATCAGTATTGAACTTCTTACTTGCTAAAACACGTAGGGATTTAATTGATTGTAAGGTTGATTTATTAATTGGGACTGTTACACTTATTCAATTCTTGAAAACCCATCGAACCTGTTAACTGTTAAAAATTTCCCAACTTAGATCCGCACTTTCATGTTGGTAAAATTAACCCATTAAAATTCTTGGAAATTCTCTATTTTAGGGTTGGTTTTACATCAACTTTCTCCTATGAATTTACGTTTTCATTCCAATCTAAATCGTTTAATTTATTCTCTCCTATTTACCTCTCTTTGCCTTGCAATTTTTAACATTACTGTCAACGTTTCTGATACACCAAATGTTGGATTTCATACATAATGGAATCGTGGAAGTAACATTTCAAAATGAGAGTAGTCAAGAAAGACCTGGGGAATTATATGCTGCATTGCCCATTCTGGGCCACATTCTTCAGCAAGGCGCTTCAAATTATTGGCAGCTGCATCTCGGATCGAGTACACCTATGAAATACAAAAACAATAAAGTTATCTAAATTGGTTTAGTACAAATACGAACAAAATAAAAGGTAAACAAAATAGAAAAGAAAGCAGAGATCTGAAATTGTCTGTCAAAGTGGCCAGGTTTACAGCACTAGCAACAACAAAACAAGGAAATGTGAATAATAACCTTGGTTATATTTAAGTGAAGTAAAACCATCTTTCAAGAACCAATTGACCATGGAAATAATGTTGTGGCCTGGAATATGAAGGAAACTTCAAAAAGGTTATAGTCACAGGTCTATTTCATACTATGATACTAGTACCATAATGAACTTGCGCAAGCGCACTGCGGCTTTCCAGCCTCCATTTGCTGGATGCTGAAGGTTTCTAATAAGAAAGTAGAATAGAAGACCATGGAAGTTATGAGAAGAGAAAATATCACAAAGCGTAGATACTCCAGAAACCCACTTTAGGTTTACACTTCATAGTTCATACGCTATGGCCTGGAATGGGTAAAACAAGTTTTTGCATAATGAATTAGAGCAACTACTCCTAAACTTGCCTATTTCCAGAAGGGCATTGTCCAGGTCTACATCTATTAGACCTGAAGGGTCATGAGCTCGCTGTCCTAAAATAGTTCTACTATACCATACCCAACCCTACAGCAACCCTGGTTCAGTGGAAAAATGATGAAAGTCCATGGAAGCAATTAATCCATCATTAGTCCATGGCAAAAACGAAAGTCCATGGAAAATGATGAAAGTCCATGGCAGTTGTAATATCCCCAAAATTTAAAGGTTTATATAACTATGTTTTATTTTATTTTTTGAATGTGCATATCTCAAGCCCAACCCAATGTGCATGTTTTATTGGCCCAATGAATCCATGATTCATGAACATGCACATATGGGTATATGTATATGTGTGTATATATATATATCTCTATATGTATGTATATATATAAAATATATTTTATACACTAAGCTACTATGTATATATATATAAGTATACATATACTATTACTACTTGTAGCCTACAAATTTTGACTACAAGACAATTTTTGACAAAAAAAAAATGATTACTAGCCTACATTTTTGACCAAAGAAGGCTTAGGTGTACACTCTAAGGCCTAGGGTCTAAGTCCTAGAGTGGTGGCTAAGCCCTCTAGGAAGATCCACACCCCTCCACTATCTCTCTCTCCCTCTCCTTTTGCAGCTGGCAGCAACAACAGCAGCTGCAGCCCCCTTTTTCCCCCTTTTCTCTATATATATGTGAGTTTTCTATCTTCCTACTACTACTCATACTACTACTACTACTACTACCACTACTTTCTACTACTATTCTTACTGCTATACCACTCTTACTGCTGCTGTTTACTGCCACTATTGCTGCTGCCTATTAACTTACTACCACTACTATTATACCTTCTTTCTACTACTACTGTTATACTACTACTAGTAGTAGAAGTCAAGTAAGCTAAAAGGTGAGAATTAGTTCACACTTGGCTCCACTTTTTCATTCTATATTCCAATTCTAATTAATTTACTACCAATTTCCTAGAATTATTGGAGTTTGATATCAAAAGGAGATTTTCAAAAGACGATAAAGTTAGGGTTTAAGGTGGGTGTTCTTCCTCCTTGTATGCTTCTTTAAGTTTTATTTTTTAGTATTTGATCGTTTGATTATTTGATTGATTATAATTTGTTATTTATATTTAAATAATTGTATAGTAGTTTATTGACATGATTGTGTAGTAAAAGGAAATTGTTGATAATAGATTATTTAGTAGATGGTATAGATTGCTTGATGAATTAATAGCATGAATTGTTATTGGTTGTAAACATTAATAGTAATGATTGAAAAGGTATTAAAGTGCTAATGGTTATTAAGTGTTAATAGATTAAATACAAAAGGGTACAAATGGTTATGCATGTATGCTTTTATTTGCCGGATTAAGAAAACAAAGGGAACGAAAAAGGAATAAAGTAGAGAAGATAGAAAAGGTATGTTCATATAGATAATCACACCATTTTGAATGTGTTAAGAAATATGTTAGTAATATATTGTTGGGTTATTTAGTAGTTTGTTATCTATATTTACATAGATAACAAAAGGAAATGGATGCATGCATTAGAAAAAGTTTGAGTAGCTTAACAAACCGTATGAATGAAGTTGGAAATGAGTAAATGAGTATTTGATGAATACAAGTTCACATATACTTGTGTAAACAACATAATGTAGAAAAGTAGTTAAGAAACATGTGAGAAAGATGTTCTTTGATGTACACAAAAGAGTGTTTATACAAGGAAGAAAGATATTGTAATTAATCAATTTCAAGTATTCCTTAAGAACCTAGATTGTCCGAGGTTACCTATTAACTAATGCTTTACTTGCTGTAAAGGAAGTAGAAGATGTCTAAGTCAAGCAATTTAAATAGATAGTGAATCAAGAAATCCTTTTAGCGTAACTTAACCGCTAGTTCTGGAACTTCCTAGAAGATTGAAATAAATTGGTAAGGGCAGGCACAAGTTAGGCGTTGTACTCTCCTGTCAAGGGGACACGTGCGGCGTGGTCTCGTCTGTTAATTTCTGGGATTTAGTGATAAGGACTGTATGGTGAAAGTTAGGGAATGGACCTTCCAAATCCACCTAAGGTTCTATGTTGTTTAATGCGAACAGAGAGCAGAGCAGGGCTCTAGGACTCTTGGTGGAGCAGGTAGAACCTGCAAGGTCACCTTTATGTTCGTAACAACTTTTGGGTAAGGTCCGGAAGTGGCGTAGGACCACAAGGGCCGGGCGAAGTATGACTGGGGAGTGGCGTAGGACCACAGGGGCCGGGCGAAGTATGACCGGGGAGTGGCGTAGGACCACAGGATCTCGGCATACATAATGGCATAACCAGTGATTCTGACTGCAGCGACGGAACTAGACCGAGCGACTGCAACCATACCAGTCACTAGATGAATGTCAGAAATAGAAAAGAGTACAAGAGTAGGATGCATGGCAAGGGATTGAATCCTATTATCTGGAGAATACGAACTTGATTTGGGGAATATGTAGTATGAGATGCATATGTTTCCAAATTAAGTTTGCATCAGAATAGAAGCATCGTGTGCATTTATATTTGTGCATTAGATTTAGGTCATGACACACTGACATTTTTGATTGCCTGCTTTTCACATTTCATGTTGTCATTTATATTAATCTTAATATTGGTTGTTTTCGATTGAGTATTGAGGAGTGAAGCTCATTGTTTTTATCAGTTTGCGTCAGTTGCATTCAACTGACGTGCCCACTTATATTTAGATTGCAGGACCACCCGATTTTGGGCTTAAGCTGTGTTGGGCATTCATATACAAGAAGAAAGGCATTAAGGTAAGAAAAGAAGTTTTTAATTTTCTGTGATTTTTTTTCTGTGTTGTGTACTCGTTGAAGTAAAAGATTCTGGTTGGTGTCGCGAGTTTCCAGTATACAGAAATCGGGGCGCTACAGCAGTAATACAAATTTTGAAAACCTTACGAACGGTCCATATAATTAACCCATAAAACTTTCTCAGATGATCCAAAGATACAAAAAGTATGATTAACAATCAGTCAAAGATGTTCAAAATGAGGAAAGTCAAATAATTACTTGATTTTTTTAACAGAAATTTATCATACCTTATCTTCCAACCATTGCATACAAAGCGTACCAAGCTTATCATCAAAAAATCCAACACCTAATTGGTTTGCCAATAACGGGATATACTCAATTATGGCTAGCCGGACCCGCCAATGCCTATCTTCCGCTAGCTCAACGATGGCTGGTAGCAGTGACTGAGAAAGAAGATCAATTCCTATCACCTGAAAAGAATAATTCCACTAAATCAGTAAAAAAATACTGCTTCAGCTTTTGTTATATTAGATGAAATATGGCCAGTTCATTCTTCCACTATGCCTTCTTATTATTTCTCTCCTTTAAGGCCCAACCTGAACTTATTTGGAGGTGTCACTTTAATTACATAACCTATCATTAATCTTCTCCATCTCTTCAAGCAGCTTCCTCTCAATGGTCAATCCCCACCTAAATATGTGAATAAATTGAAGTGGACCTTAACTTCGGTATATCCACTTCTTTTATCTAGATTTGATGAATTTCAGACCAAAATCAATTGCAGGCCAAGATGCAGTCAACTAAATTGTGAAATAATTCTCAACAGATTAATAGAATTGTTCAATCTGCAGATAAATCTGGATGTGGACACTTTGCCTTTCTATCATAGATAACAAAAAAAGTTTACCAACTGAGAATATTTTATTTCCATCCTATTTTTATCCCATAAACACTAATCTAATTGTTCATGTATATCCCAGAAATTTGGGGAGGTGAAGCAAGCAAAATATTTGCAAGGAGGAGAAAAACTCTTTATCAAAATTACACTTACTTGATTTACTTGATCAAGTTTGCTGATAATGTTCAGACGTACATCCGGAAATTCGTCTTTTAGCAGAGAAAGTAAAATAGGAAGTAGTTGTTCAAGAGTGGTATCCTATAGCAGAAAAGTTTGTACTGGTGAGTATGTTGAAAAGCAAAGAAAAATTATAATTGACAAGAGATTAAATAATTCTGGTACAGAATTTATGCAAGTTTTCAATGTCGAGAATTAACTCTTCAGAATGCAATCAGATGCTATATGAAAGTTAATACCAGCTAGTTCCAAAAGGAGATTAATTTTTTTTTATAAGCATGAGATGAAAAAGGAAACAAATAACAAACAAAATAACATACAATCTAGCACTTAAATTTGCGAAGCCTCAAAGAGGCAATTTCTATTGAATCAAGCTTTTTTAAGGTGACTTGTTGAAGAAAGTTGCTATAGCAAATTCAACTGACAGCAATTCATGACGTTAAACTCAGGCAACCTAGTAAAAATTGGATCAGTTAAACCCCATAAAGTATCGGAATTAGGAAAAGCTCAGTAACTAAGGAAAGGCTCACAACTCAATAACTCATATACAATAACTCACACTAATAAACACAACCACAGTACATGTGAAGGGGTCATCTTAAAGTCTGAACAACGGAAAGGAAGACACCATTGAACATTTGCAAACTCACTCAAGATTCCAAAAAATGCAAACAGGAAACGGTGGGTTGCCGTTTCTGTTTAAACCCAATGTTTTTCTTTTTCGTTTAATTCTCGTTTACTAACCGTTTTTCAAAACAGGCTAGTCCATTTCGGTTTAATACCCATTTCCCCCCTTTTCTAGAACATTGCTGGTTTGTGTACCCATCGACCTGGGGATTGCAATGGAAAGGGGTCGTGATACTGTGTTACTGTGAGACGCGTATAAGCAATATGAAGGAGTAGGCTCTTTGATGTTGCAGAATGGCTAGATGTGTATATATATGTGTTTATGATATTATTGCTATTGCTGTGGTTGTATCAAGGTTATAAATCTTGGATTCGGACTCGTCTAGGCAAGGGGTGTTTCGTCTTGGATCGGAGATAAAGGAGATCTCAGGAAAATGTGATGATCTCAGATGTTCATTTCGAACACTCAATAAACATATTTTTTTTGTTACTAAACAAGATATTATATGTTTTACATGTCATTTATCATATAAAATATTGTGTAATGTAACTAATAACCTGAATTAATCACGGTAAATATTCACAAAATTTAACAACAATATAAAAGAGAATGTAATATAGGTATTGATGAGGACATCGGTTCGAGACGTTTTGGACGCTTCTAACAGCGCGGACATCATATGGGATGGCTATTTTATTAGCCTAGCTATTTCATATTAGCACATATAGTCGTTTTTGACATTTGGATGGCTATTTAGCCATATGTAGTAGTTTTGCTATTTGCACTTTTTATTTTCTGCACATTGGGATATTTTTTAAATTTGTTTTAGGCCTATATATAGGCCTTTAGACTAATAAAAAGATATGTTTTGATTAATTAAAATTTTGTGTGTTGAGTTTTGCTCTTCATTTCCCTCTTGTGTGTGACATTGAGATGATATTAGGGTTTGTAAGAAACCCTAGACTATACACCCCATCCCCCTCCCTATACATTGTCGGCCTTCCCTTTCCTCTTTCCCCTTCTTCCCGAAGCCCCACAGCCCCACCCGATCCCTCTCTCTTCTCACCTGACTACCCCGACCCCCTGGCTCCCCCAACCTGACACCAAATCCACCCCCTCTAACACCCTAGAACGCCCTTGGCTGCCGTCCCTCACCTTCGACCATCCTTAACAGCCCCCTTCCCAAATCTTCATTCAAACCCTAACCCTAATCCCCAAATCTTCATTCAAACCCTAAACCCCAATCCTCACATCAAGAGAATGAGCTATGGAGGAGTACAACGCCATTGACTTCAACGATTGGCATCTTCTTCCTCTCCATCCGTGGCGGCAACACTTTCATTGAACCCCGATAATTTCTTTCCATTCCTCCATTACTTGTGGTACTGCCTATCATCTCTAGAATCTTATCTGAATCTTCTATCGTCCACAAATGTTGAGCATGTGTGCTTCTACTTGCCAAATAGCGAACAAATCACTATTGAATATATTACTTGCTAAGAATGCTTAAGTATAATCATTGATTCTAGGCTTGAATCATTAATTGGAACTGTTAACTTATTCAACTTCTTGAAAACTCGTCAAACCAATCACTAGTTTTAATTTCTAACTTAATCGGCACTACTTGTTGGTAAACTTAATCTTCTAATATTCTTAAAAAATTCTTTATCTAGGGTTAAGTTTACATCAAGTATATAACTAAATTAAATTTGCATTGATTAGAAAAAAAGGTATTAGTTGATAGACTTACTTGCCTTTGCATATATACAAACAAAAGAGAGAAATGCTCACATTATCTTAGCTTAAGGTCCTATATTGAAGACTTATATGCAAAAGGTAAAACCAAAAAAAGTTATATATTCACAATAACATTAGTGTGTCTATTTTGGCCGAAATCTACACATTTCGGTCCAAAAAGATATGGCGTACAAAATCTGTGATTTCGTATCGGCAAGGTAACCGAAACAAAATTTCGGTTGTATCGGCCGAAATTTAAAACAGTGGGTTGTATTGTTGTTGTTGTTGTTGTGTGTACATCCAATTACATATACAGTGTCAGTAACACATGATATAATCTTATTCGCGTGGGTTATCAAATTAATCTTTTGTGATCATTTCATGCATTTGAGATTATTAGTTTGTGATGCTTACTTGGTCTGCTGAATTTCAGATCCGTATTGTGAACACACCATTTTGAGGTGTCCCGTTTATGTGTGCGTACACGCGTGTTCTTGGCAGCATTTTGAGAAAAATAATATATATTGTTTTCTAAAGTGTAATGTATTTTTCAATATCTCTCTTACCTTTCCCAGGACTGGTGCCATACCCATGATCACAGATGCCAATGCTGACCGAACATGTTGGGACGAGTCTGATGATAATTCCTGGAAATGACATCACATGTAAGTAGGTTTTTCACAGGACATTGCTGAAATTGGACTTTGAATTTAAAAGAGAAACATATAGCTATTGGTTTTTAGTATTCAATTTTATTTTCAAGTCTAAATGGAAATAATACTTCAATCAGTTAAAGATACAGATAATCATTCGTTATTCTATTAAAAATATTTAGTATGAAAAATAACACCATTAAGAGAAAATTAAATTTGGGTTGGTGTAAAGATGCACAGTATCTTCATCAAGAAAGGGAAATGATCTCTATTGTTTAAGTATGACGAAGCATTTATTCATATTCACAAGCCTCAATATATGGATAAGAATTTAAAACATGTATTGAGGGTGCAAATTGGCCTGACAAAACTTCTCTTTGGTTATAGAGTAGAGTTGCACCCTATCAAAGGAGACGCGGAAAAAAAACAAATGTATGTGAATCATTAAGCGGCAATCACAAAGCATCCCCCATGTCAGACCCGTTTGCTCTCTCTCTCTCTCTCTCTCTCTCTCTCTCTCTCTCTCTCATCGGTGGGCGTTTCGTTGAACCTCTCACCGTGTCCCTCCCCTGCCATCGTAGTTGATTAACGGCAACTCAAATCGCCGCTGTGAACTGCCACTCGCCTCTGTCGAGATGGTGCACGCGGTCCCAATTGAAGATTGAAGAGTTTGGGTGGGTGGGGGGGGGGGGGGGGGGGGGGGGGATTAGAGTGATGAAGGAAAAGAGAAGCAGTAACTTGATTCATTCGAGCAGTTACCAAATTTCCACATTCCAAGTGGGCGTACCATATTATCATTTTTTTAAAGTTATAATAGGGAAACATAAAGAGCAATAATGAATTGAACAAGCCAAAAGGAAAATAGAAATGTACTTCAATTGAAAGATACCTTAACACAGGGAAGAATTTGCTGAATAGCAATCTGCGGATCCAAAATCTGGCAAAACTTTGTCACCTTCCCTGCAGCAGCTATGCGTACTTCAGCCTCATTGTCACGTAGTAGTCGGACATATGCAGGCAACAAATCCGCCCTAAAAGAAAATACACCCACCTAAAAAATTAGAGCCAGTTTTTTTTTATATTGTAAGATGACAAAAAATGCAAAAATGAAAGAAACGAACAAATAACCTTCTATAAACTTCCTTAAAATAATAATAATAATAATAAATAAATAAATAACTTGTGCATGTGCATAAGAAAGTGACAATAGTGTGAAGAAGAATTTTTACAGACGCCAATAGAAAATTTAAATAGAGATACATAGCATATTAGCAATAATTTCTCAAAATTGTCAAGAATTGTTACCTGGTAAGCTCTGAGCCAACAGCTTCACAAAGCTCATACAATTGACTTGCAACCATATAGCGGACACGCCATGATTTATCCTATCCAAAAATATCAAGATTAGTATGGAATCATGTTATAAACTCTTACAAAGAAGATACCATTCTGCTATGAACTTTTGGAATTGAAGAGGTCATAGTTATTTAACAAGAGCTGCCTGTCTCAGTTGGAACAGATTGAAGAAAAGGCACCAAGTAAAAACAATGAAATAAAATATATCATACAATATGTAGAGCTTATAGTTAAGCTAACCTGTGAGAAATTAACAATAACTGGAAGTATATGTGCAACACAGTCCTGAGGTTCCAACAACTTTCCAAGTGCCGCACAACCCTCGACAGCTAATAGGCGCACAGAATCTTGATCTGATTAAAAGAGATAAAAAATAAGAAATATGCAGTACTTATAAATGCAACTGGCTAATGTTATGATTAACAGATGAATCTATATATATATATATATATATATCAGTAGAATTGTGGGAAAGTAAATTATTTTAAAAACACACACATACACACAGACACACACAAAAACAAAAAGCAGATAAATGCAGTGAAATCATGATGCAAAGCAATAACAATTCCTAAAATTTATTCGAATTTAGGTGTTCAAAAGACATCGAACATAAACATGAACATGTATCTGTGACAGAAAATTAACTTAAAATTGCACAGAAGTAAAATTTGTTTGTCCCATTAACCATATGATAAAGATTTTGTTTCTGCCAAAGAGAATTACAAGGAATAGTAAATGATCACTGACCCTTCCACAACAAGTTCAAGGGCCTTCCATTAATTAATAATGTGATATGAACTATATCCTACCATAGGCAATTAGTGATAACACGTGCAATTAGCAACAAAATCATGATTCACACTTTGGCAGTCCTAATTGTGGGCATCCAGAGGATACAATGGATCAAAATCTCATTCAATCTTTCAATCTTTATATATGACATTAGGAAACATGGACATCACAGTTCAGTAGGTAGAGATGTCCAACCTCGCAGCGTCAACAGTAGGTATTACGATCCAATGAAGTTGGTCGGTGCACAAGAAAAAATATTAGAAAGAACTCATGCATTGTGCTGACAGTTAAAACTCTGATCTTTCAGATTAATGTGATATATTTTTAAGTAAAAAAGCTTTTATATTGAATACACTCTAAACTCTATTAGCAACATATTTATGCTTTCAAGAGTTCAAAAGAGAACTTTTATGGGGGGAAATCACAATTGGATACATGTGTGTGACAGTAGCAATGGATATGCAAAATACGTAAGAGAATTTGAGAATGGTTCTATAATAAACTTCACGAGAACTCCAGAGGGTAATCAATGGCTGAAGCTCTTTTCATCTTGGAAGATGAATCATTTTGAAAAATTGTTTTGCCTATGCATCAATGTAACGAGTTTCAATCTACAGACACAAATGAATACACATACATATATGATCTCTCCGGCCATTTATATATGATCCCCCCCCCCCCCTTCCGCGGACTGTATTTTTGGAGGTACTATTGGTAGTTTATTGTGAATCTTTACCTTTAAGTTAAGAGATTCTTTTTATATATAAAAAATAATATTTTTCCCTTGTGAGTTATGAACTCATATTTGTCAAACAATCATGAGGAAGGACTTACCAAAATAAGTGAACTTCCTATGCATATCTTGAACTATTTTTGTTGTTCTTCCAATTAAATAATTTTATCTAGTCTTCCATCATTTACCAAAATGTTTACCATAAGGATTTAACAATCCATTAATCACTTTACATTCCTATCTATATAACCTCCATGACAATTTATAGTACATGTCCAACAAAATCTCAATCTTCTTAATGCAATAAAAGATTAATAAGTGAGCTTGTAAATTCAAGGACTCGTGATGAATGCTGGTGGGTAGTACAACTGCATATTGCTTTCATAATTGACATGATGAATTCTGGTGGATTTATAAAACACAGCTTCTGTTGCATTGAAATTAGTGAATTGCTCGATTATATGAACAGAAGATAAGGTATATATGCATAATTGATGTCATGCATTTTAAAAAATTAACGCACAAGACAAGCCGTCGAGATATGCATTAAAAAGGTTAGATTAAAATTCTCCCTTCGTTTACTACAACCATTTTCAGTGCTTTCAACCATCATATTCCATTAATTAGTTTATGCACTTTACTAATATACTAGTACTACAATTGTAGTTATGGACAAATTGTCATAAGTGCAAAACTAGCTGCATGCCTACAAATGTGAAAGCCTCACATTGTAAAAAAAAATTGATACAAAGATACTCTATGTGGGTCTGATTTATTTAATTAATTAAATATTTATTTATTTCCTTCTGTTAAAAAAGAAAAATCTTTCTCGGATGTAAAGACCATTCAAAATTAAAATTTCTTTTGCCAACCGTGTACTCAAAAGGAAAAAAAAGCAATTCAAAAAATTAACGCACAAGACAAGCCGTCGAGATATGCATTAAAAAGGTTAGATTAAAATTCTCCCTTCATTTACTACAAGCATTTTTAGTGCTTTCAACCATCATATTCCATTAATTAGTTCATGCACTTTACTAATATAGTAGCACTACAATTGTAGTTATGGACAAATTGTCATAAGTGCAAAACTAGCTGCATGCCTACAAATGTGAGAGCTATTATATCCAAAATAGTATCCACCTCTTTCAAATCTACAATTTATTACTTGGTCTCACTCCCACCTTGAATTTATGGATGATCAATTCAAAATGATATCTATTATTTATTTAATTTTGGGCCAATAAAACAATTTATGAATTTGTTGTCAGCTATGCCCCCTGCGAAAAGTAGCTAACCCCCCCCCCCCCCCCCCCCCCCCCTTGAAAAGTTTCTGGCTTCGTCCCTGGATTTAACATTATGGTTTTACACGTTCATACAAGGTATAATTACATTCGTATATCATCACCAGAAAAATAAGTTATATATTTGCTTCTCACCACATTGAAACACAATCTGAATTCTTGAGATACAATAGAGCAATTATGGTAGAATTCAAAAACAAAATATAGTAATGACTTGAAACATTCTTTTCTCTACTGGTCTCACTGTTTTGAGGGCGAAATGTGAAATAAGAGAAATATGAATGTGGGAAAAAAAAGAAAAAAGAAAAAACCTTTCCATAGTAGTCAGTAGTAGTGAAAATATTGAACAATACAAGCAAGCTTTAGCAAATTTGCAAGTAAAAGTAAAAATGGCAGGCTGACACATTGGAACTGTAAATTGATGGAGCTTTCCTATTTCTTCGAGTAGTTTCTAGAGATATTAAGCCAATGTTGCAGCTATTTAACACTTCGGGCTAAAGAAAATTCAAGTGAATTAACTAGCCTACAGGGTGAAGATGTACTACAGCACTTGAGTGCTATGAATGTATAAATTATTTAGCAACCTTAAGCAACTTACAATTTTATTAATATCTACTTTTTTAATAGGCTCCTTATGGGCAACAAAGAGTTATCAATTATATTTACACAAATCTATGCATAAAATCAGTAGCTGACTAGAGAAAGAGCAGAGCAGAACCAATTGATTACTCAACTTTACATATAGAATAAGAACTGTGTGGACAGAAAAGTAAGTTTAGAAAAGGGAAGAAGGCTGTAAACAAACAGTGAATGGAAAAAATCAAGACCGAAGACAGATATATCAACAAAAAGTTACCATCATGTGTGAGATCATCAAACAAAGACATGATGTCAGTCTTCAAATGGCTTTGTTCAACAGTAGCCGCAAACTTTCCTAGGTTAGATGCAGCAGATCTTCTAACCATAGGCATGTCATCTTGACACAACTGAGCATAGTTAGACCTTAGTTCTTCTTTCAATGGCTCTGATGCACTTGGATAAGCAACATGGAAAAGACCACATGAGGAAACTCGAGCTGTAAACCACTCACCAGCAGCTAACCTCTGATGTATGAGAAAATACAATATGAACAGACAAATTAGAGTTGGCAAAAATTAGGAAAAACAAATCAACTTTTTATCTTCCGGGGTTTTAACTTAAATGAATCTCATACATAATCTAAACTAAAATTGAGATGTTAACAGAAAGCAAACAAAATGGGTATCACAAGCAAGATTTAAGTTATAAACATTTATAAATCGCCGATGATTATCGCAGTAAAGAAAAAGTTGTAGTTTTGGATTTATATTACGGAATCAATTGTAAACAGTAAACACCCTACTTTGTTTTGCATTGCAATAAGATTGTTTACTACAAGCAGCTGAAAGATATGAAACAGGCAACAGAACCATATTACCAGCAACATCTCTCTTCGCACAGTCCAGATAACCATTAAAGAATATATTTGAACAATTTCTCATCGGACAAAGTTCTCATTGAGTATACGTCTTAGATAATCGAAGCTCTGATTTGTCTACCATTACGTTTAATTTTCCATTTATATTAAAAATAATCTATACCACTATAACAAGGATTTGTAGATTTCACTAACTATTTGGACCAAACCGTAGCTTAAATCATAGAGGAAATGGATTGGAAATGATTCTTCTACAAAGCTATTTGTACCTTTTAAACAATCTAAAATGCAGGATATTTTGATTCAAAAATAGATTTACTGTTTTTCCAAATTACAAGCATATTGATATTAAAGATTCTATAGTTTAGACAGTTTTATTTAAACCCAAGGTTACATCTTAAAATATTTAGAATATTGAGATAAGCTTCTTTTCTCGAAGTTACAGCATATTTTAAAGGAGACTAGCTCAAAATAACTGGTCAAGTGTTAGTTATCTATGATTTGTTTTTGAAGATCAAAGGTGCCACAGATAATTTTCATGAGAGGTTGCTCATCCAATCAATTAGTAGCTGACTGTACCAAATGACTCAAACTGACATATCGATTTTTCTACCACGAATACAGGTTGACTTTCCCACGGACTAGTAATATATTTGACCTGACAAGAACATAATTTGCATGAACATAAATTACTAAGTATGATATGTGTCTTTGAGGAGATTCATTTGTGCTTATGGTTTACCTAAGCACAATTTATACGATTCTGCCTATCGGGCACATAAACGTGGCATGGTGACTAGACATTTGGACAATTTGACATTCATGAGGATAATTACTCTGAGTCTCCAATTCCCTGGACAGACATCCTAAGGAGTACAATTTTGCATGCTCAGCACTCAGCAGCGACACCCTTACTATGTAAGGATTAATATTAGTGGCTCCATTCAGTTGTCCTTCAAAAATACTGGACTAATAGAGAACACAGAAAATTAGATTAGTTAATGACAACAAATTTTAATAAAGCTGACAAACCATAACAAACAGATGCTACAAGTGAGTTATTAGGTTTCATGGCATGACAGTCGTAAAGGACAGTTATAATGATGAAAGGTCAGTGACGCTGGTTGGGTCGACAAGCATAAGACACAATAAAACAAGAATAAGAAGTCAAATCAGTAGATAATGAGATTAACCACATCAAGGATTTTAAAAAGAGCTCTGGGAGAAATAATAAATTGAACATTAAAGGGATTTCGGAACTTTTTTACCTTTACTAAAGGGATAAACCACTCTACCATACTGCTCTCCTTCATCTGTCCTCCAATCCGACATAATGATTCAACAGCCTTGTCCCTGACACAAGTTTCTTCTACTGTGCATAATGTTTCCAAGGGTTGAAGTAACACATGAGCATGATCTACCCCTCCCACATATGGAATAAATCCACCCAACTCTTCACCCATTGCAAGAAGTACCTCGTCATCGTCGTCATTGTTTTCACTTAAAAAAGGAATCAACTCTTTTCTTGTTCTTTCTTCACCAAGTGCTTTTGCAATAGTAGAAAGCCTGCGGATGGAGTTCAACCGCAGTAGAATGTCTTCATTTTTCAGCTCATCTATCAGAATAGCAATTGGATAAAGCGGTTCATCAACCATAGCCATCAGTATACTCTATTTCCTCAACACTGCATAATTTAGTAACAGATAGCGGTTCAATTAGATAATGAGAATAGTATTAATAATAATGTAATGCAACACATTTTTAGATAATTAAGACGAGAGAGGTGTGTGCAAGAAAAACACAGTACACAGTTTCAGTAATACATTTGACTTAAAAAAGTCTTGCATTAAATCTACAATGTCCCCTCAATCTAATTCTTCTCTGGGAACCCCAAAATTTCAATTGTGCCCGACTACATTGTTAATTATAGTGAAAAAACCAGAAGATGTTTAGACTTTATAGAAAGTGGACATGTACTCAGAATAGTATATAAAAGCAGGAAGAAAAATCTCTTTGCAACAAAATTTGAACTCAAAGATGATTGAACCTATTTTCTTTTCTTACATAAGAACATGCATGTGTCCTGTTTTATGGTTGCAGATCTGCAGTAAGAGTTTAAATCATTTCGATACAGTTTACAAAGTCACTAATGCTGCAGGCATGATCCTGATTGTACTAATTACTAAATGAACATTTCATATGATTATTCCATTCTTCAATGTACCTATTGTTATCAACTATTCTGTTGTCATGGTTTATAACAACATGATTCACATTTGTATAATTGTTCCATAAGTTGATAACTTAATATAGATAATCTTAGGGTAGTGTTGACTAGTTTTCATGTAGAAAAGGTTTGGTGCTGAATTAGCTATAAAGGAATTTACTTTATGTGGCTTAAATTTCAATGACATATCTAGTTTACTCAATTTACTACACTTGTTGTTTAGTTAAAGATTTTTTTCAGGGCATTAGTCGACCACATTAAAAAGTCTCACTGACAACAAAAGTATAATCATTTAAATCACACCCATGAATACTAACTTCACAAAAGAACAAAAACAAAAAAATAACTAGTCAATTTGATATCAACCTTATTCTCATGACATAGATACGAAGAAGTTATTTCTTAAAATCTAAAATTAAAAAGTTCGGTTATGACAAAACTAAATCATTGCTTCATGCAAGGTTGTAAACGGCGTTAGGCGGTGGCAGTTCGGTCAAGAGGTGCCTAGCGCCTAGGCGGTTCAACTTTTTTTGTTGATTTAGTTAATTTCAACTCATATTCTTCAATCGTAAGTATAATTATGCAATGCAATTGCAAATATTCATCATGTTCTTATATAATATGTGTAATTAAAGGGTGTTTATGCATAAAAAAACTTTCTCGTGCAATTAATGTGTAAATATGTGCAATATGTGCAATATGCCAATATGTGTAATATGTGCTATTTTAATATATGTAATAGGTGTAATATGTGCAATCCATCACCAATAATACTAAAAAAAAGTAAAAACAATTCCACTACTATTAAAGATCCATACATAGTATATAATAGATTAATAGTAGTTCTCTTTTTTTGTGTTTTTTTATAGTTTTTCAAATTTTTAAAAATAGAAAACGCCTGGGCGTTGGACAACAGGCGTCCGCCTGATCAGCGCCACGGACGCCTACTCAACAAGATGACCGCCTAATCGCCTCCGACCGCCTAGACCACCGCCTATGGCAAAGGCGGTTCGTTCTCCTCTACTTGAGCGTCTAGGCACCGCCTAGGCATCCGAGGCGGCTACCATTTAGAACACTGGCTTCATGGCAGTTGGTATGTGGATGAAACAATCCTAAAAATGATGATATCTTGAGGACACTATTCTGAGGAATTTGGTTCCTAGAAATTATATAATCCTGTTGATGAGGACATCGGTTCTAGAAGATTTGGGCGTTTCTATCAGCGCAGGCATCGTCTTCATCAGCTGTTTTATTCAGTTTAGGACTTTTATTTTATTTCCATTTTTATGTAATCTTTTTGTAATTTTTAGATTCTGAGAATATTTTGGTGATGTGTTTCAAGATGTAATTGAGCCTATTTAAAGGCCCTGAGATGAATGAGAAAGGCATGCCATTATTGATCAAAAAAAACCTGTGTTGAGTTTGCTCTTCATTTTTTTCTCCTTTGTGTGATACAACTGAGAAACAAATTAGGGTTTGTGATAAATCCTAATCTAGTTTTAGAACTAGTGATTAGTTCTAAAGTTTATCCCCAATAAAAAAATTCCAAATACAAAACCCTAATATCCCAAATCACCAAACCCTAATCCCTACCATATACCCGCCGCCACCTTCACCATCTCTTCTCCTCCCCTCCCGTACCAAATCCAAATCCACAGAACCCATCCCCACTTCAATCCCGTCGACTGCTCCCTCACCACCACACGGCCTCCACCCCAGCGTCATCTCCCTCTCTCCTACCCAAAAACCCGCTGCCTCTCTCCCTTCGACCCCGCACCCCACCTTCGTCGCCATCGCTGCTCCCCATCATCGACCCCCTCTGCCTCTCCTTCTCTCCGACGACCCCCCCTTAATCCCCACACCATCTCACTTACAAACCCTAAGCCCCAAAACGACCAGCGCCAGCTCCTCGCCATCCTGTCGACGACCACGCCAGCTCCTCACCGTCGGTCAGATCGGCCAGCCAGTGGCTTCGTGCTGCCCCTGCTGTCTGCCATTACCATTGGCCGTTGTGCTTGCTGTTGCTGTTGGAAACTCGCTGCGTGCTATTTTGCCTAGTTGTTGATTGCTTCGTTGCTGCCTCTGCTCCCTGGTTGCCGTGATCTGAGTTGCTGCCCAACTCCGAGATCTGCGTTGGTGTTCTTCCCATTCGGTAATATCTTTTCATTATTAAGTATTTGTGCTTTACTGCCTTATCATCTAGTTTATTATCTGATTTATCTGTCGACCACTAAATAATTGAGATTGAGTGATCCACATGCTAGATTAGAGTACAAATCGATATTGGATTTATTACTTGCTAACATATAGGAGTCTAATTATTGATTGAGGTTGAATTATTAACTGGAATTGTTAGCATAATTCAGTTCTTGAAAATCCATCAAACCCGTTAACTGTTTTAAATTTCTAACTTAGATCAGAACTTTCATGTTGGTAAAATTAACCCATTAAAATTCTTGGAAAATTCTCTATTTTAGGGTTGGTTTTACATCATTTTGGTATCAGAGCAAAGGTTCTTAAAACCTTAGTTCTTGCATCGTAGGCATCATTTTTGCATTCATTTAGTATCGTGTAGTCTTTTATTTTATTTTATTTTATTTTTATTTTATTTTAGTTTAGTTCAGAATCATTTATAAAAAAAAAAAATAGGACACACCCCATAGTTTCCACTTTTGGTGAATGCGTCTTCGCAGCACCATCACAGACCCTGAAGAGCCTTTTCTATCCCTTCCCAATCACCCAATTAGGAACCCTAGACTCCCCAGACCTGAAATGGACAACCCTGATATCTCCACTACCCTAGCTGCCATCCAAGCAACTCTTGCCAATATCAATGAGAGGCTTGAGAAAGTGGAGCTAAATCAAAACATTGTCCCTGAGCTTCATGGCCATCGTCAGATCCCTCAAGGGAATGTTCATGACGATCGACGTCAAGAACGTGACCCTGACGAACAATATAAAAAGAACGTTAAGGCTGACGTTCCCCAATTTGAAGGCCACATGGAACCCCAAGCTTACCTTGATTGGGTCCGTGCCATGGACCACTATTTTGTGTGGTTCGACATGAGCGAAGCCCTTAAAGTTAAATTTGCAACTATGAAATTAACGGGTAAAGCTCAACAGCATTGGACCAATCTTGAACATGCCCGCAGAGGCCGAGGCCTGGCACCCATAGCCACTTGGGAGGCCATGAAAGAGAAGCTCACTGAGAGGTATGTACCGTTGTCGTTCCACACCCGATTGTTAGATTCGTGGAACCAATTGTATCAAGGAAGTAAATCCACCCAAGAATACATTGATAAATTCGATGACTTCCTTATTCGGTGCAATGCGCTAGGAAAAGAGAGTGAAGAACAAACTCTCTCTAGGTTCAGAGCTGGACTACGAGCTGACCTTAGGAACGAGCTAATCTATAGAAACGTGGACTCAATAGCGGCAGCCTACGCCCTAGTCCTCGACATGGATTCACTTAAAGCTAGTTCTCATTCTAGGTCCAGCGACTCGAGAGATCATTCCTCTAGAATGACCTCTACTGACCCACCTAGACCTAAGCCTCCCTCTCAGCACCCCAACAAACCTTACCCTAACAAACCTAATTCAAATTTTAATTCACATAGAGATGAACATAAGGGTAAGAACACTGGAAGAGATTACAGTAAGATTGACCCTCTCACTAAGTGCTATAAGTGTAAGGGCTATGGTCATGTTGCTAGCAACTGTCCCAGTCCTAGTAGGATAAACATAGTAGAGGGTACCGCTGTCATTGCTGACGACTTAGACAATGAGTTTTCTTATGAGCCTATCGAAGGCGATGACTTCGGTGAAGAAGAGGATGACCAGTATCTCCACTATATTCGGTCTATCCAATCACCTCACTTGAATGTAGTTAGATGTGCTTTGTCCCAACCAAAAGAAGAAGATGATTGGAAGCGCACTGCTATATTCCACACCTTTACGACTATAGGTGGCAAAAATTGCAAGGTGATTGTTGACAGTGGGAGCTGCGTCAACGCTGTCTCTTCTGCGGTCTTAGCAAAGACCGGACTTAAGGCTGAACCCCATCCACGCCCATACAAGGTATCTTGGATTGATGCAACAGCACTCCAAGTAACACATCGATGCTTAGTCCCTGTGGACTTCAAAGCTTACAAAGAGGAAATTTGGTGCGATGTGCTTAAAATGGATGTGGGTCAAGTCATTTTAGGGAGACCTTGGTTATACGATCACGATGTGACTATATATGGTCGATCCAACCAATGTGTGTTCCAGCACGATGGACTAAAAATAAAGCTCATTCCCGTGAGGCCACGAACTAGTCCAGCTGAAACAACACCGGCTCCCTCGAGTAAGGGCAAGGAGGTAACGTATATGGGTGAAAAGGAACTTACAAATGAAATTGAAAAGGGGGCTACCATTCTTTTACTCACAGCGAGAGAAGTCCCTAAAGATCCTAAGTCACTCATCCCGCCCCAAGTTACTCCTGTCCTTCAGGAATTTGCAGATGTGTTTCCTGCTGACCTCCCCAACCAGTTGCCCCCATTGCGTGACATCCAACACGCTATTGATCTGGTTCCGGGAGCGAGTCTTCCCAACTTGCCACATTATCGGATGAATCCGACAGAGCATGCGGAGTTGAAACGGCAAGTTGATGAGTTATTGGCAAAGGGCTTCATCAGAGAAAGTTTAAGTCCTTGCGCTGTCCCTGCTCTATTGACGCCAAAGAAAGATGGAACTTGGCGTATGTGTGTGGACAGCCGTGCCATAAACAAGATCACGGTGAAATACCGTTTTCCCATTCCTCGTTTGGATGACATGTTGGACATGATGTCTGGTGCCACAATTTTTTCCAAGATTGATCTTAAGAGTGGCTACCACCAAATACGTGTTCGTCCTGGTGATGAGTGGAAGACCGCCTTCAAGACGAAGGATGGCCTGTACGAGTGAATGGTCAAGCCATTCGGAATGACAAATGCCCCGAGCACGTTTATGAGAATCATGACGCAAGTACTCCGTCCCTTTATGGGCAAGTTCCTTGTGGTGTACTTTGATGATATCCTCATTTACAGCCGATCCGTTGGGCAACATCTTGACCATTTGAGACAGGTCTGCGGTGTTTTGAGGAAGGAACAGCTTTATGCTAATCCTACCAAATGCACCTTCCTCTCCGATCAGACTATCTTTCTGGGATTTATTGTGTCTGCCAGAGGAGTATCTGCTGACCCAGAAAAGATACGAGCTATTACAGAGTGGCCTGAGCCCCGCAATATTCGTGATGTGCGGAGTTTTCACGGCCTTGCCACCTTTTATCGTCGGTTCGTGCGAGGATTTAGCACGATCATGGCTCCGATAACCGACTGTTTGAAGAAAGGTGAGTTTGTCTGGTCGAAAGAAGCCACGAATGCCTTCGAAGAGATCAAGAAGAGAATGACTCAGACACCTGTCATGAGGTTGCCTGATTTCACTAAAGTCTTCGAAGTAACATGTGATGCTTCTGGTATTGGTATAGGTGGAGTCCTCAGTCAAGAGAGTCATCCTGTTGCTTATTTCAGTGAGAAGCTGAATGAAGCAAGACAAAAATACTCCACCTATGACAAGGAGTTCTATGCGGTCATTCAGTCACTTCGCTATTGGCGACATTATCTCCTGCCGCAAGAATTCGTTATCTTCTCAGACCATGAGGCCTTAAGATTCCTTAATTCTCAACAAAAGTTAAATCCGAGACATGCTAGATGGGTAGAGTTCCTACAAGAATATTCATATACCATTAGGCATACAAAAGGGATTGATAATAAGGCCGCGGATGCGCTAAGTCGTTGTTACATGATCTTATCTGCTCTGCGCACCGAAATTATTGGTTTTGAGAGATTGAGAGATGAGTATGCCTCCTGCCCAGATTTTCACGAGATCTACACCTCTTTGAAGGAAGGCATAACTCGAGTGATAGATGATTATTTCTTGAAAGATGATTATCTCTTCTATCGCTCCAAACTGTGCATTCCTAGTACATCCTTACGAGAGTATCTTGTTTGGGAATTGCACGCTAGTGGCCTTGCTGGACATTTTGGGCATAGCAAGACCATTGATGCTGTGGAACATAGGTTTTACTGGCCGAAGCTAAAGAGAGACGTTGTGAGACTTGTTAACAGATGTCACACCTGTCAACTTGCCAAGCAACAAAAACAGAACACAGGCCTGTACACTCCCCTACCTGTTCCCAGCCGCCCTTGGGAAGACGTGAGTATGGATTTCGTGTTAGGCTTACCGAAGACACAAAAGAAACACGATTCCATTCTTGTCGTCGTGGACCGTTTTTCTAAAATGGCCCACTTCCTCCCGTGCTCGAAAACGTTTGATGCATCCCGCGTGGCTCAGATCTTCTTTGATAATATTGTGAAGCTACATGGGTTGCCAAAAACCATTGTGTCAGATAGGGATGTGAAATTCACGAGTTATTTTTGGAAGACCCTATGGCACAAGTTAGGTACAAAATTAAAGTTTTCGTCAGCATTCCACCCACAGACAGATGGACAGACTGAGGTTGTCAATCGGAGTCTTGGCAATCTCTTACGTACTCTTGTGGGAGAGAACTTGGGAACATGGGATTTGAAATTAACGGTTGCTGAATTTGCATATAACACATCTAGGAATAGAACCACTGGCATGAGTCCACACGAAGTTGTACACGGTTATCGTCCTAGGCAGCCTATAGATCTTGCCCCCATGTTAGAACATCACCGAGTCTCTGAGTCTGCATCTGCATTTGCATCCCGCATTCATGACTTACATAGAGAAATTTCCAAGAAAATTAATGAAAATAATTTTAACTACAAGTTAAGAGCTGATATTAGAAGGAAATTTAAAACTTTTAATGTGGGTGACGAAGTGATGGTTCGGATTCGTCCGGAACGGTTCCCAGCGGGATCCGTTAAGAAATTGAACGCACGTGCTGCAGGTCCATTTAAAATTCTTCATAAAATCAATGATAATGCCTATATTGTTGACCTCCCCGAAGGCTTTGGCATCAGTAAAACTTTCAATATTGAGGATTTAGTACCCTATGAAGGCCCAGAATTTAACCCTAGAAATCTTCTTATAGATGAGCCTACCCTGCAGCCTACTGGTGAGATTCCCCCATTACCTCCACTACCAGATACTACTTACCCATCGACAGAAGAGTTAGATAATATTTTAGATGATCAGATAATCTCTACTAGAGATGGTGGTATTCATAGATATTTGGTAAGTTGGAAAAACAAGCCGGAGTCGGAGAACACTTGGATAGATCGCGGAGAGCTCCAGCGCTTGGATCCAGACCTCTTGGAGCACTATGACAGGAGGACTGGTTTTGACTCGACTGGATCGAGCCTTCTCCCACCCGGGGAGAATGATGAGGACATCGGTTCTAGAAGATTTGGGCGTTTCTATCAGCGCAGGCATCGTCTTCATCAGCTGTTTTATTCAGTTTAGGACTTTTATTTTATTTCCATTTTTATGTAATCTTTTTGTAATTTTTAGATTCTGAGAATATTTTGGTGATGTGTTTCAAGATGTAATTGAGCCTATTTAAAGGCCCTGAGATGAATGAGAAAGGCATGCCATTATTGATCAAAAAAAACCTGTGTTGAGTTTGCTCTTCATTTTTTTCTCCTTTGTGTGATACAACTGAGAAACAAATTAGGGTTTGTGATAAATCCTAATCTAGTTTTAGAACTAGTGATTAGTTCTAAAGTTTATCCCCAATAAAAAAATTCCAAATACAAAACCCTAATATCCCAAATCACCAAACCCTAATCCCTACCATATACCCGCCGCCACCTTCACCATCTCTTCTCCTCCCCTCCCGTACCAAATCCAAATCCACAGAACCCATCCCCACTTCAATCCCGTCGACTGCTCCCTCACCACCACACGGCCTCCACCCCAGCGTCATCTCCCTCTCTCCTACCCAAAAACCCGCTGCCTCTCTCCCTTCGACCCCGCACCCCACCTTCGTCGCCATCGCTGCTCCCCATCATCGACCCCCTCTGCCTCTCCTTCTCTCCGACGACCCCCCCTTAATCCCCACACCATCTCACTTACAAACCCTAAGCCCCAAAACGACCAGCGCCAGCTCCTCGCCATCCTGTCGACGACCACGCCAGCTCCTCACCGTCGGTCAGATCGGCCAGCCAGTGGCTTCGTGCTGCCCCTGCTGTCTGCCATTACCATTGGCCGTTGTGCTTGCTGTTGCTGTTGGAAACTCGCTGCGTGCTATTTTGCCTAGTTGTTGATTGCTTCGTTGCTGCCTCTGCTCCCTGGTTGCCGTGATCTGAGTTGATGCCCAACTCCGAGATCTGCGTTGGTGTTCTTCCCATTCGGTAATATCTTTTCATTATTAAGTATTTGTGCTTTACTGCCTTATCATCTAGTTTATTATCTGATTTATCTGTCGACCACTAAATAATTGAGATTGAGTGATCCACATGCTAGATTAGAGTACAAATCGATATTGGATTTATTACTTGCTAACATATAGGAGTCTAATTATTGATTAAGGTTGAATTATTAACTGGAATTGTTAGCATAATTCAGTTCTTGAAAATCCATCAAACCCGTTAACTGTTTTAAATTTCTAACTTAGATCAGAACTTTCATGTTGGTAAAATTAACCCATTAAAATTCTTGGAAAATTCTCTATTTTAGGGTTGGTTTTACATCACCTGTGTTTGTACAATCCAATACATTCTTGGGAATCCTACAGTCATACACCAAATTCCTAGGATTGGGAAATGTGTTAATCCCCAACCATTCTTTTCCAACTTACCTTCAGCAATATTTTCCTATGATGGGAGGAGCAGGAAAGAAACTTGCTAACCATTTAGCATTCCGTTATGGGAAGAATACTAAATCTAAAACTCAAAGATGGAATCAAATTCCACGATTATGGGAATTTTTCCAATGGTAGCATATCATTCCCGTGAAATTCCAAAATAGGAGTGCTACCTGTAATACCCCTAGTATGCATGGTTAATAACATTTGTTTTTCTTTTATTTAAAATAAAAATATACATATACATTGTTTTATATATATATATATATATATATGCATTGACATTGTTATTTTTTTTATCATACACTACACTATTATTTCTATGTTTGTATGGTTAATTTTTTTAAAAGCCTAATATGTTTTTTTAAAAAGGGCCCAACATTTCTTTCTTAAAGCCCAACTCAACATGGTTATCTATAGGTTAGGTATAAATAAATAAAGCTTGAGAGGTTAAGTGTAAAAAGGTGAGGACACCTAAGTATTTCCTACACACTTTCATACACTTCCACACTCCACTATCTCTCTCTTTTTCTCTCTTTGCAGCCGGCAGCAACAACAACTCTTTTTCCCCTTTTCTCTCTATATATATGTGCTATTGCCTACTTCTACTACCTACTACTGTTGTTTAATACTGCTTCTGCTACTACTACTACCTACTACTACTACTACCTACTACTACCTCACTACTACTACTACTATTACTGCTGTTCACTACTACTTCTACTGCTGTTTACTACTACTACTACTTCTGCTGTTTACTCCTACTACTACTTCTACTGCTGACTATTACTACTACTACTGGCTGCTATTACTACTACTACCCCTACTGCTTACTACTGCTTACTACTACTTCTACCACTACTACTGCTGACTATTACTACTACTACTGCCTGCTATTACTACTACTACCCCTACTGCTTACTACTACTTCTACTACCTTACTACTACTACTATTGGAGCAAGAAGACTAAAGGTGCAAGGAGGAGAAGATAGCAACTTGAAGCAACCAATAGATTGAAGCTTACAAACAATCAAAGTGGGTATTCTTCATACATCATGTATTATTATTTTTCTTTATATATTTATCTTTATATATGGAATGAATGATTGATGTTTGCTAGACATTATAGTGGGTGTTCTCCTTTCTTACTCATGAATGTTATGAAATTATATGTATGAAAATGCTAGTGAATAAATAAAGATTTAACCTTTGTGTTAAGGATGATAGAAAGTGTGAAAGATGAATCTTTTATGCATGATTATAAATAAAAAGCATGTCATTAGCAAGTTAGTATCTTGATTAGTAAAATTTTACATTCATAGTAACCTACTAGCATTATACTAAAAATGTTAGTAAGCTTGGTTGAAATGTTAGTAAGCCTAATATGTGTTAGTAAGCTCCAATGTGTAGTTGAGAACTATATAAGAATTTTCTCGTGTAAGTAGTGATCATGTTAGTAAGTTAGTAAGTTAAATAGGTTAGTAATGATAGTAAAGTATATTGTAGTAAAGTAAAGAACTATTGGTAGTATAGAAGAGATTGTAGGCATGAATGTGGTGATTGATAGAATACCGTATGCATGTGTATGTGGGTATGCATACTTGAATATTTACATATGGTAGTGTTTTGTGCACATTGAGTGCACTAGTGTGGTGCATGTTGGGCCGACCTCTAGCATAATTTGAAAGCTAAGTTGAACCCAAATTAAATCTAGACGAGACTTGTATTCAACTAGGATGGATTCACTTAGAACCCAGTTAGTGAATTAAGTTAAATTAGTTCTGTGAACTTGCTGAAGGATGAAAGTGGAAACTAGGAACACAATTCAATTAACTTAGAAAATAGAAGTTGTGATAATAAAGCAATTAGAATCGGTTAAGTTAGTGAATTAGGAAATTAATTTAGGATGATTGGTAAAGACAGACACTAGTTGGGCGTGTACTCACCTGTCAAGGTGACACGTGCGGCGTCATCTCGATTGTTAATTTCTGGAATTTAGTGTAAGAACAGGATGTAGACGTAAGTCACAAGTCTTGTCAGAACTTAGGAAATTGACTCTTAAGTTTTCGTCTATGTTTTGGGTTATCGATACGAACAAAGAGCAAGAGTGTAACTCTAAGTCTCTTGGCGGAGTAGGGGTAGCCCTATTGATTCACCTTATGTTCATGATAACTTTGGTAAGAGCAGGAGTGGGAAGGACCATGATTCCGACAGAGATGATGATCACTAGCCTGACCAAAAATGGAAAGGGACCACGATCCTGTCGGAGTAGAGAAGGACCATGATCTAAACGAACAAAGTGATCACTGCCGTTCGGAGTGGAGAAGGACCACAATCCGACTGCAGGAATGGGAATGGACCGCATGTACTGCAGACTATACCAATTACTAGATAAATATCAGAAACAAAAAAGAGTACAAGAGTAGGATGCATGACGAGAGATTGAACCCTATCATCTGGAGAATACGAACTCGATTTGGAAAGTATGTAGTATGGGATGCATACGTTTCCAAATCAAGTTTGCATTAGATTAAGAGCATGGTGTGCATATGAGTTGTGCATTAGAATCTAAATCATGGCATACACCGACACTTGTAGTTTAACTTTCACATTTTTCTTCTGCATCAAATATTGATTGTTGAGGATTTTGGAGATTTCGGGTTTCATCCGCATTGCATCAGTTGTATTCAACTGACGTGCTGACAGTTTGCTCATTACAGGATTGCTGATCGTGGAGCAGGGAACTCGAACTGCGGAAAGCATCCAAATGGAAGATATAGTTTTCTTCTGTAATGTAAGTTTCTAATTTCCTGTGATTTCTGTGTTGTGTACTCATTGACGTAAAGATTCTGGGTAAGTGACACGAGCTTCCAGTGTGTGGAACTCGGGGCCCTACACTACCAAACAGTGGAATCTGGCTGAGAATCTAGAGTACCATTCACATTACCGTGTAGTAGAAGCTACCAAACAGTTACACAGGAAATAAAACTACATATTAAAAACAAAAAAACGTGTATGACCCACATTAGATACACCTTTAACTAGCATCTAAGATTCTTTCAACCCTATCTCCCTCATTCTTTACGTCAACTACCCACTCACCACCAAGGTTTTTAAAAGCGTAAAACGTCCGCAAGCGCTCACGTTTATTGCTTTTTGCACTAAAGCGTGATTTAGCACTCCACCTCTTAAAAATATTTGATTTTTATTTTAAAATTTTTAATTTTTAGGATAATTCTTAAAATGCATGAACATTATAGTAGGTAATAGAAAATGTAGAAAATGGTAGAAAATAATGTGCAATGAAGAATAAATGCTACAAAAAGCCGTCATTTCCTCCCATTCATCTAACCCAGCACCTTAAATGTTATCTCCCGCTACATTACATTCTACCTACTCAGGTAAGAACTAAGAACATAAAAAGCATCCAACTCTCCCAAGTTCAAAACTATCTTCAATCTAATCATACACCGCTCCCCTATCGGACAATTCATTCACCACCATTACTTCGCAAAGAACGGATAAAAATCAACAATTAATACCATCCACATTCACCTAACTCAAACAGAAAAACGTGATGAAGTCATTTACCTAAGCTCTAATTATCCACTAACAATATAATCAACAAAATGGTCAACCCAATCATCATTATTGCACATCTAAAATAGCATTCAAAAAACAATATTTGGTCTTTCTGGGATCTGGGTCACCGTCGATGAAATCAAATCAAATCAAAATGGGTCGAAAATAAATCAAAAACCCACCAACAACCCATCGACCAATCGTTCCAATATGTGGATCGGCTCAATTGCATTTTGTTCCAAACAAGATGCAAACAAAGCACGAATCTTGAGGGAAAGAGAGAGAGAGAGAGAGAGAGAGAGAGAGAGAGAGAGAGGGAGGGATATCTTACAGGTGAGAGGGTGAGGTGGGGTACCTCGTCGGAGAACGGCGAGCGGCAGTGGTGGTGGATCTCGATATTTAGGAAGGTCCGTCGATTTTGGAGAGACAGAGAGAGAAAGCGATAGATTTGCTGTGGTTCCGAGCAACTTTTTTTTTTTAATATATCAATTTATTGGACCCTGTCAAATCAGTAGTGTTTGAGAAGCACGCGCAATGCAGGTTATGTAAGAGTTATCTACTATTAGTATGGAGGCTATTTGAGGTGCAGCGAGTCGGACGATATAAATCCAGTTGCAGATCCACTAAAATTTCGTAGAATACAAATTGAAGTCGATCCAGCTAGTTAAAATGAATTTTTTACCAAACTATCCCACTTTTTATAAGTATGTACGAAATTATCCATGTTTGAAAAGTTAATACCAAAACATCCCTGTCGTTAACGGGGTTAACGGCCTTGATAATAATAGGCACGTTAACTGAGTTAACATGTCTATACTTAGTAATTTTTATGTACAAAATATTTCTGTATGTTTGTTTGTGAAGATATGCATACACGTTAACTCAGTTAACGGCCTTGGTAAAACAAGGTACGTTAACTGAGTTAACGTGTCTATACTTAGTGATTTTTTATGTACAAAACATTCTTATCTGTTTGTTTGTGAAGATAGGCATACACGTTAACTCAGTTAATGGCCTTGGTAAAACAAGGCACGTTAACTGAGTTAACGTGTGTGAGTATCTCCAATTTTCAGAAATTTTCAACTTTCTGGAAACTTGAAATCTTCACACTCGTTAACTCATTTAATGGCCATGGTAATAATAGGCATGTTAATTGAGTTAACGTGTCTATACTTAGTGATTTTTTACCCACACCCCTCTTTGAGGTAGTGCCCTATACTGTCCCAACTACAAACGTTAAACGCGAATGGTTTAAATACTACCGCTAACGGGATTAACGAGTCTATATTGGATGAGTTTTTCTGCAAATCCCCGCTCAAGAGGAAAAGTTGTATCCCCATCAGCACGTTAACGTGGTTAACGCTAGGGAAACTACTAGACTCGTTAACCCCGTTAACGACAGGAATGTTTTGGTATTAAATTTTAAAACAGGGATAGTTTCGTACATACTTACAAAAAGTGGGATAGTTTGGTAAAAAGTTTAGTTAAAATTTTGTTTGTATACTTGTTTTATGTATGTATGCTGCGTCTTTATTTACTATACTAGGTTTGCTCGTTGACACGTGCCTACGGCACGTCTTTGGAACGGTGCACCTTATTTGGTCATATAAAATAGTTTTGGAGGTCCAGCAAATTAATTGAAGTAGGAAACATAAAGCAAAAAACATATTATATTATTATTTTTTGAATTATTTTTAAGTTTTTAAATTTTAATTTTTTTAGTTTTTTTATTTTATAAAATTTTTAAAATTTTTATTTTCTTAATCATTTGAATAGAATAGGGATGGAGAGAGAGAGAGAGAGAAATAAAAAAATATAGGAGTTGTTTTGGGTGGGGAATTTGAATTTGAGTTTTGGGGGGAACTTTTGGAGGGAAAATATGTTTTGTAAGGTTAGATCTGGGTCTTTGATTTTTGGGGAAATTGAAGGAGAGCCACTTGATAGCTTTCTTTGTGTTTATTATATAGATAATGATTGCATTAGTATGCATAAAGAGAATATAAAAAAAGGTGTTAAATTTTATTCATTTAAAGAGAGATGATGTTGTTCGCCCGGACGTTCTGCAGACACAAATGTCGATCCAATTTGAATCTCGTCCCGTGTGCGGACACAAACGGTTAAAATAAATTTCTCTCTTGGGTCAGTGATAAAGTTCTACACTTCATTGAGTTCAGGAGTGTAATGTGGTGCTGCAAATCAGTTTTAAGGACATTGCGTGACACACACAACTCGGTTTGATTTTTAATTTTGCTTACTTAATTTTCTCTATATAATTTTTGTACCATTTTTAACCTCCTCTTCTTATTTCTTTGTATTTGTGCCTTTCAATCAAAGCATTTTCTTGCAAACTTGTTTAATAGGAGCCACATAGATAATGGGTCAAATTGCGGAGCTTGCAAGATTGGGATTGAACAAGGATACAAAGTGGGAATGAAATATGCAAAGTTGTTCTCTAATGTCGTACTTCACACATCCATGAGCATCCACTGTTATAGGTAGATTGCACTGACGAGCGTGCACACACACTTTTGCAGTAAAGAATATTCTTAGCATTCTTCATTTGATCATACACGTATTTTCCATCTCTATTATTTCATACCAAAGTATAATATGTAATCAGGCCGACCCCCACCTTGAGGCCGGTGAGGCGGTCGCCTCATGCCGCCGAGTTTTTTGCAATTGTAGAGGCTCTCAAATTTGTATTTCTGTCACGCCCCGCTTCCCACTATACGGAAATACAGGCACGCAACTGAGGCCCAGCGAATGATATACATCATCCATAAGCTGTACAATTATAAGCTCAACAAGATCTTTATAACACATTCACGCAGACAAATATAATAATCACATGAGCTGAAAATAGAATAACCATCATTTGGATAATACATCAACATCGGGTCAAGATGCCCAGGAGTACAAGGTGCCAGAATTAAAATAATATGATAAGCAGTTCGCTATAACAACTAGATAAAATAGCGACTGAAAAAAAACAACATGAAGTAGTAAGGAAGCAGCAACGATCGTCTACAGAGTCTGCTCGTCGGATCCATCAGTACCTGTATAATTATTAACTCAAAGAAAAATAGAAAAGTTCCCGTTAGAGCAAGTTTCGGGCAGCAAGTAGCAACAAGCATAAAAAGGGGGTAATATAACAAGATATAACATGGAAGAAACAAGAACTAGAAGTACAAATACAATATAAAAGGAAGCAAGGAACTGGGACAATATGATCATGTAAGTAATAACTGTAATTAGTGTATTCAAGACTTCATGGTATAAGCAATTGATAATCTAGGCTCAGTTAATCAATAATCATGTAATCAAGGGTCGTGAGTCATGTAATCAAGGATCGAGAATTATGTAATCAAGAATCATGTAATCAAGAATCATGCTTAGTGAAGATCTCGGGTTTATCTGTTTTATTAACTTATCTAATGCACACAATCCTGTGTCCCATACCACAAGTTCGGTGCATATCAATCATGTGACGTTTAGACTTAAGTAGTGAATTCTATAGGATTATGTACTCGGGTCTTCCAGTAATAGTATCAAGATATGTAATCATGAATCATGTAATCGAGAATTATGTAATCAAGAATTGTGTAATCAAGAATCAAGAATTTTCGGGAAACACGGGCCCCCTTCCGAGTATACTCCCCTATATTGTCCACTATTAAGCCGTACCCTTATAACCCCAGCTTGTTATTCTTTTATAATTAATTATGAACATGCAGTTGGTACGACTAGTGAAACAGTGTAATCAAATAGTTTAGTCAAGGAAAATATCAAGGACAGTAATCATGGACATGAGACGTAAAACGAGTACATATATCGATAGTAGTTATTATAAATTATCAAGTGGTATAAAATGCATTCTATCAACCTATTATATCTATACAAGTTATTATTACAAGAACAATAATACACTCAGTTCATTAAATATGAAAAGTAACGGGTTTATATGCACAAATGTATAAATGAATTTTTAGACAACTTGACATATTTGCATTCAAATTCACTTTCCCGTTGTTACAGAAAAGCAAATCCGATTCCGTCAGAGATTCTAGAAAGTAGACTCTCTTTTGGTTCCAACGCATATTCACACGATACATTCTAAAGATAGTAGCTATGCGTACAAATTCATTCTTCGCTGGTTTCGATGTTTCGCGCGTATTCTGGAAATTCGGAGTCACAATACTAAAACTGCGATATCTCACAATCTATACATCGGATTGAGAAACTGTAGGATGTTTCGGATATCTAGACTCGAAGGGCTACGATTTTCATGTATAAAATTTTTCGATCCAGTGTCGGGAACATGGTCAAAATCTCAGTACGAGAGACCGGTTAGTGATCCCGTGCAGGTTCAGAAATTCACAATATGACAGTACTAAAATTGCGATATCTCACAATCTATACATCCGATTGAGAAACCGTCAGATGTTTTAGATTCGGGACTCGATGGGCTACGATTTCCATGTATAAAATATTCAATCCAGTATTGGGAACATGATCGAATTCTTAGTGCAAGGTCAAGAAATTTTAGAGATAGTAAGGTTGAATATTCGATATTCGATAACACGATTCGAAATGTGTTAACGGTTCACTCTTGAATTGATATAGCATGAAACAAGTGACTAGAAAAGAGTTTGACAATAAAATATAATGATAACTAGACTACTTGCCACGAGTCAAAGGAAAATGCTTGTACGAGAACAAAAATAGTGTACAAGGTACTTGCCTTATAACGTGACGATTTCGGTGGTGGTGTTAACCACGGAAAGAAGAAGCGACGTCGGTAACGGACGGCGGCACAACGGCTGTAAGAATGGCGGCAAGACGGTAGCTAGCGAGCAACGGTAGCAACGGTGAGCGACGACAACAACAAGGTGGCGCGGCGTCGGGTTGTTTTTCGGGGTTCACGGGATCGTAGAAGCGGAGTCGTTGGCTCGAAGGTGGAAGGTAATTGCTTGAGCTCTCGGGTGTGAAGAAGGCAGAGGAATAGAAGAAGGGAAAATGAAGAATGTAGATAAGAGAAGAGAAAGACGTAGGAGCTCTGCATGTGTGTGTGTGTATATATATAGAAAGGAAGGGATAGGAGGGGTGTAGAAAAATCAAAGGAGGGGTGTAGAAAAATCAAAGGATGTGTGGAAAAATGAGAGTTAGGCGTAGAAGGAGAAAATGAGGGGGGGGGAGGGTTGGCGTATGCAGAAATGGTGAAGTAGAGAGGGAGAAAATAAGGTGTAGGGTTAGGCAGGATTAGGATTATGATTAGGATTAGGATTAATCGGGGTTTAAAATTTGTATTTAAACTCCGATCGAAAAATTCACAAAATTATAGAATTGATCAGAAAAATATTATGGCTTTAGATAAAGAGTCCAAAAAGAAAAATAAAACTTCTGAAAATTGAAGTAAAAAAAAAATTCACGTAATAAAATACGTACAACTGGAATAGGGAGTTACAATCCTACCCACCTTACAAAAAATTTCGTTCTCGAAATTTATTCAGGCGAGATATAGAATAGAAAAACAAGACACCTACTCGAAGATATGGGGGTACTTCTTCTGGATTTCTTCCTCGAGCTCCCATGCCGACTCTCCTGGCGAGTGAGGATTCCAAGAGACTCTTACAAGCTTATGACTTTATTCTTCAGTACTTTCTCACGCCTGTCCAAGATAGAAATTGGTTGAGCTTCACATGATAAGTCTGGACGTACAGATAACTCTGAGTAGTCGACGATATGGTTGACATCTCTGATGTACTTCCTGAGTTGGGAAACATGGAATACGTCATGAACTCCTGATAACACCGGTGGTAGCGCGAGCCTGTAAGCGACCTTGCCCACTCGTTCCACAATAACGAATGGGCCGATGAATCGGGGACTAAGCTTTCCTCCGCCTCTGAAACGGATGATGCCCCTTGATGGTGATACTTTGAGGAACACATGATCACCTGCCTCAAACTCCAAGGGTCTGCGGTGAGTGTCCGCCCATTTCCTTTGCCTGTCTTGAGCTGCCCTCAGGTGTTTCCTGATCTGAGACACTGCGTCCACTGACTTCGTAATCAACTCTGGTCCCAAAAGTTTCCTTTCGCCGATGTCATCCCAACAGACTGGTGATCTACACTTACGACCGTAGAGTGCCTCAAATGGTGCCGCCTTGAGGGTTGCCTGGTAACTGTTATTGTACGAGAATTCAACTAAGTGCAGATGATCTTCCCAAGAACCTCCAAATTGAAGAACACAAGACCGCAACATGTCTTCCAGAGTCTGAATCGTCCTTTCAGACTGTCCATCCGTCTGAGGGTGGAATGCTGTACTATAATTCAACATGCTTCCCAAACTTCTCTGAAGGCTCTCCCAAAATTGGGACCTGAACCTCGTATCTCTATCCGACACAATACTGATGGGAACTCCATGAAACCGTACAATCTCCTGTATGTACTTCTCGGCTAGACTTTCTGTGGACTGACCCACTCTGAAAGGTATAAAGTGGGCGCTCTTCGTCAAACGATCAACGATCACCCAAATGGCATTATGACCCTTGGGACTCCTCGGAAGCGCCGTCATGAAGTCCATGGTGATATTCTCCCATTTCCACTCCGGGATTGGAAGAGGCTGCAATAGTCCAGCAGTCCTTTGATGCTCTGCTTTCACTTGCTGGCAAATCAGACACTGTGATACAAACTTCGCCACTGCTCTCTTCATGCCGTGCCACCAAAAATGTTCCCTCAGATCTCTATACATCTTTGTGCCTCCAGGATGAATGGAATAGGGTGAATGGTGGGCTTCTGCGAGCAATTCTTGTCTGACTTCTCCCTTAGGTACACACAATCGTGCTCCGAAGCGAAGTGATCCATCTGCATGAATAATCAAGTCGGTTCTCGAGCCTGCCTCGACTTGACTTCTGAACTTCTGCAACTGATCATCACTTACTTGGGCTTCTTTGATCTGCTCCACCAATGAAGACTGCAACTGTAACATCATAAACTTTTGTGTTGAACCTAGAAAAATCACTTCCAAGTTCAGTCTCCTCATTTCTTCCAATAATATCTTCTGCTCAGTGAGAAACATAGCTACTGGTCTCCTACTCAGGGCATCTGGTACCGTGTTCACTTTACCCGGGTGATATTGTAGGTTGATGTCATAGTCTGCCATGAATTCCAGCCATCTCCTCTGTCTCATGTTTAACTCCTTCTGCGTGAATACATACTCGAGGCTCTTATGGTCAGTGAAGATTTCAACTCTATCACCGAGCAAGTAGTGCCTCCATAGCTTCAAAGCAAAAATCACATATGCGAGCTCTAGATCATGAGTAGGGTAGTTCTGCTCGTGAGGCCTCAATTGTCTGGATGCGTGATGTGGCTAAAATTGGAGTTAAATCGGGACCGTCCAGATCGAGCACGAATCTTGAAGCACGGGGGTAAAAAGGTAATTTCACATACAGATGGATCCAAAACGGGTATTGGGTCTCCTTCTTACGAAACCAATCGCCCGCGAATAAATCCACTCCAACTGGGCGCGGGTTCCGACCCGATACAAGCCCAGTCCACCAAGGGAGACTCAGGCCACTGATTTGATTAGATCAAATCAATAAGCTTGATTTGCTCTCACCAGGGAATCAAGGCCTACTTTCCTATAACAGAATAGGAGGATTTCGCTCCTAAAAGTTAGGCAGGAAATCAGGCCCCAGATCATTCCAAAGGCGACTATAAATACAGCCCCTCTATCACCAAGACGAGGTTAATCACTTTTTCACCACTTAAGCTCTTTCTTAATCTTTTACTGATTACTGACAAGAGCGTCGGAGGGTGCGTCGCCGGAATCAACCCCGGTGTCTCGCACTTCCCTGCAGGTTGCGGCAGGAGCAAGCGGGCCGAGTCAGCTGTTCAGGTTTTCCTCGGATCCACAAATTCTATCTGTTTACCCCCCACACCGAAATCAGCGGTAACAGATTGGCGCCGTCTGTGGGAAACCCACACGAACAGTCTCAGTCCATTCTCCGCCGTCCTCTACAGCCATGCCGCCGAAGAAGAACAGATCCAGAGGGTCGAACCGTGGGGGCAACCCCACCGACCCGGCGAATGAAGCTCCGGTCAACCCTATCCTTCAGTCCAACCTCCCTCCGCTGACCCAGCAGGTCCCGCCTCCTCCTCCTCAGCAGCAGCCCAACAACGGTCCGTCCGGTCCTAATGGTCGGAAGGAGAAGCAGCCTGCCAATCCGTGCCACGTCTCGGTCCACAATGGGTCCTCGGACTCGATGGCTTCCCATCACCCCGACCTCCGCATCACGCTCCAAAACCGCCATAAGGACGACGACCTCCGTACTCATCTTGACGAGAGGCGGGCCCGAGAGGGAGCCTCCCGCCAGCGTCAAGGTGAGCGGTCGCCACGTCGTCGGGACGGCAGAAGGTCCCCGGAACGCAGAGGCCGAGCGGCATCCCCTGAGCGCCGAAGGAGGAGGTCCCGGTCCCCCAGGGATCGGCGCCATCCGAGGGACCGAGATATGCCCATCAGCCGAGCCGAGTTCCTCCAGTTTCAAGAGACCGTTCTGCAGGCCCTCAATCTCCGACAAAACGGCCAGAATGCTCAGAGGGTTCCGACGCCGCCCAGGGATCCCAGTCCCCGGCGCCGAACCCGGAGTCCTTCCCCGGCTCCCAGCCGACAGCAACGGCAGCAGAGTCCTCGGCGCTCCCTGGAGTACCGGCACCGCAGTCCACACTCCCCTTCCTACGGAGAGGAGTCCGAAGGGTCGTACGACTACCAGCGGAGGGACGACGCCCTCATCCGCCGTATCCATGAGGTGGAGAGGCGCATCGGCCGCATGGACAGGGAGGAAGAGTCCCGAGCCGGAACCTTCCGTCCCAGCCGACCCCCCTTCTCTCGGTCGATCATGGAGGCCCATATACCGAGGAGCTTCAAACCGCCACAGTTTGAAACATACTCTGGGGAGTCCGACCCAGTCGACCACGTCGAGAGCTTCAAAACCCTGATGCTGATCCATCAAGCCTCCGACGCAGTGCTCTGCAGGACCTTCCCTGCCACCCTGCGGGGGTCGGCTCGGGAATGGTATTCGAGGCTCGCCCCCTCGTCCATCTTCTCATTCGAACAGTTTGAGACACTGTTCATTACTCACTTCGTGAGTAGCCGACGAGCCGAGAAGACGAGCCTTTCCTTGCTGAACCTGTAACGCCCCGAATCCCAATTTACTGAATTCGAGATGTTCTTCAGGATCTTTTCACTTTCTTCACATACAATTTTACAAGGAAATTTAAAACTTTTCTTTTACATCAAGGTTTACAACATATTACATTTGAATTTACACAGCGGAAGCAAAATATACAATATTTACATAAATGAACAACGACATAATGAACTCTTTGTGCATCCATTCCTCTTATATGTACTTATCCTGCATAAAACACTGTGGGTACGTCAGTTTATTCAACCGACGATAATTATACATGGCCATCCTCTCTATGCCAGAAACAGTATAATGAATCTCATTTCTTACAAATCACAAACTGGTTCAACATAAGCATGCAAAATAAGGGGGAACTTTTAATGATGTCGTGTCGTGATAGTGCACTTAAATCCTTAATGCAATTTACTTAATTAATCATGACACTAATGCACACTTGTTCGAATTCTATGCATCCCATACTACATAGGTTCGAGTGCAAGCCCCCTTAAACGATCTTCATTTTTGTAGGGTTCAATCCCCCGCCATGACTTATTCTACTTCTGTAATTCCAATGAGTATCCTAGATGAATCTATGAGTACAAGCATGTATCCTGGCCCCTGGAGTAGAATTTCGCGCCATGTCTTGACTCGTCAAGCATGCATTCTGCGACAATTCAGCCTCCTCCCTGAACACACTCCTCTTGCAGTCACCAAAACATCCCACAAGCGTGACTAGAGTCCGATCATTACTGAGTTGTGCCCGCGCCATGTCTTGACTCGTCAAGCATGCATTCTGCGGCTCACACACCCGCACCGTACCCTAGCTCTCATACTCATGTTTTTCTCTCATCTTCATCACCTCCACACTATGTATTAATTTAATTAGAATCATGAATGAAAATCAATCTCTAGAGTTAGCCTCTCCATCATCCGGACTTATCATTTCATTTCACTTGACCAACCTGGTCTAATTCTCAATATCATTTTATTCACTGCCGGGGAGACTTAGCTACTCTTCCGTTCAATTTCACATTCACAATATCCAACTGAGCATCATCAGTTCATCATTCATTTTTGAGTCTCACAGACTTTTCTCATCATGATTTCACGTTTCATAATTTCATTTAATCTTCCATTTCTCATCTATGATTCATTTACACCATTCATGCAACCACAAGCAGAATCCATTAACTTTAATTATACAGTTCACAATTACCAACAACAAAATAACATGAATTCAAATATGTCGAAGTCCTTTCTGTACAGTCGACTTGGAAGAACACCAGTCGACTTATACAGTCATATACAGGGTTATCAAAGGCTCGGGATAGTCGACTGTGTACACTACCAGTCGCCTGTCCCGCAACTTTCAAGTTCACAATATTAGTCACACAACAGTCGACTGTTCACACCTCAGTCTTCTGTCTTAGCAATTTTATCAGCATAATTCTAGGTCCAGATCAGTCGACTTGCTACACGCAATCGGTCGACTGGACAGATCTAATTTCAATAGATCATTTACAGTTCTTACGTGCATTCCATCATGATGTCAACTAACAGTACACAAAAGTTCATGTTTCACAGACAAGGTCTCTTATCATTCAGTAACACTTACGACATGGATCATCAGATTACTACCATGTCCCTTCCGTTAAGGAAAATACTTTAAACATGCATTCACATATGCCCATAATGTCTTAAAATAATAAAGATGTAAATCCCAAGTCATCAAACTGGGCCTACACGATGAAAATATATCAGTTTATGAAACTACCCAACAATCAGTCAGATTTGAGGTACCAGTCGACTTAACACACTATCAGTCGACTGCTACGCCAATTCCAAAATTATTAATTACCATGAGCTCTTTTTATTCATTTACCTTCCCTCCAGCATATGTGTCATAGGGAAACCATGCAATTAGTATTCATACCATCATGTTCATTTATACACACGTTTATCATTGCAATCATGCGAATTAATGTCTCGTACCAGTCGACTGGCTCACATGGCAGCCGACTGTACCGACAGCCTCGTTTCAATATTAATAGCAAGTTCAAGCAATTTCTATTGCATTTAAATCACTTTTGTAACATGGTATCCAACATGATAATTATAGTATTACTCCTACGTTAGAAGTCCTGAGAAACACCCACCTTTTATGAAGAAAAATAACGAAATCCCGCAAGACCTTCAATATAGCGCAGCACTTCTTGTTCCTTTGCTCCACTCCGACTCCTCAGCAATGCGGCTTGCCTCCACAGGAAACTCCCACACAACTCTCAGATACTCTCACGATCTCAGGAGTTTTAAGTGTAAAAGAGATAGGGAAAGTAGGGGGGGTATTTATACTAGAAGACCAATAAGATGAAGGGTTGAGATCTATTAGGGAGTTGGAGGTTTAAGGGCTGAGATTGATTTGGGGGTTACAAAAACTACCCACAACTCAGGGTAACTACCCATGATCTAGCCTACTCTCTCCCAAAACCGGCCAAAGAGTTGTGCCTAATACACGTATACATTGAGTGCACGTGTACACACAACCACACCCTACAAATAGCATATTTAATACCCGGGATAAAATAGAGCAAGAAAAATGTTACATTACAAGTTGTGAAAAAAATAATAAGAGAGTTTACAATCCATGGGCTTAAAACCAAATTGGGCCAAAATAAATTTTATTAAAAGAAAAAATAGACAAATTAACATTGGGCTTTAAAGCAAGTAATTTATAGGGAAAAATATAATTTATACATCATGGAGTAATAGCCACGTGCTACACAAGCATACTAAAAAGGGAATTAATCTTTATATATTAAGAAAATCGGGGTATTACAGAACCTGCGGCAGGAGAAGCAAGAAAAGTTACGGGACTATGTGAAAAGATTTACCGCGGAAGTCAGGTCAATCGCTTCCTTGGACCAGTCCGTGGCTACCGTGGCGTTCCAGTCGAACGTCCTTAACGCCAACCTCCGATCATCCCTGGCCAAGAAGCCCCCGCATGACTTCGCCGACCTCCTCCTGAGGTGCGAGAAATACATCCGGGCGGAGGAGGCCGAAGCCCTTCCGAGCTTCGGGGGCACCGCCGCGGGGTCGAAGAGGAAAGCGACGGGAGAAGAAGGGTCCAAGAAAGCTCAGAAGGACATGGGCGGTCAGCGCCGCCCTCCCCCCAGGTTCGAGAAGTTCACTCCCCTCACCACTAATGTCTCTACTATCCTCATGGAGGTAGAGAAGGAGGGAATCATCCCTCCGGCCCCGAGGATGCACACTCAGGCGAAGAGGAGGAACAAAGATAAGTGGTGTCGTTACCACCGAGACCATGGGCACGACACAAATGACTGCCGAGCTCTGAGAGATGAGATCGAAGCACTCATTCAGAGGGGGCAGTTGGCCAAGTTCGTGAAAGTAACGAGCGAACAGATCGGAGCTCACCTCCCCCTCGGGGGGCTAACAAGCGCTCCGAGCGGCGCGAGGAGACACCCGAGTTCGAAGAAGAACGGGTTTTGCACCTGATCCACGGAGGCCCGATGGGGGGCTCCTCTAATTCCTCCCGAAAGGCCTTCGTCCGGGAAGTCAACTCGGTCCACAGTGCCCCTCCCCCGAAGGGTCTCGGCGTCCCTGTGTCATTCTCCGATGCCGACCTTGAAGGAGTCCGAACCCCCCATTGCGATGCCCTCGTCATCGACCTCCGCATGGCCAATTTCAAGGTGCAAAGGATTTTGGTGGACAATGGGAGTTCGGTCAACATCCTATTCCTCTCGGCCTTTCAAGGCCTGCAGCTGTCCCGGGACCGTCTCAAGCCGGCCGGCTATACTCTCCACGGGTTCACGGGGGTCCCGGTAACCGTCGAAGGGGTGATAACCCTAAACGTTACTGCGGGAAGCACCCCTACTACCCGGACCGAGCCGATGGACTTCATGGTCGTCGACGTCCCGGCAGCATACAATGTCATCCTGGGCTGTTCCGGCCTAGCCGCTCTTGAGGCTGTCCCCTCGGCATACCACTTGAAGATGAAATTCCCCACTCGCTCGGGAGTAGGGGAAGTCAGGGGAAGCCAGGAAACAGCTCGGAAGTGCTACATGACTTCCACCGGGGGACCAGTGCTCTCGCTCGAGACACTAGAGATCCCCGAGCCGAAGGCCCGTCCAACGTCCGAGCCGGCGGACGAGCTAGAAGAAGTACTCTTCTCCGACGAGGATCCGAGCCGAAAATTCCTCGTCAGCAAGTCCTTGCCGACCGTGCTGTTCTCCGACTTGGTGAGGTGCATCCGGGATAACCGCGACCTATTTGCTTGGTCGGCCGCGGATATGCCCGGTATCTCCGAGGACTTGCTCGTCCACCACCTAAGCGTCGAACCGGGATGCAAACCGGTTCAGCAGAAGAGGCGAAAGTTCGCTCCCGAGCGACAGCAAGCAATCAAGGAGGAAGTGGATAAGCTGCTGAAGGCCAAGTTCATCCAGGAGGTGAATTATCCCGAGTGGCTGTCGAATGTTGTAATGGTCAAGAAGTCCAATGGCTCGTGGAGGATATGCATCGACTTCACCGACCTCAACAAAGCGTGTCCGAAGGATCCCTTCCCTCTCCCGAACATCGACACCCTAATCGACGCCACCTCGGGCCATGAGCTCCTCAGCTTCATGGATGCCTTCTCGGGGTACAATCAAATCCGGATGTTCCCTCCGGACATCCCGAAGACCTCCTTCGTCACCGACCAAGGCCTCTACTGCTACCGAGTAATGCCCTTCGGTTTGAAGAACGCAGGCGCCACCTACCAGCGCCTCGTCAACAAGGGTTTTCAGCATCAGATCGGCCGAAACATGGAGGTGTACGTTGATGACATGCTCGTCAAGAGCATCCGCGGCACCGACCATGTAGCCGACCTCCAGGAGGCTTTCGGTGTGTTGAGGAAGTACAACATGCGGCTAAACCCGAACAAGTGTGCGTTCGGAGTCTCCTCTGGCAAGTTCCTCGGTTTCATGGTGAGCCAGCGGGGAATTGAAGCTAACCCCGAAAAGATTAAAGCCATATTAGACATGGCCCCGCCTCGGAACGTCAAAGAGGTGCAGAAGCTCACCGGTCGGCTCGCAGCCATCGGTCGGTTCCTCTCCAAGTCAGGGGAAAAGTGCCTTCCCTTCTTCAAAGCACTCCGAGGCGCTAAGGGATTTGAATGGGGCGAGGCACAGCAAGAATCGTTCGACCAGCTGAAAGCCTATCTGGTGAACCCCCCTCTGCTCAGTAAGCCGGTCCCGGGCGAGCCTCTCTTCATCTACTTGGCCGCTTCCGAGCAGACCTTGAGCGCTGTGTTGGTAAGAGAAGAAGACCGGACCCAAAGGCCCATTTACTATGTGAGCAAGGTGCTTCGAGACGCCGAGCTCCGCTATCCGAGGATAGAGAAGATAGCCTACGCTTTGGTCATGGCAGCAAGAAAGCTTCGGCCCTACTTCCAATCTCACTCGGTCGTCGTCCTCACCGATCAACCCCTCAAGCAAGTCCTCCATAAGCCCGAAACCTCGGGCCGGCTGATGAAGTGGTCTATAGAGCTGAGTCAGCACGACATCTCCTATCAGCCTCGGACGGCAATTAAGGCACAGGCTCTCGCCGACTTCATTGTAGAATCCACCATCCCTGAGGTCGGCCACGTCCCGAATGGACCCCCCATTTGGACAGTCTTTGTAGACGGATCCTCTTGCAGTGAAGGAAGTGGCGCCGGCATTATCCTGAACGGCCCTGATAGCTTCGTCCTGCAGTATGCGATCCGCATGAACTTCAAGGCCTCGAACAACGAGGCGGAGTATGAGGCTCTCATAGCTGGCCTCGGACTCGCACGAAGTGCTGGGGCGCAGCGCCTTCGGATTCACAGTGACTCCCAACTAGTCGTGAACCAGGTCTTGGGCGAATATGAGGCCAGGGACGAGCGAATGGCGAAGTACCTCGCCAAGGTTCGGGACCTCATGGGCCGGTTCGAAGAAGCCATCATCCAACGGGTCCCCCGGGAGGAGAACTCACAAGCTGACGCTCTCTCCAAGTTAGCCTCGTCTTCTCTGCAAGGTCTCGAACAGACCGTACTGATTGAAGTCCTCTCTAAACCGAGCATCGAAGACGAGACACCTCGCTCGGTGGAGTCATTGCCGGTCACGCTGCAGGAAAATTGGATGAAGCCACTGGTAGAATTCTTAAGGGATGGAGTTCTGCCCTCAGATCCCAAAGAAGCACGCCGAGTCAGAACCCGAGCCGAGCGATATGTCTTGATCGAGGGCATATTATACAAGCGCTCCTTCTCTCAAATAGATGGCCGACCTTACCTAAGGTGCCTCTCCCCGGATCAGGCCGAGTATGCCCTACAGGAGCTTCATGAAGGCATCGGAGGGGCACACTCCGGATTCAGGTCTTTGGCCCGAAAAGCTTTGAACTATGGGTACTTCTGGCCGACCCTTCTTCGGGACGCCGAGCGACATGTTCGGCAATGCAGCTCTTGTCAGAGACACTCCAACATCCGACGTCTCCCCCAGGCCAACCTCACCTCCCTATCGAGCCCTATCCCCTTCGTGATGTGGGGAATGGACTTACTAGGGCCCTTCCCTCCAGCTCCGGGTCATCTCAGGTTCTTAGTCGTAGCCATCGACTACTTCTCGAAGTGGGTCGAGGCCGAGCCCCTCGCCACTATAACCGAGAACAAGGTGGTGCAGTTCTTCTGGAAGAACATCATATGCAGATTCGGCATCCCCCGCGTCCTCGTAACGGACAATGGGACTCAGTTCACTAGCGCGGCATTCCGAGCCCTATGCGACGACCTCGTTATTCAACAGCGCTTCTCGTCCGTCTCACACCCTCAATCGAACGGACAGGCTGAGAACGCTAATAAGCAGATCCTTGCAGGAATCAAGAAGAGGTTGGACAAGTGCTCCAAAGGATTGTGGGTCGACCAACTCCCTAATGTGTTGTGGAACTACCGCACAAGCAAGCGGACGCCCACTGGAGAGTCCCCTTTCAGCCTTACTTATGGGGCCGAGGCCGTAATACCCCTCGAGGTCGGAATTCCTTCCCCTCGGCTCATCGCCTATGACGAAGCGCAGAATGCCAGGGAACTCAGAGGAAACTTGGACCTGATAGATGAACTGAGGGAAAGGGCATCGATTCGGCAACAGAATTACAGAAGGAGAGTCGAGCTAGCGTACAACAAGAAGGTCCGACCCGCCAACCTTGAGCAAGGAGATTTGGTGTTGAGAAAGCTAGCCATATCCCTCCCCAGTCAGAGGAGCAAGCTAGCTCCGAATTGGGAAGGGCCGTACCGAATCACAAAGGTTGTCCGGCCTGGGGCATACCGGCTCGAAGACATGGACGGCAGAGAGCTTCCGAGGACCTGGAATGCCGACCACCTCCTGAAATACCAAGAGAGCGCTCCGGCGCCTCTCTAAGTAATCCGAGATGTCGAACCATTCCTCTCCTCCAACTTGTAGCCCATTTTTTCTCAAATTGTATTATGTAAAACGGTTCGCCGTCAAATATCAATAAATGAAAGTTCTATATTCGTGAGTTTGCATGTTCCTCTCCCCTCTTATTTAACCAATGGTTCGGAGTCCAACACTCGGCTCGACTTTACCTCCTCGGCTCGTCTCCGGACGAACCAGGGGTAGATCGCCGTTCGGAATTGCTCCTACAGCCGTTGAACTATACCGATGGTTCGGAGTCCAACACTCGGCTCGACTTTACCCCCTCGGCTCGTCTCCGGACGAACCAGGGGTAGATCGCCGTTCGGAATTGCTCCTACAGCCGTTGAACTATACCGATGGTTCGGAGTCCAACACTCGGCTCGACTTTACCCCCTCGGCTCGTCTCCGGACGAACCAGGGGTAGATCGCCGTTCGGAATTGCTCCTACAGCCATTGAACTATACCGATGGTTCGGAGTCCAACACTCGGCTCGACTTTACCCCCTCGGCTCGTCTCCGGACGAACCAGGGGTAGATCGCCGTTCGGAATTGCTCCTACAGTCGTTGAACTATACCGATGGCTCGGAGTCCAACACTCGGCTCGACTTTACCTCCTCGGCTCGTCTCCGGACGAACCAGGGGTAGATCGCCGTTCGGAATTGCTCCTACAGCCGTTGAACTATACCGATGGTTCGGAGTCCAACACTCGGCTCGACTTTACCTCTCTCCGGACGAACCAGGGGTAGATCGCCGTTCGGAATTGCTCCTACAGCCGTCGAACTCCAGCGATGGTCCCGGGGTCCAACACTTGGTTCCTAGTCCATCCAAACTACTCCGGTAGGTCAATGTCGGACCTTCGTCCGGACACAAAAGACCGAACACTCCTAACTACTAGCCGAAGACCGAAGACTCACAAACTCGGTCGGCTTCCGAGCAAGTGGCTTCCCGAGCGTGTAAATGGGGAAAACGCACTTTCCCCTCAACTTTCGTACGTGATCTCGATCAGACGGCCCAGATCAAGCCACCAGCACAAAACGACAAGATAACGTTTTCTTGGGAACTGGGCCGCCTCGAGATTCGCGCCTACATTCGACGGCTCAGATCTCGCCACCTACTCTAAGCGACAAAATAACACTTTTTGGGGTACAGAACCTTGCCGTACCGTGTCAGATCCACTAAATGACAAAGAGCCGCACCCCTGGAGATCCATTCGGCTAAACAGACGTGCTCGGCTCAAAGATCTCGGCACGACCGATACGGTTGCAAGCAAGAACAAACATACAAAGCAACGAAAGGGAATTTTATTAATTGTCGGTGCATAATACAAAACATTCCATTACAAAGTGTCGGCCAACAAAACACGCAATGCCCGACCAACTACACTTGTCTCTCATACAAAAACATCCTCACTAAACTGTTCGTCCTCCTCGGCTGACGACTCCTCCTTCTCCCCCCGGAGCCTCGCCATCACACCACGCAGATGCCCCATCTCTGAAAGCAGGTCATCCCGCTCGGAGACGATCCTCGACTGAATGTGCCGAATGCTTTTGACCCAAAGAGCGTTGCTGAACGCGGTCTGCGAGTCTTCATCCTCCCCTGCGAGGCTCAACTCGACTATCTTGTTCTCCAAGCGTTGGATCTCGGATTCCCGGAGACTGAGGACCAACGAAAGGTGGTCCCACTCACTCTCGGCTCGGCGTAACTTCATATCGGCTCTCCTAGGGCTCAGAACCACTGTTCCAGAGGTGGCCTCGGATTCAGAGCCATCATTCGAACGCTCGGAGTCCGAGCCATGGATCGTCACAACGAGCTGAAAAGAAGAGAAAATGAATAACACAGTTTCAATACGCGGCCGGAGTCTAACACTTGAAAATTTTTCAGAATTATTTGCATTCAGACATGGTAGTGTTACAGACGGTCGGTCGACCCTACAGCTAAGTCGTTACAACAACCAACAAAAATAGAAAAAACGACAGAATCAGAGCCTCTTCGGAAGGGGAATGCTTCGGTTTAGGGAAACACGAGGACGGCGAGGCCTGCTCTCCGAACCCGTCCCTAAACCAACAAAGCGCGAACCCCCTTCGCTGCTAGCTCTAACTGCGACGCCGGCCGAAGCCCCGCTCGACGAGGCGGCCGCACTGCTCTGAGCGTCGGCTGGACTCCGCCTGGTCAACGGCGAGCGCATCGCAAGTTCATGAAATGTAATCCCCCTCTCGCTTTCTTCGCGAGTACACGAAGTGCTGCGAACGTTAGCCCTGACCGGCGCCGGCTTGAGCGACGCGATCTCTTCCTCCAGTTCGATAATCCTATCCCTCAAGACGTCGTCCTTCGCCAACTTCTTCGGTCGCGGAGCCGACAACGAGCCCGAGGCATTGGCGTTATCAGTCGCGAGCCGTCGGTAATGGGTGACTTCAATCCCCCTATCTATTGTGATCCTTCTGAGCCTGTCGACTTCGGCCGATAGCCTCTTGCGCTCGGTCGACACTTTCTCCAGTTCGGAAGCCAGCTTCTCCCTCTCCGCCGAACGTTCTTTTTCCGCTAGCTCCAAGTACTGGACCTCGGCCAAAAGGTCGTCATTCTTCTGCTCGACGGCCGTAAGTTCTCTACGGAGGTTCTCAACTTTGCCTTCAAGACAGGAGGCTGAAGAGCGCTTCCGGTACTGGTACAACTCGCGACCATACCTCCGCAGAGCCGCCTTCGTATCCTCCAGCCTGCCGAGCAGGAGATATCACCTATAACGGCTCTGAGAGAGCTCGTCCTTCGTTTTCACCAGCTCCTGCCGAAGGTATTCGACCTCCGTGATCGGACCGAATCTCACCTGAAATGCAGAGATAAATCCGAGGCCAAACACTTGGATAAAGTTACACCAAAACAAACACTAAGTCCGAGACTCAACACTTGGGCAAATTTTGGCCAAACAAAACATTTTTTTCATTCAAAAATCGAGGAGTTCTACAAACAGCGGTGGCCAGTCCGCAGTTAGGCTTACAAAAAAAAAACAAAAAAAAGGGGAGAAAAGAAGACAACCGAGTCAGGGGTCGACCTTTTTGTCGTTCGGGTCCGTCGACCCCTCGGCCTTGTCCTTGCCCTCGCCTCCGCCACCTCCTTCGCTCCAGCTCTCCTCCTCCTCGGAGTCGTCCTCCTTCTCCTCCTCGGACGCGGCCTTCCACGGGTCCTCGACGGGTTCTGTCTCCCCCTCGGGGCCGATCAACTCCTCGGGGACAACCTCCTCCCCTTCTACGAGGTCATAGAAGTTGTAGGTGGACGTGTCGAAGCCCGGGTTCTTGGCGACCACATGTTGCAAGGCACGGCCGTAGGCGTCCAGCATGTTCTGGGTCATGTGCATCGCGGCCTCCTCCTGCACGGCTTTCTTCACCCTCTTCACCTTCCTGAGGTGTTTGGCCTTGATCTTCTCGGCCCTCTTCCGAGCATCCTCCGCCTCCGACCGAGCCTTGGCCAACTCCTCCCTCAGGTCGGCAGCCTCCTTCACCGACGCCTCGAGCTTGGCCGCCGAATCCTTCAGCTTGGAGACCTCCTTCTCCGAGGCCTCGAGCTTGGCCGTCGCATCCTTTGACAGCTGAACAGCATCGGCCAGCTGCTTCTCCAGCCCCTCCACTTCGGCGGCCCTCTTCGTCGAAAGAAGCAACTCGGAATCGAGCCGCTTCGTGACCTTGACGCGCTCCGTCCTCTCCTTCTCCTTCTCCTGATCCTTCCTCGCCATCTCCTCGAGCAGGAAGTTGAAGTGGCAGACGATCTGAAAGAGCAACAGAGTTACAATCCGAACCCAAATACTTGGAAAATTTTCTAAGGAAGGAATTCAGATGAAGAAGAAATCAGCCTACTTACCGACATGGAATCCCGGGCGATCTGCATCACGGCGTCCCCTGCCATCCCGGCCTTCAGGGTCGCTCGATCCTTCGGGGTCGGCAGATGCCTTATCGCCTCCATGCAGATGTTCCCGTCGCCCAGGAAACCATCGGCGTTCATCACCTGCCAGTCGGGGACGAAGATCTGCTTGTGACGCTCGGTTAAGATCTTCTCCGCCTCGGCAGTAAGGGGCGGAACCGGCATGGACAGCGCATCCTTCACCCCGAACACGCCGCTCGACGAACCCGGAGCGTCCGTCCCCGGGGTCGGCACAGGTGCATCCGAGGCAGGGGGATCGGAGATATTGACCTCCCCCTGCTCGAGGACAACGACCTTCGTCGGAGAGACAAGGACCTCGATCTCCCCCTCCTTGAGGACCGCGACCTTCGGCTGCTCGGCGATCTTCGCGACCGAAGGCTTCTTCGCTGGCCGGCTCTCCTGAGTCTCCGCCGCCGACCTCTTCTTCTTCTCCTGCTCGGCCCGGCCCTTCGCCACCAGAGCCTTGTAATCAAGCTTCATTGTCTCTGCAAAAGCCGGATGAAAAAACTTAGAAAATTTTTCATGAACTTTAAACGAGGATTATAAATACCAGAAGCATACGAGGGTCGATCGGACTGAGACCCCCACGGAACAGATGCTTCTCCGTAATATCCTTCCAGCTTAGCACTGGCAGGGCGAGAAGCTTCCTCTGGACCTCAGCCTCCTCTGCGTTCAGCGGGACGTCCTTCTTTGTACGCTTGGGCAGGCCGTCCGTCGCCCAAACTGTCGGTATCACCCACGGCGTCAGATTTCGGACGAGGAAGTATTTATCCTTCCAATGTTTGATCGAGTCTGGGTTCTCGATCAACTTAACTCCCGTCCGAGGAGAAAGGAAAAACCTCTGTTCATGACGCCTCGGCTGGCAAGGTTTGAAAAGACTCCGGAAGAGGAACATAGTCGGCTTGGCATCGACCTCTTGACATCGGAGGAGAAACGCCACGACATGCCTCCAAGTGTTCGGCATCAATTGGGCAGGACTCAGACCGTACCAGACCAAGACCTCGACCACGAACGGGTGTAGGGGCAACCGGAGCTCGGTGATGAGGGAATCGACCGGGAAGACGCATATGTCCGGCGAGGACTTTGTGTTGGCTCGGAACCCCGGCCCAGGAAGAAGCAGCGCATACTCGAGCGGGATCCGGAAACCCTCTCGGATCGTGCGGAGATCGGCCTCGGTAAGAGTCGAGATCCTGTGGTCGACCTCGGACAGCTCCCTAGGCTCATTCTCCTCCACCAGTTTTGCCGTGCCTTGAGTGACCCTCTCCAAGTCATCCTCGGTGTAATCCCGGACACCTCCCACGGTCGATACGGCGATGAGTTGCCGACCGAACGCCCCTGCTCTCTTCGGCGTTTCCACTATTGTGATCACGGCTTTACCCTTTCGGGACTCCGCCGCGACTTCCTCGGGCACTTCGGCCACTTCACCCTCTTTATCCGGACGAACAACTTCTTGCTCGCTCGGCTCCATTACTCCCTTCCCTTTATCCCCTCGGCCAACGGCTTGCTCCGAGGTGGGGGTCTCAGCCGAAATCTTAACCATGTTTTCCTAAAAAGAGAAGGGAAAGAAACTGACCTCGAAGTGACAGGTACGGTAGGAAAGTTCACCGGAGCTAAGAACGCTACCGCGACAGCTAGCAAGGCCACCCAGGGAGGTAAAAACTGCGAAGCCAAGTAAAAACGGAAGAAAGAGAGTAAAAGTGAAAAGTGAAGACTTGGTCTTGGGGGGGGGGGTGAGGATTTATAGTAAAATTGGAACGTCCCTTGGACTTCCAATAAAACTTCGCGACTTTTGGGCTACTCTCGAAACGTCACGAAGGCCCATCACCACTACCCCTCTCACCAAGTCAACCGCTCGGCCCCGAAGGATCCAAATCCGACCTACGAGCGATCCGAACGCGCCGACAGCAGGGTCCGGTCGGAATCCGAGCAAGTGCCTTCCCGAGCTGGTAAATGGGGAAAACGCACTTTCCCCTCAACTTTCGTACGTGATCTCGATCAGACGGCCCAGATCAAGCCACCAGCACAAAACGACAAGATAACGTTTTCTTGGGAACTGGGCCGCCTCGAGATTCGCGCCATCATCCAGCGGCTCAAGATGCGCCACGTCGCTCGGACGATTGGACCCTCGGACGCCTCGCCTATGCCTAGAGGAACCTGGAAAAATTTTGATTCAGTTTTGAGGCGCCGCCTTCGGCGAACACCCCCCAGGTCCCGTGCATCGGTCGGTATCCCGCCGACCACGAAACCCGGTCGGGAACAGATAGGCACTCCCCCATCTCTAACTTCCCCGGGCTGACATCCATCAGAAGCCATCAGCCCGGAAGGAAGACAGAGATGAGAGGGGACCCATCAACACTCAGAAGCCAGGAGAAACACACCGTCCCGAGCTTGTTGTTTACAACTGGAAGGCGCGGCATGTCAGAGGACACCGACCGCAGCGCCTTCACAGTTGCAAACAACGGGCTCGGACGGTCCAGAGGCCCGAGCTGCAACCCATGATAGAGAAGCGCGCCATCCCGAGCTAGTTAGTTGCAACTGGAAGGATCAGTTTGTCAGAGGACTCTGACAGCGGCGCCTTCACAGTTGCAACAAACGGGCTCGGATGGCCCGGAGATCGGCATCGGACATGGATCGTCCTTCTCCCACCAAGACCTCCGCCTGCTTCGGCACTCACTTCGGAGCAACCAAAGAAGGCAGAAGATCTTGGTGAGAGAACGACCACCCGTCCTTCCGAGAAGGCCCATCCCTCGGATCCGGACTATGGTCGTCACCGCTCTTGCCTTACTCTCCCCCGCTCCTGACATCCACTTAGGGACCGTCCGGAACGGGAGAAGATAAAGGTAAGAGAGCGACCACCAATCCTTCGGAGATAACTCATCCCCCGGCTTCGGACTACGGTCGTCACCACTACTACCTCATTCCCCCTCGCTCCTGACATCCACTTGGGGGCCGTCAGGAACAAAGGGAAAACCAGGCAGAAGAGCGACCACCTCCCCGAACCTCAAGAGAGAAGCTACCCAAGGCAGATGCCCCCGAGGTCTGGAACCCAATTTGGCTGTGACAAAAATGACAAAGGGAGTGGAGTACTTATAGCCTGCCTCCTAGAACCAGCCATTATGACCCTCGGAAATCGAAGCGCCGCGTTTTAATTAAGGGAATTACTGATCCTCGGAAGCTGAAACGCCACGCATTAATTATCCTCAGTGACGTCGGGAAGGCAAAACGCCACACAAGTCACGAAGCGCCATTAACACCATGGGGAACAGAGCCATCTCAGATTGCCAAAAACCACAGGCCCTCGGTCGGCTGCCGAGCAAGTGCCTTCCCGAGCTGGTAAATGGGGAAAACGCACTTTCCCCTCAACTTTCGCGTCTGATCTCAATCAGACGGCCCAGATCTCGCCGAGAGCACTAAAAGACAAGATAGTGTTTTCTTGGGAACTGTGCCCGTCTCGAGATGCGCGCCCACATCCAACAGCCCAGATAACGCCACGTCCCTCGGCCTGCCGAACACCAGTGCCTTCGGTCGGCATCCGAGCAAGTGCCTTCCCGAACTGGTAAATGGAGAAAAAATGGCACCGAGCTACGTGGACCACTAGATCTCTCAAAAATTCGCGCTCCCAATGATGAAGAGCCCAGATCGCGCCACGTGCGCTAAAAGACAAGATAGTGTTTTTTTGGGAACTGCGCCCGTCTCGAGATGAGCGCCACCATCCGACGGCTCAGATTGCGCCACGTCGCTCGGAATGCCGAACCCCCTAGCCTTCGGTCGGCAGCCGAGCAAGTGCCTTTCCGAGCTCGTAAACGGAGAAAAACGCTGCCGAGCGGTAACGACCATCAGATCTTTCCGAAGTTCACGCCTGCCCACGATCGATGGCTCAGATCGAGCCACGTCATTAATCAGTATTTAAATCGTTTTTTATTTATTTTAATCGTTTTATTTGTTTAAAAATTGCGAGAAAATTGCTAAAAATTTGGGAAAATTAGCTAAAAATTCTGGGAGATAATTGAAAATTCGGGGACACACTTTCGAACCCCGGAACGAACAATTATCACCCAGAATGCACCGCTAAAGCCCCCGAACGATTAGCAAACACACCGCAGAATTAAACAAATACTTCGAAAAAAGTAGATAAAAGGCTATCAGATACCCGACGCAGCTCAAGAACAACACACAGCATCGAAAATTACCTCACTACCCCCTTTTCTAGATTCAAAATCCCACATTTGGACTCCGATACAACTCCATCAGCCACTGAAACTGCTGAACTACTCCTCAAAGCCTGATCACGCTCAGCCTTTAGGAGTGGGGGGCTCGTGATGTGGCTAAAATTGGGGTTAAATCGGGACCGTCCAGATCGAGCACGAATCTTGAAGCACGGGGGTAAAAAGGTAATTTCACATACAGATGGATCCAAAACGGGTATTGGGTCTCCTTCTTACGAAACCAATCGCCCGCGAATAAATCCACTCCAACTGGGCGCGGGTTCCGACCCGATACAAGCCCAGTCCACCAAGGGAGAATCAGGCCACTGATTTGATTAGATCAAATCAATAAGCTTGATTTGCTCTCACCAGGGAATCAAGGCCTACTTTCCTATAACAGAATAGGAGGATTTCGCTCCTAAAAGTTAGGCAGGAAATCAGGCCCCAGATCATTCCAAAGGCGACTATAAATACAGCCCCTCTATCACCAAGACGAGGTTAATCACTTTTTCACCACTTAAGCTCTTTCTTAATCTTTTACTGATTACTGACAAGAGCGTCGGAGGGTGCGTCGCCGGAATCAACCCCAGTGTCTCGCACTTCCCTGCAGGTTGCGGCAGGAGCAAGCGGGCCAAGTCAGCTGTTCAGGTTTTCCTCGGATCCACAAATTCTATCTGTTTACCCCCACACCGAAATCAGCGGTAACAATGCGTAAGCAACAACTTTGCCTTGCTGCATCAGTACCGCTCCCAAGCCTTTACCAGATGCATCACAATAAATCACGAATCCTCTTGAACCATCTGGTACAATTAACACAGGTGCTGATGTCAGTCGATCTTTCAACTCCTCGAAGGCCTGACCACACGCATCATCCCATACGAACTTCTGATCCTTCCTCGTCAGTTTTGTCAGTGGTCCAGCAATCCTTGAGAAGTCTTGAACAAACTTCCGATAATAGCCTGCTAGTCCGAGAAAACTACGAACTTTTGACGCTGACTTGGGTATTGGCCATTCCTTGACAGCAACAAATTTCTCTGGGTCTACTGAAACTCCTGCTCCTGAGATGATGTGGCCCAAAAATGCAACACGATCCAGCAAGAACTTGCACTTACTTAGCTTCCTAAAAAGGCGATTCTCCCTCAATGTCTGTAGAGCGGTCCTCAGATGCTTAGCGTGCTCCTCCTTGTTCCGAGAATACACCAGGATGTCATCGATGAATACTACTACGAATTTGTCCAAAAATGGTGAAAACACCATGTTCATTAGGCTCATGAAAACAGCTGGTGCATTGGTAACTCCGAATGGCATTACAAGGAATTCATAATGACCATATCGGGTTCGAAATGCTGTCTTCTCAATATCCCTGGTCTTCACCCTAACTTGATGGTATCCCGAACGAAGATCCAACTTTGAGAAAATAAAAGCACCTCCAAGTTGATCAAATAGGTCGTCAATCCTTGGTAGTGGGTACCGGTTCTTCACAGTCGCGTTGTTTAATTCCCGATAATCGATGCAGAGCCTACGACTTCCATCCTTCTTCTTAACAAACAATACAAGAGCTCCCCAAGGTGAAACACTCGGCCTGACAAATCCCTTATCTAGTAATTCTTGAACTTGCACCTTCAGTTCGGCCAATTCCACGGGTGCCATCCTGTAGGGACTTTTCGATATTGGCGTTGTACCTGGTTGGATTTCGATACTAAACTCCACATCGCGGTCTGGTGGCAACCCAGGCAATTCATCAGGAAAGACATCTAGAAAATCCCGTACGATCAAAGGTGCTACTTCGCCATCAGTGCACATTGATTCCAGCATTCCAGCCTCCTTGACATGCCCAAACGGTGTATCGCCAGCATGGAACTCGAATTCCTGGCGACCTGGAATTCGGAACACTACCTTCTTCTTTCGGCAGTCAATTACGGCATGGGTAGCTCCCAACCAATCCATTCCAAGTATGACATCAAACCCTGAGTTGTTGATGACGATAAGGTTTGCCTTAAAATCCACACCATGGATCAATAAGGGACTCTCCTTGCATTCTTTAGAACAAACAATGACACCTGCTCCCGTGGTGATATTCCAAGCAACTGGCATATCATCACAGGGCAAATGATGCCGACCGACGAATCGAGCAGAAATAAAAGAATGGGTAGCACCGGAATCAAAGACAACATGGGTAGGAAATAAGTGAACTAGGATGATACCTGCAACTACTCCTTCGGCAGTCTCTGCCTCTTCTACCGTCAGATTGTAGGCCTGACCACGTCCTCCAGTCTGGCCTCTCCTAGGAGCTATGTTCCTCTGATCATAAACTTGCCTTTGTGGTGGAAGCGGTGGCCTGCCCAGACTATGAGCTGGTGGTTCCTGTTGTGTGGATCCTCCAGCTGGTGCACCATACCTGTTCCTCGGACAATCTCGGAGCATGTGGTCGCTTGCTTCGCATGCAAGGCACAGGCGGTTAGCAGCCCTACAGTCCCTTCGTACATGGCCAATCTTGTGGCAATAGTCACACTCCAGGTTCTTCTTCATAGCAACTGGTGAGTAGGGTAGTGTTCTCATCATTGGGGTCTGAACTGGCCTTCGTATCGGTCCTCCTGATGGCCTCATGACGGCGACAGGTTGTACTGCCTGCTGAGCGGCATTCCTTCTCTGGTAGGTTTGTTCCTGAATCCTTGCTGCATCAAGCACGGCAGCGTAGGTACGGTGTTGGTGGGATGCTAGCCGATCCTGAATGTCATAGTCCAAGCCCAACAAGAATCTTTGGGCCTTATCCTCATCATTTGCTACCATGGCTGATGCAAAACGACTCAGCCGAGTGAACTCTGCGACATATTCATCAACTGACCGCTTTTCTTGGGTTAGAGAAATGAACTGACGCTCCATCTCCACTTTAGTAACGCTAGGGAAGAACTTAGTTAAAAAGCTTTCGGCGAAGGTGGCCCAAGCGATAGGCTTCTCTAATCTTTCGGTCTCCGCCTTCCACCAGATGTGGGCAATGTCTGCCAGCTGAATGGTGACTACATCCACACGGTCCACATCAGATATTCGTGCGGCCTGTAATAACTGCTCAGTTCTAATTAACCACTGCTCAGCTTCCAGTGGTGACTCAGTTCCTGCAAACTTTTCCGGACGCAATCTCATGAAATATGACACGGTGCCAGGCCTTGGCGATAATGCTCCTAGGATGGTCCACCTCGGTTGGCAGCTTCTTGGGCTAGTTCCAAACTGCCTCTCATCAACTGGTTTTGTTCATGCTGTAGCTCCATCATTTGCTGCTTTGCTCACAGAACTGCGGCGTTCTCCGACGGTGCATCTCTGGGTCGTGAAGTTGAAGATCCGCCGCGAACCATATTCTGCAAAATCGAGTAAGGTCAATATCTTGGTTATTTAAATGTTCATGTGATCAATGCGGTGTGTATATTGTTGAGCTTAGCATGGTTCGAGCCCAGGCTCTGATACCATTAAAAACCGGTCACGCTCCGCTTCCCACTATACGGAAATACAGGCACGCAACTGAGGCCCAGCGAATGATATACATCATCCATAAGCTGTACAATTATAAGCTCAACAAGATCTTTATAACACATTCATGCAGGCAAATATAATAATCACATGAGCTGAAAATAGAATAACCTTCATTTGGATAATACATCAACATCGGGTCAAGATGCCCGGGAGTACAAGGTGCCAGAATTAAAATAATATGATAAGCAGTTCGCTATAACAACTAGATAAAATAGCGACTGAAAAAAACAACATGAAGTAGTAAGGAAGCAGCAACGATCGTCTAGAGAGTCTGCTCGTCGGATCCATCAGTACCTGTATAATTATTAACTCAAAGAAAAATAGAAAAGTTCCCGTTGAAGCAAGTTTCGGGCAGCAAGTAGCAACAAGCAGAAAAAAGGGTAATATAACAAGATATAACATGGAAGAAACAAGAACTAGAAGTACAAATAAAATATAGAAGGAAGCAAGAAACTGGGACAATATGATCATGTAAGTAATAACTGTAATTAGTGTATTCAAGACTTCAAGGTATAAGCAATTGATAACCTAGGCTCAGTTAATCGATAATCATGTAATCAAGGGTCGAGAGTCATGTAATCAAGGATCGAGAATCATGTAATCAAGAATCATGTAATCAAGAATCATGCTTAGTGAAGATCTCGGGTTTATTGTTTTATTAACTTATCTAATGCACACAATCCTGTGTCCCATACCACAAGTTCGGTGTATATCAATCATGTGATGTTTAGACTTAAGTAATGAATTCTATAGGATTATGTACTCAGGTCTTCCAGTGATAGTATCAAGACATGTAATCATGAATCATGTAATCGAGAATTATGTAATCAAGAATTGTGTAATCAAGAATCAAGAATCAAGAATTTTCGGGAAACACGGGCCCCCTTCCGAGTATACTCCCCTATATTGTCCACTATTAAGCCGTACCCTTATAACCCCAGCTTGTTATTCTTTTATAATTAATTATGAACATGCAGTTGGTACGACTAGTGAAACGGTGTAATCAAATAGTTTAGTCAAGGAAAATATCAAGGACAGTAATCATGGACATGAGACGTAAAACGAGTACATATATCGATAGTAGTTATTATAAATTATCAAGTGGTATAAAATGCATTCTATCAACCTATTATATCTATGCAAGTTATTATTACAAGAACAATAATACACTCAGTTCATTAAATATGAAAAGTAACGGGTTTATATGCACAAATGTATAAATGAATTTTTAGACAACTTGACATATCTGCATTCAAATTCACTTTCCCGTTGTTATAGAAAAGCAAATCCGATTCCGTCAGAGATTCTAGAAAGTAGACTCTCTTTTGGTTCCAACGCATATTCACACGATACATTCTAAAGACAGTAGCTATGCGTACAAATTCATTCTTCGTTGGTTTCGATGTTTCGCGCGTATTCTGGAAATTCGGAGTCACAATACTAAAACTGCGATATCTCACAATCTATACATCGGATTGAGAAACTGTAGGATGTTTCGGATATCTAGACTTGAAGGGCTACGATTTTCATGTATAAAATTTTTCGATCCAGTGTCGGGAACATGGTCAAATTCTCAGTACGAGAGACCGGTTAGTGATCCCGTGCAGGTTCAGAAATTCACAATATGACAGTACTAAAATCGCGATATCTCACAATCTATACATCCGATTGAGAAACCGTCAGATGTTCTGGATTCGGGACTCGATGGGCTACGATTTCCACGTAGAAAATATTCAATCCAGTATTGGGAACATGGTCAAATTCTTAGTGCAAGGTCAAAAAATTTTAGAGATAGTAAGGTTGAATATTCGATATTCGATAACACGATTCGAAATGTGTTAACGGTTCACTCTTGAGTTGATATAGCATGAAATAAGTGACTAGAACAGAGTTTGACAATAAAATATGATGATAACTAGACTACTTGCCACGAGTCAAAGAAAAATGCTTGTACGAGAACAAAAATAGTGTTCAAGGTACTTGCCTTATAACGTGACGATTTCGGTGGTGGTGTTAACCACGGAAAGAAGAAGCGACGTCGGTAACGGACGGCGGCACAACGGCGGTAAGAATGGCGGCAAGACGGTAGCTAGCGAGCAACGATAGCAACAGTGAGCGACGACAACAACAAGGTGGCACAGCGTCGGGTTGTTTTTCGGGGTTCACGGGATCGTAGAAGCGGAGTCGTTGGCTCGAAGGTAGAAGGTAATTGCTTGAGCTCTCGGGTGTGAAGAAGGCAGAGGAAGAGAAGAAGGGAAAATGAAGAATGTAGATAAGAGAAGAGAAAGAGGTAGGAGCTCTGCATGTGTGTGTGTATATATATAGAAAGGAAAGGATAGGAGGGTGTAGAAAAATGAGAGTTAGGCGTAGAAGGAGAAAAGGAGGGGGGGGGGGGGGGGGGGGGGGGTTGGCGTATGCAGAAATGGTGAAGTAGGGAGGGAGAAAATAAGGTGTAGGGTTAGGCAGGATTAGGATTAGGATTAATCGGGGTTTAAAATTTGTATTTAAACTCCGATCGAAAAATTCACAAAATTATAGAATTGATCAGAAAAATATTCTGGCTTTAGATAAAGAGTCCAAAAAGAAAAATAAAACTTCTGAAAATTGAAGTAAAAAAAAATTCACGTAATAAAATACGTACAACTGGAATAGGGAGTTACAATCTCCCATGTAAATATAGGCACGTATTTTGTGGGTTAAAAAATTATATTGTAATTAGGGCCCTCAAAAATAATTATTTGGAGATTTCGCCTTGGCCCCCGGGAACTCTGGGCCGGCGATGGTTAAAATGCATTGTGGAGACAAACGAAGATGAGAGATTCTTTCATGCCAGTACAATAGTAGATGCGCAAAACAACATGAGATAGAAACAAGGCAGAAAAGAAATACAAGCAGACACGAATTCCGGCTTCTCAAAAATCCAGGAACAGAATGAATATCAGCCGTGAGGAGAAGACAACATTAAGAATTGCAAGTATTATTATGCATATATACAGCGATTAAGGTCTTCAAATTATGATAGAAATTTCCCCCAAAAAAACTTTGAAAGTAAAACATACGTACTGCAGGTGATAGAAATTTTAATAAACATGTCATAAATCCCGAAATAAAAAGAAAAATAACATCAATCGAAGAAAAACAGAGCCGAAGCTGAAGAGCGATAACCCTGAGTCAACACTGAACTACTTCACAAAAACATCCCAAGATTAATAAACTTATTCGTAAATGCATTGGGAAATTGTACAAGGAATACATGTCCATCAATGTATATTATATTTTTCTCACTAAATATTACCCATAAGCGTGAACGGGATTCAGTACAGATTATTCAAATTCATCAACAACAAAGCCCTCTTCTAGTAGGAAACAAAAAAAACAAGGCCTTTACCTATAATCTCTACACCCTTCAAATAGATACACTATTCGGAATCCCTCTTCCCGTTACTCCCGGACCAGAAGAAGGCAAAAGCAACTCATAAGGAGGAATCCCCGCGCCGGTTCTATTTCTCAACCGAAAATTCTTGTTCCTCTTCTTTATTACCTCCTCAATCTCCTCCAGTCTGGCTGAGAACTTCTCAAACAAACACAACACCTCCCTATCACTTGTCCACTTAGAATGCAACTCGTGAATTTGACCCAAGTACTCCTCATCGGGTGAATGAGTTGACAACGTGTCTTGAACTGCCATAATTTGAGCAACTTGAAGTTGAGAAGGAACTGACGACAAGAAAGCACGTTGAGGATTCAGTAGAAAATTTTCGTACTCAGCCTCATCCTCCTCTTGTGGTATAAGTCTCTTCATCAGCGTGGGCCGATTAGGCATGTAGCCTCCGAAAGGGTACTGACCAAAGTTAATGGCAGCATGCTGCCCAGAAGCTGTCCATATCATTATGGTGAGAATTTTTGTTAAATCTTGAGGAGTGTTTAGAGCAGGCCACCAAGGTTCGTTACTCTTGTCCTGATGGCCTCTGGTCTTGATTTCATTCCACCAAGCTTGGAGTTCAACATCTGAGGATATAGCATTGGAGTCTTTGTAAAAATGGTTGATATAGTCACGAACATAGTCTTCAATAGCGGACCATACAAGGAGGCCGTCAGCAGCATATGGATAGTCCTCTATGACGAGTTTTATGCCATGAGGCATTGAAGGGTCTTTGGTCGCCATGCCTCTGTAAATTAATGGCATTTTAGAAAAGCGATTGATAAATAAGAAAAAGAAGAGAACCCAATTAACTTAAATTGATTTTCTTTTATTTTCTTTTCCTATTAATTTCTATCACCTCAGAAAAGCTTGAAATATAACTACATGGAACTTAAGTTTATCAAATACACATTAACAATGACCTATACATCCCTATCTCACATCCACCGAGGATACTTTTAGCCAGTTTGGGGTATGTATGTGGGTTACGCAGAATACCAAGGTTTTTGTATGCACTTGTTTGTTTGTGAGTGTTGTTGTGGTGGTGGTAGGAGTGAGGGTGTGGGAGGGAAGGAAATTTTTTGGGTAGATATAATAAACCCATTTCTTTAAGATAAAAACAAGGCTATACCTATTGCATGGGTCTTATACACATAAAATATTAAGATTACAAATTTGCATGGGTCTTATATATGTAAAATTATTAAGATCACAAAATTGTCCATTTTTTAAATAAAAAATTTGACGTACATGTGTCAATCGCCACCATGTTTCATCAATGAAATTGTTTGTTTAAATGATTAATTGCAAGAACTAGTATTTATGTTGTTGTTATTTGCTTTCCTTTTTCTTTTTTGGGGACAAGCTGTAGTTACTTCCATGGTAATGCAACTGTGCTTCCTGTTTGATGACTTTTTTATGTGTGATATATATATCTGATAAGCAAGTTAATGTTCAAGTACAGATCATTATAAACATTAGTCCTATATATGCATGTTGATATTTAATTCCCATTGCATTTTTGGCATTTCCCATAATAAAAAAATTATGGATGACAAAAAAATCCCATTAGAAAAAGTGATTTGGTATGTACTAAGGGTAGAGTTAGAGATAGGGGAAGACCTAAACTGGCTTGGGTGGAAACAATGAGAAAAAATATGCTAGTTTGTGGCCTTACAGAACATATTGCACTAAAACGAGCAGAATGGAAAACCATGAATAATGTAGCCGACCCCAAATAGTTGGGAATTAGTCTTTGTTGTTGTTGTAGAAATATGGAACACCAAAAATTCCTAAAAGATGCACACTCTACAACACAATAACTTGAAAGAAAAAAAAACCATATCAAAACCATAGACTCTATGCGCCTTTATAGTTTATAGAGACATGTAGATGGCCTAAAAGGCTTAACTGAATAACTGATATTGACTCAAGCCAGAGCCTACCGCTAATTCAGGAAGTAAATTGGCATAATTATAATGTCAGAAGATAGAAAATGAAATTCCATGTAACAATAACATTGATCACAAACAAACAAACAAACAATGTATATATCAGAGTAGAAATATATAAAATACATACCTCCGAATCAAATCAGCAGGCAGAGCTTCCATGTCAAAACGCCACATACTCTTGTAAGCAGCTGCACTAACCTCCATTGAGTATTTTCCTGGGCTAAAGCAGCTCTCAATAATCCCTCCACCATTGATCAAACTCTGTCGAGCCAAAGCATTGATTTCCAATGTGTATCTCATGTGTGGGTGCAACAGCTTAAAAATCGGGTGCATTGAGCTAAGCAGCCTATGAGCAGCAATGATGTATGGTTCCATGCAAGCATGAGTCCTCAACCTATAAAATATTTCTTAACATCATTTATATCCAGTGTTTGAAAAACGAGTGAACAATGCTAGAATTGAAAATTTTCAAATTTTGATTTCAATCAAAGATGGATATATATAATTAACGATCCTTCTATATTAAAATTGATCATGAACCACTTTTTAACAACGGAATCAGACCTCAAACTACCCCCCATCCACACACAAAAAGGTGAACTTGATGAAGGCGCATATTCCCCCTAGCTTCAGGGTATTAGGGTTAATTCCGTAATTGTGCTTCATTACGGTTAACCAGCTGTTCTTCACTATATATATGTATTTACATTTTTGAAAACCCATTATATGAGGAAATAGGAAAGAAATGTAAAAAAAACGGCGGAAAAGATTGCCAGTATTGGACCTTGACAGTAGACATAGGTCATGTTGCCTGCAACATGTTTAATTTGGTGTTCGTCTCCATCTTATTTCCAGTTATTTGGTTGTGTCATTGTTATATCAATCAACTTCCCATTCAATAATTCCACCTCCAGAAAATCTGAAGGACACCGTGTTAATTGCACGAAGGGTGTGTTTGGTTTGATGCAAGTGCAATTGCAAATTGCAAGTGCAAAATGTAGATTTGAATTTCTCCCTCAAGGCTTTTGATTCAAGTACGAAAATGTCCTCTAATTTTGCAGGCAAAGGATATTTCTCTCTATCCCAACACACTTGGTGCTTTTAGCTAATTTACTGTACTGCAAGCAATTAGTATCACTTCTTACTTTATTAGAGAATTTAATGTCAAGTTAAATTTGAATTGACCTTTTGCACATGCATAATCAATGGAGATTAAAGCAAGTTAATGAAACTAAAATGCACTTATGTCAGCATTAGTATTGGAAACAAGATCGCTCACCAATGGTTCACTAATTGATGAACACCACCATCATTGGAACAGACATGAGCTTTTGCCAATTTCCAGATCCAGAATGATGTTGCATCGTGCCCATGAGTGTAAACCCTTTTCCTCGACGGAGTTGAAGGTGTAGGTGGCAAGCTAAGCTCAATTGCAATTGGCCGAAGAGTTCCATTGTGTGTAAGGAAGAAAATTGTCCTCGAAGCATATGCCTTTCTCCCTTTCAACGAGTTGATCTTTTTTATATAGGGCAAGAAAATATCATGGTAGTCGAGTATAAACAATCTATTGTTCTCCATTGACTGCATCATGTATCATAGATTTATTTCTTTAAGAAAAAGTAAATATATTAATCAGTTATTACTTGTACATGAACCACTTGTACCTCTTCAAGACTCATTCCATTTAATTCATGTTCTAGACATTCTTTAGTTATTGCAGACTCTGGAGGACCAAATATTGCTGGATCTAACTTGCTTCGAATAGGAAACTCCTACAAATTACATCAAAAGAAGTATTTAAAAATTTTCATGAACAGAAGTGCCATCTACTTAAATTAGAATAACCATATTTATATTTTACATACTCTCAATCTTTCAATAGAAGCTGGATTTACTCCAGCCAGTGTCTGCCGTGCAAACTCATTGTCACGCAACCAAGAAAATCTATCTCCTGTAGATTAAACACATTTTGATGGTTGGAAAAACAAAGAAATGAGGAATTGTCTCAAGATAATCTAAGATATCTGATCAGCTAGGGATTCAAAAAATGTGGCACATGTTTAAGTTAAAATTAGATTTAAATAAGAATATTAGAAATTATGTTATAAATTCAAATTTTTGTTTTTGACTAAAATTATACAATTACATTTTAATATTTTTCAAGATTAAAATATTAAATTCATAATTTGTTTTGATTTATGTTAGTATAAAGAAACAGAAGTCCAGCATAGAGAATCAATGCAAAAGCATTACATAGTGAATCTTAACTATTTTAAAATATACATGTTTGGTCATGCATAGCATGTGAAGTTTTCCAGTTGTTGTTTTTTTAAAATTTAAATAATGATAGATATAGTCCTGAAGGACTCCAGCCAAAATATTAATAAAAGATTTGTAAAACAAGGACTCTGAGAGCAATTACAAAATGGTGATCAAGATGATCACTTGCTCACAGAAAGAGTAACTAATGTTATCTAGTTAATTTCTATTACAAAAGGCTAACTATCCCTTAAAAATTGCTAGATAGGTTAAGCAGTGCAAACATACGTACTTGATATAACTGAAGGGATATCGTATTTCATCAATCTTTCACCCACGGACATGACATTTTTCAGTACTGAGGAGAGAATTAAGCGGTCGGAGAGCTTAAGTTCATCTTCTTTAATCAGAACACCCTCCTTGTATAACTTATCTATATCAGAGAAGCACTCAAATTGCCTATCTGTACTAGAGAATGTAGCGGCCAAAGCTGGTATTAAATTATGCAACAGAGCCTTCATAGCTCCAGCTGAAAATGTACTCTGCTTGATTTCCTCAAAAGTTTCATCACGAGGAACATAGACAGGATGGGGTTTCTCCACCCGGCTTTCGGCAGTTGGATCTGCTAGGATTCCCAAAAATTAGCATATAAATAAAATTATTTATCAAAGGAAATTTTCATTTGGTACTTGATAAAGACAACCAACAGGCAAATTCTATGATCAATCGAGATTTAATGAAATACATCAAAATAAACGAAGAAGTCCCAAATTTGTATGTCTGTAGGGGAAACAAGAAACACACAGAAAAAAGGAATTCTATCCAATACGCATAATTAATGCCAACACTTGTTTGCCAGGAGTTTGAAAAATGTCTCAGAGAATGACCTCTTGCTTCTATATGATTTTTGAGCGTAGATGTTTAAACATCAAGCTTAAAAGATAGAAATAATTCTTTGGAAAAACTAAAATTGCATAAAATAAACACAAGAAAAAATTGTGATCTTTTATCTATCGAGGAAAACATAATGTTGAACCCACTCTTTATGTGGAAGTTTTGATGTTTGACAATATGGTTTGAAGGTTCTATGACTCTGTTAATTGTGTAGGTTCTATTGATGATCAGCACAGATCTTAGGGCCATCATTGGAGGTTGGATGAAATGGGGCTCAAAATGTCAAATCTGGTGGAGGATGAATGGACACAAAGCTTCATGTCCAACAAACTTCAATTCAAGACTCCAAGTGAAGACAAGACATGTGCGCTCTACTAGAGCACAAAGCTTGTTTGTCTAATGGGTAGAGTTTCTTTTATCTCCCATTTATAGGATTATTGTTCACGTCTCTAAATAGGATTCAAAGCTATCTTTTAAAGAACAATTCACTTGTGGTTCTCGTGCATGTTTGAAATGATACATTGCTATGTCTAGATTATAGTGCATCAAAAACTTGTTTGGAAACCTTGCATTTGCTAGGGGCAGTCCTTCATGGATCTAGTTACTGCTTTCCCCTTGCTAGCGGACAAGAAATCTCGAAAATGATAAAAACATCTTTATAAACCTTTAAGCAAAGTTTTGTGATTATTATAATTTATTTGTGCTTATTTCTCTCTAAATCCTACGTCGATATCATATCAAATTTTTATATGACAGCTGTATCTTGAATACTATGCATCCAATATGAGCTTTGAAACTTTCATATTCTCTAAAATGTATTCATTTACCAACATGACAGGTTTTATTCTTTGGGGATTTTATTCGTAGTTTTCCTGTATCTTTCCCCCAGAAATCGAGTACTGACATGCATGTGTCACACAATTGCCTTTTCTTGCTTGTGCATCAAATATGATTTTTACCACTTGGATATTGGCTACAATATACATATCTCCGATAATGCCAAATTTGTAATCTTTGGGATTTTTATTACTTGGGATTTTCTTTATATTACTGACAACTTTTTTGCGGAAACTTTACACCTCCTTTTACCCTTATAAAATCTCTAAGTAGAGATTTCGAAGACGGAACCAAATGTTCACAAATGAAATGTGTTTCAAAATTTGGAGTTTTTCCCTCCTAAAATTTGCTATATCTCTTTCTTTCTATCTACTACCTAAAATATTGGATTTCTGTTGAGAATGGATTGCTTTCAAAGGAGAAGAGAACAATGCAGAAGCAACAAGGTATCCACAGTCGACTGGCATGATTAGTGGGGGAGATGAGAGAAGACACCGGAGATTAGGGTTTTGGGATTTGATTGGGAGAGGGAGAGGGATGTCGGGAGGTGAAGTGATTCCGATGAAGACGAGAATCACTCCACTTCGATAACGAGGATCAAATTAGTATAAGTCTTATAGGAGTACATGTTCTGATACCATATTAGAATTAGAGGTAGGAAGAAATGAATTCTTATTGATTTATTAAACTGAGTACAATATGTCTCCTATATATAGAAGAGAAGGGAAGACTAACCCAATACATTATTCGATATGTGACTAAACTAATCTCTCTCATAATATAATATCTAATATAATATCTAACGGTTAACTATGTTGGAACAGAGAAAAGCAACAACAGCAAAGGGGAAGTCGAATGCTCCAAGGGACAGTCGACTGAAACTGCTCTCTGGATGAGAACAGTCGACTGTCCCTTTGAAGAAATCGACCACATAGGACACAGAATTGCAGATATTTAGGGGGTCTGTCTGTATCCACATAGATTCAAAAGAGAGGGCTTGTTTCTTGGGAGTTTTAAGGGAAATTAAGATCCATAGTTTCGGTGAGATCTCGGAATTGTTTGAGTTGTAATCTTCTTCATCATCAATAAAGTCTCCTCTCCTCTTTCCTATATAATTCTTGTGTGGTGTTCAAGTTCTCATGTGCTTGTGGATTGGTTTACTTTTGGTAATGTAGGATATATCCCACCTATGAAGCACGGATACAGGTATGCGAATCCGATTTGATACGTATCCAGTATGTGGATACGCTGATTTCTCAAAAACTAGGATACAGATACGTTTAGCATACGCTTAAATAATATATATATATATATATATATATATATATATATATATATATATATATATATATATATATATATATATATTGAATTCCCCATGCAGTAGACAACATAAAATTGCATTAATAAAAAATAGTATTCAGTACATGTGATGCATGTTTTAATAAATATATATTTTTAAAGTAATATAAAGAGTTGGAGTTGTACGTATGACACTTAAGTTGGTAGATTTAAAGAGTAAAATGGGATAATTGGAGTTGCACATGCGATGCACGTAAGGTGATAGATTTACACACTAAGGCCTTCTCTCATTATAATATAGTAGATATAGTAGATATACATACCTGAGTATGATACTAAAACAAAACAAAACAAAACATTATATATTGCTTCATACCATTCTATAAAAAATTAAACTGCGTTAGATATCAACTCATCCTGATCATAGCTCAATCTTAAAACCAAACTAAACCAAAACAAAACATTATATATTGCTTCATACCATTCTATAAAAAATTAAACTGCGTTAGATACCAACTCATCCTAATTATAGTTCAATCTGAATTTGCTATAGCCTATAAGTATATAACAAATGAATAATTAAAGAGTATACCGAGTTGAGGTGAGGAGGTGAAGTTGACGGTGCTGTCGAGGTGGAGTGCAACGAGTTTGAAGGAGGTCGAGGGTGTACCGAGCTGAGGTGAGGAGGTCGACGGTGCTGTCAGGTTGTTCGAAGTTGAGGTGAGGAGGTCGACTTTGTGGGTGTTTGAAATCGAAGTTGAGATGAGGAAGTTGCCGAAGAAGTCAGGGTGCAGACCGGAGGTGAGGAAGTCGATGGGACGGGAGTTAATGGAGTGGAGAGGAAGGAGATTAGGGCTAGGGATTGGATCGGGAGAGAGAGAGAAAGGGGAATGAGGCGGCTGGAAATGAGAAAGAAAGAAAGAGAGAAAGGTGATGAGTTGTTGGGCTAGGTTGGGCCTCAATTGAGCTGGAAAAAAAAAAAACCCAAAACGTATCCCCGACGTGTCCCGACGTATCCGCGATGTATCCAAAGAGTATCCATTTAATTTTTAAATTTTTTTAATTTAAATTCGCAGGATATATACCAGATACGTATCCTGAGAGTATTCTACGTGTATTGCATCTGATACGTTCAGAATACTTGGTACGTAATCCCCAGAGAGTATCCGTGCTTTATAGTATCCCACAACTCTGAACAATTTCTCACTAATCTTCTTTCATTCTTTAGCTAAAATATTTCCAATCTTTTAGTCTTTAAATCTCATCCTAGAGCTTGACTGTTTAGAACCTCAAAGTTAAAAAATTTCTTATGAGGATAATTTGGTTCTCCTCTTGTTTCAGAACAACTATATAGTACTGACAATGTTATGAGTGCTTGTAAGGATCTGTTGCCAAATTGAGGTGGAAATCCTACAAGGTGTTGTACGTGGAAGTCCACTAGGGGGAAAAGGCAGAAAAGTCCTCCATGTTAGTAGTCTTAACTCTCAAGTTACTAGTTAGTGGTAGTGAAAAACCTCAGAAAGAAGCTATCTCAAAGCATTGTTGGCTTTTGTAAAAGAATGATAGATATGAAGAAGATTGCTTGAACCTTTATATAGGAGAGTTTACAACAATATTTCCTAAACTAACTCATGAGGTTACAACTAAATCCTATAATCATGGTTAGAGATAATTACAAAGACAAAATCAAAGAAAGAGGTTACAACTGAATGCTACAATCATGGCTAGAGATAATTACAAATACAAAATCAGAGAAAGACTAAGTCAATAACTTAATACCCTCCCGCAAGCTCACGATCGGGTACGAACGAGAAGCTTGGACCGCAGGTTATGAAACCGTGAGGAGCCAACAGCTTTGGTAAAAATGTCCGCTATCTGATCAGCAGATTTGACATGCCTAACAATCAGAGCACCTGCCTGAACTTGTTCCCGGACAAAGTGATAGTCGATTTTGATGTGCTTGGACCGTTGGTGAAAGACCGGGTTTGCAGTAAGAAAAGTGGCACTGAGATTATCACAAAGAAGAATGGGAGGACCAGAAGAAGGTGCCGCCATTTCCTTGAGAAGCTGTTGAAGCCAAATAAGTTCAGCCGAGGCAAAAGCAATAGCCCTGTACTCAGCTTCAGTGCTAGAGCGAGCAACCACATTCTGTTTGCGAGAAGACCAGCTCACAAGGTTGCCTCCAAAGTAAACAGAGAACCCATGTTGAGAGCGGCAGTCCTCGGGATCAGAAGCCCAGCCAGCATCAGTAAAGCAAACAAGCCGAGTGTCACGAGCAGGACGGAAGAAGAGGCCGGAATCGAGTGAACCCTTGAGGTAGCGAAGGATTCGTTTGACCGCAGCCCAATGATGTTCCGATAGCTAGTGCATGAACTGGCAGACCCGATTGACTGAGTAGGAAATCTCAGGCCGGGTGATGGTGGCATATTGGAGAGCTCCTACAATGCTGCGGTAGAGATGGACATCGGAGAACGGATCACCGCCAGAAACGAGCCGAGAACCTGGAACAGCTGGCGAGGCTATGGGATTAGCACCCATCATGTTGCTTCGATCAAGGAGGTCCAAAATGTACTTTTGTTGGGAGAGTAGAAGACCAGCTGAATTACGATGGACTTCAATTCCCAAGAAAAAGTTGAGAGCACCCAAATCCTTCAGAGAGAAAACCGAGTTGAGATACGTGACAAACTCATCAATGAAGGAAGAGTTGGAACCGGTGATAATGAGGTCTTCCACTTATACAAGCACATAGACAACATCGGAGCCATGACGTTGATGAAAAGAGAGGTATCGAAGATGCATTGCCGGAACCCGTGACGAAGCAAAGCCTGGTTGAGCTTCTGAAACCATGCTCGCGGAGCTTGTTTGAGGCCATAAAGTGCCTTTTTGAGGCGACATACATATGATGGCTGATCAGGGGAAGTAAAACCCGGTGCTTGCTCCATATAGACAGTTTCTGCTAGATCACCATTGAGGAAGGCATTATTAATGTCAACCTGGCGGAGAGGCCAATTTCGAGTGACAGCAATGCTCAATACCACCCTAATCGTGGTAGGCTTGATGACCGGACTGAATGTGTCGAAGTAGTCAACTCCCTCTTCTTGATTGTATCCCTTGGCAACCAAACGGGCCTTGTACCGATCAATAGAGCCATCTGGTTTCTTCTTGATCCTGAAAACCCACTTACAACTAACAATATTAGAAGAGGGAGGCCTAGGAACCAAGTCCCAAGTCCCATTAGCAATTAAGGCATCAAACTCTAGTTGCATAGCATGTTGCCAATTAGGGTTCTTTTTGGCATGTAAGAAGGTTTTGGGTTCAAAATCAGAGGAATCACAGAGAATAGGGTGTTTGGTAGCAGTGTGGGCTTTGGGTTTAAGGGAAGTAGTGGAGGCTCGAGTGACCATACCGTGTGTCGAGGTGTTGGAGGGGCGGAAATATGAGGGAGCATGTTGATATGGCATAACCGGCGAAGGGATCGGTGGTGGGGAAGGTGGCACCATTGTGTGGGAATGTGGCATGAGGTCGGAAGGAGATGAAGACGGCGACTGAATGGGAGTCGACCGAGAAGAATCCAAAGGAGGAGATGCAACCGAGAGTGGTGTTAATGCAGCTTCTTGAAGTGGAAAAAGAGAGAGTTCAGGACAAGGCGAATCTGGCTGACCGGTCTGAGAATTATGCTCCGGAAAAGGAAAAGAAGACTCATCAAAGACAACATGACGAGCAATGTACGTTCGAGAGGAAGAAACGTGATAGCACAGATAGCCTTTATGTTTAGCACTATACCCTAAGAAGATGCACGCCATAGAACGGAATTCCAACTTGCTACTGTTGTAAGGGCGAAGATAAGGAAAACACAGGCAACCAAAGGATTTCAGAAAATTATAATCAGGGTGACGCTGATATAGGCATGCATAAGGAGACTTGTTCTGAAGAATAGGAGTTATAGTTCTATTGTTCAAGTAAATGGCGATATGAAATGCATGTTCCCAAAATTCCATAGGAAGATGGGAATGTGCCAAAAGAGCCAACCCTTTTTCAATGATAATCCTATTCCGTCTTTCAGAAGCACCATTTCAGAAACACGATGAAGTATGCCATTAAATGCAAGAAAAGTTGATACATTACGGTACTCGCCACCCCAATCAGATTGAAAAGCTTTGAGTTTAGTGGAGAACTGTGTCTCAACCATAGTTTTGAAAGACGTAAAGGCAAACAAAACCTGAGACTTAGCTGCCAAGAAATAAACCCAAACAAATTTGGTGCAATCGTCAATAAAAATGACAAAATAGCGATTACCATTTAAAGAAGATATAGAGGCAGGGCCCCAAACATCTGAATAAATTAAATCAAAAGGATTTTTAGAGGGTAGATGATGTCTTTGACTCTTGCCTAATTGACAAGCACTACACAAAGGTAATAATTTATTTGCAGAGACAGGTAAATTAAAAGTAACTAATTGACGACGCAAGATGGATTCATGAGGATGAGCAAAGCGATGATGCCAACAAGAGACAGAGGCTCGTTCACCAACAAAAACTCTGGGAGCGGGTGAGCGAACAGGAAGCCGGTACAAGCCATTCTCAGCGATTCCCTTGAGTATTCTCGTGCCCTGAAGGTCCTTAGCATAACAATAATTAGCATGAAGTTCCACAAAAACATTGTTATCGAGGCATAATTGACGAACACTAAGAAGGTTTTTAGATACTTTAGGCACAACAAGAATATCTTTAAGAGTAAGGGTTTTAGCAACATGTTTAGCAGAAAAAGAAAGATTGCCTGTATGCGTAATGGGAAGGGACTGACCATTTGCGATGACAAGGCTGTCACCGCCAGTGTACTCGGATTGGAGGTTGAGGCCGGACAGGTCAGCCGTGACGTGATTCGTTGCTCCAGAGTCGACCACCCATGGATCGGTGATGGCGGACGGGCTGGCGGTGTACGCCATATGAGCCTGCTTGCAGGCAGACTGGCGGAGACGATCAGCGGTGTGGCGATTGGTGGCAGGGAAGGCAGACAGGTTCAGTCGTTGATGGCAATTTCGTGCTTCATGACCCTGCTTGTCGCAGATTTGACACACCGGACGGGAACGGTCTCCAGTCGTGGCAGAGTCTAATGGGAAATGTCGATTTGCAGCCGCGCCTTTCCGATGAGCAACATGGGCCACCGGAAAACTGGATTCGGCGCAAGAGTCGAGTATGAGCTGTTCTTCCTGAAGAAGGAGGCCGAGCAGCTCATTCGACGAAATCGGTTCCAGCCGCATACTTAGGGCTGTTTTGAACGCACTATATTCAGCCCCTAAGCCAAATAGCACATAAGAGACAAAATCCTCGTCTGATACAATTGTGAGACATTCAGCGAGGGAATCAGAAATTGTCCTTTTCTTCTCAACATATTCCAAGATAGACAGGTTGCCCTTGGAGAGCAATTGAAGTTGTTGTTTCAAATGCATCTGCTTGACACGAGTTTGGGAGTGAAACATCTGCTCCAACATGGACCAAAGCTCCGCGGTTGTGGCAGTCCGAACAACGTGACCAAGCATAGGAGTGGAGAGAGTGGATCGCAGCCATAAAAGAACCAGTCGGTCCTTGCGCTTCCAAGCAACAAAGTCAGGATTCGGGCTGGTGGTGGTTGATGAACCTGTGGCCGATGAAACAGTCGGCGGAGGAGCACCACCGGCAAGAAGAAATCCCTCAAGCTCATAAGCCTCAAGAGCCGAGCGAATAGTGCCGCGCCATAAAGAGTAATTGGAGCGATCGAGACGGACTGCTAGCGCCGGGAATTGAAGGTTGGCCGCGGCGCCACCAGAAGCAGTGAACAAGATTTGAGTAGCGGAAGGAGTAATTTGGTTGTTTTCGGAAGACATAGCGTAGGATCGGTGTAGGCTAGTCTGATACCATGTAAAAGAATGATAGATATGAAGAAGATTGCTTGAACCTTTATATAGGAGAGTTTACAACAATATTTCCTAAACTAACTCATGAGGTTACAACTAAATCCTATAATCATGGTTTGAGATAATTACAAAGACAAAATCAAAGAAAGAGGTTACAACTGAATGCTACAATCATGGTTAGAGATAATTACAAATACAAAATCAGAGAAAGACTAAGTCAATAACTTAATAGCTTTAGATGTGTTGTCTCTAGTTTATGCAAGACAATTCTTTAGGGAGAGGCGGAGAGGCAGAAGGTCCTTAGGAGGTGGGGGGTAGAGAAGGGTTCCTATATACCTTTATATCTCTTATGTCTCACTCTCTTTCTTACAAGTATTTTTCATATTTAGTAGCTTTGAATGTGCATTGTTAAGTACTTGTATTTGTATTGTTAATTGTGGACATTTGATGTGCAAATTAGGCATAACCCCGTTCCCCTCCCCCAGCTCGCACTTCACATTCAAGAACTCGAAGATGGACATGAAATTCATCCCAACATTACACTCGTCGTCAAGATTATTTTTGCTTGCAGTCACCCAATCTCTCCCTCTCCCCGCGATGTCCACTTTGTTAAATGTCTCCTACAGGAATGTGCATGTGTTCAAGAAAAAGAGAGTGACATTGGGTGTTGTGGAGACACAAACACTGGTTGAGGGTGAGCGGGAGACTATTAATGAGAGGGTGGACAATGCTTTGAGATCCGCGACGAAAAAGCCTGTGAAGAAGATTTCTTTTGGGCTTTGAGGGTGTTGAGAGCAAGATGGGTTGATGAGAGGGGAGTGGATTGGGGTTGACGACTGGCAGAATGTGAGGACAGGGAGGGAGGAGATTGCGCGATGGATAGTTGATTCGAAAGAGGTTGAGTTCGGAGAGCAGATGGGGATGAGCTTGTTTTGGGGGGGGGGGTATAGAGGGGAAAAGGTGTGGATTTTGATGTGCACTTGTTAATTTTAGGCACTGGTGGTGTAACTATGAAGGATAATATAGGTTTTTTTTATATGTATTCTAAAAATGTATGTGTCTGATATAGTGTATAATACAGAGGAGTTTGTAACCAGGCATTTATGGAATTGTAAATTTGATTTATATCAATAAGTGGTTTGTCTCCTGATATATTTCATGTTTCTGCCATATTTCTGATGATAATTTTGATGAGTATGTGATGAATGTGGTAGATGAAAATATGTGAGTTGTTATATAATGTGCATTTTGTTGGTGAAAATATGTGAGAATGTATGATGAAAATTTGTTCATGTCAGATTTGGTGAATTATTGTTAGATTTTGATAACAATTCATACCTGATAGGATGAGGTTTCTGCTAAAAAGCATTAGTTTTATGATGTTTTTTAAACAACATGATTAGATAAGTGAGGTTTTTTGAAAAAATTAGAAAAATGAAAGAGGTTTTTTAATACAGGAGCAAAAAATGTCCCCCAAAATAGCACATGCGCTGCACGTGTCAAAAAACCATAACGGAATATGACGCCGTCGCATTGGGTTTTTTGAAAACATAGTTGAGGGCGGTTTTTTCAAACAAAAAAAAGATGAGTGGTTTTTAAAAAACAGGCAATACTTGAGTGAGGTTTTTTCAAATTTAGCCTAATACTTAATACCATAACAAGTGTGTGAGTATTGGTTCACTCCACTAAGAAATAATATTAATTATTTTAAACTATGTTCAGCTGTGTGTAGTTATGTGAAAAAATTACTAGTACAAACTAAAGTTCGACGTGAGAATAAAACTTGAATAATCTCTTCATGTTTCACAATTACATCAGAATGTGTACAGTATCTGTACGTAGCATTTTATAATAGTTAGAATGCACTTATCTAGGGAAGTTTTAAAAAAACTAAAAAAATGTTTCTTTGAAACACTTTTGCAAGCACCTACCTGACATAGCTGGAGGTCGGCCAGTACGGCAACGTCTAGGATACGGCCTTTGTTCACCACCCAACAAAGGTCTAGCAAGATCCACATCCTTGTCAGGATTACCCAAGTCATTGTACGGAGCGTAGTCATATATACTCTCAAACTTCTTGCGCTCTCCTTTCCCATTCCCTCGATGGCTAATCAAGACCTCTTGTCGAAGGTCCTTAAGACCTGGAGGGGTTTGTAATGGCAAACATGTCTGCTCATTGAAATAAAGACCAGCGTCACAAACACATCCACAATATTAAGACAGATTAAATACTCAAAATTCTGATTAGCTCATTGGAAACCAAAAAACAATATGCATACTTATATATGATGGGAGGAGGAAGCCTCTGGTTTGCCTCCCCCAATCATTCAAATCACTCCACATTATTAATTTTTTAAAAAAAGTTCCCATTCTGGTCCAAAAATAAAAAAAAGTTTTCGTAGGCCACCTTCTTTTAACAACAATTGGGTATCAAGATATTTCTAAAGAAGAAAATTTAGGTGTAAAGTGATACAATAAGCAGTGCATTATTTCTTTCCAAATGTCTAAGTGGATCTTAACTCCCTGCTAATTACTATCAAATGCGGTTCAAGTAAATTTATATAGGAAATCGTGGTACTTTTAACACATGTATTGCATGTGCTTATAAATCGAAGTATTTCTATAGTATACTAGACGCAACACTAGACCAAGTATGTCTCACCAGATTGCTAAATATTATTCTGCTTTCGGTGCTGTCCTTCCTAGAATGGATCCAAGTATTTGCTGGGAAAAAGATGGGGCCATCAGCGAAACCGTGAACCACAATCTCCATAAGGTGGAACTCCTTTTCGAGAAGATTGGTGATGATAATAGCCCCAGGGCGACCGAAACTGGATTGGACTTTGAAGTTAGCTGCATACTCCGTGGAAGGGTGGTTAGATGGCTTGGGCAACCAACCCCTTACAGCTGCCTCTGCACTCAGCTTCGCTGAATTAGTCCCTGCACAACAAAACTGACCAGATTTATAACTAATTTTAATAACAGAAGATCACAAAACAACTCAAAAAGGTCGTTGACACAGTACAGTTTGTTTTTTCTCTTCTTTCTCTTAAGAGTCTTAGAAAATAACAATACATTATAAGAAATAGAAGAATATTATTTACAAACTACTTCCACCAGCAAGGTGCACAATCAACAATCTCACTACCACCAATGAACTACAATCTGCAATCTTCGTCGCACTCTCAAATCCCTTCTCATTATTTCCCCTTTTTCTTTTTCCTTTTTTTGTTACAAATGACCATGCAGAACATTACAAATATATAGGAAAACCTACAAGCCCTAATTACCTTCAGTAAGGCCACAAACAAAACAGAGCACCGTGTGCAATTTTTAACAGTTTCTGTTTCGGGGTTAGGGATCAGGCTCCACCACACAATTTAGGGTACTGTGTACATCTTTACAAACAGAATATATGCTAATTTTGCATTTCCAAGCATGAGCATCAATCAAAATATAGTTTACATTTGCATTTCAGATCAAAGGAGAATCAAAACTGTTCAGCTTTTAACAACAATGGCTTACTCTGTCTCTTGAAAAAAAATGTCGGTTAGTTTCTATATTAGAGCATCTGTAGTCGTTGGAAGTTAAAATATGGGTATTTGACAAATAAAAATAGGAAATTTAGAAGTGAGTTGTAGTTGTTTAAACCCAAAAAATAACTTCCCAGTTTAAAAAGAGACGGACGGAAGATCATTTCCCGTTGGTGCAATTTTTTATATATTTAATTTCAAAAAATAAGGGACGGGATATCATATCCCATCCGAAAAAATAATAATTCTGAATTAAATCATAAATGAACCCATAATAAGTTCTATATGCATGTAATGTATAGGTTTTCTCCTAAAGAATTGAGAAGAATGGGCCTCAATCCCCCCCCCCCCCCCCTTTTAACCGGATATTCTATCCCGTCTGATATGTAATTAACAAAAATTTGGCCGAAAGATCATTCATCGTCGCTACAAATTTTCGGAGAATCTAACCATCGGACAGGAAATCATCTTCCGATTGCCAAATTTTGCAAAATGTCATATCCTCTATCAAAAATGGCCAACAACTATTCACCTCCAACCCAAAAAATCGAAAATGGCCAACGACTAAAGCTCACTTGTTGTCAAACTTTGCAAATTTTGGAAAAATTGCCAAGGACTACATATGCTCCTAGAACATAGAAGAACCAAAAATAGATTATTCCATCATCTATTGCATGTACATCAGAGGTTCAAATGGAGCGAGTACAGTCATCACCATATTTGTATTTGCTCAAGGATACATACAAATATAGTTAGGTATAAACAGTATACTGATAAAAATGACATATGATATTTTTCTTTTATGAAAGACTAATGATCTGATGGTTTAGCAATATCCATTTTTTGTACCGTTTATAAACCAACTAACAACAGATGATCTACAAAGTCGAATTTGAATCAGATTACAAGTATTCATTTCCACCCCTACTAATAGGAAGAGGACCATCCAATTTTGACCTTAAAAAAAGGCCAAAGAATCCTAAAATATTCCTCTCAAAATGCAAGTATATATTTGCCTAGTCACAAAACCATAACTAAACTCATTTCTCAATTTCTAAAGCTAAAAAAAAAAAAAAAACAAAAAAAAAAAAAAAAAACAGAATACAAAGATACTTGTACTAACCAACAAAATACACAAAATATAACAGTAACCCTACAAAAATTTGTCAAAAGAAAATGACAAGAAGAATGTAAAATTAAACTAACCAGGATCAATCTCCTCACTGACAAGCTGAACAAGGATCCCTTGACCTATGCCATTAATAAAATACTCCCACTGACTCTGCACCTTATCGACCAGCCTTTGCTTCAGCTTGTTCTTCACAGTCACCACCACCTTCACATCCACCAAATCTTCTGAACTCTTGAAGGGATTGCTCTTCTCAAGGCCCGGCTCAGGCCCGGTTGCTACTGCAGTCTTGTCATCTGAGCTTATCACAGCCCGGACCCCAAATGGGCAGGATCTGGACCGGCCCAGATGGAGCAGTTGGTGGTAAGGTCTTCTTCTCTTGGGCCAAAGAGAGTGGTGGTGGCTGGTGAGGGAGGTGGTGGTTGTGGCTGACTTGGAGAGTAGCATCTTATTACTGCCCTTTTGGTGTTTGTGCAGGGTTTGGAAAGTTTGAGATGGAAGGGAGATCCAGAGTTGGATACTTAATAATTAATTAGTAGTAGCTTTATTGCCTTTATTTATTAGGTGATGTGATGTGATCAAAAAGTAGTTGGCTTAAAAAATTATGTGCAGCCATTGGTTTTCAGCTTTTGAAGAGAATGGTGGTGAATTATATGATGTCACTTTCTCAGCTCATTTTTTTTCCCGTTTTCAATCACGTTTTTTCTTCAGTTGATATATATATATATATTTTTTTCGGGGCCACTTAATATTATGATCTCTGAATTAGTACCTACTTTCGGCTAAATTACCACGATATACCCTTATATAGTTATGTTTATCATGTTTTACAACTAAATAACTAAGGTTACAATTTTGACAGATATACATCTAAACAATTTTAAAAAAAGAAAAAAAAGACAGATATATATCTTTATATTTTTTTTGAATTTTACTGGGGTATCTTGAATTTGTGTACGGACAAATTATAACCGTTGGATGTAGTGTGGTAACTTGTTTAACTTTCAACAATTATTTCCATTTTTTTGAAGTGATTTCGCTCAGCACAGTTTGTAGATGTTAATATTCCAAACAGATTTGGGAGAAAATAATTATTATTCTTTTTACTTTATTTCTCTATTGTATACATTTATATATAAGAATTACATTCTTAGAGAAGAAGAAAGTAGATTTAGAGAAGATTGGGAAGATGAGAGATTTGAGAAATCTGTTCCTATAGATTAGGAAACAAAATATACAAATACTATATTTTAACACTCCCCCTCGAGTTGGTGCATAGATATTGAACATGCCCAACTTGTCAACAAATTTCAAGAAGAGCCGATTCGAAACTGTCTTGGTTAGGATATCTGCGAGCTGATCTTCTGACTTCACTTTCGATACCTCAATGACTTTCTCATCTATTTTTTCTTTGATGAAGAATCTGTCCACCTCTACATGTTTCGTCCTATCATGCTGAACCGGATTAGCAGCAATATCACACACTGATTGACTATCACAATACACTTGCATAGGTTCATTCGGACCATAGCCTAAATCCTGCAACAAGAGTTTCAGTCATAAAGCTTCCGCTATACTTAAAGCTACTCCGCGATAATCAGCCTCTGCACTAGAGCGTGCAACAACATTTTGCTTCTTAGCACCTCCATGTAACTAAATTTCCTCCAACAAAGGTGAATTATCCTGAAGTGGAGCGCCTATCAATTATAGATCCTGCCCAATCAGCATCAGTATATGCCTCAACCTTCAAGTGACCATGTTTCGTAAATAAAATCCCTTTTCCTGGAGCAGACTTAATATATCTCATAATTCTCATCACCGCATCCATATGTTGTTCCCGAGGCGCATGCATAAACTGACTTATCACACTTAAAGCATATGAAAAATCTGGCCGTGTATGTGCAAGATACATCAGCTGTCCAACCAATCTCTGATATCTTTCCTTATCGCAAGGTACATGATCAGCTTCGTTGCATAGTTTCAGGCCTTCTTCTAACGGTGTACTAATCGGCTGACAAGCAGACATTCCAGTTTCCTTTAATAAATTAAGTGCACACTTTCTTTGAGACAAAAATATTTTCTTTCTTGAGCGAGAAACTTTAATACCAAGGAAGTATCTCAAAGAGCCAAGATCTTTTATTTCGAACTCTTGTGACAAGTAGTTCTTTAATGCCTTCCTCTCTTCGAGATCATCTCCAGTTACTATCTTATCATCCACATAAATAATGAGAGCAGTAATTTTACCTTCTTTCCTTTTTAGGAACAGAGTATGATCTGAATTACTCTGATAGTATCCGAATGTCTTCATTAATTTTGTAAATCTCCCAAACCAAGCTCTTGGCGACTGCTTAAGTCCATACAATGCTTTCTTCAAACGACATACTTTATTGCTGTATTGGACTGGTCTGTTCGACCCTGGTAGAAGATCCATATAAACCTCTTCTGTCAATTCCCCATGCAAAAATGCCTTCTTCACATCAAATTGCTCCAACGGCCAGTCAAGATTTACTGCAAGAGACAGTAGGACTCGAACAGTATTGAATTTTGCCACAGGTGCGAATGTATCTTCACAATCAATTCCATACGTTTGAGTGTATCCTTTGGCAACCAGCCTTGTTTGTATCGTTCTATTGAACCATCAGACTTATATTTCACAGTATAAATTCATCTGCATCCTACTGGCTTATTCCTACTGGTAGCTCGACTATCTCCCAAGTCTCATTCTTTTTTAAGGACTTCAGCTCCTTATCCATAGCTGCTTTCCACCATGGATCAGTAAGGGCTTCCTGCATACTTTTAGGAATAAATACAACAGATAATTGATTTACAAATAACTTATTTGATTCTGAAAAGCGGTGACTGGATACATAATTACTCATGGAATATTTGACATTACTAGTGGGATCAGGTTCATAAGTGGGTTTTGGAATACCTCTATTAGTATGGTGCGAGAGTTCTCTTCTAGGAGCTTCGGACAACGATGACGATTGGTTTTGGGGTTTTAACGGTTCACTTTCACTGGAATTCGGTACTGGTTGCAATTCTTCAAGAAGGTCTTCTTCCTTTAGTTGCACTTCTTTATGAGGGTCTTCCTCCCTTACTAGGTCTTCATTCAAGTGTTCGCCATTATTTGTATCCAGTTCTTCGTTCCGACTGGTAATTACTTCATCATACCCAAGAGTCTGAACTTCACTAACCCCTTCATCATACCCAAGAGTCTGAACTTCACTAACCATTTCATCATACCCAAGAGTCTGAACTTCACTCGGTACTCCCCCTAAAGTTCAGTCATAGAAGAAGAAAAATACATCTCATCTTCATGAAACACAACATCTATAGTCACAAACATCCTTTGAGTTAGTGGGTGATAGCACCGATACCCTTTCTTGTCCTGTGCATATCCCATAATAACACAGCAGACAGCTCGAGGAGTTAACTAATTGCATTCATGTTGATGAAGATGAACAAATACAACACACCCAAACGCACGAGGTGGCAAATTAACGACTTTTGGTGCATTCATGGCTTTAGTTAATGCTTGAAATGGTGTGAGAAAGTTTAGGATACTAGAAGGAAATTGGTTGATTAAGTATGCAGTAGAAGCAAGGGCTTCCCCCCAATAGATGAGTGACAAATTTCCATGGATGAGAGAAGCACGGACCACCTCGAGCAAGTGTCTATTTTTCTTTCTACAACCCCATTCTATTGAGATATATATGAGCATGTAGTCTGGTGAACAATTCCATGTTCCACCAAATATTATCACAGATTCGAACTCAGGTACTCTCCGCCATTATCACTCCTAAGGACTTGAATCTGTGATTTATACTGAGTCATAACATGCTCGTAAAATTTCTGAAACAAGTCACTAACTTAAATTTTCAACTTCATCAAACAAATCCAGGTCATACGAGTACAGTCATCAATAAATGTCACAAACCATTTGGCTCCTCCAAATGTAGTGATTTTTTATGGACCCCAAACATCAGAATGAATAATCATAAATGGAAGAAAGCTTCTACTTGGACTTGGAGGAGAAGAGACACGATGACTTTTGCGAGTTCACACACATCACACCTAAAAACAGAAATATCCAACTTCAAAAATAAACTCAGATATAATTTTTTCAAATAACCAAAAGAAGCATGTCCTAGACGTTGATGCCATAGCCAAATATCTGATTTCTTCTTCTCTTCTTCGGATCCTTCCACACTTAGAGCTTGAGTCAACTTACTTGAAATTTCAAATTCTGAATCCAGATAATAGAGCTTCTCGTGTCTAACCCCATAACCAATCGTCTTGCGAGTCCGAATATCCTTAAACACATAATGTAAAGGCCAAAAGACTACAACATAATGTAAGGCAGTAGTTATTTGAGCAACAGATAATATGTTAAAATTCAAGGATGACACAACTAAGGTAGTATATAAAGTTAGGTTGTTTGTGAGAGGTATGGTACCCTCGCTAGTAATAGTGGCAGGATCACCATTGGCAGTAGACGCAGTTGATTTGGTGGATGATTGAAAAATTTTGAACTTGTCTAGAATCAAAAGTCATATGGTTGGTAGCACCCGAATCAATTATCCATGTATTATTCATAACAGAAGCAGAAATATTAAATACCTTACCATCATTACTTGTAGCTGTAACTAATGTAGAGGCGAGTCCAATACTCTTCTCAGCTCCATCAGTTTGTCCCATAGTAGCAGCACAAGAAAACAACGAATCTGATCTTCAGCAACCAATAGCAAATGATACAACTTGGCCAAGATCAGCAAATAACAATACAAAAACTATGGGCAAAAGAGAGAGAGAGAGAGAGGCAATGGCAGCAACGGCTAGGGGGCTGTCGGTGACGGCGGCGACATCGACGGGTAGCGACGGCCGGACTAACGACGCGACTGGGATGCAGCGATGGTGGAGCTGCAGCTGTCGAGGGTCGACAGGGCAAGGTGGAATAGCGACGAGTTCGGTTGCTGTGCCTGGGCATCGACGGAAAGGTGTTGCAGCGCTTAGGAGGCATCGACGGGGTGGCACGACGGAGAACGGCAATGAGGGAAGGAGGGTCGCCGGAGAAGATAAGCACAGGGTTGGCTATGGTTGATGGGAATCAGGGAAAGACAGGGGGGTATTCGGGGGTTTCTGTTGATGTCGAGGACAGAGGAGAGGTCGAGGAACGCCGGAGGATGACGGCGCAATGGAGAGGTCTTCGAGGGTGGGGTTTCGGTGGTGGCAACGGTTGATTGATGAAGGCGATGATTGATTCGGGGTTCGGATTTTGGGGTTCGGATGTCGATGAAGACGATGGTTGAAAGCGATGGGAGTTCGGGGTTTGGGGTTTCGGGGATCGACGAGGATGAAAATCAAAAATTCGGGAAAGACAGAGAAGAAAGTTCTTCTTCTTCTTCACTTAGCCTAAATCTTTTTAGGCTCTGATACCATATTGCAAACAGATTTGGGGGAAAATAATTATTATTCTTATTACTTTATTTTTCTACTGTATACATCTATATATAAGAATTACATTCTTGGAGAAGAAGAAAGGAGAGTGAGAGAAGATTGGAGAGATGAGGAATTTGGGGAATCTGTTTCCTATAGATTAGGAAACAGAATATACAAATACTATATTTCAACAGTTAATATGAAACAAGATACCGACAGACTGAAATATGCGAACACCATTCTTATTCCAAAAAAAAATTGAGGTCCGGAGGGTGGCGGATCTTCGGCCGATTAGTTTACTGAATGGTACTTTTAAGATTATCACTAAAGTACTAGACCAGAAAATTTCCCCTAACCTTAGTGATGTCGTGGCCGAATTCCAATGTGGTTTTATCAAAGGAATATATATTATGGACAATGTTGTTTCGGCACATGAGATAGCCTTCAGATGATCCAAAGTCAATGCAGGTGGTTTCCTTCTTAAACTGTATTTTGAAAAGGTTTACGATTCAGTTGAGTGGGATGCTATCGATGAAGCATTAAAGCTCAAAGGCTTTGGTTACAAGTGGAGAATGTGGATTAAGAGGTGTGTTAAGTGGGGAAAATCATTCATTCAAGTTAACGACATTCAAGGAAAGAAAATTAGATGTCGTAGGGTCTCAAACAAGGGGACCCACTTTCCTCTCTCATCTTCACGTTAATTGCGAATGGAATGGTAGAAATGATCAAGAGATGAAGAGAAGCGCATATTATTAACGGATTAGCAATAAAGGGCATATCTGAAATGGTTTTCATCTTGCAATATGCAGACGGTACCTCAATGTTCGAGGCGACTAGGGAAGACAAAACTATTGCTTTGGATATATTGGAGAAAAGTTTTGAATATTGGGCAGGGTTGAGAGTTTTTCTTAACAAGAGTTGCGTTATTCCTTTTGGAGAAAATATTTCGATGCTCACTGAGACCATCAAGAATTATCCGGGATATCAAATAGGAAATTTCTCTCTAAAATATTTGGGCACTCCCATTAGATCAGGGATGTTGAGGAGGGAGGGTTGGCAACCGCTTGTAGAAAAGGTGGAGAAGAGAATGGCTGGATGGAAGGGGCACTTTCTTCATTGGGCTGTAGGATATCGCTAATTAATTTGGTACTCAGAAGTCTTTTGACATATCTTATGTCAATATACGAACCCCTCGAGTTGGGTTATTAACAAAATTGACAAATGTAGAAGAAGATTCTTTTGAAAATGTGCGAATGAGATTAATAAGGAATTTCATTTTGTGAAGTGTGGAAGAGTTTGCAAGAGAAATGAATTTGGGGGCCTAGGGATTCTGAACCTAAGGGATACGAATCAAGCTTTGATGAGTAAGTGGTGATTGAAAATGTATAAGAGGTACAATAATTGGTGGTGTCAATCCTTGACAGTTTATTGAAAGAGGAAGAAGTTCAGATCCAGAGGGAGAAACGAGCGCAAGTCCCTTTCTGGTCTTTGATGCTATGCGGGAGGGGTAGCAAAAGTGGGGGAGATATTTCATGTGAATACAATCTGTAGGATAGGGAACGGGAAGCATACGATATTTTGGAAGAATAAATGGTGTGGGAATAACACTCTGCAGTCGATGTTTTCGGACACTGCTAAGGAATAGGGTTGTAAAATGAACATGACGGTACGTCGTCCGTCCGAGTCTGGCTCGAGAAATGGCCTGACCATGCACCGTCCGAACCGTTATACGAACCGAACTTGAACAAATTTTTAGGTCCGCGTCCGAGGTTGGCCTGAGTCTGGTCCGTCCAAACAAACATAGCCTTCTGTTTTTATAATGAACCGAGCTCGAATTATAAAAATTTTGTCCAACCTGGGCCGAGCCGTATATAAGCCCGTCCGAGTAGATTTTTGGTCCGAGCTTGAACTTATAGCTATCCGGTCCCGTCCGGCTCGATTTACAGGCCTACTAAGGAAGATGTGAATTTAGATTCTCTAGTAGCTGAGGTCTGGCGAAACAATAGACTTAGGCTCCAAACCTGAAGCCAGCCGTCACAGGATAGTAGAAGGATAATCCAGAGTATGTATGAATTCATTGTGATGTAAGAACAATATATTAACATAGATGACAACGAGAGATGATGGAGTGTGGATCGTCACGACACTTTCATGGTTTCTTCCATCTACAAGTGGCTTAACGACGGAGGAATGAGATGTAAAGAAGTTAATACACTGGAAAACCAAGGCACCATTGAACATGAATGTGTTCATTTGGTTAGTGGAAAACGATGCGCTCTTATCAAAAGCCAATCACATAAATCATAATTTGCAGATATATGGAAGATGCACAAGATGTAAGATAAGGATAGAAGACAATAATCACATTATTATCAATTGTCCGAGGGGTGGGAGGTCGTGTGATTAGGTTTTGGGTTACTAGAATGTCCAGGGTCGATTACTGATTTGTCGGCCCAGTGGAGGTTAAGTCAAATTAAACAGGAAAATAGGGTAGCTTGGGATATTTCTGTTGCAGCTACTATATTTGGCTAGAGCGAAATGAGTTATGTTTTCGTAATAATAATTGTAGATTTCTTGTGATGATGCATAAAATTTTTGCTTTGATTCATTCTTGGGCAGTTCATCCAGGGACAAGGAAGGTGTTGCGCATGGAAGAGGAGTAGAACATGCAGATGAACAACCGTGCACCAAGTTGTCTGTATTGTTGCCTCTAGATTATATTATGAGTATTTGTATTGTTTTTCTATGTTTTGAATAGTCGTTGTAGTAGTTGAGGTAGATGTTGTTGTAGTATTGTGTTATTTTTGTATATTATGGTTGTAATACTTTGTTTCGTTAATGATCATTAATAAAGCGGTGACGGAGTAGTGCTACACCCATAATATTTTCTACAATATTTTTCTTTACAACCGTATGTGGCACAAGACCATTCGAGATTTCTATAACTTACTCTACAATAACCTCCAATGGTATTGTGTCACATAAGGTTGTAAAGAAAAATGTTTTAGAAAATGTTGTAGGTAAAACATTATTCTTTAGGAAGATGTGGATGAGATTATTCAACGAGTACACTTATGTGAGAAATTATTTATAGGATTATATTTCAATGGACATGTAAGAGAAGAGAACATGGGATATAAGAGGATGCATGGAGGACATGGATTTGGATATAAAGACGATGGTGGAGAGGCCCTCTTGAATTTTGCTGTGTTGTATGATCTTATACTAGCAAATATTTTTTTTATGAAGAGGGATTGGGCATTTGATAAGCTTTTAAAATGTGCCAAATATTAGCCAAATTGTTTTTTTTATTACTAGAAAAATGAATCGCTTGACGTGTAAAGATTGTAAACTCATACCGGAAGAGTACCTAACCTCACAACATAGATTAATGCTATTGGATGTTAAGATCAGAAAACACATATGTGCGAGAAAAGAAACTGAAGACCCGAGAACTAGGTGATGGAATTTGAAGTGAGAAAAACTAGAGGTTTTTAGAGATAAAATTCTTAAATGAGCGACATGAAATTGAAAATGAGGGACAAATATTATGTGGACTAAAACGACTACGTGCATAAGAGAAATCTCAAATGAGTTACATAAAAAATCTAAAGGTAGAGGGCTGCAAGCTGAAGAAATATCGTGATGGCAAGAAGAAGTCCAAATATTGAGTGAAAAAAGATCGACCTTCAAAATATGACAAAAGAGTATAAATGAGCAGGATTAGAGATATAAGACCATTAGATTTTTTTTTTAAAGAAAGCGGTAAGAGTGTCACGCCCCGCTTCCCAAAAATACGGAACACGAGTGCGTAACATTGGCCCAGCAAATGATTAACGTCATTCATAAGCTGTTTATCCGATTAACTCAACAATATAATCAATACCGAATAATTGCATAGGCAATAATAATAATCTCATGAACAATAATACATGAAAAGAAGCAATATATAATATTCAAGTACAATAATAATCCAACATCTGGAAACAATAATAAAATCTGGGACATAAACCCAAAACAATAATAATCCAATCCAAAAAAAATAATAACAAGTCTCAATACATTAAGTTTATTAAAGCAATAAGAAATTCAAAAGCAGTAGTCTTCAGAATGTTTGTTCTCCAATTCTAGCAGGCAATTCTCCTTCATTACCTGTATACACTTCATCTAAAAAGAGGAGAAAAATTATCCTTAGAGCAAGTCATGGACAACAAGTAGAAAAAGCAGGGAACAATGGAATAACGGTATAATAATGAATCAATGGATGAATAGGAATCAATAACAGAGCACGATGATAATAATCAATAACATGGTAACCAATGCAACGGTGTAACAATGATTCAATATTCGGTAACGGTAATCAACGGTTAATATCAATATCACTTAAACAATATTGGATACAAATATGAACAATGATGAACAATATGCAATATCGATGATGTGTCAATCCTTATATCTATTATTCATTTTAATCATAGCTAATGCATGTACTACTGCATCCCATACTACATGTTCGATGCATACAATCTATTTTGTTTTAGACTCAAGTGGTGCACTCAGTAGATCATGTACTTGGCAACGGTAACGGTAAATACTATTCACCTTTCGGTGTATGAAACGATCATCGGCAACGATACGGTACACGATAGATTGAGTTACTGCCAAAACCACAATCACACGATAAAACGGTAGCCGAAACGGTAGTTAGGAAAATACGGGCCCCTCCTCCAAGTACAGTCACTACTTTGTTCACTACTCAAATCTCCTTTTAACCCCGGCTTATTAATTATTTTATTAATGCAACAATACAATATGCAATAAGAGACATGAGATGAACAATAGTATCAATAGGGGAAATGATAGCATGGTAACATAAAATACGACAATTAGAATGATAATAGTAAGACACTAGGATCATGCAATGCAACACACATACATTAGTTCATGCAATAGTATGATATAGGAACAATTAATTCATTAAAAAGTGGAATCTAAAATTCTGGACAACAAGCTCAGTCTGCACAAAAATACAGTTTTCCGCTGACTCAAAAATCGAAAGTTGAATCTTTCGAAAAATCTGGAAACTAGACTTCCACACGGTTCCAACGCATACTTAAAGTTCAAATTCCGACAACAGTAGCTAGGTTAAACACTTGTTTCATTACAGGTTTTATGTTCAGGCAGAATTTGGACATCTTGTTATTTTAATTTTTGAATCAGCAAAAACTCAATATTAAATTCAGTAAAAATATTTTCTGAACTCCTAAACATGTTAAGAAACAATCGGAAAATTTTCATAGAAAATTTTTATCATTTGATCAGCCTTTTTACAGTTTAAACATGAAAGGTACGAGAATCTAAAAATCTGAAAGTAAAAAAACACAACTGTAGTAAAACGAGCATAACTTTTGCTACAAAACTCGGAATTCAAAAATTCAAGATGATCTGGAAACTAGAAAGATAAGTCAACAATTCATATTCAGAAAGTATTTCATTTTAAGTTCGTTTACTGGTTTGAAAACAACGGTCAATGTTCAGGTCAGCAAGCACATATAGAGTTTTGGCGGCATTTTCATGAAAATAAATTAATTAAACAATATGTGTATCGATTCTCTTGTCAATAAATTGTATAACTAGCATGATGAGTGTCAAAACATGATAAATAAACTAGAATACGCTCATACATCAATTTATCACCAATCAATCATCAATCGATCAAACAACATATAACCTAGCAATTGTCTCTGCAATAGTTTATTTGTGTGTCAATTATATTAACAACCCTAGTATCAATTCTATATGCACTCATGAAAGATCCAAACTTTAGAGTCAAAAGTGGCACGATGTCAAGAATATTGGAGTTAGCTCGTGTAAACTCTCAATAGACCCAACGAAGAGATGAACAATGGATAATACGATAACAAAGAGATCTACTTACAAGAATTTCAATCACACTTGAATTTGATGCAATTAGAAATTCAAGAGGTCAGTGACTTGCCTGTTAGATGGTACAAATGAATACCAAGAATAACGGGATAAGGATCCCGAAATAACGAACTCACGAACTAGATCGACTCACCAATAACACGTGTAATATACGTGCAATCAAGAGTCAAAGTAACACAGCACACAAGAGATAGCAACAGCAACCAGGAGAGAGGTTCGGCCACGGTAGAGGCAAGGGCGGTGGGGGTCATCGGCATTGCAGGCGGCGGTGCGACGGGGCAGGGCGTCGACGGCGACGCTGGTGGCACTGTCGTCGACGGTCGAAAGGGAATCAGAGAGGGTTGGGGCTTTGGCTTTCGATCGAAACGGAAGAAAAGAAGGGGGGTTGTGCTGGCGGTGCTGGCGACGCAAGGGGGTCACCGGAGGTGAGGTGGATGAAGGGGCGCCAGAGATGGGTCAGGGAAGATGGTCGGAAAATTGTACAAGGAAATTGGGCGGGAGATGAGGAGTCAGGAAGAGAGAAACAGGGAGGAGAGAGAAAGAGGAGAGAGGAGAGAGATTAGACGGCTAGGGTTTCGATTTGTGTGCAAAAATTAGGGTTTACATTAGGGTTGTATTTATAGGTACAATTAGGGTACTCGGTTGGTGAATTAGGGTCCAATAACAGCAGATTTATGTCAAGAACAATGAAATTGGATTTTATGGTTCAATTAAGAGATGGATCCAAATCAATCGGGGTTCAAAACAAAATATCCACAATTAAATAAGAGAACAATATGATCAACACGAATAGCCTGATCAAAAGAACAAAGAATTTCATGAACAAAAATTTGAATCCCAATAAATAAATAAACAATACAAATGAATAGAATATAAAGTGGGCTTGAAAATAAATTGGAAATTCGCAAAGAAAATCAGATCCGGTATAATAATAAAATAATCCAATATATAAACTTTAAATAGATAATCATGAAATAACAATTAATAATCATAATCATAATAGTAATAAATTATACAATAAAATAGTATTCGGGTTTAACATTTTTATTAAAATAGTCCAATAATAATAATACACTTGATTCTGGCTCAAATATATATAGTCAATCAATAAGATATATAGAAAATAAGATCAAAATACACCGTTATTCGAAATGAATAAAATTTACGATTAGAAAATATTTTAATAAAATATCCGAACAGAGTTTAGCACAAAATAATTTTAAAAAAATAAAATCAAATTATAGAAAATATACGAAAAATACTAATTATCGAGAATGAGGGTTACAATCCTACCTAGCTTACAACAAAATTTCGTCCTAAAAATTTGTTCAGGTGGTACATAGGACAAGCTAAAATAAACTGACTGGGAAAAAAAACTAAACAGAGAATAAAGGAAAAGAGACAAATAGTAGCAACCCAAGAATAAGAAGGGACATGGATAAGAATGGAGTAATCTAGGAGGATGTTGAATAAGAATTCAATAAATGATGACAATGCAAATGAATGAATAAGGGAGTAAACAATGCAAAGAAAGAGAAGCAACAAGAGAATCTTGGGACGTGTGGGTTATGGGCCCACCACGCTTTCGCTGCGCTACTCTGATGGTGGAGCTCCAAGCTGTAGACATGTCGTTGCAGATCAAGCAATGTCGATTGACGTACCAAGGAGGAAAAAGAAGAACAGATGATACCGGAATCAAAAAAATATGAGTATGAAAAGAATGAAATCATACTTAATATATAAGGAATCAATTAATAGAAGGGACAAAAGACAACAAAGAAATGAAGGAACTGAAAGTGAAGGGATCAAAGAGGAATCAAAAGAGACTAGTTTCCAGATCGTTGGTTATCAATTGTTCATGTGATTCTCTGTATTGCACATACTGTTGAGTCAAACCGGTTAAGACTCAAATCTGATTAATATATCAATCAAAGCCAAACTTTCTTTCGTTAGTCACATTTGATTGATATATTATCCAAACCTAGGCTCTGATACCACTAAAAACCTTGTCGCGCTCCCTTCCCAAAAATACGGAACACGAGCGCATAACATTGGCCCAGCGAATGACTAACGTCATCCATAAGCTGTTTATCCGATTAACTCAATAATATAATTAATATAGAACAATTGTGCAGGCAATAATAATAATCTCATGAACAATAATACTTGAAAAGAAGCAATATATAATATCCAAGTACAATAATAATCCAACATCTGGAAACAATAATAAAATCCGGGACATAAACCCAAAACAATAATAATTCAATCCAAAAAAATAATAACAAGTCTCAATACATTAAGTTTATTAAAGCAATAAGCAATTTAAAAGTACTAGTCTTCCGAATGTCTGTTCTCCAATTCCAACAGTCAATTCTCCTTCATTACCTGTATACACTTCATCTAAAAAAAGAAGAAAAATTATCCCTAGAGCAAGTCATGGACAACAAGTAAAGAAAGTAGGGAACAATGGAATAACGGTATAACAATGAATCAATAGGAATCAATAACATAGCACGATGATTGTTACCGCTAAATCTGGTGTGGGGGCAAACAGATAGAATTTGTGGATTCTTAGGAAAACCAAATAACAAACTTGGAACCTTTCCACCGGAGTTTGACCGTTGACTTCCGCCGTTCACCTGCAAAAAGTGCGAGACACCGGGGTTGATCCCGGCGACGCTCCCTCCGACGCTCAAGTCAGTAATCAGAGAAGATTATGAAAGAGCGTAAACTGGCAAAAGATTGATTATCTCTTAATGGTGGTGGATGGGGGGTATTTATAGCCGCCTTTGGGATCAGATTAGGAATGTAATCCCTAGAAACAGATTAGGAATGTAATCCCCAATTCCTAGTGAAAGGATAGATATGAATCAGGACCGTTGATTAGGATTAATCAGAAACTCTAATTCTATCCTGCTGGACTGGGTTCGCTGCGGGTCGAAACCCGCACCCAGTTGAAATGGACCCGTTCACGGGCTATTGGGTTTCCCCAAGAGAAGACCCAGTACCCGTTTCAGACCCGCTTGTAGGTGAAATTACCATTTTACCCCCAGACTTTAAGATTCACGTCCGATTTGGACGGTTCCGATTTAATCCTATTTTTAGCCATATCAATGATAATAATCAATAACACGGTAACCAATGCAATGGTGTAACAATGATTCAATATTCGGTAACGGTAATCAACGGTTAATATCAATATCACTTAAACAATATTGGATACAAATATGAACAATGATGAACATTATGCAATGTCGGTAATGTGTCAATCCTTATGTCTATTATTCATTTTAATCCTAACTAATGCATGTACTACTGCATTCCATACTACAGGTTCGATGCATACAATAAAAAAAAACCTTCCTTAAAACTCGTCCGGTTATTTTGTAATTTTTTTTTCTTTTGGGACGAAATATCATTCTGTATATTTTATTAATATTTTCTCACTTTCGGGCTATATAATTATTTTTTATAATCACAAACGATTTTAATTTTAACAAAATATGCATTTTTTATCTTTTTTGACAACTGCAGCATTTGATCGAAGTAGAAAAATAAAATTTGCATTTATGCAATTTTTTTACTCAAACGACTGTGACTGTGGATGCTCTTATTCGCTCTGCAGAGTTTCTAGGTCCTCCACGGATGTTCGTCATTTATGGCTTCTTTTCACTCTCTTAAAAATGTACTATGATTTGACTAAATATGATAGGAGTTAAAAAATATACATATATTTGCACTCATTATCTCTTTCATCTTCCACATCACCACATCTCAATCAACCACTAACACCAACCACATCAACGTTGTCATCGTCGTTTTTCCCCACCCGTTTGACAAGCTTTACACCAAGATTTAATCTAATAAAGAAACCCATCGAATTCTTAAGAGCATCTGTAGTCGTTTGCCAAATATCGATAAAATGGATATTGGGTAAACGAACGCGCTGCACTCATTTGTCAAATATCAATTTTATCGATAAATCGCTACAGTCGATTGCTATAAATGAGAATCGATATAGCATTTATCGATAAGTGAGGGACGGCGCTCGAAGCGCCGTCCCACAAAAAAAATTAATATTTTATTCGTCGGACGGCACTTCAAGTGCCGTCCGTTTGAAAAAATGATCTGGCCCTCCGAAATCCTCAAGTGCCGTCCGGAGGTTTTTGTATTTTTTAATTTTTTTTTTACAATTTTTTATTTTTTTTTGCAATTTCTGAAATGTTTTCGTAATTTTTTAAAAGTTTTTTGTAATTAATCAATTGTTTTTTGTAATTAATGAATTGTTTGTAAAAGTCTTTCAACAGCACATGGGCTTGGACGGCACTTCATGTGCCGTCCGTCCCAGTGCTTGTGAATTTTTATTTTTTTTTTGGTTCCGAATGACGGCTTTTTCCCTCCGACGGCACTTCATGTGCCGACGCTTAATATTATATTATAGTTTGCTATAAAATAGCTTTCGACGAGTGCAGCGTAATCGAAAATCCTATTTCTATTTATTCATATATGGATAATTTTACCATAAACGACTACAGATGCTCTAAATAACCCATAAGTAAAAAAAATAAAACAACAATTGAATTCAGAATGGTAGAAAGCTTTCTAATAGATAAGTCAAATAACGACAAATTGAATAAGAATTAAAGAAAATGAAGCTGTTTTTCATTTGGAGATCCAATGGGTAAATTTTCCATATTTCTATATCAGAGATGAAACTAGTGATTTAATGATGTTTCTTTGTGAATATTTTGGAGAACTGTGGAAGAAATTTAGGGAGCAGTGAAAACAAAGGGAAAATTTATATAGACCAGTAATCTGTACGTGCGATAAATGTTCTAATTAAAAAAAATTATAGCGTAAATAATAAGATGTCAGATTGCCTCAAATTTAAGACTTTTCTTTATTCATACTAGTAATCTGCACGTGCGGTGCACGTCTTAATAATTTTTGTTTCTTTTTAAAATAAATACTAAAATATAATCTGGCCTCAACCTGATACCTTCCTTTACTCATCACATACTCTTTACAAATTACCCACAATACCATCAACTTTTATTTTATATGACTGACACTTGTGTAAATAATTATGTCGTAAATAATTTGAAGTTTGAGGGTATTATGATCACTAAGAATAGTTGAGTAAATGAATGGTTAATATAACTCTCACTTAAAAACAAATAGTTGAGATTAGATGGTTGGTTGAATTGTTGTTTACAAATTACAAGTTGTCTACAAATGACAACCCCAACTCTCTCGTTATAATATTAGAGATTAGAGATTAGAGAGATACTTTTTACAAAATCTCTAATATTATAATGGGAGAGTTGTCATTTGTAGACAACTTGTGATTTGTATGCATTCAACCTCAATTAAATCTACACCACACAATTAGAAACATGTGATTTATATGTATTCAACCTCAATTAAATCTACACTACACAATTAGATTAGATCTAACTCTAATCTAACTAAATCTCTCAATTAAATCTACACCACACAATTAGATCTAATCATAACCTAACTAATTCTAAACCACACATCCTAATCTCACTCAACCTAATTAAACTCCAATTAATTATTTAAATAAATAAAACCCACAATTCTCTCCATCTCTCCCGAAACTTCCTCCCTCTCTAAAAAAAACTCAGATCGAACGCGCCTCCTATCTATCTATATTTTTTGCAGTCGTGCTACGCACATATATTATACTAGAGATTAGAGATATACTTTTTACAAATCTCTACTATTTTAATGTGAGAGTTTTTCACCAAACAAACACGTGCATTGTAACTCAATAAACACGTGCAATGCACATGCATAACTAATATAAAAGACTCTTAGGTTTGATGTCAGATAACATCGAATTTTTTTTAAATATATATATATATTTATAAGGACGTGCATCGCACGTATAAATTACTAGTTACCCTTAGTTGAACACAATTTGATTTTATATGAGTGACACTTTTGTAAATAATTATGTCTTAAATAAATTTGAATTTTGAGGGTATTATGGTAACTAACAATGATTGAGTAAATGAATAGTTAATATAATTCCACTTTAAAATGAATGATTGAGATTAGATGGTTGAATATCTACAAATTACAGGTTGTTTACAAATGACAACCCCAATTATCTCGTTATAGTATTAGAGATTATTATATATATACTAGATTTGCCCGTGGGCAAGTGCCTACGGCACGTCTTCAGAACGATACAGCATATGAAAAGCCTTGTAAACAGTAAATCAACAATTATGTAGCTCAAGTTTGAATAGTATGACAATAATTAGTTGTAAATAAAAGTCCATATTTCCATAAGAGTGTGTGTGTGTGTGTGTGTGTGTGTGTGTGTGTGTGTGTCTATATATATATATATATATATATATATATATATATATATATATATTAAAAAAAACACTAAACTTTGGGCCATTTTAAAAAAACCGCACTAAGTTTTTTTTTAAAAAAAACCACACAAAACTATAGTTTTAAAAAACTCACTTTAACGGAGTTAGGTTTCCGTTAGGCTAAATTTTAAAAAACCACTTTCATCTTTCATTTGTGTTTAAAAAAACATCACTTAACTAATCAGATGTTTAAATAAATCCCCCTGAACTAACCCTAACCCTAACCCTTACTCTAACTTTGTCAGTGTGTGTTTTTTTAAACTAAAGTTGTAACACCCTAAATTTCTATTTATGAAGAGTTTGTGGTTTTACGTGTTTTGCACGTATAATTTCATATGTATAATTTCTTTTATAAAATATTTCTTTATAGCATGAATAAGTTATTGTTCTCTTTATTATCCAAAAATACTATTTTTAAAAGGCTTAATTAAATCCTAGGCCTGTTTGTCTCTTTAAGCCCATCTTAATTAATTAATTAATTTAATTAAGAGAGCTCATGGTTAATTGGCCCATTAGTAAGCCCATTTAACTTAATTTCTCTTTTTATTAATATAACTTGTAGTGTAGACAAGTTTAGTGAACAATTAATTAATTCACATGAACAAACTTGTAAAAGAGGGAGGTACTAGTTGGCACGTGCATGCACTAGAGTATGCATTGCACACTTTTTACCCTAGGCCGGATGGGAATGGGAGAGTGGGAGAGATGGAAGAGGTGGAGAGTTGGTTGCTTCGTCATGGGTAGTTTCTATAACTCCCTAGTTCATCTAGACCCTTGATCCCTAACCATTTGGACTCATCCTAGCCCTCCATTCACCCTCAAAATTAGTATAAATACCTCCCCCCCCCCATGCATACAATACACTAAAAGTTTGTAGAGAAAATAAAGAAAGAAAATACATAAGAGAGTAAAAAGATTGAGAGAGTTAGAAAAAGATTGAGAGTATTCTAGTTTGTGTGTGTTCATCCTTGGAGGCCGACCATTGCATTGGAGGGGAGTGTAGGCCCGGGTTCACTAGTGCAAGGAGGAGGAGGCAATCGTGGTGGCTCAAACTAGGAGGAGAATGACCGCTCATGTGTTCAAGGAGATTCTAGGAGCTTTTGTAGTGTTTTTCTTCAAATATGGGGGTGTTTTTCTCTACTTCTAATTTAGACACCATGCTAGGAGTTTTTGATTAATGAGCATGCTAAAAGAAACTAACAAGATAACAAATTGTTGGCTATAAAAAAAAGGACTTGGTAGATGATTGGGTAAATAATTGATGAATTGCATGTTATTTTGTTATAAATCATGTTTAATATAGTAAAATTGCCTTGTTGCCATGAAAATGTGAAATTGGAACCATATTAATTGTAGAAAAAATGCTTGTGAATGATTAGTAGTTGAAATGATTACATTTGTGCTTATGGAACCATTGTGACATTAGTTCAATGAATGCAACCATGTCTTTGAGTATTGTGGATAAAAGAGGAAAAAAATAGGAATTAATACTCTTTTAATGAAGTTATAATTTGGTAGAGAATTGCTAATTTGAATTATTGAAATTGTAGGCATAGAATACAAATTAAAATGAAAAACACATGTTTTAATGTCAAGTGTTTTTAAAACACTGATTTGTTAATTAAACTCAAACTCAGTATTCTGGAAATTTTTATGACTTTATGTGAAGAAGAAACAAAGTTATGAGCTTTTGAAGAACGAAATAATTTTGATGAACAGAGACTCGAAATAAACCTATTTTAACCTACTCCTATATCAGATTGACACTATGGTCATACTGGTTAGAGAGGGCGCCATTTGCGTTTTACTGTAGCTAGGCGGTAGCCCTTGTGTGTGGGTTCGAGTCTTGGTAGAGGCTTTTTATTTTTCCAAAAATCCGATTTTTCCCAAAACCCGAGAGTAAACTCAACCTTAAATTAACTCCCTTTTATATCAGTTGGGCATTCTGTCCTTTTTGGCTAGCGCGTGGGGGTTGGTTTCGATGATTATGCACCTTGGCTGTGTGTGTGCGGGTTCGAAACTGGCTAAGGCCAATTTTTTTTGAAAAATCTTTTTTTTAATATACGCTTGATTTTTTGGGGGTTTTAAAATATAATAAAAACTGAGAAAAATATTAGGAAATTTCTAAAAATACATAGACTTCATAAAATTATATTTTTTTATGTGGACTTTTAACTGAGAAATAAGAGTAAAAAGATTAAGAGTGGAGAATTCATCTTAGATTTGATTATTATGAAATTCTAAAATAAACCAATGAAAATTTTTGAATATAGAAAGAATTGAAAAAGAAATTAATTGAGATTTTCACTCATAATTATTGAGTAGAATTAAATGAGAAATTGAATATGCAAGTTGTGCATGGAAGTATGAGAAAAAGAGAACTTGTTGAAATGTAAAATTTTGTGAACAAATATGCTTTCTTCTATGAACATGAAAGGAGAACTTAGACTAGAATTTTAGCTATAACTCTACGTCAGCAAGAATGAAAAATATGGAAAAGAGAATTATGATATTTTGACCAAATTTGAGTCGTTGATAATGATTGATGTTGAAAAGACCGATGTAGGAGTAATGCTAGATTCTAGAATATTGACCTTCAATTATACATAAAGATTAGATACATAGTGAAGATGTGATGAACGTAAGAGAAAAATATGAGTATGAGGGCCATTGGATTAGCGGCGTGAGAGTATTCACAGGATGTCCCATGATGCATCATGATTAGGGCGTGGATACTACTCCAGAGTACCATCCCGGTGACGAGCTTATGGGATGATCTAATGACTACAGGTGGTGCCTGTCTATGATAGGAGGAAAATTGACCACAGGATGCCTACAAGATGAGTCATGTGTCAGTGCGTAGGGTTCACTTCAGGGCACCTAGACGGGGGCTCGTCACTCACAGAACACCTAGGATACTTACCGTAGTTACTGTAGTAGATTAAGTCATGGCGATGGATCGAATCCTACTAGATGAAGAATGGTTAAGGGCTTGCCCTCTAACCTATGTTGTAAGGGCTGCATAAACTCTGAACAAGTGTGCATTAGTGTCATATAATATAAACAACTGCATTAAGAACTAAGGGCACCACACAACACGACATCAATAGGATAATCCCTCTGTAGTTTGTCTGTGATCAAGTTTGTGGTTTGTTTAAGTATTGAAAATCGTTATACTGTTCGGCATAGTGAGGATGACCATATATAATATTTCGTCGGTTGTAAGCAACTGACGCGCCCACAGTTTTCTATGCAGGATAAAGTGCTTGGCAAGATTAAAGTGTGCATGCTGCTTACAGATTGATTCAAATGTTGTATATTTTATTCATGTAATTACTATAAAATTGCTTCCACTGTATAAATGTAAATCTAAATATAACTTTGAAGTAACAAAAGTTTTTAATTCTTTATAAAATTGTACGAAGAGAAGTGTAAAGATCCTGCGGAACTTTGAATTCAGTCTGTTTTGGAATTCGGGGTGTTACAAAAGTTTTGTGCAGTTTTTTAATAAAAAAAACTTAGTGCGATTTTTTAAAAATGGCCCAAAGTTCAATTGGGATTTTTTAAATTTAGCCTATATATATATATATATATATATATATATATATATATATATATATATATATATATATATATATATATATAGGGAAAAAGGGGTATGAGCAACTTGCTCATTTAGTAAATGAGCAATTGATAAGGTGGCATGCATGTGATTGGAAAATCCTAAAAGTGAATAGATACTCAATGTATCACATGCATGACACCTAATCAATTGCTCATTTATTAAATGAGCAAGTTGCTCATATCCCTTTTACCCATATATATATATATATATATATATATAGAGAGAGAGAGAGAGAGAGAGAGAGAGAGAAATAATTAAATAAATAAAGGAGTTGTTTTGGGAGGGGAATTTGAATTTGAGTTTTAGGGAGAATTTTTTTTTTTTTTTTGGGGGGGGGGGAATGTATTTTGTGATGTTAGATCTGGGCCTTTGATTTTGAGGGGATTAAAGGAGAGCCACCTTATAGCTTTCTTTGTGTTTTTATTATATAGATTTGCTAATATATATATACAGATAATAGGTTTGCCCGTTGACATGTGCCTACGACACGTCTTTGGAACGGTGCACCTTATTTGATCATATAAAAAAATTTGAAGGTCGAGCAAATTAATTGAAGTAGAAAACATATTATACGCGAAACTTTTGGGGGTTCAGCAAAAAACATATTATATGATTTTTTTGATTTTTTGATTTTTTTGAACTTTTTAAAAAGTTTTTAAATTTGTAATTTTTTTAGTTTTTAAATTTTTTATTTTTTAAAAAAAATTAAAATTTTATTTTATTAATTTTTTGAATAGAAGAGGGAGGGAGAGAGAGAGAAAAAAAATAATTAATAAATATAGGAGTTGTTTTGGGTGGGGATTTGAATTTGAGTTTTGGAGGGAAACTTTTGGGGGAAAAATATGTTTTGTGAGGTTAGATCTTAGCCTTTGATTTTTGAGAAGATTGAAGGAGAACCACTTGATAGCTTTCTTTGTGTTTTATTATATATATATATATATATATATATATATATATATATATAAGGGTCCCATATAAGGAAAAATTAAACCTTAAAATGCCCCCGACTTTGATTAGAAACGACGATGGTCGGTGCATAATGGTGGCAGCGAATTCGAAGAGGAGGGTTAGATAAATGGATTTGGATTTCCAAGCTAAAAATAATTTGTGCACTAGTATATCTCTAATATTATAATGGGAGAGTTGGATTGTCATTTGTAGACAACCTGTAATTTGTAGAAATTCATTCAACCATTCATTTTTAAGTAAGAATTATATTAACCATTCATTTACTCAATTATTGTTAATTACCATAATATCCTCAAAGTTCAAATTTATTTACGACATAGTTGTTTACAAAAGTGTCACTAATATAAAATAAAAGTTTGTGCTACTAGGGGTAATTTATAAATAATATGTGATGAGTAAATGAAGGTCTCAAGTTAGAGACCAAATTACTCCTTATTATTTACTGTGGCTAAAATTGAAAAAAACCCCTTAAATTATTCCATATATGTAAAAAACCCCACTCACCTTTTTTTATGCAGAAAAGCACACTCAACTATGGTTACGAAAAACCACACCATGACTCCGTTAGGGTTCTGTTATATGGGTGGTTTTTCGCACCCGTAGTTGAGTGCGGTTTTCTACATAAAATAAAGGTGAGTGAGGTTTTCTGCATATATGAGATAGTTTAAGAGGGTTTTTTCAATTTTAGCCTAAGAATGAGTTCTGAATAAAGGGGGGCAATTTCGTTATTTTGTAAGTCACGTGCATTGCACGTGACCGAAAAATAACAGAACCCTAATGGAGTCATGGTATGGTTTTTCGCACCCATAGTTGAGTGTGATTTTCTGTATTGAAAAAAGGAGAATGAGGTTTTCTGTATATATGGAATAGTTTAAGGGGTTTTTTTTTCAATTTTAGCCTATTTACTGTATATATATATATATATATATATATATATATATATATATATATATATATATATATATATATATATATATATATATATATATATATAAGTTAATTAGAACCGTGACAGTTACTAGTCTTTTACCCCAAAATTTAATCATGGTTTTAGTGATTAATTTAAGATTATGGATATAATTGTTATCTTCTAATTAGTTTTCTTATTAACTAATAATATGAATAGATTATATTAGATCTGGTACCAGTATGGATATAAGTGGATGAGATCTGTTGACCACGAGATTTGGGTGAAAGATAAGAAGTCAATGTGATTCTTTAAGAATTCAGTAATTGGGTTTTCAACTTGTATTCTCCTAACAAGTATGATAATATCGTATATTTTCCTCACAAATATGTATTTTTGTATATATTGTTGATAACTTAGACTTTATTTCATATTTGTAAGTCAACCATATGAATTTACACTTACGAGACAAATCGAAATAAAATTAAAAGATCAAATTAGACAATTAAGTGAGAAAAGATTTAATACTTTTAAGGAAAAGAAATAAGGAAGCTTATAATCTATCAATAAAAAACAAGATTGATGGCAAATTTGGAGAAGCACGTGAGAAAGAGTATATAGTTCTCAAAGTTGCACCGTTAGTTTATCAATTTCTTGAAGAAAAATGAAGAAATTTTGAGAAGAGTTAAATAAGTCTCAGTTAGATTGACAACTGCCCGGATTTATAAGGATGAAGAAGATAAAGTTTGAATGGTAGAGAAGATAATATTTTAGTCATTTTCCATCAAGTCCATTTAAAAAAAAGTAATGCTACATTCACTACCAATTTCACTACATTTCTCTTCACTATCTTAGGTGACACAATCTAATAGGTAGGAAAAAATAGAGTATGTGGACAAACTCTCCAATAGAAGTATGCCACCTAAGATAGTGAACAAAATGGTAGTGGAATTGGTAGTGGATGAAACATTACTCTTTAAAAAACTGAAATCATTTTGAGTTTTTTTAACTAAAAATATAATTAAGAGAAGTGACAAATATTATTAGGGACAAATATGAAAATACATATTTGTGAGGGACATACATAATATTTAAATATTTGTTAGGGATATATAAGTTAAAAACCATTACTAATTTTAGGGTAATGCTACACCTACTACCAAATCTACTACCTTTTGCTTTACTATCTTAGGTGGCACACTATTATTGGATGTTTGTATCACCTACTCTACAATAATCTCTACTAATAGTGTACCACCTAAGGCAGTAAAGAAAAAAGTAGTAGATTTGGTAGTAGGTGTAGCATTACCCATAATTTTATTTCCTTCACGTGTACCCTAGCAGAACTCTGTTTTTTTTAAGTACTATCCACAATTAACAGTCTTACGAAAATTACCGTTATGTCCTTCCTCCCTGAAACCCCACTGAACCCATATTCAATCATGAAAATCTTCATCTAACCTCCATCTTATTTCTTATAAGAGCATCTGTAGTCGTTTGTCATATACCCAAATTTTTCAAAATTTGAAAAAAAAAACCTCTGTAGTTGTTGGCCAAATACCCAAAAATTGGGTTTGATCGCTACAGGACTCGGCTATATTTGACAATCGAAATGGAAATTGCCAAAATATAGCCGGACGATAGATAATCTTTCGTCCGAAATGACGGACGGCAAACAATACACCGTCGCTGCAAATTCGTATACGACAAAAGCGAGAGACGGAAGATAATCCCCTGTCTGAATAATTAAATTTATAAAAATAAAAATAAAAAATTCACGGACAGTACAGAATGTACCGTCCAATGCAATTCTCAAAAGCCAATTGGCCTAGGACGGGACTTCATCCCCCGTCCTAGGCAATTGGTGGTTTTTTTGATTTTTTTTAATTTTTTTTGTCCTTTTGTGTACAGTTTTGTTTCTGTTTTAATTTTTTTAATTTTTTTTTGGGTACTTTGTCCCTCACTTCAATGCATTTTTTTGTAATTTTTATGCTAATCTTTCGTCTTACCCATTTTTTGGGTTTTGACGACTACAGCGCAAATTCATTTTTCCTATTTCTATTTGCCAAATACCCAAAATATGGGTCAAGACGACTACAGCTGCTCTAATCTCTTCAAACCTGCCTGGGATACATGAGGGTGAAATTGTCTTAAAAAATACGTGCAAGCTATATGAGAATATTCGATTAGAAAATACTGTACTAACACAAACTAGATTTTTTTTCCGTACACCCACCTTTTGAAAATATTAAGCGATCTGACCCAGTTTCGAATATATATATACCAAACTGATTCAGTTTTGGACACATCAGAATTAACCTTTATAGAAAATAACCACATAGGTTACCCTGCCTTTTTTCCAAAAAGCGGCATTAGTTTAATTTTTTTTAGCATGCTGCTGGTCGAAAAAGGCATCAGTACATTTCTTATACAAGTGTGAACCTTCTGACTTGGAAAAAATTTCAAGTACTGAAACAACTTATAAATAATGTCATTATCCCCAAGAACGACTTTCACATTACTGATGCCGTTGTTGGAGATAACAACATCAGTTATAATACTCATTAAACTCTCTTCCTCCATAATCGTTCTTCCAAACAAAGGCATGAGATAACTATTGCCGTTCATAAAAGCAGCGGTAATAGGTCACAGAAATAGATTAGCCAAGTATAAGTTATAAAATTAACTGTTGTTGTTGTTTCAAATAACGACATCAATTATCCCTAACAATGAATATTATAACTGATACCGCTATTTCTAACAAAGGCATCTGTAATGTTGTTGTCATTGTCCCAAACAACGACATCAGCTATATGATTTTTTCGCACTTGCAATTTTTTTGAGTCAGAGAGAGTACACGATTGTGATTAAGTTAACTGATGACGATACTCCAAATAGCGATATGCGTGTCGCTATTGAAAACAACGGCATATAAATAACCTATGCCGTTATTTTTAATAACGATTAATGCTGACGTATCCAAAATTGGATTAGTTGGGTAAATATTTTTAAAAGTTGGCCAAATCGGTCAATATTTTCAAAAATTGGATCAGTAAGGCAAAAATTCCACAAACTAACAGGGTACAAAATTGGAATGTCAAAAAAAAAAAAAAACATAAAGGTGCATACTGTAGTTGTCAAAATAACAAGATGGGGTATTTAGCTGTAAAGCAGGGTATGTAGTGGTAAGAGCCCCTACCTTCTCACTTATAGTCAGATTTAGGGGGACCAAGTATCTTTCTAGTAAATTATCCTTCTTGTAGCTAATATTCTTAACTCTAAGCCTTACTAATAAAATATGGTAGCTATATTTTATTTTTTTTTAAATAAAAAAATAAATTTGTAGCTCATCTGTTAGAGCATCCATAATGGTTTCTTTTAAATATGACAAAATGACAAAATGAAAAATACCAAATAGCGAGTGTGCGCTCAACGGCGGTTTGCCATAATTTAGAAAAAAATAAAAAAAGATTATCAGAAGAAACATATTGTTCCGTCCGAGAGGGTTTTTTTATTTTTTTATTAAAATTAAAATAGTGTCAGTTATTAAATAGTCATTATTTAATTAATTAGTGATAAAAATAATACTAAATCATTATTAAATTAAACATAAAATTGAATAAGTGCCTTAATTAATGGGTTAAAACTTAGTGATGGTGACATCCACTCAAACGGGACATGGTGTCTCGTTTTTCACATTTTTTTAGATCAGATGTGACAATCCGATGCCTATTCAATATTATTTTTTTGACAGAACAATATGTTCCGTCCAATACTCTTTTAATAATTAAAAAAATACGGGATGAGACAACTTGTTTCATCCGATCATATTATATATAAAAATTAGGGACGGGAAAACATATTTCGTCCTCTATAATTTGAGAATCCACAAAAGTTTTTCAAATATGAGAAGCGACTGTAACAACTTTATCAAAAAATAGCAAAACATCAAACTGATGTGGTTGCTATTTTGCCAAAATATAGCAAAATGGTAAATGTAGCAGAACGTTGTGGATGCTCTTAATTCTATATTATTCTAATTCTTTTTTTATATAAACATTATTCCAGGTCTTTGTATTTAACTGTTAGGTGAGTTTTGTCTTTTATATCCATTTGGAAAACTATTAAGTGTATTTTACGTCTTATTTACTATTTTTCATATAAACTTTATTCTAATTATTGTATTGACTTGTTAGGTGAGTTTTGTCGGTGTTCATATCCATTTGGAAAAATATAAATAAACGAATTACAATGGTAATAAATTGTAGTTAATGTTGCTTATTCTTCACACCGGTCCCGACAATTTGAAGGTCAGAGCGAACAAGTTATTAGGGTGAGAATTTTGCACATTAAACAATACCCTATAAATAGAACCCGCATTTCTCATTCTCTTTTGCACCAAAAACATTATCAAAATCAAAAGAAAGAAAGAAAGAAAAGAAAGAGAGTAAGAGAGTTCCTTTTGTTTGGAGAAAATTCTTGCTAGGAGAGCTTGCTAGGAGGAAAAGCTATTGCTAGGAGGAGAAGTCTTGTTAGGAGCTAGGAGACCTTGGAGCTAGAAGTGGTGTTCTTTTCTTTCATTAGTCAAGCTTCACAAAAGGTGGGTGGTTTCATTATTTTCTAATATAGGACATGCATGCTAAAATGAGTAATATAAAAGGAATTTTTTTTTGATGTGAAAATTATAAATAAAATTCATGCTAGCAGAATATGATATGTGTGAACATAGTTTGTTGCAATTAAGAAATAGATACCATGCTAATTAATGATAAGAACTCTTTTATGTTATAAACCATATTAGTATGTTTGCAAATTTTTTGTGCTTATGAAATATGTTGATCACATCATATTTTGAATACTAAGAAAGAAGAAAGAAAGTGATCTTAGTTAGTGTTTTGTAATGTATTGACAAATGTACGTCCTAATCGAGAATAATATAAACTATTGCATGAAAGAGTATTCTTGTTCAAGTGAATCCGCTAGTATTATTATAAAAGTGTAATTTGTGTAAAAATGAGAACACCACTATTGGTTATGAACACTAGTTGTCTTTTGTAAATTTAAGTTTCTTCTTTTTTCAGAGAAACCTAAGTATATGTGAGAGAGAAAAAATGAGAAAGAGAATTATTTAAATGAGTGGAAATAGTGTTTAAAAGAATTTGAAAATTGTTGCTTACTAGTTTTAAAATTCTAATATCAAGAAAGAGTTTATTTCAAAACTATTAGAAAGATTTTTATCTTTTGAATAAACAAGTTTCATGGAAAAAAAACATTTCAGAATAAATGAACAAAAGTACTTTAGTACAATTTCTAAACAGAAATTACACTTGGACTTACTGGTTAGCCAGTGCAACACAGAGCCTTGTTTATAAAAGATTTTGGGTTCAAAACTTGATAGTCACATTCATTTTATTTTTCTTTTATAAATTTCCAAAAACCGAAACTAAACTTAAGGGTAATTCGGATTGTGAATATGACAAAGGTCCACTTGGGACCAAATGGCTAGCCGGGCCGGGTTTGGGTGTTGACCGCGGCTGACCTAGGGGCATGGGCTCGAAACCGAGCACCCTCTTTGATTTTTTTTTTATCCCTTTTGCATATGTGAAAGTTTTATTAAAGGAAAAACTTAGACATAAAGCCTAAGTATTAATATAGAATGAAATGAGATAGTTTTCTTATATTTTTTTGAAGTATGAAAAGAAATGAAATTTTGAGAATATAATTTTGTAGTGAAAAGTAGTATTTTGTAAATTGATCTTTGAGAATAATTACACTTGTATCATGTTTAAGAAATATTTTGTGAATTGAAACATTGTGATAACTTAGAATTGTCATAACAATTCATGTGGTGAAATTTGTGTACTTGAAGGTAATGCTTGTTTAAAAAGAATATGAATAAACAACTAGATCATGAATAGTGTCGAGACTATGATCATTTTTGTGAATGAGTTGAAAGATGAAATTATCTAGGTTTAAGACATGATTATTGAAGGGTTTGAATACCCATGATTTCTTGTACATGAAAAATTATGATTTAAGAATTATTAAGACCTCGGTTACCGGCACCATTGAAAGAAAGATTTGAGATATGATTCGAGATATTACCGTGGGGCGATCTCGTATTTTTTGAACAAGTCCGGTAGGAGGTAAAACTGATTCTAAGAATGATAACACATTCATGTCCTGAGCTAAATAATTAGGCACATAAGTGAAGATATAGTAAACTTGGGCAAACGTAAGTGAGTTGCCTCTATATAGTCAACGGTGGATCTCCATGGCTATAGACCCAGTTGGCGGACTGAGGTTGCTCTGTGGGAGACGGATTTTTATATTTAATCCGGGACTTAGCATAGTCGGGCGGATAGTTTGTCGTCTCCAATGTCTATACGTATACCTTGGCTAGGGGGCACTTGCGGGATGATTTGCACGATGAGGGAACCGTTATAATAGCGAGCGAGGCTGGGACTCATATTTGTGGAATGATCTAAACCTTGTTTTATTACTGGGTAGTTATCATGGTGAGGGATCGAGCCCTTTTATTGTGGAGTACGTAGGCGCTTGCCCTCGGACCTTTGTAGTATGGGATGCATAGAATCCGAACAAGTGTGTATTTGTAGTATGGTAATGCTTGTTTAAAAAGAATATGAATAAACAACTAGATCATGAATAGTGTCGAGACTATGATCATTTTTGTGAATGAGTTGAAAGATGAAATTATCTAGGTTTAAGACATGATTATTGAAGGGTTTGAATACCCATGATTTCTTGTACATGAAAAATTATGATTTAAGAATTATTAAGACCTCGGTTACCGGCACCATTGAAAGAAAGATTTGAGATATGATTCGAGATATTACCGTGGGGCGATCTCGTATTTTGTGAACAAGTCCGGTAGGAGGTAAAACTGATTCTAAGAATGATAACACATTCATGTCCTGAGCTAAATAATTAGGCACATAAGTGAAGATATAGTAAACTTGGGCAAACGTAAGTGAGTTGCCTCTATATAGTCAACGGTGGATCTCCATGGCTATAGACCCAGTTGGCGGACTGAGGTTGCTATGTGGGAGACGGATTTTTATATTTAATCCGGGACTTAGCATAGTCGGGTGGATAGTTTGTCGTCTCCAATGTCTATACGTATACCTGGGCTAGGGGGCACTTGCGGGATGATTTGCACGATGAGGGAACCGTTATAATAGCGAGCGAGGCTGGGACCCATATCTGTGGAATGATCTAAACCTTGTTTTATTACTGGGTAGTTATCATGGCGAGAGATCGAGCCCTTTTATTGTGGAGTACGTAGGCGCTTGCCCTCGGACCTTTGTAGTATGGGATGCATAGAATCCGAACAAGTGTGTATTAGTGTCATCCTAGTATAAAAATGTGTACATCAGGCATTAAGGCATGACATACACTTACATGTTTAGCGTAGTCACGATTTAACACTATACTTGTTCATTTAATCTTTTTTTGTGATTTTGTTAAAGTAATGAGATCGTTATATATACGGCATAGAGAGGATGGCCGAGTATAACACTTTCGTCAGTTGTAAGTGACTGACGTGCCCACAGTTTAATATGCAGGTAATGGACTATTCATGAAGGAATAAAGCTATGCATTTGTATTTTTCAATGTTGTAATCTTTTATTCTTCCGCTGTGTAAATCAAGTTGTATTTTTAACTCTGATGTTGTTGAAAAGTTTTAAATTCCTTGTAAAATTTTACGAAGTGAAGTAAAGATCCTGTGAAATCTCGAATTCGGTCTTATTTAGAATTCGGGGCGTTACAGATGGTTTCAAAGCATGCTTCACAAGTAGTACAAATTTATTAGAAACGACACCCTAGAGTGGACACTAGCGTATGAGTTTCAACTTATAGTGATTTAAACTTATGTTTGTGATGCTCTATTAGATGACATTTTTCTCCTCCTTTTCCCTATAAGATGGCCAATCAGCATGATCCTCCAAATGAGGCACCTTGGTTTTTCCACTTCGAAGATGAAGAGGAAGAACCAATGGAAGAAAAAGAAGAGGACCCAGAAGAAGAACCAGAGGAGGAGGAAGAAGAAGAACCATTTGAGATAGAAGAAGAATTTCCCGAGTCCAGGGAGATTACTACACCTCTGCCTGATCTTCCCGAAGACTCCCCAGAAGAAGGACTTGTTCCAGATAACCCAAATGACATTGCTGCTTCTCTTCGACGGGAATTGGACGCTCAAAAGTGGAGAGTTAACCACTTGGAATCACAATGGGCTGAAGATAAGGAACGCATCCGGGAGCTGAACTTTCAAGTATGCGAGCTTGAGAAGGTCCGACTCATAAATGATCGACATCTCGCCAAGTTGGACCACATCACTTGCTGGGACAAGAAAGAGCGACAGCAGAAATTTGAAGACAGGAGGAAGGAAATTCGAGAACTACGGGAAGAGCTCAGAGAAGCCAAGAGAAACCGTAGAATCTAGGATGTCCCTATGAAGGGTGTGATCTTGAAATTGGAGGCAGGCTCTTGGGCATCGACCTCATTGAATTGGCAGTTCTTGGAGTCAATGTCATTATTGGCATAGACTGGATGTCAGTTTACAGTGCCACTATTAATGCAAGAGTTAGGAAGTTGTGGTGAAGGCTCTAGGGGGACCAGCTGTTACATTCCAAGATAAAAGAAAGTGTAAGCAGATGGTAGCAGCTTTATCAGAGCAAAAAGTTCCAGATGAAGTGAATTAGATCCCAGTTGTCCGAGATTTTCCTGCTGTATTTCTGGATGATCTACTAGGGTTTCTCCCTCATCGAGATCTAGAGTTCAGCATCACTGTTCAACCAGAAAGTGCACCTATTTCCAAGGCACCATACAGAATGGCACCAGTTGAACAAGATGAGATCAAGAAGCAGATCGAAGAATTGTTGAGCAAAGGATTCATCAAGCCTAGTGCATCGCCGTAGGGAGCCCCAGTTCTTTTAGTGAAGAAGAAGGATGGATCAATGAGGATGTGTATCGACTATAGAGAGTTGAATAAGGTAACTGTACAAAACAAATATCCCATTCCTCGAATCGATGACTTGTTCGACCGTCTACAAGGAGCAGCAGTTTTCTCCAAGATAGACCTGCAGTCAGGATATCATCAAGTCCGAGTGAAAGAAGAAGATGTGCACAAAACGGCTTTTAAAACCATGTATGGTCACTATGAGTTTCTAGTCATGCCATTTGGAGTCACAAATGCACCGGCTATTTTTATGGACATGATGAATAGAGTTTTGCGGCTTTTCATCGATTTTTTTGTCGTTGTATTCATCGACGACATATTGGTCTATTCCAAGTCAGAGGAGGAGCATGCCAAGTACTTAGCAGAGGTTCTGAAGAAGCTACAAGAGCATCAACTATATGCGAAGTTGTCCAAGTATGACTTCTGGAAAATCGAAGTCACATTCCTGGGTCACATCTTTTCTAAGGAGGGAGTAGCTACTGACCCGTAGAAAGTTGAAGCTGTGAAAGATTGGCCAAGACCGACCACAGTGAAGGAGATCATGAACTTTCTGGGCTTGACTGGATATTACCGAAGGTTCATTCAGGGTTATGCCCAGCTTGTTGTGCCATTCACAGGGCTCACAAGGAAGAATGTGAGTTTCAAATGGTCGGAGCAATGTGAAGCAAGTTTCCAAGAGTTAAAGGAGATGTTGAATACCGCTCCCATTCTGGCGTTGCCAAAAGCAGGAGTCGATTATAATATCTACAGTGATGCTTCCCATCGCGGATTGGGCTGTGTGCTGATGCAGGAAGGGAAAGTAATTGCTTATGGGTCTAGGCAGCTGGGATCACATGAAAAGAATTATCCAACCCATAATTTGGAGCTGACAGCAATCATCTTTGCTTTGAAGCAATGGAGGCATTACGTGTACAGAGAAAAGGTCAACATGTACACGGATCACAAGAGCCTGAAATATATCTATCAACAAAGAGGCCTAAATTTGAGGCAGAGGAGATGGTTAGAAGTGTTGGAAGATATCCGAACAGAAATCAAATACCATCCGGGCAAGGCAAATGTTATGGCAAATGCGCTCAGCAGAAAGTGCAGCTTGTCTCAGCTGATCACAACTCAGAAGGAATTGGCAGAAGAGCTTGATCGAGCAGGGATTGAAGTGGTCTTACAAGGTGTGGAAGCTTCCTTATCTCAATTGAGGATTCAACCCACTTTAAAAGATAGAATTATTGATGGACAGAAGGCAGATCCAGAGATCCAGAAGAATATACAGCAGGTTGGTATTGGCAAGTTGGCAGAGTTCCAGGTGAAGGATACAGTGTTGTGGTATGGCAAGCGGTTGTGTGTGCTAGATCTAGCAGAACTGAAAGAAAGCTTTCTTCAGGAGTCACATGCTACCTTGTTATCAGTACATCCAGGGAGTACCAAGATTTACAAGGATATAAAGCTATACTTCTGGTGGCCAGGGATGAAGCGTGATGTAGCCGAGTTTGTTGCCAAATGTGCAATTTGTCAACAGGTCAAGGCAGAGAATCAGAAGCTCGGCAGTTTGTTGCAGCCACTACCCATCCCAGAGTGGAAATGGGACTGTATCAGCATGGATTTCATCATGGGTTTACCCAAGAGTTCCAAAGGCAATGATACAATTTGGGTGATAGTGGACCGACTCACCAAATCGGCTCACTTCTTAGCAATGAAACTTACTTGGTCAATGGAGAAGCTGGCAGAGATGTATGTTAGTGAGATTGTGAAGCTTTATGGAGTTCCACTGTCTATAGTATCCGATCGAGATGCACGTTTTACCTCGCATTTCTGGAGAAATCTTCAAGCAGCTTTGGGGATAAAGACTAATTTCAGTACCGCTTTTCACCCTCAAACTGATGGGCAGACTGAGAGAGTCAACAGGGTGCTGAAAGATATGTTGAGGTGTTGTGTGTTGGATTTAGGTGGCAGCTGGGAAAGGCATTTAGCTCTTATGGAATTTTCCTACAACAACAGTTTTCAGGCAAGCATTGGGATGGCACCATTTGAAGCTCTATATGGAAGGAAATGCAGGACTCCGATTTGTTGGTATGAAGTGGGGGAGAGGTAGCTATATGGACCAGAAATTGTGCAGTAGACCTCAGAAAAGATCGAATTGATCAGAAAGAGGTTGGTCGACGCACAGAGCAGGCAAAAGAGTTACGCCGACAACAGGAGGAGAGACTTGGAGTTTGATGAAGGTGACTATGTCTTTTTGAAGGTGTCTCCGACTAAAGGGGTGATTGGTTCGGAAGGGGAGAAAAATTAGCCCCGAGATACATTGGACTCTACAAGATATTGAAGAGAATGGGGAAGACAGCTTATCGGTTAGAACTACCAAAAGAATTGGCCCAAGTACACAATGTCTTTCATGTGTCCATGCTACGAGGCTATGTCCCAGATCCGAGTCATCATTTGCCAGAGGTGCCTGAAGGTTTACAACTGGATTTGAGCTATGCTGAGCATCCTATTGAGATCGTGGATCGTCGAGAAAATGTCTTGAGGAACAAGAAGATACCTATGGTCAAAGTCATTTGGAGGAACCAGTTTGTTGAGGAGGCCACATGGGAATCAGAGAAAAAGATGATGAAAGATCACCCTGAACTCTTCCACTGAAATTTTTTATGCAAACTTTTCTTTTTCCTTTTTGTATTTTTTTCTCGCTCCTAAGTGTAGTTCTGGGGACGGAACTATTCTAAGGAGGGAGTGTTGTAACACCCCACATTTTATTTTTATTAAAAATGTATTTTTTTTGATTTTGCATGTATGATGCACGTGCAAATTTTTATTCTCATTTACAAATTTTTAGCATGCATAAGTTTTAGTTAGCCTTCTTTTGATCCATGGACCTATAGATTAAAATTTAGCTCATTAAGAGAAGAGGCCACTAGATAATTAAATTAATTAATTAGAAATGAGTCCATGATGCAAGCCCACTAATAAAATCACAAATTAAGTTGAGCTTGGACTATTACATGACAAGTTACAACTTTTAGTACACATTTAGAGTTATAGAATTATATTAAATTTGTTTGTGCATGTGTGCATGCACACACACCTGGACTTGGCCGGTTTGTAACCTAGGGTATATGCCGGATTAGGTTGAGTTGGGGAGGGGAAGAGTTTGGGAGGTTATGGGAGTTGAGATGATGAAGAGTTGGAAAGGTGAAGAGATGGAGGTTTTAGGAGTTAGGAAAATGGAGGGTTGTAAGAATTAAAAGAGAGAGTTATTAGGGTGAGAATTTTGCACATTAGACCCTAATAATACCCTATAAATAGAACCCCCATTTCTCATTCTCTTTTGCACCAAAAACATTATCAAAATCAAAAGAAAGAAAGAAAGAAAAGAGAGTAAGAGAGTTCCTTTTGCTTGGAGAAAATTCTTGCTAGGAGGAGAAGCTATTGCTAGGAGGAGAAGTCTTGCTAGGAGCTAGGAGTCCTTGGAGCTAGAAGTGGTGTTCTTTTCTTTCATTAGTCAAGCTTCACAAAAGGTGGGTGATTTCATTATTTTCTAATATAGGACATGCATGCTAAAATTAGTAATATAAAAGGAACTTTTTTTTTGATGTGAAAATTATAAATAAAATTCATGCTAGCATAATATGATATGTGTGAACATTGTTTGTTGCAATTAAGAAATAGATACCATGCTAATTAATGATAAGAACTCTTTTATGTTATAAACCATGTTAGTATGTTTGCAAATTTTTTGTGCTTATGAAATATGTTGATCACATCATGTTTTGAATACTAAGAAAGAAGAAAGAAAGTGATCTTAGTTAGTGTTTTCTAATGTATTGACAAATGTATGTCCTAATCAAGAAGAATATAAACTATTGCATGAAAGAGTATTCTTGTTCAAGTGAATACGCTAGTATTATTATACAAGTGTAATTTGTGTAAAAATAAGAACACCACTATTGGTTATGAACACTAGTTGTCTTTTGTAAATTTAAGTTTCTTCTTTTTTTTAGAGAAACTTAAGTATATGTGGAAGAAAAAAATGAGAAAGAGAATTATTTAAATGAGTGGAAATAGTGTTTAAAAGAATTTGAAAATTGTTGCTTACTAGTTTTAAAATTCTAATATAAAGAAAGAGTTTATTTCAAAACTATTAGAAAGATTTTTATCTTTTGAATAAACAACTTTTCATAGAAAAAGAAATATTTCGGAATAATTGAACAAAAGTACTTTAGTACAATTTTTAAACAGAAATTACACTTGGACTTACCGGTAGCCAGTGCAACACAGAGCCTTGTTTATAAAAGATCTTGGGTTCAAAACTTGATAGTCACATTCATTTTATTTTTCTTTTATAAATTTCCGAAAACCGAAACTGAACTTAAGGGTAATTCGGATTGTGAATATGACAAAAGTCCACTTGGGACCAAATGGCTAGCCGGGCCAGGTTTGGGTGTTGACTGCGGCTGACCTAAGGGCATGGGTTCGAAACCGAGCACCCTCTTTGATTTTTTTTATCCCTTTTGCATATGTGAAGGTTTTATTAAAGGAAAAACTTAGACATAAAGCCTAAGTATTAATATAGAATGAAATGAAAATTATTAAGAGATAGTTTTCTTATATTTTTTTTGAAGTATGAAAAGAAATGAAATTTTAAGAATATAATTTTGTGGTGAAAAGTAGTATTTTGTAAATTGATCTTTAAGAATAATTACACTTGTATCATGTTTAAGAAATATTTTGTGAATTGAAACATTGTTATTACTTAGAATTGTCATAACAATTCATGTTGTGAAATTTGTGTACTTGAATGTAATGCTTGTTTAAAAAGAATATGAATAGACAACTAGATCATGAATAGTGTCGAGACTATGATCGTTTTTGTGAATGAGTTGAAAGATGAAATTATTTAGGTTTAAGACATGATTATTGAAGGGTGTGAATACCCATGATTTCTTGTACATGAAAAATTATGATTTAAGAATTAGTAAGACCTCGGTTACCGACACCATTAAAAGAAAGATTTGAGATATGATTCGAGATATTGCCGTGGGGCGATCTCGTATTTTGTAAACAAGTCCGGTAGAAGATAAAACTGATTCTAAGAATGATAACACATTCATATCTTGAACTAAATAATTAGGCACATAAGTGAAGATGTAGTAAACTTGGGCAAACGTAAGTGGGTTGCCTCTATAAAGTCGACGGTGGATCTCCGTAGCTAGAGACCTAGTCGGCGGACTGAGGTTGCTCTGTGGGAGACGGGTTTTTATATTTAATCCGGGACTTAGCGTAGTCAGGCAGATAGTTTGCCGTCTCCAATGTATATACGTATACCGGGGCTAGGGGGCACTTGCGGGATGATTCGCACGATGAGGAAATCGTTATAATAGCCAGCGAGGCTAGGACCCATATTTGTGGAATGATCTAAACCTTGTTTTATTACTGGGTAGTTATCATGGCGAGGGATCGAGCCCTTTTATTGTGGAGTACGTAGGCGCTCGCCTTCGGACCTATGTAGTATGGGATGCATAGAATGCGAACAAGTGTGCATTAGTTTCATCCTAGTATAAAAATGTGTGCATTAGGCATTAAGGATGACATACACTTACATGTTTAGTGTAGTCACGATTTAACACTATACTTGTTCATTCAATCTTTTTTTGTGATTTTGTTAAAGTAATGAGATCGTTATATGTACGGCATAGAGAGGATGGCCGAGTATAACACTTTCGTCAGTTGTCTGTGACTAGCGTGCCCACAGTTTAATATGCAGGTAATGGACTATTCATGAAGGAATAAAGCTATGCAATCGATGATTTATTTAATAAAGTTGTATTGGTTGTATTTTTCAATGTTGTAATATTTTATTATTCCGCTGTGTAAATCAAGTTGTATTTTGAACTCTGATGTTGTTGAAAAATTTTAAATTCCTTATAAAATTGTATGAAGTGAAGTAAAGATCCTGTGAAATCTCGAATTCGGTCTTATTTGGAATTCGGGACGTTACATATACATTCATCTTAAAAAGGGTGAGATTTGTGGATTTTTCAATATAAAAAATAAGTGAGATTATCATGTTACCAAAACTTCCTCCATATTTTTGATAATCTTAATCTTATCATATTACTGCCCTATATTCCCTCCAACAAATTTGTTACTCTACCTTATCAGGGTCGGACTTGTGCATATTTATATATAAAGAGGAACGTCCAATTACAGAATGAACAAAATTAAATAACTATGATATATGTTTCAGTATAATGTATCAATTTTAACAATAGTGCCCACCATTATTCATAAAAAAATTGAAGGAGAAACCCTCTGTCTACTAAGTCATAAATAATATATTTCATTGATAATTACAATCCACGTATGCCTAAGATCATGTGTTTGTACTGGGTGCATTTTATTTTATTTTATTTTTGTTATGTTTTTTGTCTACCTGGTTGAAATATATTAAAATCATAATGTAATTTTTGAGTCATTTATTTCTTACTGTACTCAGGTTTTATAAGATATATATCAGTATTGGTTTTGCACGTGTCACACATATGCATCGATTAATAAAGTAAATAGCAATTATATTGGTTTTTAAAAAATAAAGTCAAAAGGGTATTTTCGATAATGTCAACATTAGCAAACTATTGATGGGAATGAGTTGGTCTATACCAAACACAGTAATAAAATATTATCTAGAATGCAATACCTTGTACCAACCACTGTATTGCAACAATCCTGAGAATCATAATTCCTACCATCACATTTTCGAGAATTCGCTCATTCCAAGGAATTCTCCAATCTGCATACGAAACGTCCCTTAAAGTAAAAATTCCGACGTAGTCTACCCTCGAACCTGATACCTCTTTTAAATTAGTTATGCACGAGCAAAACACATAAGTTGATACAAACGACAACTCCACCTCTACCATTATAATAATATTATTATTATAGATTATAGATAGTAATTTACACGTGCGATGCATGTCTTAATAATATATTTCTTTTAAAGTAAAATCTCCGACATAGTCTGGCATCGGACATGAGACATCTTTTATATTATTTATACACATAAGTTTGTTAGATTTACAAACGAAAACTCCAACTCTCTCATTATAATAGTTACTAGTAATTTATACGTGCGATGTATGTCTTAATAAATATTTTTTAAAAAAAGTAAAAACTTCGAAGTAGTCTGATCTCGAACTTGAGAACTCCTTCATATTATTTATGTATGTGCAAAACAAGTGAGATTTTATGTTTACAAACGAAAACTCCAACTATCCTAATTATATCTAAAACTAACTAGGTTTTTATTTATTAAGACGTGCAATTCACGTCTTAATAAATATATATTTTTAAAATTAAAAATTTTGACGTAGTCTGACCTCGAACCTAAGACATCTTTAGTATTAGTTATGCAAAAAAAAATGCACGTCTTAATAAATTTTTTTAAAAAAATAAAAATAAAAATACTCTGACGTAGTGACGACTAGAACATGAAACCTTCTTTATATTAGTTATGTACGTGTGTCACACTCATTTATAGATTTACAAATTACACTAAGGTCTTCTCTCATTATAATATTAATTATAGTAATTTACACGGGCGATGCACGTTTTAATAATTTTTTTAAAAAAAATTTAAAAATTCTGACGTAAGGAGGATTCGAACTTGAAACCTACTTCATATTAGTTATGTACGTGCATTGCACATGTTGGTAGATTTACAAATGACACTAAGGCCTTCTCCCATTATATTATTAGAGATTAGAGATACTAATAGGAGATGGAGGGTAGACTCTCTCTCCTTTCTCTATTTTGAAAGAGAGAAAGAAGATGAAATTGTTAGGAATGTGTCTCGAATATTCGTGGTCAGATTACAAGAAGGTAAGATGAAGCACAGGGGTCGAAACGTAGAAGAGAGTAGATGAAAACAGAGCAGCAATAGTGCAGACATAGTTGCGGTCGACTGTCCCAAATTGCGGTCGACCGCACCCCCGACCGCACACCGACCGCACACCCGACCGCAGTTGCACAGGGTTTGGCCAAGAGGAGGATGGTCGGCCGGTCTTGTTGGACAGTTGACTGACCGCGGTGCTGTGTTCGTTTTGGGCCTCATTTGTTAGGTCGTTTCAGTCCAATCTTCAACTCCAAGTTAGATCGTACGGCTCCTATTCAGTTACTTCTTTTTCAGGTTATATCAGACGACTGAGAATCAAGATTAAACCTAGCTTTATCTCTATTCTTCTATATATATTGTAAAATCCTCCAATATGATAAGAGAGTACTTCATAGATTATTTTCTCAATTGCAAAGAGAGGCTCGAGAGAGAAATAGTTCTTAGTGAGTGAGTTTAATTCCTTGTATTGAGTGAATCAGTAACTCCTTCTAATCTATTCTATTTGAATATCAGATCTTCGTATATTTCCCCCCGGATTAAGCAAAAGCTAACCGGGATAAGTCATCATTGTGTTTGTGTTAGATTGGTGGACCTACTTGCTTGCTCAATTGATTTGTCTCATTTACTTCAAATTCCTTATTGCTTTATTTAGTTCTGCTGCAACAACTGGCATTCGTTGACGCTCCAATCCCAACAGAAATGTAGGGATTCCTGTTTAACTAACACATTCACTACGCACGATTTTATTAAAAAAACCAAAACAAAATAAAAACCTCAATCCCGCAAACATAGTCGCTTCCCCTCCCACGTTCTCAATCTCACAAAATCTCACAACTCTTCTCAAATCCACCACCATAAACTAACTTATAATTATAATTTTAAGCAAACACAATTCATAAAATTATTTTTACATGATTTTCTTACGGCATGTTTAGTTGGAGGGCAATGGAGGGGAGGGGAGGGATTTTTTTAAACATTTCTTGTTTGGTTCATTTTTTAGGATGGGAGGGGAGGGAAGGGAAGGGGAGGGGAGGGGAGCAAAATCCCTCCTGAGCCAATTATGGCTGCCCTCCAATATTAGGGAGATTTGGAGGGGAGGGAAAGTGGGTATAATTTTTTTTTAAGTGATTGGATTAAAATATCCTGGATAATATTGTAAAATACAAAATTGCTCTTTTTAGATTTATAAATATTAATCTAAAACTAAACCCTCATATCAAATGCCATTACAAACACGCGCCTCTATCTCCCCAAAAACGGACACCCTCTTCGTTTCAACTAGGGTTCCGGTTTTTTTTAACCAGGTAAGCATTTTCCTTGTCTAATTTTTTATCATGATGGTACTTTGTCGTATTCTCTAAACTTAAGCATTTTTAATAGTTTATTTCATTGCCTATGAAGTTTGAAGACTTGATTTAATTAGTATTATGTGGTAAACTTGGATATTTTGTTAAACTTGGTTTATATATTGGCCTTCATTATTTTGTTAAGTATTTTTATTGGGACTAATTGTATCTGCTTATAGTTTTGCATGTATTATTTTGCTAACTTAGGTTAACAAGAAGTATAATAAAGAATACCAAATTAGAATGAGAAATAGTAATGCATAGGCTCTCCTAAAATGTAAAATGTATAAAAGTAATTTAATTATAAAATTCTTTCCCTCCCCTTGTGAACTAAACAAGAAGATAATTATTTCCCCCCCCCCCCCCCCCTTCTCTCCTCGAACCAAACAGAAAATATGATTAAAATCCTTCTCCTCCCTGTACCTCTCCTTCCCTCCCCTCCCCTCCATTAAAATCCCTATCCTTCCCTCCCCTCCTTTGAACAAACAGAGCCTTAGTCTACATCTTTACCATAAGATGTGCTATAATGCATGATTTATAATGTATAACCGAATGTTAATGATGTTATCATGTTAACATAAATTAATTGAATTTGTGACATCTTTTCATTGCATGTATTTTTTAGCTTTAGTAATATTTAATTGAATAGCATTATGGTTTGACAGTGATTCTCTAAATCATCTGTTTATATAAGGATGATAATGAAGATTTCAGTAATTATGGTAGGGATGATATTTATAAATTTCTTACAATTTTCTTTGAATTCTATATAATTTTATAAGTTCTAAAATTATTTTAGACTGTGCAATTCGAACATTGTAACAATTCCAACTCTCGCCTTCGCCCGTTGTGGCGAGAGGAGAAGGTGATACTTCATTCAGATGGGTCTTGTATTGGTTTTCTGATTGAGAGAGAGAGTGTGTGAGAGTGTAAGTGAGTGAATATGTTGCTCCTCACTACTCTATGTTGGTGGTGGTCTGTATTTGTGAGAAATTACTGGAGATAGCAAGGGCATGAGAGAGGCGAATGTATCCTCTTCACGAATCTCTCCTTGACTGCGGTTTTTGGTGGGGGAGCAATAATAGCAAGATTGTGGGAGGATAGGAGGTGTAGACTGAGCTTGGCGGTTGTCAAAACTCTGCCTACGGGGCTTGGGCCCAAAGATGGCCCCCCCCCAGCAAGTAGACTGAGCTCGGCAGTTGTCAAAATTCGGCCTGTGGGGCTTGGGCCCAAAGATGGGGTCTCCTAGCAAGGAGAAGGCATGGCTCGGCCGGTGATAAAATCCTGCCAGACTAGTTTCAGGTGAGTGTGCATGTGCCATGGAGACAGTGTATATTCTATTTTTTGTAATGGGCCAAGTTACGAGGGTTGTTGGAGGGATTTGTTGTTTGTACGGATTATGTTGCTTCATGTATATTCTATTTTCTATCTGTTGGTTGTAACTTGGCCCATTAAACAATTGGGACTTTTTTGGAGATTGGATACAGTTACTAATTCATGATCTGGCATGTACAGAATGAAAACTTCATTCTCGATTCTACGAGAATTTTTATGAAAGCGTTTCATTTGCTTCTCTTCAATGGAAGTTTCATTTTCCCAGAATGTATCCTAATTTTTGGCCTAATTCTTCTTCTGATGATCGATTTAACCTCTGATCAAAAAGATAGACCTTGGTTCTATTTCATCTCTTCCACAAGTTTAGTAATGAGTATAACGGCCCTATTGTTCCGATGGAAAGAAGAACCTATAATTAGCTTTTCGGGAAATTTCCAAACGAACAATTTCAACGAAATCTTTCTACATGTAATGAATGATATATAATGAATGAATGCTTGTGCGAGTTTTTGAGAACCATTTGAATCAAGTATTTGAATGGTTCTCAAAAACTGGGGATACATCTCCTTCCAATTCTAGTTCACTTTCTTTTTTTTGCGTTGTACCATGAATTCTTTGAAAAATCTTACTTAAATCAAAATAAAAAAAACGAATATTTTGCGTCTCATTAATGAAAAAAAACTATCTATGAAAATAATTAGATAGGCTCTGAGTTTGTTTTTTTAATTTTTTATTAATAAAATGTGGTGGCCATATTTCACTTTTTTCTTCCTTAAAAAAACAAAAAACAATTCCAACTCTCCTAATATTAGATAGATGATAATCTCAAATTAATGAATGTAAGTGTGTGGTCCCACGTGTTTCTTTCTGTTCCATGCATCCCCCATGAACGGTGGGATATCATAATCAATCCACAAGCTTCTCAATAATTTACTAATATTTAACTTTATTTTAAGAGAAATTAAGTGAGTCCCCACGTTCTGTATCAGCTCAGCTTTCTGCATGCCTTTCTGTGCTGTTTTAATACTCAATTACAGCCCCCCGACCTCCCCCCCCCCCCCCCCCACACACACACACAAAATTAAAATTAAAAAAAAAAAGAAGAAACTTATTCCACAATATTTACGGTCCAATTTGGTACATGAACTAATTAACTGAACTGTACATAAAAACTAAATAATATTTAACAATTTACAACAATTAAATTATAACTATTTCAAAAATAATAAAAATTGCAGGTAAAGTATTAAAGAATAAACTAAATAATCAGTAACAATTAATATTTTCCACTTCAATAATACTAGTATTGTTCATCAAAAAAAAAAATAATACTAGTATTATACACGTGCTGTGCACGTGGGGAAAAATTGGGGGAATGAAAAGGACAAAAAAAAAAATTACCTGCATGTGCGTTGCACGGATTGAGTTATGGACAAAGGCCTTCTCCCATTATAGTAGTAGAGATTATATAGACAGCAACATTTGATAGCAATGAATACTATACACTTTCCTAGAAATTGAGAAGGGAATCTATTGGAGTGGAATATTGTGGGACGGAAGATAATTTTCCTTACAATTCTTTTTAAATAAAAAAATTCGGACGGTAGGATAAATTAAAAAGAATTTGGGACGAAAGATCATTCATTGCCGGACAAAATTTTCGAAGAATCTTAAAAACGGACAAGAAATCATCTTCCGGTTGCCAAAATTTTCAAATTGTTATATCTTCTCCAAAAAATGTCGACTATTGTTCTCATCAAACCCAAAAATTGGGTATTTGACCAACGACTGCGGCTCAATTTTTTTCCAAAATTTGCAAATTTTGGAAAATAGTCAACGACTACAGATGCTCTAATATTATAATGGGGAAGTTGGGGTTGTCATTTGTAGACAACCTATAATTTGTAGATATTTAACCATCTAATCTCAACCATTCTTTTTAAGTGGGAGTTATATTAATCATTCATTTACTCAACTGTTGTTAGTTACCATAATACCCTCAAAGTTTAAATTTATTTGTGACATAATTAATTAGAAAATTGTCACTCATATAAAATAAAAGTTGGTGCAACTATGGGTAATTTGTAAAGAGTATGTGACGAGTAAAGAGAGATATCATGTTCGAGGCCAGATTATATCTTAGTATTTACTTTAAAAATATATATTTATTAGGATGTGCAAAGCACGTGCAGATTACTAGTATATGTAAATTGCAATGTAACATCTCCCTATATCTCTAATCTCTAATACTATAAATGGAGAGTTGTGATTGTGTAATTTGTAGACAAACTGTAATTTGTAGACAGTCAACCATCTAATCTCAACAATTTATTTTTAAGTGAGAGTTATATTAACCATTTATTTACTCAATTGTTGTTAGTTACCATAATACCGTCAAAGTTCAAATTTATTTACGACATAATTATTTACAAAAGTTTCACTCATATAATATAAAATTGATGCCACTATAGGTAATTTGTAAAGAGTATGTGATGAGTAAAACGAGATCTCAAGTTCAAGCCTAGATTACATCTTAGTATTTACTTTAAAATTAAAAAAATATTAAAACGTGCATTGATTGCACGTACAGATTACTAGTATATATATAGCGGAAGAGATGCTATGTAATTGTTTTGACTGTCAAGGGAGCTACAGTGTGTATGAAGAAAAGTTGAACAGTACCAAATGAAAAACTTAGGTTTAAACGAGGGGCTCCGAATCATTAATGCTAACAAGGGGCTGACCATTACTCACCAGAGTCTAGAGACAGAGAACACATGTTTCACGAGCTACTGCTTTGACAGGGAGAGAACCAATTTTTTTAAAAAGAATAGTACTAATATATATATATATATATATGTGTGTCGAAAAAAATGTGGAGTATAGCCACCCTGTTTCATTAATAATATATATATATATATATGTGTGTGTGTGTGTGTGTTTAATATATATGTGTGTGTGTGTGTGTGTGTGTGGAAAAAAATGTGGAGTATAGCCATCCTATTTCATTAATAAGGAGTTAATAAAACAAACTCAGAGTACTGAAAGTAATACAAGAAACTTCTAAGCAGTAAGTAAAGCATCACTCCTCCAATGAACATAGGAGGGTGAGAAAAAATAACAAAAGTAAAACATACGGGAGCATGGAGTAAGAACAACATAATATGTCCCTCAAACATCGCCCTGGAGGGTGGGCAGTCAAATCATGAAACCCGTGTCAGTCTAGAGTAGGTCCAATCTCCACCTCTTCGTCATCGAACTCCTCTAACTCAAAAGCCTTAGAGATTCTGCCTCTTAGAGCCGCCACTACAGCTGTAGTCAAAAGAAATAAGATGCATGATGTGAGTAAGATTACCAGAAATATTATTACAGGTCCCACGAAAGTAATAATTATTTCTGTCAAGCTATAAAATCCAGGTCGTTGCGGCAATAGCAATATACCACGCTTCCCTCATCTCACATCTCTTCTTAGCAAACATGGGCCCTATCCAAAGGTCTTCATAGACTTGAAGATAAATTGATGTATCCAGAGCCCTCAAGACCTCACACAGAACAGCCTTACTCCTGGGGCACTTTAAGAACAAATGAATCTTAGATTCCATGTGAAAATTGCAAGATCCACAGTTAGTTGCGATATGTGGTTGTCTTTTTACCTGGTTCTCTCTAGTCAGAATCGCGTTGTTGAAAACTAACAAAAAGAAAACTTTAACTTTCATTATTGCTTTAACCTTCCAAATAATCGTAAACCATTTCGGACTGAAACATCTAAAGTAAATATGATTATAAAGGGAGCTAACAGTGAAGGCTCCATTTTTCTCTAACCCCCAAGTTTTCTGATCTGGTCCTTGAGAACAAATGACACCAGATTGGGAAATGTACAATTAAAGTTCTCCAAGTCTCCTTTGGGTATGAGGGGAGAGACGAGACTTGAGCGGAGGTTTCCAAGTGCCCCTTTTCCAAGTTTTGAAGACAGTAATGTTGGGATAGGCAGCAAGATCGAAAAGATCAAGAAATAACTCTCTTAAGGAATGATCTCCACACCATTTTTCCCACCAGAACTTGGTTATCATACCATTGTCAATGGAAGATGATACACAGCTATGAAATGGGTCATATACTTTGGCAACCCCTTTCCAAAACCAAGATACTTTGGAGCCACCCAGAATCCAAGATTATGTGTCCTCTTACCTAGGAAGTAAGGCTAAATATACTCTTTCCATCCTTCTCCATTCAGGTGGAACACTTTCCACCACCATTTTGCCGAGGAAGGCCATGTTCATGTCTTTCAAATCAATAATACCAAACCCACCATGGATTTTTTTCATGCAGGCTTTTTCCCACATGATAAAATGGTAACCTTCTTTGTTCGCATATGCTCATTTCCAAAGGAATCTTTTCTGAATCCGGTCAATCCTTTGAATGACCCAATTTTGAAACTCAAGAAAAGACAAGTAGTAGGTCGGTAGATTGGAAAGCACTAATTTGATAAGGATCCCCCCCCCCCCCCCAATGATAGTGTTTTCCCTTTCCAATCTGCCAACCTGGCTTCAACTTGGTCAACAATGTATCCAGTCTGATTTCTTAAGTTTGCCAGGATGAAAAGGCAATCCCATATACTTAATAGGGAAATTATCAAGTTTGCAGTTCAGGAAAATAGCATGTTCCCGAGCATCCTCCTCGTTCATTGCAATAGAATGAGGGCGCTCTTGTGGAAGTTAATTCTGAGACTTGACCAAGCTTCGAAGCAGTATAGGATTCCTTTGAAGGTGATTGTCTCCTGTAAGTCCCTGTTACTAAATAGGAGAGTATCGCCCGTGTACTGTAAGATTGAACAACCAGGACAGTTTCTATTCCTAGATACCGGCGAGAGCCAACCAGTTTGTTTATAATTGTCCAACATGCATTTAAGAACATCTGCGATAATCGTAAAAAGTAAGGGAGAAAAAGGATCCCCCTGCCTTAAGCCTCTTCTACAGGAAAAGGTCCTACCAGTCTTGTCGTTGACCAGTATGACAGCCCAACTAATAGAGAGGCAGAGCCAAATTTATGTGATCCATCCGACCCTAAAACATCTAAGTTCATCAGTTTCCCTAATATATAAAGTTCATCAGTTTCCCTAATATACATGGATATCCCTTCTCGTTCTAGAAGCCAGTTTAAGTTTTTGAAATAGTTAACACTTTCATTTTCAGAAAACAGTTTTCAGAAAAAATTATTACCAAACAGCTTTTACACTCTCATTTTCAGAAAACAATTTTCAAAAAACTCTTTTCAGAAAATATTTTTCAGAAAATTGTTTTCAAAACAACTATCCAAACGCAACCTATGATTTGCCGTTTTTATCTCTTTAATAATAATAATAAAATTTGAACGGGACACGAAGTCATCTTCCGTCCGTCTCTCTGTAAAAATGAAAACCCATTTCTTGGGTTTAACGACTGCAACTAACTTCCGAATTTACTATTTCTATTTTCCAAAAACCCAAATTTTAATTTTCAGCGACAACAGATGCTCTTAGAGATTATAGATATGAGTGGAAAATTTGTAAATAATTAGCTACGACGGAAGATGAAGGGTATTTTCTAAAGGACTGGATGGCGTAAATAAAATTAAACTTTGAGGGTATTATGGTAACTAACAACAATTGAGTAAATGAATGGTTAATATAAATTTCACTTAAAATGAATGATTGAGATTAGATGGTTGAATGTCGACAAATTACAGGTTGACTACAAATGACAACCACAACTCTCTCATTAATATATGTGTACTAGTAATTTACATATGCGATGCACATATTTGAATGTTTTGATTTGGGAGACACGTGCATTGCATGCGTATATTTGCTGAATTTAGTATGAACGTGTATTGTACGGGTTTGTTTGGTTACAAAGTTAGAGTTTGTTTGGTTATAAACCCCAACTCTTCCATTAAAATAGTATATATATATATATATATATATATATATATATATATATATATATATATATATATATATATATATATATAAAGCTATCCAACCTCCCTAAAAAGGTGGGAACAATTAAAAGAGCAACATGCAAGGTATTATAAAGTAAATACCCACCAATAACCATGGGGGATAGACACTATTCCAAGTTGAGGTCGATTATTTTCTAGTCATCGTGGCCCTCAATCTGAAAAGTGCCTACAATGCAATCCCTAAATATATATATATATATATATATATATATATATATATATATGTTCAATTGCAAACGCCTAGGCGAACGGCCATTCTGGCTATCACATGGATGATTCAAACCTTTTACATTGATCTACACGTCCAAATTTGTCTAAATATATAAAATTAAGTTATCTGAAATTCATTTGCCCATGAATTGACTGTTACAAAATTATATGGCTGAATATCATTTTTTCAATAATGACATGATGGATGGCCAAATGAATTTCAGATGACTTGATTTTACATATTTAGACTAATTTAGACATGTACATCAATGCAAATGGTTTGGATCATCCATGCGATGGCTAGATATGTTGCAAACGCCTAGGCGTTTGTAGTGGAAGATATCCTATATATATAGGTAAAAGGGGTAAGAGCAATTTGCTCATTTATTATATATAATCAATTGATGAGGTGACATGCATGTGATTGTAAAACCTTATAAAGGGTTAATTTCCTAATGTATCACATGCATGCCACCTCATCAATTGTTCATATTCGAAATGAGCAAGTTGCTGATAGCCCTTTTACTATATATATATATATATATATATATATATGGGAATGTTCCATTACAGACACAATGGAAGTGAAAATCATTCAAACGGTGTGTCATCTATCCTATGGATAATCCAAACATTTCACATTGTTTAACATGGCCAAATTAATAAATGGATGAGAAATCAAGTCGTTTGATATTCGCTGCCCATGCATTGAAGTGTTATAAATTATATGGACAAATATATCATTAATTTTTATAATGACATGATGCATGGGCAAATGAATCTCAAACGACTTGATTTCTCATCCATATATTAATTTGGCCATGCTAAACAATGTGATCGGTTCAAATCATTCATAGGATAGGTAAACATACTGTTTGCGTTTGAAATGGACTTGATTTTGGAGGATAATTGATTTGATGAATTGGTTAAATGAATCATGAGTTGGTTTTTGAATGTTATTGTTGTTGGAATGGTTAGTGATTGAATTATGAATTGGCTAAATGAATCATAATTTTTATTTGCATTGACTAATTAATGTATTGACAACTCCAAAACTCTATTTACTTCATGTCTTTGTCAAAAGAAGACCCCAAGTAATGCTCTGTACAATGTAGGTAGTTATCAAATCATATATAGTTCTATATAAGGTTTGCAACTGAATGTTGACTTACTATATTGTTTTCATTGGAGACAATCATAGATAATAACTAGCAATACAATAGGAAAGAAAAGAATAAAAAAGACATAAGCATGTAATTTTATTATTGTTGACAGATGTTTATTACACTATGTAAATTTTGTTTGATTTATATGAATAGATGTTTATTACTGAGAATTGTAGTATTATTGTTGATAGAGAAATGGGCAGAATGAGGGGAATGTCAGGGCCGTCTGGTAGTGGAAGTGGCCAACCATTTACAAAAGTAAGAGAATATATTAGTGTTAGTTTTGAATTTGAATATATAACATTTTATTAATAATAACAAGATTTGTATACGTTTGTGTAGGTTATTGGACACCATTTTTCTTCCGCCAGTGCCGGTGCGTCGTCTTCGGTTGGACGTACACCTCCAGGACCAGAAGACCCAAGTCTACTTGCATTGCAACACAGACACAGGTCTCAAGCCGTGTGGGATGGGTCAACAAAGAAATGTAACATCCAGACGCACATGACTCTTCACGTGGACTCCGTACCCATGCATACTTGGTCCAAGCTGGTTTCTACGGAGTCGGATTGATGGGGGGTGTGAAACTCGATCGGCACTGACTTACAACTCTTGTCGAGAGATGGAGGCCGGAGACATACACATTCCATCTACCGGTGAGAGAGATGACGGTCACTCTCCAAGATGTACCAATGATTTCCTGGCTTCTGATGGATGGGGTCGTCGTGACGGAAAATATGGACTTTGACCGAGTATCAGTTGTACGTGATTACCTTGGTATTGGTTTAGAAGCTGAATGGGATGCAAAGAAAGTTGAAGTTGCAGCTGAAGCAGAAGATAAAGTTGCAGTTGCAGCTGAAGCTGAAGAAGAAGATAAATTTTATAAATAAGTTTTTAACGATAAATTCCTCCGACTAACATGGCTAAAGGGAAAGTTCACAGGGTATTTACAAGAAAACTGCACTGACCAAGACGTCCAGTACTACACACGTGCTTACATTGTAAGTCTGATTAGAGGTTTGCTCTTCTCAAACTCCTCCAATTATCTCATGCCACATATGTATTTAGGGTTGTTAGGCGAATTCAGTATGACCGGCCAGTATAGTTGGGGAACTGCGGTGTTAACTTCATTGTACAAATCTTTGTGCACATGTTCATTGAATTCCCTGGTAGATGGTTGGGCCAATGGTTTTGTTACGGATTTGGAGTTGGGAGCGATCGTCCCCAGATGGTTGAGCCATCACCGGCTTGGTTGGCCGCTCTGCAGATTCCAAAAATGTTGCATCCTTTAAGTGTATTGGGCAAGGCGACACACGTGGGTCAATAACCCATGCACATCTCTGACATAATATAGATAAGAGTTGGATGCATTGCACAATGAGTGTGTCAATTGGGTGTCGTTCACCCCCAATCGATTGGAATGACTTCCACCCACGTGTACGACCGCTAGCGAGCTTTGGTTAACGCTAACCCTACTTGTCAACTTCGGTGTTGTGGAAATCTGCTATCCAAATAGAGTACTTCGGCAGTTCGGATTGCAGCAAAAGATTCCCGAATCCCACTCGTACAATGAGAAATTACATGAAGTGAAAGTGACTGGCCGCGTGCCTAATTTTGATTGAGCAGATTTTCATCGATTACATGTGAAATTGGAATCAGAAATTTCATGTGGTACTGGGACGTCAAGCACCTTACGATGGCTCGAGGCAAGATGTTTATATGACATGGTACAATCGCATTATAAGATTGCATGTATCACCACATACTATTGTACCAACGGGGACCCAGATACCAATTCCTGCGACAGAGTAAGAACCACCACCGACGTATTCATCTTCTCAACCGATATATCAGCCGAAGACGTCGTCGTTTCGAGCAATGATTAATGTACTAAGATTTTTTTTTAACAATTAACAAATTTCATTTTCATGAATGCATATATCTCATATCAATTTGATATGTTATATATTTATTGTAGGGATGTATTGTTAAGTTAACATTTGATGTATATATAATTTTCTAACTATATTGTTTACTTTATATGTTTATTATCGTTGTAGATTAATAGCACATGGGAGATTGCGGGGATAGTTGCTCATATGTATATTGGGCCTGAGAGCTCCAAGGAGGTTATGAGAAGGATCCTGAAACCATGCCGCCACAATCTTGAAGAGGCAGGTGATGGGGCGATACTTGAAGCTTTTCTAAATTCGAAAATACGCCGGCCAAGACATAACAGCATGACTAGGAGGCCACTTCACATATCCGAGACACAAAAACCGCCACAATAAGAACTGAAGGTATCAGGGAAGAAGTTATACGCGAACAAGAGCAAGATCCGGATGAGCCGGTATCACAATTGACACAAGGTCCCGATTGACGCAAAAATCCCCCTCGGAAGAGGAACAAGCTCAATCAACTCTCACCGAGTGGATGCAAACACCCCGTCGGAAGATGCAGTAGCTAATACTATATCAATTTTGTTCGAAGTTCACTTTATAAGCATTTTTTACTAGTGAAGTTAAAGTTTCTATATATTATTTCATCTCTTAGTTGACAAATACATCTTATTTTTTAACTTAACAAATTTTGTAGTTGATTGGAAGCCATGCGAGGAAGACGGTGTGGTGGTGTCCCTTGGTCGGTTTATGTATTTTTTGTGTGGTGTATGGTATGTTGGTGTAGGTTGGTGTTAGTTGATTGGAGATTGTTAGTGTATGAAATTTTTATTGTTATTTTTGAGGTAGTGTCAAATTTGAATAAAATGTATGTATATGTGGACCGTGGATGCTTGAATGAAATGTATGCATAGTTGGATTATAGTTAACATAATGGGTTAGATTATGTGGATTTTTTGAAGAAATTAAATTTCTCTGTTTGAATTCTTCAACTCAACCCGTTATTGAGGTTAACGAGTTAACTTAACCTAACGGGGTAGGTTGCACATTGATTAAAATAAATTCAAACAGGGACAACAACATCAATAGCTGCAACAAACAACAACATCAATTCACAAATCTTCAATTTCAGTCATTCATTCATTCAACTTCCAATCATGCGAGCATCAAATCAACATCATCAACTCACAATCAAGTAACTAAAATATCAACACCGAATACTTCAATTATAAGTCCCTAATCAACTAACAACAAGAAAAACAAGTAAAATAACAACAATAACAACAAAAACAACCACATCGTGAAGAACACCATCAAAAATATTTACATGTCCACTTATAATAACAACAATAACAACAACAATAACAAAATTATTACACCAAATACTTCAATTACATTTCCAAAAAAAATGTTCAAAAACAATTACATACATAATATACACATTTAGCATTACTAATCTTGTTGAAGAATATGACCAAGCTTCCTTGTGCTCGATCATGTTTCAATCAAAACTTGCAACATACACGTAAAACATCAAAAATCTTTATCCCCAAACAAAGAAAAAAAATAGTATAAGTCTATTTACACAATTTTACATACACAATAACAATGCAATAACGATTACATAATAAAAAAATATAAGCATGGTTTACTACAATTTTATCTCCATACCTCAGTTCATATCATCAGAAGTATATTCTAATCATTCTTCACCGGTTAGATCCAATTCTTGTGCAATGGTACCACTAAATAAATGATAAGATTGAGTTAGTCAAGTTTAACCTATCAAGTTCAACTAAAAAACAACAACATTGAGTTAGTCAAGATTGACTTAGTCAAGTTATAAACATTTCAACTAAAAAAGAGATAGTTTACCCAGCAACTTTGTTTGGGCAATTTCTTGAATTGGAGTTTTGTCCCCGCATACCGCATGCATTGCACCGTCTAGATTTTCGTTTCAACTTCTCTCTTATCGGCTTCAATCTCTCACTACTAGGCCACCCATTTACGATGCATTGACGAGGCTCGCCCACGAAAACTTGAGACATATATGTTAGGAATTTGAGGATCTTGTTAAGTCTTTGACACAATCAACACAAACCGGCCACCAAGCAAAACTAGATCGCACTAATCACACAAAGCACACAAGAATTGTCCCGGTTGGGGCTTTCGCCTTAATCTGGGGGAGGAAGAACCGAGATATTATTTTAATTAGAGAAGATACAAGAATATTAAAATTCTTACCACGACCCTCTCTCAAGCCTATTGGAACTTGATGCTGCTTACAATGGAGAAACTCTCTCACGCTTTCAGATGAAGTATTCTCTTCTTCTATTCGGCACTCAATAGAATCATCATGGATCTATGAGCCGTTACAATTGTTTATACAGATCTAGAGACAAACCCTAAGTTGATATCTTGTTACAATAGCCATTGGATAGTACATAAGAGATAAACCTACGATAGGAGCCACACGATCCAACTTGAAGAGCAAGTTGGGCTTTTCACGAATCTGCTTGACTTAAGCCTGAAACCCATCAGCATCGCGAACGGTCAACCGCACCAACAAGTCGGTCGATTGTTCCCCTCTCTGGAAGACTTCGCGCAGGGGTCGGTCGACCGTACATGAGGTGCGGTCGACCGCAACTTCTGCTGTTGCTGCCGCTGACTGTTTCTCGCCTCCACTCCATTTCCAATCGTTTCGATCCCTCCATCGTCTTATCTTCTTCTTATCCAACATCGTATGCAAGACATAAACCCAACAATCTCCACCTTGGATTTCATACACATGAATCTATACCTGTGTGATTTAAAACTCTTCTAGACCTTTCTTCTCTGCTTTGTAAGCAACATGTTTCTATGGCTTCTCCTGCTAGTTGAACAAACTTCCACCTGTTTCCTCAAACTGTATGAAGGGCACACCCTTGTAGATGTAATCATGGAGGTGCCACCCTCCACACGAACTCCGCCTACATCAAGGCTTTCTCCACCTTCCAATGGTATTCGAACGTTGCAGTCTCGCGTCGGTAATTCTAGTGACGGCTTATTAGATGATGCTTTAGGAACAATGGGCTTCCATACACTTGGCCGAGATTTTCTGATCCCACAAAGCTGGTAGAGGTTGTGCTGACCCTGCCCAATCCCCTTATTACCCTTCATTACCTTACGATGACTATCCCAAACTATCAAAACTCTACCTCGAGTTGTTTACCTGCAGCCACGAGTATCAAGAGTACTCAAGGATATAAGATTCTGCTGTATCAAAGGAATATGCATGACCTCTTCTAGTGTGAACCCTTTACCATATGACATCTCCAATTCAACAGTTCCTTCACCCATTACTTCACAAATCTCACCTCTAGCCGTTGTCACATTACGACCGGTTGACGACTTGTAAGTAGAAAACATCTCCTTCTCGGAGCAAATATGAGAAGACCTTCCCGAATCAAGATACCAACTTGAATCCACATCTGAAGAACTTGAAATAAGAAGACAATAATCGTCATTATTACATGACTCAGTTGCACTGACTATATGGGCTTGTTCCCCTTCTTTAGTAGTACTCTTCTAACTCAACCACTTGTAACAGTCTCTTTTGTAATGCCCAACTCCTCTACAATTATGGCAACGAATCTTACCATTGTGTGCCGCATCCCTTCCAATTGAAGTATCACCATCCACTACAAAACACCCTAAAGAAATAGACCCTCCTTTATAAGTCTCCTTTCTTAGTTCATCTTCCTTTAGACCCTTAATCACCCCGGCTACAGTAAGTGTCTCCTTGGCTGATTTCCCATGTAGTATGGTAGTTATCAAGTGATCATAAGAAGTTGGCAGTGAATAAATCAAGTTGAAAGCTTTATCCTCTTCACTAAGATCATCAGCGTTAATCGCCTTTAGTTCATATATTACCTTATTGAACTCCACAATATGATTTTGAAGATGGGTACCTTCCTTCATTGAGAACCTAAATAGCTTCCTCTTCCAATACATCCGATCTAGCAGTGATGATCCTGAGTAGTCAGATTTGAGTCTCGCCCATAGACTCACCGTACTTTTCTCCTCAAGAATATTACACTTGACTTCGTCCGCCAATTGCAACCGGATTAAACTCAAGGACTTCAAAAAAATCTCATCCCACTTCTCCTGCTTCACGTCGGTTGGTTTGTTCTCTTCTAGGGCAAGGTGCAAGTCCTTTTGAACGAAAACATCATACATGTCCACCATCCATAGATTGAAGTTGATCTTACCATCAAACCGCTTGATCTTCATCTTTTGATCTGCCATCTCCAAGGAACTCAAACAAACCCACGAACCTGATTGCTCTAATACCACTTGTTAGAAATTTGAGGATCTTTTTTAGTCTTTGACATAATAAACACAAACCATCAAGCAAAACTAGATCGTACCAATCACACAAAGCACACAAAAATTGTCCCGGTTGGGGTTTTCGCCTTAATCCGGGAAAGGAAGAACTGAGATATTATTTCAACTAGAGAAGATACAAGAATATTAAAATTCTCACCATGACCCTCTCTCAAGCCTATTGGAACTTGATGCTGCTTACAATGGAAAAACTCTCTTACTCTCTCAGATGAAGTACTCTCTTCTTCTATTCGGCACTCAATAGAATCATCATGGATCTATGAGCTGTTACAATTGTTTATATAGATCTAGAGACAACCCCTAAGTTGATATCTTGTTACAATAGACATTGGATAGTACATAAGAGATAACCCTACGATAGGAGCCACACGATCCAACTTGAAAAGCAAGTTGGGCTTTTCACGAATCTGCCTGACTCAAGCCCGAAATCCATCAGCGTCGTGAATGGTCGACCACACCAACAAGTCGGTCGACTGTCCCCCTCTCTAGAAGACTTCGCGTAGGGGTCGATCGACCGCACATAAGGTGCGGTCAACCGCAACTTCTGTTGTTGCTGCCACTGACTGTTTCTCTCCTCCACTCCGTTTTCAATCGTCTCGATCCCTCCATCGTCTTATCGTCTTCTTATCCAAAATCGTATGTAAGACATAAAACCAACAATATCCACGTCTTTTTCATATGCATGTCCACTCCCTTCGGGTTGTAAACTGCATTCGGTTTGAATTCTACTACCTTCGGGTTGTCCACTACATTTGGGTTGCACAAGATGAACGCCTTCAATGCCCTTGAGCATGTATTCATATCTTTCATTGGAAACTAATCCAAGATCAACCATTTGTTTTGCGTAATTACTCAACTCACAATAGCGAGACGCATAATTCCTATTATGGCCATTATCAATGCATGTATAGCTTCTTCGCATGACATTTCATGTCCATCTTCTTGTAATATATTTCTTCGGTAGTTCATTATGATTGTTGTGCCTAAGAAATGCCAAAACATGTTTGCAAAGAATGCCTATGAATTCAAACAAGTAGCATGCACAACTAATCATTTAATCGCTTTTAGAATAGGTAACCACATTCCCTGTTTCTGAATTTCCACAAAACCTTACAAAATAATATGCATGAGCCTCTGTCTCAATTCTCCCCTCTGTCTCAATTCTCCCAAAAAATTCACATTATATAATAAGCTTGAATATATTTCCTCTTGGAATTTATAGAACATCTTCAATGTGTACACTCGCGCCATTTGTTTCTCTATAGGTCATTGAGTCTTCAATTTTGATCTCTTCTCACGATTATGATGATTTTCTTTAAGTTCCTACTCTCTTTTCTTTGCTAAGATTCTGTCGAAAATTATGGCAAATTCATGTAACAAGTACTTCTTTTGAGTATGAAGCTTCAAGAAAGAATGCATCCCCTCACTCTATTTGCTACTCAACATGTCGACCCAAAATTCAGATCTTGCATAGACGGGGCCCATTTCCCACGAATTTCAAATAGATCATTAAACCATTTATTATTTTCAACTTCATATTCCATTTACAATGATTTCCATTTTGTTTCAAAATCATTCATAAAATAAGAGTTCCAAATATTACTCTTAATAGCTTTCCTAAACTTATCGGGTTGATTCGTTATATGAACCTTCTGCAGTAACTTATCCAAAATTTGCCAAATGATGATGAGTTCGAGGGAAGACTTTTTGGACTGCAAAACCTATCCCATGATCTTAATCTGTCACCATGCCCAATGGAGCATGTTTCATTACTGCTAACCATTTTTTAAATAACCACACAAATGTTGAAGCCTTCTCATTTGGAATGAATCCATGCCCTAGAAAAACTGGCTACCAATGATGATATATTCCAACGAATAGAACAAATAACATCTCATTAGTGGTTCGTACTATGTGTGGCATAAAAGGAAACTACATCACCAAACTCTTCATAATTCATCCTAGCAATATCATCCGCCAAAATACATTGAGACAATCAGCCATCATCATATTGCTCGAAATCATTATAAAAAAGGATTTTTTTTTCGATGTGAAAAAATCAATCAACATTTGCTCATCGTGACCTTTCATAGCTTCCATCAATTATCTCTTATGATTTCTAGCATCGGTTTCAGTGAGTCCCATTTTACTGTGACCTCCACTAGAAGTTTCAAGAAAAAGTATTTTTTTGTATGTAGGAATACTAACTTGCGAAAGTTGATCCATTATTATTTTTTTGGATTCTGACGCACTATGATTTCAGAGCAACAAATTTCTTCTACCGGGTAAGTAAATAAATGATTGCGTAATTCAAGAAATGAATAAAAAAAACCCATGAATTAGTTTCTTTGTTTAGTTTGACACAAACGAAAGCTTTGCAATTTGATCTACCTGTAGTTCCCTGCCTAACATCGTTATGCTGACTAGGCGATGCCCCGACTTTATTACAAGTATATGAATTATCCTCTACCTTGGTTCTTTTTAATTTATTTCCACCCTTACGCAGGAAACCCCCACATCTAGCATAATTGACATAAAATTTCTATATTTGCTAGAGTATCAAACGTCATACCTTTCTTTGGTTTTAGGTGCTCTTCAACTAGCGGTGTAAATTCACCTTCACCTTCTTGTACATTCAAAAAAAATTCGCCGCCAAAGGAGCCAATCTCCATACCTAACACCCAACATCAAACATCATTTACAATGCCTAAGATCAAACATCTAACAAGAAGTCAGTTAGCTAGGGTAGAATATGCATACGAACACTACTTGTTCATACAAACCCGAATCGTAATTCAACTCATCTCAATACACTACTCATATCAATCTCGACAACATCTCAATATACTGCTTATATCTATGCATACATATACAACAATTTTCTTAATGTTGACAAATAATTATCCAATCCGATCATAATCTTCATAAAGTAGACGTATTAACCAAACATAAACAATTAACAATGCAAACAATTAACAAAACATCTCAATATACTACTTGTTCAAATAGAACCTAACCGTGCCTTCAACTCTTCTCAATACACTACTCATATCAATCTCGACAACTAATGGCAATAAACTATTTATATCCATATCATTTCTATGGTTACTTCGTAAACGGTGAGGTCCTCTCCATACACCAGAGCCTATTCTTGTAGGTTGTGTACAAGTACCTCCACTAACAAGAATTAACCAAACCAAAATACACTACAACAATCTTCTTCAAATTGACCAAACCAAAAAAATTTACAAATAACAACAATTACCGATCAATCCATATTCTAGTCTGAAATTCTTATAACAATTAACATTTCCACATACATTTTAATTATGCACAAAATAGTTAACAATCATACAAAACTAGTGTTTTGAATTACCTTGCACAATACAGAGTTTAACGGCGAAATTGGGTTTCTAAGATTGGAGGAGGTGGATGAGCGGATTTGGGGTTTTTTTGGGGAGCTTCACGTTCGGAGGCACTGCGAGATTGGAGGAGGAGTAGCTTAAGAAGTTTGGATGACGAGGAGGAGGAGCTTGAGGCGATTTGAAGAGCTTGAGGAGGCACTGCGAGATTGGAGGAGGGAGTTCGGATTTGAAGATAGAGAGTTGGGAGAGGATGAGTGTCACACCCCGCTTTCCAATATATGGAAACACAGATACGCAACTAAGGCTCAGCAAATGATACAAGTATTTCAACTCACATCATCTATAAGCTGTATAGTTTATAAGCTCAACAAGATAGGAAAACACATCCACACATGTAACAATAATGATCACATGAACAAAAAAGAATAAAATAACCGATATTCGATATACAAGAACTTTCGGTCAAAATGCCCGAGAATATAATGCACTGAAAAATACAATGCAATAAACAGTTCGCTACGACTAGCTAGATAAAATAGCGATTGAAAGGTAAAGAAATAACACCACCATTTCCATCATGACCGTCTAGAAAGTCTTTTCATCAAGTTCCTTCGGTATCTCATCGTCTGTACCTGTATAAATATTATCTGAAGTGGTGGTGGTGGTGGTGGGTCTCGGTTAGAGCAAGCTTAGGACAACAAGTAGCAACTAGCAGTATAGTAGCAAGACAACAAGATATAACATGGAAGGAGTAAAAAATAGTAGTGCAATTACTAAAATGGTATGATCAGGTACGATGCAAGTAACAACTGGAAGCAAGTACAATCAAGAATTCAAGGTATAATCAATCGTCAACCAATGATTATGTAATCAAGAATCATTTAATCGGGAATCATGTAATCGGGAACCAGGAATCATGTAATCATGTAATCGGTACCAGTGTCAATGTTCAGTGTCATTCATATGTCTAGCAGTTTTATTAACTTATATAATGCATGCAATCCTGTGTCCCATACCACAGGTTCAGATGCATATTAATCAAGTGAACGATCAAGTGAACGTTTGGACATAAGTGGTGAATTCTACAGGATTATGTATTCGGGAACAATGACAATATCAATAAACAAGATGCTAGTAATTTACACGTGCGATGCACGTCTTAATAAATAAATAAATAAATAAATAAATATATATATATATATATATATATATATATATATATATATATATATATATATATATATATATATATATATATATTCAAAGTAAAAGTTTTGATGTAGTCTGGCCTCGAACATGAGACCTCTTTTATATTAGTTATGCACGGAATGCATGTCTTAATAAATTTTTATAAAAAATAAAAACTCTGACGTAGTGAGGACTGGAACCTGGAACCTCCTTCATATTAGTTATGTGCATGCGTCACACACATCGATAGATTGACAAATGAAACTAAGGCCTTCTCCCATTATAATATTAGAGATTAGAGATGTAGTCAACAACCCAAATCAAGAATCAATAATCATGTAATCATGTAGTACGAAAAATACAGACCCCCTTCCGAGTACACTCTCCTATATTGTTCACTACTAAGTCATATACTTTGTTACCCCTGCTTGTTATTTTTTTACTATGATTAATCATGAAAATGCAGTCAGTGCAAACAGTGGGAACGGTGGCATCAAGAAGTCATATCACTTTAGGATATTGGATTCTATAGGTGTCCCTTGCATACTCTAGAGGTGGCCCCCGTCGATTCTTATGACATGACACTTAGTTCTACGTGACACTTAGCTCCATGCAATACTTAATTCTATGTGGTACTTAGTTCCATGCAGCACTTAGTTTCGTCACCCAAGACAATAGTAATGACTATTACAATAACGATGTGTTACCGCTAAATCTGGTGTGGGGGTAAACAGACAGAATTTGTGAGTTCGAGGAAAACCTGAATAGCGAAACCAAACCTGACCCGTCGTTGACTGATCGTTGACTCCCGCCGTTAACCTGCAAAAAGTGCGAGACACCGGGGGGGATCCCGGCGACGCACCCTCCGACGCTCAAGTCAGTAATCAGAAATGATTAAGAAAGAGCGTAAAGTGGGAAAAATACTCATTACCTCGCAATGGAGATGGATGGGGGGTATTTATAGGCGTCTTAGGGACTGGTTTTAGGAATGTAATCCCCGTGATTAGATAAGGAATATTCCTCGTAATCAGATAAGGCATGTAATCTGATAAGGTATATTCCCTGTAATCAGTTAAGGAATTTAATCCCTAATCCCCAGTGAAAAGATAGATGTGAATCATGGCCGTTGATTTAGATCTAATCAGGGACCTTGATTGTATCTTGTTGGACCAGGCATGCAGCGGGTTGGAACCCGTACCCAGTTGACGTGGATCCGTTCATGAGTTATTGGGCTTTGAATAAAGACCCAGTTCCCATTTCAGACCCGTCTGTAGGCGAAATTACCGTTTTACCCCTGAGCTTTAAGATTCATGTCCGATGTGAACGGTCCCGATCTAATCCTATTTTTAGCCATATCACGAGCCCCCCACTCCTAAAGACTGAGTTTGATCAGCCTTTGAGGAGTAGTTTACTGTTCTAATGGCGTACGGAATTTTATCGGTGTTCTTAAGGGAGTTCGGATCTTGTTCGGGGGTGTAACGGTGTTATTCTGGGCTTGTAAAATACCCAAAAATATCCTCAGAATTTTCTGGATTTTTGGTGATTTTTCCAGATTTTTCTGAATTTTTATTTTTTATTATTTTTTTTTTGAATTTTTTATTCATTTTACGAATTAAATAATTAATTATCAAAAATATTAAATAATTATTCTAATTAAATAATTATATTTTTCAGAATTTAAAATAATTTTTCTGAATTTATAATTATTTTTTAGAATTTCTATTTAATTTTTTCGATTTTTTAACATTTTTTCGGATTTTTCGAATAATTAAAACAAATAAATAAATAAATAAATAAATTTAATATTACCTGGACACGTGGCGCGATCGTGCGCGTTGATCACGATCAAGCGAGCGCGCATCGGGAGGAGAAAGGGGAGACCATTTTTTGGTGTAACATGATCGGTGGCACGGGTGTGTTCGGCAAAGTGGCCGAAGTCTACGTAGGTGCCACGTGGCGAAGTCAACAGTTGACTTTCTCTCTCCTTTTTTTTTTTTTTTTTTTTTTTTTCACTGCTTCTCTTTTTTCTTCTTCTTCGTCTCGTCCCTTTCTCACGCTCTCGCCCCTTCTCCCTTCTTCTTCGTTTTCTCCGTTCTCGAGGTGCGAGACGTCCACGAAGTGGAGCTCGATGGAGGAGCTCGGAGAGAGGGAGAGCTCGGAGAGAGGGAGAGCTCGGCAGCTTCGGTAGAAGTGGCTAGAGCTCGGCGTCGGTGAATTTCGACGAGAAGGAAGGGGAGTTCCGTGGCAGAGCTCGATTGTGGGAGTGGTCGGCCATGGAGGAGTCTTCGAAGCTCGATGTTGACGAGGTGGTGCCGAGCTCGAGGATCGACGAAGGGGGAGCTCAACATGGAGGAGCTTCGAAGCTCGCCGTCGGAGCTCGGCGGAGGAGGTGGCGAGGTCTGCTTGGAGCGGCGGCGCGCTCGGGGTAGAGGAGACTGAGCTTGCGAAGGAGGCGAAGGTGGAGCTCGGCCATGCGCTTCGAAGTTCGCCGAAGGGGACTTCGGCTGTCATGGGGAGCTCCGTGATGGCATTCGGTGGTGTCGAAGTTGAGGAGAGCTCGATGATGAGTTGGCGACGGCACGGTGGTGTCGAAGTTGAGGAGAGCTCGGCTGTGGTCGGAGCTCGGCATTGGCGATGGAGTGAAGCTCGATGGAGGAGGCGGTCGGCGAGGTCGAGTTAGCGCGTAGATGGGTTCGGCCATGAAGGAGTCTTCGAAGCTCGACGTTGACGAGGTGGTGCCGAGCTCGAGGATTGACGAAGGGGGAGCTCAACATGGAGGAGCTTCGAAGCTCGCCGTCGGAGCTCGGCAGAGGAGGTGGCGAGGTCTGCTTGGAGCAGCGGCGCGCTCGGGGTAGAGGAGACTGAGCTCGCGAATGAGGCGAAGGTGGAGCTCGGCCATGCGCTTCGAAGTTCGCCGAAGGGGACTTCGGCTGTCATGGGGAGCTCCGTGATGGCGTTCGGTCGTGGAGGAGAGCTCGATGATGAGTTGGCGACGGCACGGTGGTGTCGAAGTTGAGGAGAGCTCGGCTGTGGTCGGAGCTCGGCATTGGCGATGGAGTGAAGCTCGATGGAGGAGGCGGTCGGCGAGGTCGAGTTAGCGCGTAGATGGGTTCGGCCATGAAGGTGGAGGCGTGGTTGAGCTCGCGAGAAGGTGACGAGCTGGGCGTTTTTGTTTTTGTTCCCCTGGTTTGTTTTGTTTGGTTTTTTGCTTGGGTTTTGGCGCCAAACGTAGGAGGAGAGAGAAGGAGGGGGTGACGTGGCGGTTTGGTTTGGGTTCGGGTCCTCTTAATGGTCCGAACCCGGCCCCTTGTGCTCTCCTCTCTTCTTTTTGTTGTTCGTGGGTCTTGTACTGAGAGTGTTCCGAACTCAATTGTGCCGAACTCAAATGTGCCGAACTCAAGCCCGTAAAACGGTCGGTGGCAAGAACGCTCGGCAGCGGGTGCCGAACTCAACTGGTGCCGAACTCAAATGTGCCGAACTCGAATGTGCCGAACTCAAGCCCGTAAAACGGTCGGTGGCAAGAACGCTCGGCAGCGGGTGCCGAACTCAACTGGTGCCGAACTCAAATGTGCCGAACTCAAATGTGCCGAACTCAAGCCCGTAAAACGGTCGGTGGCAAGAACGCTCGGCAGTGGGTGCCGAACTCAAATGTGCCGAACTCAAGCCCGTAAAACGGTCGGTGGCAAGAACGCTCGGCAGCGGGTGCCAAACTCCAATTTTGCCTGCAGATTTCTTCTTGATATTCCCGGTGCTACGGAGGTCGGCTCGGGGCGTGCGACCCCTTGTTTCGAAGCTAATCCGAAGACCTACAACTTCTCTTCAGGAGTGAGATGAAGATTCACCCTCCTTCATGGTGAAAATAGCCGGAGAATATCCTTGTACACATGAGGTTGAGGAGTGTTTTGGTCGTGGGGATTCTGGAAGAGTTCCACTCCTAGGGGCGGAGAAGCTGTGCTGGGAAAACCCTCGTGCCAGGAAGACCCTTGTAAGGGCCGTGGGAAGACCCATCCTGTTCGGGGAGAGGTCCGTCTGGGAGGCAAGCGGAGTGAAGAGCTCGACTCTGGGAGAGAGCCGTTTGTGAGACGAGCTTGAGGAGCGACCCTAGGAGAAAGTTGTGGGCTCCGAACTCGTTATTTAAGTGAGGGAATCAACGGTTGTGGGAGCAATTCCGAATGGCGAACTACTTCTAGCTCGCTTGGGAGCGAACTTGCGAAGTAGAATCGAGCCAAGTGTTGGACTCCGGAACCATTGTCAGATTAAGGGCGTGGGAGCAATTCCGAATGGCGAACTACCCCTAGCTCGCTTAGGAGCGAACTTGCGGAGTAGAGTCGAACCAAGTGTTGGACTCCGTACCATTCAACGGCTGTGGGAGCAATTCCGAATGGCGAACTACCTCTAGATCGCTTGGAAGCGAACTTGCGAAGTAGAATCGAACCAAGTGTTGGACTCCGGAACCATCGTAAGATTAAGGGCGTAGGAGCAATTCCGAATGGCGAACTACCCCTAGCTCGCTTAGGAGCGAACTTGTGGAGTAGAGTCGAACCAAGTGTTGGACTCCGTACCATTCAACGGCTGTGAGAGCAATTCCGAATGGCGAACTACCTCTAGATCGCTTGGAAGCGAACTTGCGAAGTAGAATCGAACCAAGTGTTGGACTCCGGAACCATCGTAAGATTAAGGGCGTAGGAGCAATTCCGAATGGCGAACTGCTTCTAGTTCGCTTAGTAGCGAACTTGCGAAGTGGAATCGAACCGAGTGTTGGACTCCGTACCATTCAACGGCTGTAGGAGCAATTCCGAATGGCGAACTACCTCTAGTTCGCTTAGAAGCGAACTTTGCGAAGTAGAATCGAGCCAAGTGTTGGACTCCGGAACCATCGTTAGAGTTTAGTGAGTTGCGGGAGGAGCCATGTAGAGGAAGTTGGACTCCGAACCCACCATTTAAGAGAGCAAGAACAATAATTTTCAATGAAAAGATGTAAAGTTTTTATTGAAATAAACTAAGTGGCTGCTTCAATAAGGCGAGCCATTATTACATGCTGTTGGCCGAGTTACAAGCATCGGCCTTATTGAAAATCAAGATCCTACTTCTATAATAAGGTGAAGACCTCTCGAGAGGAGCTGGGAGGTTCTGAGTTTTGAAGCTCGGCGGGCCTTTCCGTTTGTTCGTGGGCTCCTTAGTAGGGAGGCTCGGCCCCATCTTTTTGGACGAACTTGGTAAGGTGCCCCCGCTGTATGAGTTCTTCGATCTCCTCCTTGAGAGCCCGACAATCATCCGTGTCGTGGCCGTGGTCCCTGTGAAAGCGGCACCACTTATCCTTGTTCCTCTTCTTTCCAGGTGTGTTCATTCTAGGGGGTGCACGGAGTAGCCCTTCCTTGTCCACTTCCATAAGAACTTCTGATATGTTGGCAACGAGGGGGGTGAACTTCTCAAACCGAGGAGTCGGGCGACGCTGTCCATTGTTGTCCTTCTGAAGCTTCTTAGCCTCTTCTTCTTCGGTCAGCTTTCGTTTCGTCCCTGAGGTAGACCCTCCGAAGCTTGGAGGGTAGGCGGCCTCTTCGGCACGAATGTACTTGTCACACCTGAGAAGGAGGTCGGCAAAGTTCTGTGGAGTCTTCTTAGCAAGAGAGGAACGAAGGCTGGAATTGAAGACATTGGATTGGAAGGCGGCCGTTGCGACGGATTGGTCGAGGGAGGCCATGGACCTGACCTCCGCAGTGAACCTCTTCACATAGTCTCTTAACTTCTCACCTTTCTCTTGCCTGAGCTGGAGGAGTGAGATGCTGGTCTTCTCCGTGCGCCTGCTACTCACGAAGTGGGTGATGAAGAGTGTTTCGAACTGCTCGAAGGAGAATATGGAAGACGGGGCGAGGCGGGAGTACCATTCCCGAGCCGAGCCCTTGAGAGTAGCAGGGAATGTCTTGCACAACAGGGCATCGGAAGCTTGGTGGATGAGCATGAGAGTCTTGAAGCTCTCAATGTGGTCAACGGGGTCGGTCTCCCCGGTGTAACTTTCGAACTGGGGAGGTTTGAAACCGAAAGGCACAGGGGCATCCACTATGGCTCGGGAGAAAGGGGGTCGGCTAGGACGTAGGGTCCTCCCCCTTAGCTCCTCTTCTCGGTTGATCTGACCCAGTTGTCTTTCTACTTCATGAAGGCGGCGGTACATGGCGTCATCCCTCCGACGGTAATCTGCCGAGCCTCGAGACTCGTCTTCGTATGAAGGAGAGCGAGGGCTGCGGCGATGGTAACTTCGGGAGCGCCGAGGACTTGGGGTATGCCGGGAGTTGGTAGGAGCAGGACGAGGAGAGGGGGACCGTCGGCGAGGGCTTCGAACCGGGGGCGGAGATGGAGCCTTGGGTGCGTTGGTGTTGGGACGGTTGTTGAGAGCTTGTAGGATGGTTGCTTGGAACTGCTGGAACTCGGCACGCGTAATGGGTGCCTCATTGTCCCTGGGCTGTCTCCGACCTGCAGGGGAGTGCGGCCTTCTTCGGTAGTGCTCGGGAGATTCTTTCCGACCCCTTCGATTAGGGGTCCTCCTATACTCCTGGCGGTGAAGGTACCGCTCATCCGGACGGTGCTGGCGGGAGGCTCCTTCTCGGGCCCGCTTCTCGTCCAGACGGTAGCGTAGGTCCTCCACCTCCTGCCGATTTTGAGGATTGTGAGAGGTCGTGGAATCCGTAGAGGCATTGTGTATGGAGACGCGATCCTGATTGAGCGGTTGCTTCATGCGGGAGCCCCCCACACCGGCATTTTGAAGACCGGTGGGACCCTTAGGGGGTTGCTGATTCTGAAGAGGAGGCTGATCTTGTTGAAGAGGGTCCTCCACTTGAAGCGGGGGTTGTCCCTGCTGCGGAGCGGGTTGGACGGGGACTACCTCTTGCTGATCGGCGGGGTTGGGTCCACGGTTGGACCCTCTGGACCTTGCTTTCCTCGGAGGCATGGCTGGAGAAGATCGGACCAACAGGAAGAGGGAAGGTTGCTATTCGTTTGTCTTCCCACAGACGACGCCAATCTGTTACCGCTAAATCTGGTGTGGGGGTAAACAGACAGAATTTGTGAGTTCGAGGAAAACCTGAATAGCGAAACCAAACCTGACCCGTCGTTGACTGATCGTTGACTCCCGCCGTTAACCTGCAAAAAGTGCGAGACACCGGGGGGGATCCCGGCGACGCACCCTCCGACGCTCAAGTCAGTAATCAGAAATGATTAAGAAAGAGCGTAAAGTGGGAAAAATACTCATTACCTCGCAATGGAGATGGATGGGGGGTATTTATAGGCGTCTTAGGGACTGGTTTTAGGAATGTAATCCCCGTGATTAGATAAGGAATATTCCTCGTAATCAGATAAGGCATGTAATCTGATAAGGTATATTCCCTGTAATCAGTTAAGGAATTTAATCCCTAATCCCCAGTGAAAAGATAGATGTGAATCATGGCCGTTGATTTAGATCTAATCAGGGACCTTGATTGTATCTTGTTGGACCAGGCATGCAGCGGGTTGGAACCCGTACCCAGTTGACGTGGATCCGTTCATGAGTTATTGGGCTTTGAATAAAGACCCAGTTCCCATTTCAGACCCGTCTGTAGGCGAAATTACCGTTTTACCCCTGAGCTTTAAGATTCATGTCCGATGTGAACGGTCCCGATTTAATCCTTTTTTTAGCCATATCACGATGCATGTGACGGTAGTATCAAGACGAGAATCTGGAAGGTATCAAGAGATGATGCAATACATGATATAGAGCCATGACATATGACATGGCTCTATACTCAGCTTCAGCGCGACTTGACAGTAATCAAGAAAGTATCAAGTGGTAGATGCAAATACATGACATAGAAGCATCCTATCAATCTGCAGTATCAGTACAGTTATCATGTACGAATAACAATATATATAAAATAAAAATGCATTATCCACAAATCTAGACAGCAGCACACGTTTGCATTAAAACTCACTTTCCCGCTTATATGGGAATGCAAATCTATTTCTGCCGGAGATTCGAGAAAGTAGACTCTTTTCTAAATCCAACGCCTACTCACTTAACAATTATAGGTCTAGTAGCTATGCCTATCAATCTGGAATTTACGACGTGTCAGTACTAAAACATCGATATCTCAAAATCTATAAATCGGTTTGCAAAACCGTAAGATATTTTGGATTCTACACTCGAAGGGCTCTAACATGCATATAAAACTTTGAAAATACAGTCATGTTATCGGAATAAATATGGCACGAAAATAAAACTATGAATTGGATTCTCTGATGAATCAAGAATAGAATTCGATGATAAAACAAGAATAAAACTTGATGATGAATCAAGTGTAGAATTAGACAATACGATAATTTGAATAATAATAAGAACTACTTGCTAGGAGTTTAAGAAAAGATATCGCTTGCCTCGTATATGATGATTACCAGCTAGGAAGGAACATCGGGAAGAACATAAGCAACGAAGGCAATGGGTGGCGTCACAATGGACATCAACAACGATAGCAACAAAGGCAGTGAGCGATGACAACAAACAATGATAGTGACGACAGCGACAATGCCAACAACGGCAGCAAGGAGTTCGAGTTTTGAGGCTAAGTTGGTGTCGAGTTCGAGTGGAGTTGTTGTTTGAAGGTGGGTTGGAGTGATGGAGAAGGTGGTGTTCGAGTGTTGGTTGTGGAGGTGATGGTGGGGCTGCCGGGTTGTGAGTGCAGCAAAGGAGTGAAGTGGAGTTGGGTTTGAATGGAGTTGAGGTGGTGATGGCAGCAAGGTGGAAGTGGTGAGGGCTGTCAGGTTTGATGGTGGTCGGGTTGAAGATGAGTAGAGTTCGGGTGGTGATGGAGCTTGGGTTTGAGGTGGTGGCTGTTCGGGATGGATGGAAGTAGTGCGATGGTGGTGTGGAGGTGGTGTGGAGTTTGGTTTGAAAGTGATGGAGTCGGGGTGGATATATATAATGCACCATTGCAAACGATAAATATGGTACAAACGCGTGCAAACTAAGTATGAAGCATAGATTCTATTAAGTATGAAGCCATTGTTTCGAACAAAAGCTTAGATAGTTTGCACGCGTTTGCACACTACAATAGCATTTGCAATAAAGTGAGTGTGTGTGTGTGTGTGTGTGTGTGTGTGTGTGTGTGTGTGTACACACACACACACACACACACACACACACACACACATATATATATATACCACCTCCATCTAATTTTCAACCCCTTCAACTCCTATTACCAGGGTTGAAAATTAGATGGAGGTGGGGTGTGTGTGTGTACTATCTATATATACATGCAGCAGGGGTTGAAAATTAGATGGAGGTGTGTGTGTGTGTGTGTGTGTGTGTGTGTGTGTGTGGGTGGGTGTAGAGTTAGTCTATTATGAGCTGGTGAGCTCAATTTCTTATCGTAAGCTGGAGATCGTGACCGTTCGGTCAGGATCCAACGCCCCCGATCGTGATCCGCCCAAATAGAACTTAATAGAGGGGCATTTTGGTTTTTTTTAATCAGCCCCTTTCTATTCTCTTCATTTCTCTCCTCCTCTTCCTCTGCTCATGATCTCCAAAACCCAAACTGAGCGCCCCCAAAATCGAAACCTTAACTTTCACATCTTCACTTAGGCGCTCGCCCAATTGAAACCCCCTCCCCCAAAATCAAAACCTTAACTTCCTCTTCTTCACTTCGGCGCTCACCCAATCGAAACCCCCGATGCCTAATCCACCCACTACTCGCCATTAATTTTTGATGCTTCGGGGGCGTTGAGCGGTGACTAGTGGAAGGGGCTTCGAGGGCACCATGCGGTTGGAAGGAGTGTCATGGTAGCGTCGAGTAGCGTCAGGGGTTTCGATTGGGCTCGACGCTCCTCCCCAAAATTACCAAAATTTGAGGAGCATCGAGGAGGTTCGATTTTGGGAAGGAGCGTCGAGTAGCGTCAATTTGGGAGATTAACGGTGAGTAGCGGGGTGGATTGGGCATCGGGGGTTTCGATTGGGCGAGCGACTTCACGTGTATGTGATATAGAACAATAGCACAAGTTAAAATGGTGAAGGAAATGCAGGTTAGCAAGGGAGGATCTTGATTGAAGGAGAGAGGGTGACTCTTCTAGGGTACGGAACAATAGTTCAAAGCTCTTTGGCCGCAGCTTCTCTTTCAGAAAGACATGGACTGAGGGTTACCGTAGCTGACGCTCGTATCTGCAATCCACTGGACCAGGCTCTTATCCGAGGTCTATCCGAGTTACATGAGATCCTTATCACTGGAGAAGAAGGATCCATCGGTGGATTTGGTTCACATGTCGCTCATTTCTTGGCCCTTGATGGTCTGCTGGATGGCACAATGAAGGTAAAAACCGTTCTCTTGTTGTTGATTCTTTTTGTGATACCTGAGAATTAAAGATTGCTTAAGGCTAAATTTTCCTCTTGGTACAGTGGAAACCACTGGTTCTACGTGATTGTCATATTGAGCATGGATAACCATCAGATCAGATGGCTGAGGCCGGTTTGACACCATCGCACGTCGCTACCACAATTTTCAGTATGCTTAGAAAGACTATAGAAGCTCTCCAAATTATGTCATAAGCAGAGAACACTAGCATATGCTGGTTTTTTGTACACTATCCATGTACAAACTTACCGGGTGTGGATTTTGTTGTAATATACTTCATATTGTTGTGTTATATATAGATAAAATTTAAAATGCATGCTCTTGATGTGAGTGATGGCAAGCAAGAAAAGTCCCACCAACATGAAATGCTATGTATTCAATTAGAGCATCCACTGTCGTTTTCTAAAAACCCAAAAAATGGAAATCGATTTAGAAAACATGCTCACAGTCATTTGCTAAAAACCCATATATTAGAATAGGAGTGAACAGTGCATCGCTAAACTTAGAAGCCACTTTAGCGAAATGCTAAATATTATAGACGGACGAAGATCATCCGTTTGAGAAATTTAATCGAACGGATGGATGAAGTAGCTCCGTCTGTTGTTAAATATTGAAAAAAACAGATGAGAGACGGATGAAGGTGTTCCGTCTCTCATCGATTTATAATTTCTAATAAACGATATTTATTAAATATGTGGGTGAGATACAGATGAACTTCATTCGTCCCTCACTTCCACTTTACAATTTGCTTTGACCGAAATGACACATTTACCACTAAATCTCCAACGTGTGTGACCAGTACTCATCTCCAACGGCTCATTTAATTTTTAAAAAAAAAATTAAAAATCCAACGGCACTTGATTATTTAATTTTTTTTTAACGGTTACAATTTTCAAATATAGTATATATATATTTTGTACTCCACTCCACTCAGGTAAAAAATATATATAACTACAATTTTCAAATATAGTTATATATATTTTTAACTGTCTCCTTCTTTCTATGTATGCTTCTCTGTCTCTTTCTTTCTATCTACGCTTCCGTCTCTATCTTTCTATCTATCTTCCATTTCTATTGTTTCTTTCATTCTTCATATTTTGCCAAATACAAATTAAATTTGAGCAATGGCAACCTGTAGTAATAGGGGAAGGACATACACATCTAATGAAGATGTTATTCTTTCCCAAAGCTGGGTTTCTATTACTCAGGATCCATTGACTGGTAACGATCAGTCCGGTACACAGTTTTGGAATCGAGTATTTGCCACATTTGTAACTCTACTAGGCACTTCGACCGACCGGACAGCTGGCTCTCTTTCTAGTCGTTTTTGTGCAATTGCTAAATCTGTTTCTTTGTTCATTGCGAAGTTGAGCAATGTAAAAAATAGAGCTGCAAGCGGAATAACTGAGGCGGATAAGGTATGTATAATTTACCGGATTTAAATTTTTTGAATACATGTATAATAATTTATAACACAAGTTTATTTACTATTTTTTATAGCTACGCGAAGCAAGAGTGGAATACACGTAATCATCCGGGAAAGCATTTAAATTTGAAGAATGTTATGAGGTCCTTAAAGATCAGCCGAAATTTTTGCTACGTACAACGCATATATTCGACTCAAGCCGAAGCTCTCAATCTGGTGAAGACGGTAGCACAATACGGTCGCCAACAATGTAAGACTGGGATACAGATATACCGACTGATTTGGATTTGCCTCCATCCCTCTCCCGACCACCCGGTCGTAAAGTGGAGAAAAGAAAAGGGAAAAGACCGGTTGAATCTGCTCAATTTGCTGAAATGGTTTTCGAGACCAGAACATTTAACAATTTTTTTAAGGAGTCACAAGATAGGCTGACGATGGCAACGGAAAAGAAGCTTGAGATAAAACAAAAAGAGCACGAAATGAAACAAGAAGAGCACGAAATGAAAAAAAAGGAATAGAGAAAGACCGCATAATGAGTTTGGACATCAGCAACTTACCCGAGACTCAACGTACTTATTTCATGTGTAGACAACATGAAATTATGCAATGTCTTGGTTACAAATAGTTTAATTTTTTATATCAATGTTGTTTTCATATATGTTGCAATATCCTTTGTATCCTGCTTATTTTCAGTTATGTAGTTGCTTTGTGTTCCAGTACTTATTAAGAATTCTCTATTTCAGTTTAAATTATTATAGACTAAATTGATGTCTCTTCCAAGTAGATCTTGATAATTTTTTTGTATTTATTGTGAATGAATGCTGCCACCCAGTTTGATCGATTAATTGCTTCACTAATGAAACACGAGAACATCGCTCGTATGCCTTTATTGGACCACTCCAATTTCTCCTAAATTTACAAAATCTACCTGCAGGTTGATCGGTAATAAGCTGATACAGATGTTGGCGGTCATCAACCACTGATTTCCACAAACTTGGATCGGCAAAATCACGAGATCCCATCATCGGTTCGACATCTGTACTAGTGTTGCCATTATCAGACCTGCCGCAAATAGTGGATTTAATTCTGCTGATATATCTTCAGATGGGCATTGTTTTTTGTTAGATACAAAGATAGAAGTTTGAGTAAAGAGGAATTTTTAATCAGAAGATGGATGGGAAGATTTGGCGTGAGAGGTATGTATTTATATAGGATGAGGTGAATGGGGGGATTGAATGTAATTTAACATTTCCATTAAAAAATAAAAAATAAAAAAAAACTAAACACAGACCAGACGGATGAAGGTCATCCGTCCAGTCCGATTTTGGTTTTTATGAAGGGAAGGGCATAAAGGTCATTCCGCCAACCACTTAAAAAAAATTGAAAACAAACCAGACGGATGAAGATCATCCTTCTGGCTTGTTTTCTTTGGACGGATGAAGATCATCCTTCTGGCTTGTTTTCTTTGTTTTTTAATTATTTTCAACGACCAATAATAATAATAATTTAACAACAGATGGATCAACAAGCTCCGTCCAATACAATTCAGATAAAAACAAACAAAAAGTTCTCAAACGGAGGATGAAGCTCCTTCCATTCATTTTTTAATTAAGAAAAACCCAAAAATAGCGTTAGACGGAGGAACAAGATCCGTCAAATTCATTTGTTTGTCGAATTTTAGAAATACTGATAGTAGCGCTCCTTGCTAAAAGCTAAATCTTAAAAGCTAAATATGAAAAAATTATACAAAGCGACAATGGGATGCTCTTAGAAGCTATGAAAGCAAAGTTCAGACTGTTGTTTCAGACTCAAACAACAGTCTGATCTTTGAACATCTATACTCAAACTTCCGATTTGTTTTGAATCGGTTGAAATTGGTAGCCATACATTGATAAGATAAAGAGCCTGTAAGTAATGCACAAACATGAAAGTCAACATTTGCAGAGTTGTCAATCATTGTATATGATGGAGGTGGCAGGCAGCGTAAAATCTTTGATTCTGGAAAAGAAACAGCATTCGTTCCGATTTTGAATATTTAATAACATATTACTCAAAAAGGATTAATATGCATTGTCGGTGCTAGTACCAAGGTCGATAAATTCATATGGAAAAACTGTTATATAAATGTATACAGATAGAACTGATGAATAAGTTAAGAATATACAAGTATTAACACAACCCCCCTCACAGATTATCTATGGTTCACACCAAACTAAGCCCCAATGATGATCAATTTGGGTTGATGTGTGGAACTCCAGGCCTGGGAATCAAGAGAATTCCTCAAGAGGCAGCAGCTAAGAGCATCCACAGTTGTGATTGTCAAAAATAGCTAAATGCATATTTACATATAGCATATTGAGCGTTTGCTGCAGTTGTCCAATGCTATTTTATAGCAATTTAATATAAAAAATATCAGACAGACTTTTGTAGATCCGTCGTAGGGCGAAATGTATATAGAATGAATTATTTAATAAAAAAAATTCGTTAGACGGATCTTGAAGATCCGTCGGAAGGAAAACAAAAACAAAAAAAACGACAGACGGACTTTGAAAATCCGTCCCACAATTTTTAAATAATTTTTTCAATTTTTTAATAATTAAAACGATTTTTTTAGTTGAAAAAAAAATTTTTGGGGCCCCTTTTCTAGATTCGTCCAAGGGGATTCAGCCTAAAACAATATTTTTTAAAAATTAAAATAAAGGTCGGACGGACTGTCTAGTTCCGTCTGACAAATAAAAAATATTTTTTTAGTGGGATGGATCTTCAAGATCCGTCCTGTATAATATGCATTTTTCTTATATCCGCTCTCATATATAGCAATCTACTCTGGCAAAATCGTCAAAATATGCATAAAAAGCAACTGACTACAACGCTTTTTAAGCTAAAATATGCATATTATACATAAATAGCAAACGACTGCTGCTCTAAGGACTCTATAATAAGCTGGTAACCTTCAGGAACTGCAGTTTGCAAGTTCACACACTCTGAAAGTGCGGGCACATCTGTATTAATATCAAGAAACCTGGCGAGCAAGAGAAGAAGGTGGAAATCAGATATCTGTTTCACAAAATGAAGGTGTTTCGACCTACTGAGGTGGTCATTTAGTGCCCTCATCGTCACAATTGTGATTTTGTTCTCTACTGGAAAAGATGAAGAGAGAGGTCCTTGAATAGATTTATGCAACCATTAGATACTCATACCTTATTGAATAAATGGGCAATACACGCAACTGTATAAACATGAAAACAAAGCTTCAGTGATAAGCAAGAATATGTCCATCTGTGTAAAGCTTCTGAGATATCTATTGGACAAACACTTCTTTGTAAGATTTTTTTTTGAATGAAACAAGAATTAGGAAGATTTTTGTATAAAAGAACTAAGTTAAGAATAGAACTGAGTATGTGGAAAAGCTTAGCTTCATCTGAAGGAGCCATGACTACCATTTTCGGCAAGCATGCCATGTAGGTGACATCAAATGACCCAGTGTGGGTGGGGCCACCACTGCGGCTGCTCCACACCATTGCTGTTGCTCCACACCACTCTAACTCCTGCTAAAAATTAAACAACAACTGTAAAAATGAAATAATGAACTGAAATACTAGTACAAAGCAATGTAACTCAAAAAAATTAAAGAATTGAATTAGTCGTAGGCTCAAAACAGATTTGAATAGAAGAATTGTTCAAATAAAGCACCAAGATTGGTCTAGGACTGCATTATTATGTCATGCCAACTAGTGCTACACTCAGCTGATGAGAAAAACTGATCGAACCATCTTTGCCTTCACATAAAACACAACAGAGACCACAGAGACCACCAAAAAAACAAGTGTCCGTTTGTTTCCTTCACTACTTTTGCTCTTTTGTTTCCTCTTCACCAATATACAACAAAACTAGGCAGAGGGGTGGGACACACATTCAAAATAATTAGTGCATATCATCATTGCCTAGACCAACACAAAAAAAAGGCATGGGGGTGAATTTAAATTTAAATCAAGCACTTCCTGTTAGTGAGAACTCCATGCATTCTTCTAACCATCATACCTAACAAACATGCGTCCATGTGCACTGCCTGAACATCAAGAAATGGTAAAGTAAAATATCAGACATTATATACAACAATAATTTATTAATAAAGGCATGCACTTCATTGACACAAAAAAACTTAATACCTACATAGCCACTCAACTAAAACAATTAAGATCAGGCATTATTTGGTGATTCTTCTGATATGGGTTCCAATCTTGAAAAATTTGTAAAAGCTTGTGACTCATTCAAATTAGCAATACATGAATAATTAACACAATTTAGAATAAGAAAATATGATATATAATAAAAATTTATATAAAAACAGTGAGAGAATTCCAACCTTTCTTTCATAGGGCAATTACGGTTGTCATGATCTACAAGCTTCTTACATAAATGACACTTCCTTAACGGCTTTACAACTTTCTCCAAAGCTTTCTCCCTCTCTCCTTTAATTTGCTTCCCACTACCTTTTGTCTTTGCAATATCAAGAACATGAATATTTATTGTTTTAGGTAATGTTTTCATTCTTTCTTGCGAACTCTCTTGGGGCCTAGCTTGTTGCAATTCCGAATTTGCTTTGACTAGTAATCGTTTTGCCAAGTGGCACATCTCTTTGGATGTGCGAGCTATGTTCATAAACTTGTGCAATTCAGATGATAGCTCCACCAAATTCAAATCTTGTGGCTTGCCATAGCTTCCAGGAATTTCTTCACCATTACTTTCATATACAAGCTCAGTGGTTAATAACTGTGCATCATAATCTTATAATCGAAGAAAAACGAAGGATTCATCTCCTTCTCCTGGAAATGCTCCGTTAATAGTTGTGCATCATAATCTTTCTTCTCATCCTTGTCTCTTTGCAAAGCATTTCTAAGATCTTTTTCTGTGCAACTAATATTACTGAACCCACCATTTTCTATCTCCATAACGGATTATCTTTGTCGGTTCAGTAGTTGAGCATGATTCTTCTACATCTGCATCTTCCACAGAACCTTTATCTACCAGCTTTCCTTGCTTTGAGCACACAAATTGTTGTGAATATCTTTCCTTAGTAGACTTGTCAATCATTGTAGCAAAATTAGGAACAGAAAAACCGGCTAACTTAGCATACTTTTTATAAAAACCAAACCCTTCTTCTAAACTTCTGAACGATAGTCCAATTTTTTGGTTTACTAACTTCATCAACGTCTCCCCACCCATTCCAAAAATCTCGGTTCAATAGTTGGTCATTTTCAATCTCCATCCTACATATGCATGTGTTAACAATACTATGAGCTTTATATTGTTTTTGTGTTAAATTGTATTCAAGTTATATTCATAAACTACAACATCAAAGAAGTATTTGCAATCAAAGATATATTCTTTAACACGCATAACTCGTCGTTAAGAAAACAAGCGATTTTCACATACATCAGTGTCTTTCAGCTCAACCATCTAAATAAAAACTAATTATCTGTTCAATTGTATCAACAAACAGCCACCTTAATATCCAACAAATTCATATTACACATAAATCCAACACATTCGGTTCGCTCCCAAATTAATTTCTTTAAAAAATAGTGGTATAGTTTATTAGGATCCAAAGAGATCATTTCTTTTTTTATAACAAACAATTAAGCCAGCTCAAACCAACCCATGAACGCTGAGAGAGGGAGTACATATGTTTTGGCAAAAGATAAAATATCATATATTTCTGCATTCTTATATATGACTGAACCCTCTCATCAAACCAAACACAAACTGTTCACGATGTCTTATTTAACTAATCAATTTTATTAATCTCTTACCTAAGAAGCATGGACACGGACATGATTAAGCAAAGAAGAAATATCATACATCAATTTTTTTAGCTGAAAAGTTCTCAAAGTTAGGGTTTAGCGTTAGAAATCACCCTAAACACATTCAATTCGCCACAATTAATATTTTTTTAAAAAGGGTAAAGCCACTAAAACTACAATTAGGTTAGGGTTTCATACCTGATTCCGAGACAAAACAATAGTCGAGGATGGTCGGGGTGGCGGGAAGTCGGTGAGGAAGTTGTGGTTACGTTGTTTGAATAAGGTCTTGCTGATTGATGGCATTGAGCGGCGACTGGTGGAGGGGAATTCGAGGGCACCACGCGGCGGGAAGGAGCATTGCGGTAGCGTCGAGTAGCGTCGAGGGTTTCGATTGGGCAAGCGCTGAAGTGAAGAAGAGGAAGTTAGGGTTTCGATTTTGGGGGAGCATAGTTTGGGTTTTGGAGATCGTGAGAAGAGGGAGCATGAGAGAAAATAAGAGAATAGAAAGGGGCTGATTAAAAAAATACCAAAATACCCCTCTATTAAGTTCTATTTGGGCGGATCACGATTGGGGGCGTTGGATCCTAATCGAACGGTCACGATCCTCAGCTTACTATAAGAAATTGAGCTCACAAGCTCATAACTAACTAACTAACTATATATATATATATATTCAATGCTCCATTACAAACCACTGAAGCTGTTATTCCCGAACAACGGCTTAGGTTATATTCGGAACAACGGCTTAGGTTTAACCTAAGCCGTTGTTTCCAACAACGACTTAAGTGGTTTGTATTCCAATTTGCACGGGACCCGTTTGCAATGGAACATTGCTATATATATATATATATATATATATATATATATATATATATATATATATATATATATATATATATATATATATATATAGTAATGCTCTATTGAAAACGCTACTATAGCGTTGAAAACATGAAAACAACCTAGGCCGTTGTTGGAAACAAAGGCCTAGGTTATAATGCATGGTTTTCACGAGTTTTCACAATATTTGCATTTTCAATGGAGCATTGCTTATATATATATATATATATATATATATATATATATATATATATATATATATATATATATGGGTTGACGAAGGAGAAATTATATGGAGGTGGATATAGTGGGATGGTGTTGGGTTTTAATTGGGGGGGGGGGGGGGGGGGGGGGGGGGCGAGGACGAGGTTATTGTTTGGGTTTCAGTGGAGAGGTGGTTCAAATAAATTATTAGATTATGGAACTAATGAGTGATGACAGTAGGTGATTAATTAAGAGAGGGCATTAGGTTGATTAGGGTTAAGATATTGTAATTAGTGGGTTTGTAGGTTAGTGAATTGGGATTACAATGCATGCAAAAAGGGTTCAAATATAAAGATGAACAGTAGATGACTACAGTGAAGAAAATACGTAGGAAATACGTACAACTGAAACATGGAGTTACAATGAGCTTAAGGTGGAGAGGGGTGTCGAGGGGTGTCGGAGAAGTCATCAGGCGGTCGGCAGAGAGAGACAGAGGCGCAATGTTTAGCTTTCGGGAGGAGGAGGCTTCGGGATTGGGTTTTGTGGGTTGTGGGTTTTGTGGATTTCAGAAGAAAGAGAAGGACATGAGAGGGAGAGGGAGAGGGAGAGTGAGTTTGAGTGAAGAGGTATTCTGGGTGAACTCCCGAAAATACCCATTCACTTAAGTGACGAGGATGACGTTTGCACAGTTTGCAAATGCAAACCATTTGCAATTGAAGCCCATACACACACACACACTTACTTGAGAAAAACTATAATTTTTCAATAAAAAGAATGAGATTTGATATTAAAAAAAATAGTATATTTCAGTGAAAAATTGTACGTAATACCAAAAGATACACATTAGAAGTGAGTTTTGATGCAGCTAAAGACCATCTTTGGATTTTTTTTTTTGGAGTAAAAAGGGGAAATTATCCCCCCCCCCCCCCATTCCATTAGAATATATAACAAAATGGATTGTTGTACCTAAGAAGGAACATCGAAAAATATAATTACAAACAAGCACTGCAAATTTCACCTGTCCCTTCCCAAGCTAAAATTATAGCTAAAGAAAATTGCAACATGTTTTTCACACCCACAAATGTCGTGCACCACAAGCCCAATTAATCCCCAGTGATGACTCATCGAACAACCATGACAGAGACGACTCGCCAATTCACATCTTGGAAACGACTCACCCGAACACCACTCCATCGACGACCCACCGCACACAATTCGGCGATGCCTCACACATACAACATTCTGGCTATGACTTGCCCAAACACAATTCAGATGACGACTTGCAGATATGCCCTTCCGGCGATGTCTTTTCCCTTCTTTACTCTGGAACTGACATGCCCATTCACCGCCAGTGATAGCTTGCCCGTTCTCCAGGTTGATGATGACTCACCCGAATGCCACCCTAGCGACAGCTTGCCCATCCACCAACCTGTAACAGGTTGCACATCTCACCCACGGCAAATACTTGCGCCTCCCCCCAAAATATCGATGACTCGTGCATCTGCCCCAACGACAGCAACTTGCACATCTATCACAATAGCCCTAACTAGTACATGAACCGACATGTCGACGGCCTAGCACATCTACCATAACGATGATGACATATTCATCAACCACAATGGTGAGGATTCTCACATTCACCAAAAATCGATAAATGGAAATCTAACTTAAGCTACTCAAAATGAAACCCCAAATTCATTCAAGAGCCCAAAAGTTGAGCATGAAGAAAAGAGCCCACTTCAAAGCCCACACTCCCAAAGCCCGTAACCATTCAAATATGATTTGTTCAAAAACACTGCCCCTCTCAAAATTCCCACCCATGATACCTCACGTGCGCAACCTCCACATCTCTCTCTGGTGCAACTAGCAGCACGGAGTCGCGCTGCTGTGCACTAACCCCCTCGGTAGCCCACTTCACTACTCATGAAGTCTCCAGCTCGCGACTGCCACACTGCATATGCCCTCATCAACCACTAATCGACACTCCACGCCAACACCATCTCCAGAAAATGGTGGAGGGAGAATTCAGTCATGACTTAGTGGCAAGAATTCGGTAGGACCTCACATCATGGGGACTCACTGTCACGCCCCGCTTCCCAAAATACGGAAATACGAGCACATGACTGAGGCCCAGCGAATGATGCGAATACACTATTCATAAGCTGTACAGGTAAACTCAACAACAAGATAACAAAATAAACCATGCAGGCATGTAAAATCACAATATGATAATGAAAGTTCATGACATAGTCCATAACATGACCAATAACTGGGAAATACAAGTAGTTACGGGTCAAACAAGCTCAATATACAAAAAAGAGTAACATGAATAAAAACATAAACTAAAGCAACATGAAAAAAAACAACAAGGCTAAAACACTTGATCAGCAACACCTTCTGGTAACTCTCCATTCGGGTCTGCAAGTACATTATTACAAAAAGGAAAAGAAAAGAAAACAAGAAGACGCCCGTTAATACAAGTCACGGGCCACAAGTGGTACAAGCTAAGGGGACATGTACAAAACTAAACAGAAGGAAAACAGGAAAAGAGCAAGAAATTGAGAGTCATAAAATAGGAAAAATGCAATATGTAAACATGATTATGAACAAGGCAATATGGAACAAGTGGCATGTAAACAAGTAATCAAGTAAACAAATATCAAGTCAACATGTAACATGAAATGGGATCATGCAAGTGCACGTGTTAATCTTAAGTCTAATGTTTGATTCTATCTAGGTAGCACTTTATGCATCCATCTTTTTACTACATGGTTGCTACTTACAATCAGTTGCGTTTAGACTTAGTGGTGGGTTCTATAGGTCGCGTACTCAGAAAAAACATATCAATTGTATCTTGTATCGAGATACGTGCAAACATATAACGTGAAATATATCAAGTCAAGCATAGTGTAAACTTGTAACGTGAAACATATAAACATATAATTCGCAAACTTGCAACTTGCATCGAGAAACCACAAGCTCCCGTCCGAGTACGCTATTCTATATTGCCCACTACTTAAATCTTTTTTCTTATACCCCGACTTGTTACTTTTATTTCAATTTAACATGATCATAATGCAATGAAACGATGTCAAGATATGGACAGGGAACATCAAGGAATTATGCATGAAGTATGTTCTAAGTCATGAGGTGCAAAAACATGTAGTCTTAATGTCATATCTGGGTCTAATTTCTATTACAAGTTTGGGTCAAAAGTATTTTAGGGTTGTATAAAACAATAATGCGACTACAAAGTGTTCGATGACATGTGCAAAACTTAATCAAGAATAAAAAGATATCACAACAATATTCAAACTATTATCATGGGTAAAAATAATCATTCACACCAATATGTATAACCCTAAAAGTATATATGTTTGTATCATTGTGTTCATGTAATGCATATGACAATAAAGTATTCGCGATCATATGCGAATACGGGATTGACAGATTAAGTATAGCAACAGGTTTCAATTCGACTTATGATTGCGAATTAGAATCAAGGAATATACTTGCGGTATTTATGCAAAGAAGCTTGTACCAGAATAAACAAATTTGTACAAGAGAACTTGCCTGATTTGACGATTCAAAAGAGAATAACCGGCGAACTCCCAAAATTACGTGCGAAATACGTGCAAGAAAGCCCATGCAAACAAACACGGCAACTCAGCGAAATCCCACACAGGATCGGTCCGAACACAGAACAGCAACCCAGGATCTAATGTGCCCATAACACGGAACAACAATCCTGGATCCGATGCGCCAAAATACGGGACACCAAATCTGGCCAATAGATGAGCTTCTCCACACCGGATCTGCCCCAAAACAGTGAACACCAATCTTGGATCCGCTATACCAAAAAACCAAACGCCAAAACCCACCAATCCCACTTATTCTTCTTCCTTCCCTTCGGCAGAGAGAGAAACACAGCGGGCGGGAAAAATGACGACGACTGCGGTGAGATCGGGACGACGACACCGTGGCGAGGTGGCGACGCTGACTACGGCGACGGAGCACTACGGTCAGGAGGCGACGACAGTGGTGAGTCTCCGACGCGACAAAACTCTGCTTTCGGGCTCAAAAACAAAGGAAGACGACCACCTTGACCATGGGACTTGGACGGCGACGCCAGGGGGATCAGCGGAGGTCACGGCAAGGCGGAGAGATGATGAGGAGAAAGAGGAACGGCAATGGCGGCTAGCTGTCGTGGCGCGACTGGGGGCGGCACTAGCTGGCTGCAGGAGGGCGTCGAGGTGAGGAACAGGGTGAGCAGAAGGAGCAGAGCAACGAGGGAGGAGAAGGTTGAAGACGGTGGGGTTTTCTATTTGGGTTTCTCTGATTTCGTTCGAGAAACAGAGAGGGGGAAGAGAGGGTGCAGGGGGAGAGAGAGAGAGTCTCTGTTTTTAGGTTTGAATCGAGAAGGAGAGAGAGAGTGAGGGGAGAGTTATAATATGATTTAATTTATAATAATAAAGAGAGGAGTTAGTGGGAGGAGGGGTTTACGGGAATCATTAGGCTAATTATTAGGGATATTAAATTGAGGGTTACGTGATTTAGGAGAGATTCTTGGGATTGATTGTTGGAGTAGAATTGATCTGGTCAACACACAAATAGGAGGGGAATTGGGTTATGGGTATTGGGTTTAGAGTAGGCTAGAATCCAATAAGAGACAGATATGGGTTTGGGTTAAAATCCAATAGGATATGGGCTAAATTTTGGGCTTCAAATTAAATAGTTAATAATACAATGTAGATCAAATCAATGGGCTTTAATTTAAATAATTAGATAATATAATATAGATCAAAACTGGGCTTTAACAAAAATAATAATAATAACACTAATAATGAAAACACGAAAATTAATAATAATGGTAGTAGCAACAATAGTACTACCAATAATAATAATAATAGTAATAACAATAATACTCACAATAATAATAATAAAATGATGGCAACGAGGTTATATAAAAATATAAGAATTTGAGTTTAACAATTTATTAAAGTAATTCCGAATATTTTTGATTTGGCTAAAATATAAATAGTCGATCAATTATAAAATAGAAAGTAAAGTAAAATATACCCTTATTCGAAATAACCATAATTCCCAATTAGAAAATATTTTAATAGAAAATTTAAAAATGAATTTAACACAACTAAATTAATAAATAATTCGAAATACAAAAAATTATTCAGAAATTATATATTTATGGGAACGGAGGTTACAATCACCTTCTCACTTCTTGATGGCGTCACCACCTCCAACTAGCCATCCGGATTGACAAGCACGCCAATGGCCGTCATTGACCCCCATTAAAGCCCTCTGGTTATCCCCGACAACAAAACCGGTAAAAACTCCAATGAAGCTAAGGGTGGCAATCGGGTCGATCGGGCCAGGGCGGGTCGGACCAGTGCGGGTCGAACCTAAGTCAGGGTGGGTTCGGGTTGGGTCGAGAGATTAACCGGGCCGGGTTCGAAAATGGTCAATCGACCCGCGAATCCTAACGGGTCGATCCGGGTCGCGGGTTGGCCCGGTTGAGCATTTTTGGTTTCTTTTTATAAAAAAATTCAACTAATATATATATATATATATATATATATATATATATATATATATACATACATACATAATTCTAATAAGAGTCAAAGAGTGAAAGTGTGAAAGAAAGTTGTATATATTTTTCATTTGAACTTCTATGATTTGTTTACAAATTTTTTGCATACAATTTACTAGATGTTGTTGGTCTTCAATTTGCTATTGTTGTTGTTGTTCTTTGGGCGAGTTGCTTCCACTTGTTGACGTGTCGACCCCGATTTCTTGAGTCCTATCTTCAGCCTTCATCCAATCTTCCGTGCACACGAGCATCTCCAACGATTGGGGCTTCAAGCGATTCTTTTAATATATTAGAACTCTGCCACTTGTAGAAAATGCACTTTCTGAAGCAACGTAGAGACACGAGGAGTTAGTAGATCTTTAGCCATATGTTTAAGAATATTATAAACATGTTCATGTTCTTTCCACCATTGTAGCACATCAATCTTAGCATTAAAACTCTTACTATCTTGTTGATTATACCAATTTAATTCATTAGGTAGATTAGTCCTAGATTTTTTGATTGAATTTGAGCAAGTAAATTAAAAGTGGCATCGTCTAATTTACTCTTACCCTTACCTCTAGAAGTAGAAGAAGAAGAAGAAGCAGTAACTATACTATTTGTATTATTAGATGCAAAAGCTCTATCATAATAATTATACAAGTTATTTAATGTCGATTAAAAGCTAGCTAAAAATTCGTCGCAATAAATTTCAGATTCATCTCTAAGTAAAGTAAAATATATTTCAATCAAACTCTTCGTACCCGCTAATTTGATACGATGATCCATAACAGTAGCAAGTAGATACAACATAGGAGGAGGATTAAAATACTTCAAAATTTCAGTGTATGTGGGTTTAACAATATGACTAATATAAATGTCATCAATCATTTCTTGAAAAGTTTTCATCATAGTAATTAGTGAAATAAAAATTATACTAGAAGTAGAATCATAAGATTTTGAAATTTTCAAAGTTGCGGCTTTAAAAGGTTCTAAAAATCGCAACAAATGTTCGGCATAATACCATGATTGTTCATTCATTTAAAAATTTTACATATTTTTTCAAGACAAAAATCATTTATACACGCTTTATATTGAGTAACAACATTTAATAAATCAAAAGTAGAGTTCCATCGGTATTTAACATTCTTAGAAAATTTTCTAAAATGTACACTCTTAAGCTTACATCATTCTTTAAATTGTTGAAGCATAGGGCCACTTAAAGCGATAAAATGTACATAATTTCTAATGTTATGAACAAATAGTTCGGCTATTTTCAATGCATCTTGAACACATAAATTTAAAATATGACATGCACATCAAACATGAAAATTTTCTGAACATAGAGGAGCTAATTATATTTTTATTGTACAAATCGAAGCAATAGTTGTTAGATACATTATCAAAACTAATACAATTTTTTTATATCACGAATATGAAAGATATCACAAAATTCTAAAATACGATGTGCAATTACTAAACCAATATGGAGATACGGCAAAGCCGCAAGTGATATGATCCTCTTTTTACTCATCCAATCACTATCAATCCAATGACAAGTTATGTCAATCATCGGAATATCGTTTCAATCTTTCCAACAATCGGAAGTTAACGATGTTGTACAAGTTAAACTATACAAAAGTGCAATTAAACCATCTCTCATTTTGTTGTAAAGTTTAAAACAATCAGATTTGAGTGTATTTCTAGGAATTCTTCTAAAATGTGGATTTAGTGCATTTTGGTTAAATTTCTATACGTCCCTACTCTCAGAATAGGAAAGAGGTAACTCCTCCTTAATAACTATTCGGACCATTTTCCGTCGAACATTTTCGGGATCATATGGGTGGCTATCTACATGTCTGGTCCTAGGGTGGATTAACTGTTGGCCGGGTTGGTCTTGTAATAGATCCTTGTATACATTTTGAATGTGTCGTTTAATTGTACATGTTCCCTCGCCTTTACTCCATTTGTAACTCTTAGAACAAGTTTTACAATCTTATGTCCTACACCCGGATTATCTTCTTCGGGGATATAGTCATAGTATTTGTGCCAATCACTAGTTTTCTCCCTAGTTTTTCTACTACTAGTGGATTCGATTTGTTGTGTTTGTGTATCAACATTATCCATTTCTTCTTCTATGTTGTATGGAGGGACATCGTGAGATCCTACCATACAATGGGTGTAAATTCGGGCTCTATTTGTGGGACTATTGGAGGCCGACGTGAAGTACCGGTGGAATCTTGTCCACTTTAGCTACGGCCGCTATCTCGTGATCTAGACATGGTAATAGTGTATGTGAATATAGTGTATGTGAAAAAATAACAATTTATAGTGTTCTAATAGTGTATGTGAAAAAATAAAAAAAAATCTCGGAGGGATATTCTTTAAAAAAAATCTTTAAAAAATAGGAGGGTTGAGAGAGAGAGAAATGCAAAAAACCAAAAAACAATTCGTAACAAAAAAATTAGAACTACAAAAAAAATAAAGAGTTGAGAATGTTATGAATTTTGATTCCGTACCCCAGGAATAACATATATATAAATGAAAGAGAAAATAATAGTAGAAGTAGACATAGTCGATTGAGAAGTGTAGTAGATGTAGTCACGTAGTCGCAGAAAGTGTAGCGCCCCGAATTTCTTGTAAATAAATATGAAAATACGTGGCACAATTCCCAGCTACTACTTCAATGTAATAGTAAACATAGCAAAACACAGAAAATTTTTAAACTTTTATTACATCAATTCTTTACGTAGCACAGCGGAAATAAACACTCTGAATTACAATTTCTTTCGTTTACAACACATTCTTTTACTATTTGCATAAGCCATATTATCATGCTACCACATGCATCCATTCCCAAGCTAATGGTACCTATCTATGAAACATGGGGCTAGAGATAACCCTAACCCCCAAAACTACGGGGTCAGCCATAACGGTGTGAGTGACATCAAAAGAAATACAACATAAATGAAATATAAAGAATAAATTCATAATCAGCACATACCCATAGTAGTAACAAACAGAATATGAAATAATGATAGATAAAGCATGGAAACATCAAGTGAAACTAAGCTAAGTGTCAAGTGTAGGAAAACAAAAAAACATCAAGCAGAATACAAGTCACGAAAACACAAATGCAGTATGATGACTCTCTAATGCATACTTGTCGGATTCTATGCATTCCATACTATATAGGTCCGGTGCAAGCACTTCTCGTTCTCTACATTATAGGGTTAAATCCATCGTTATGCAACTAATCCTACTAAGGTGACAGAAACGAGATCTAGAATACTCTGCAAATAGGCCTAACAACCCTCGACGCGCAAGCATCATGTAAGCTTATCTCTAATACCGGAGAATCACCTCCATGCCGTGTATCCAACGAATAGGCCTGTCGACCCTCGACGTGCAGATACACAGTACATCCCGTGAATAGGCCTGCCGACCCTCGACATGAGAATGCACCGTATGTTCCATGAATAGGTCTGCCGACCCTCAACACGCGAACATACCAACTGTCCTCTAGGGACACAACAACACAGTCCTGGAATACATCCGTTGGATTAACAACAGAGCCCACACTTACGTTTTCCAAGTTCTATCACATCTCCACTAGTGCTTGTCTTTAGGTTGATTATTGTTAATTAAAACACAACATCCCCCTCTCTAGAGTTGGTGTACCCTGCTGGACATAATTCCATCATCAATTCGTTTATATTAAGAAAACTTCTTTAAATCAAACAAATCCAAATTTATCCAAATACCCACAAACTTCCAGAAGTAAAAATCTGAGATTAAATCTTTTAAACAACTGAGTTTCGCTTTTTTGAAGTCAAAGAAAAATCACAAAACATCAATCCTTCGAATTCTGTATATAATTTGCTTGCTAAAGCCATAGAACTACTAATTAAATTCAATTATGAATAAAAATATAACTCTCTGTAAAATACAGTAATTTGTAGCAAAAGCATTATTTATAACAGTAGATCAATAATCCATAAGTTCGAAGAAATAATCGTTCAAGAAAAACGACGAAAACTCAACAAAACAATCAGCAGCACAGCTAACGGTCGACTGTCATGCTAGTTCAAAAACCAACGGTCGACTGTCAAACTAAAAATCCAGAAGCAAAGAATTGACAGTCGACCAACATTTTTAGTGTAAATTTCGAGCGGTCGACTGACATATCAAAAAAACAACGCTTTGAATTTCGTGCACTTTTCAACTGATACCTGGTTTTAAATATTTAAAAGCATGAATTTGTAAAATAAAACATCCTGAGATAATCAAATACAACTTGTATAATATACTGGAGTTCATAAATCAAATTAAACTCTCATCAAATTCACAAAAAGCAATTTTTCCATCAAAATCATCAAATCAGGAATAAGGAATATATATGTGTATATATGTGTATATATTGTAACACCCCTGCCCCGGGCTCGGACAATTTATACAATTTATAAGACAAATTAGATACTATGTAGTACAACTGCCCACCACAGGCTGCCTCTCAAAAGGTGGTTAACCGAATTGGTGACTCTTGATCCTTGGCAATTATATTTATATAATACTTTATTCTTTGAAAGCATCGATGTGGGATTAAACCCCTACACCTTTTCCTTTCCATACCCGTGCACACCCTAGGGAACTAATCCCCTAGGTGCCACGTCGGCTTCATACAAGCACAGCACTATGCTTTGCTTCCAACCGGTGGCCCCCCCCCCCCACTTATTCACAAATCCGGATTCAAAGAATCCATTATATTTCAAATCCAAATATTTTATAAATCCTTCCTATAGAAATCTCTATAGGACCAAGTCAAATTACTTTTTCATTATATATTTCAAACCATATATATATTTCAGAAATACGGGGTATTACATACACCCCCCCTTCAGAAATCAGCGTCCTCGCTGATGAGCACGGGGCATGCACAATCTAGTGCAGGATCTACTTTCTAGCTGATGAAGAGCATTTCTATGAGCGTCACTCTCGTCTTTGGAATACTGGAGACCAATCCCACTCTGCGGATCATTCTGTGGATCTCTATCCATCGTCCCAGACTACTGGGGATTGTCTCACTCCGCCGATCATCCTGGAGTCCATAACTCACTGCTCCTACACACTCGGTGTCGAAACATGGCTCTGATACCATTTGTAACACCCCTGCCCCGGGCTCGGACAATTTATACAATTTATAAGACAAATTAGATACTATGTAGTACAACTGCCCACCACAGGCTGCCTCTCAAAAGGTGGTTAACCGAATTGGTGACTCTTGATCCTTGGCAATTATATTTATATAATACTTTATTCTTTGAAAGCATCGATGTGGGATTAAACCCCTACACCTTTTCCTTTCCATACCCATGCACACCCTAGGGAACTAATCCCCTAGGTGCCACGTCGGCTTCATACAAGCACAACACTATGCTGTGCTTCCAACCGGTGCCCCCCCCCCCACTTATTCACAAATCCGGATTCAAAGAATCCATTATATTTCAAATCCAAATATTTTATAAATCCTTCCTATAGAAATCTCTATAGGACCAAGTCAAATTCCTTTTTCATTATATATTTCAAACCATATATATATTTCAGAAATACGGGGTATTACATATATAGATCAGTATAATCAACAAGAATCATGGTAACGGGGGTAGTGCAATGTTCAGTTTAATTTTAGTATCAATATAAATCAAGATCCAATCGAGAACTTCGCAAAAGCACCAAAAAAAATCACTTCGGCCTGCATACCATCAGTCCCAAAAATCAAAATCCCAATCTTCCAACACATAAAGACTCAATCTTTGATCCCCTAACTTTCTCTTTCAATTCATTAAACACATATACAACTAGTTATATCAATTTGCCCATGATCACTTGCATCTGCAACAAGTTTTAATCAAACCAAAACCCTCTAACAGATCATATATGTTCGAATCAGTAAAGAATCCACTTTTTATCATCTCTATGCATTATACATCCTACAACTTATTATAAATAAGCAAATCTGCAAGAAATAGCACATCTATGAGTTACATTAAGTTTTTAACATTCTCAAATCATCTATATAGAGATTTTATTCATCAATTGCATAATCTTCATAAAAGTTCCACTTTTTATTGTCCATCCATCAATATATTCTTTATATCATCATACAATCATCTATCATGCATTCTACTAGACAAATCATCATATATAACATGCATAGATCAACAAGAAATCAAACATGTCACTCACCTTATTGAAGAATCAACCGAAATAATAAAGAATAAGAAAAAGTCATTCCTTTCGCAAAAATCTAAGATCCTCGCTTCGAAACTCCAAGAAAATCAATAATAAAAATATCCTTTTGTTTTGTGCAGTAAAGAGACGGCTGTAGTAGCCCTCTAAATAGCCAAAATCTGGAGTATTAGGGTTTTGAGAAGATTTTGCAAATTATTCCTTTAGAATAACTCTTTACATATATAGATCCTTTATACTAGGTAACTAAATTAACCAATTTAGTTGAGATTAAATCAAAAATAACCTCCCCCAGATCTGGCCTGCACTAGCTTTAAACCAGAAAAATAGATTTTGTAATTTTTGCCTCCAAGTGGCAATTTTGCAAAAAGACTCTTCTTTAATAAATTAGCAAAATAAACCAAATCTATTAGAAAAAATCAAACTCTTTACCTCTGAGTTGGCCAGCCATCATGCTCAGCCCAGAAAACAAAAAATCTAGAGTTTTTACTTCAAGTGGTAATTTTGCACAAAAGCCCCTCTTTTGTAATATTTGCAAACATGTCAAATAAATATCAGAAAAATGCAGAAAATTCATAAATAATACCTAATAATAAATATTAGGTTTCTCCAAAATAATTTCTGACTTTGATTTTCTCAAGAAAATATTTGCACGTGTAAAAAGATAAATTTCAGAAAAATGTTTATTAAATCACCAAAAATCACTTTAATTCATTTGTTAATCTAAAAAATATTATTTAAAATTCTTGGGTATTACATCACTCCTCCTTAGAATAGTCCTGTCATCAGAACTACTGCTAATAGGGACCAAGCAATTTAACCAAAAGAAAAATACAATCACATAAATGGAAATATAGTTTAAAGAATACAGTCATACAAAAGAATACAATTCAACCAAAAGAATACAATCATACAGAGAGCTCGGAAAAATCCTTCCGCATGCGATCCTCCGGCTCCCAAGTAGCTTCCTCAAACTGCTGGTTCCTCCACAATACCTTGATCATAGTATCACCTTATTCCTCAACACCTTCTCCCGACGGTCAAAATCTCTACAGGCTACTCCTTGTAACTCAAGTTCAATTGTAGTCCTTCGGGCACTTCCGCCAACTGATGACTCTGATCTGGCACATACTTCCTCAACATCGACACATGGAACACATCATGCACCAGCGCCAATTCCTCCGATAGTTCCAACTTATACGCTGTCTTCTCAATCCGCCTCAAGATCCTGTATGACCCAATGTACCTTGGCGCCAACTTGCCTCCCTTTCCAAACCTGATTACTCCTTTAGTCGGAGACACCTTGAGAAAAACTACATCCCCAACTTCAAACTCTAAGTCCCTTCATCGAGTGTCTTCATAACTCTTTTGCCGACTCTGAGCCTCGACCAACCTCTTACGAATCAGCTCGATCTTCTTCGATGTCTGCTGCACAATCTCAGGCCCAAACACCTGACTCTCACCAACTTCATACCAACAAACGGGTGTTCTGCACTTTCTCCTGTACGGAGCTTCATACGGAGCCATCCCGATACTCGCATGGTAACTGTTGTTATAGGTGAACTCAATCAATGCTAAGTACCTCTCCCAACTGCCACCAAAATCCATAACACAAGCCCTCAGCATATCCTCCAATACCCGATTCACCCTTTCAGTCTGACCATCGGTCTGCAGATGGAAAGCAGTATTGAAATCAGTTCTGGTACCCAAAGTTGCTTGCAAACCCTTCCAAAACCTCGATGTGAACCTCGCATCCCTGTCGAAAAAAATTGACACAGGAACCCCATGAAGTCTCACAATCTCATCAATGTACAGCTCTGCCAGTTTCTCCAACGACCAAGTAATCTTCAAAGACAGAAAGTGAGCTGGCTTGGTTAAACGGTCCACAATAACCCAGATTGAGTCATTGCCCTTTGGACTCCTCGGCAACCTAGTGATGAAGTCCATGCTGATATTCTCCCACTTCCATTCCGGAATAGGCAATGGCTGTAACAAACCTCCAGGCCTCTGATTCTCTACTTTGATTTGCTGGCAAGTCAAACACCATGCTACAAAATCTGCCACATCTCTCTTCATACCCGACTACCAAAAGTGCTATTTGATATCCTTGTACATCTTCGTGCCTCTAGGATGTACCGAAAACAAAGTACTGTGTACCTCCTGCAAGATATTCTCCCTTAAATCTGCATTCTCTGGTACACACAACCTCTCACCCATCCACAGAAATCCATCTTGGACACGGTGTAGTGCCCGTAATTTTCAATATAATATCTCAGAAATACGTGGCACAATTCCAGAATCATCTCCAATATAATCATAAACATAGCAACCAAATACATGGAAATTTAAAACTTTTTATTACATCAATTGTTTACAAAACACAGCGAAAAATAAAACACCTTGAATTATATTTTCTTTCTTTTACAACACATTCTTTTACAATTTACATAAGCCATAAATCATTCTAACACAAGCATCCAAATCCCAAGCTAAAGGTACCTACTTGTAAAACATGAGGCTAGAGATAACCCTAACCTCCAAACTACAGGGGTCAGCCATAACGGTGTGAGTGACATAAAAATAAATGAAACATAAATAAAATATAAGGCATAGAGTCATCAACAACATGTATCAACAGCAAAAATAAATGAAATAAGAAATAACAGTAAGTAAAATATGAAAACATCAAGTGAAACTAGACTAAGTGTCAAGTGTAGATTAACAGGAAACATCATGCATAAAACCAAGTCAAGAAAACAACAATGCTATATGTTGACTCTCTAATACATACTTGTCGGATTCTATGCATCCCACAATACATAGGTCCGGTGCAAACCCTTATCAATTACTTCAAAGAAAACACATATATTTTACAATATGAAGTTATAGAAATACAAGTTTGAACAAAATAAAACCCTTTGTAAAATACCGTAATCCGTAGCAAAACATCATTTAAAATAGTAGATTAATAATTCATAATATCGAAGAAATAATCATTAAAAGAAACATCAGAAAACTCAAGAAATCTATCAGCCGAGCAATGACAGTCGACTGTCGCAAATGATCTGTCGACTGTCCTGCGAAAGTCCGAAAACTCAAGAAAACCTATCAGCAGTGATAGTGACAGTCGACTGTCGAGAATAGCCAATCGACTGTCGATCCCTAAAGACTGTAGTTTTGAAAGTTGTGCATGTTTTACTGATACATTGATATACTTTATAAAATCACAAATTTACAAAAAACCAATTTCCTGAGATGATCAAATATAACTTGTATAGCATATAGGAGTTTATAAAATAAATCAAAATCACATCAAATCCATAAAAGAGTAATTTCTCACAAAAATATTTCAAAATCAGCAATAAGTATATAGGTATGTTCAAGTATCAGTTAAAGCCTCAAAACCATCAAAATATAGTAGTATAATGTCTAGGTTTAGTCTTAGTGTTAAAACGAATCAAATCCCATCGAAATCATCACAAAAATCACAACTTCAAGTTTCGGTTTGTGTATAGTCAGACCCGAAAACATCAAACCCCCTTTCCTTCAAAACCTGATCTTTTCAACTTCAAAACCCCTTTTGTAATTTATTCAACACACATACCACTACTTACAATTGTTTACCCATGAATACATGCAATTATAACAATCATTCATCATATTTATACTCATCAAAACATCCAACAGTTCATATACAAATCCATACACAGCAAAGATTAAGTTTTTATTCACTTTTGCAATAAACATCACACAATCTCATGGTACATGTTCAAATCAGCAACATGAAAAAAAAAACAACCTACTCATGGTTGCTATTAGGTTCTTAACAAATCTTAAGTCATCTTTATATAATTTTAATCATCCATAGCATAGTTTCAAGAAAAGATTTAATTTTTGGTTCATCTACTCATCGAAATTCATTATTACCATCATACAACCCCTAATCATGCATTCTAATACACAACCATCACATACAACATGCTTAGAACAAAAAGAAAACAAACATATGTCACTCACCTTATTGAAGAAATCAACCGAATTAATAAAGAATAAGAAAAAGACCTTCTTTTGCAAAATCCAAGATCATAACTTTAAAACTCCCAGAAAATCAATAGTAAAAATATATCTTATTATTGCAGGGGAGAGGGACAGCTGCACGGGCTTTTTTATAGGCCGAAATCTGGACTTTTTAGGGTTTTACAAGTTTCTAGAAACATCCCTTAACAAATTATTACTTTACATATATATAAACCTTTCTTTAATTCGTTAAATAAATTAAAATACTTTAAGTAGTCAAATAAGTTAAATAAATTAAAATAAAACCAAATACTTTTACTACTGAGTTATCCAACCATCAAGCATAGCCCAGAAATAAAAAAATTCGGATTTGTACTCAAAGTGGTAATTTTGCAAATATAAAATAAAATATTCGTAAAAATCCAGAAAATTTAGAAATAATATCTACTAATACATATTGGATTTTCTAATTAAAATTTATGACTTTTACTTTCCAAAAAAATATTTGCACAAGATCCACTTAAATTCCATATTTGCAAAAACACCATATTTGTTTAAATCGTTATCAAATCAACTCAAAATAAAATTTAAATAGATTTTGTTTTCAATGATGACCATGGAAAGCCCAAAAAAAAAAATTCAAAACTAATTTTCATTATTTGTTTGAGATCCAAACGGCTTTTTACATAAAAGCCCCTCTCTTTCGAAATATTTACAAAAGCAGTTTCTTTATTTAGAAAAATCTCAAAATTTAGGATATACTTAATTATAAATAGGAGAATGTATTCAGAAATTTAAAAGTGGATATTTGCACTCAAAAAATATTTGCACTTGTTTTGCACGTGTAAAATTGAGAAATTTATAAAATAGTCAAATAAATTTAAATAAATCTGAAAATTAAAATATCATAAATAAATGAGAAAAAATAATCATTAAACATAAAATTTTAAGAACTCATTTCTAAACCTATTTATAAATTATGATAGCTGCCAATTTCTAAACAACACGATCTTGTGTTGTTTCTGAACTATTCCAAATAAATGAATAAGTTTATTTTTCTGTTTTATCTAATGATTGACCTAATATTATTTTGAATGACACTTCTTTCAATCTATCTATCTTTTATGATCATATTTATTTTCTTATGTTATTTTCTCGAGTTTTTTTGTTTCGTTCTTATAAAATTTTGATACTCATAGTTTTCTTATGTAGAGTTTGTCTTGTTATTCCTCAATGCTTATTTTTAAACTAAAATTATTTTCTTAAAAGAAGAGTTTTTTTTAGGCTTAGCAAATAATCGTTGCCTTGCTAATTAAAAGAAGAGTTTGAATAATGAATGAATAGTATGAATCATGTTAGAATATTTGCATATCTATGTATGTCAAATGTGTGATATGTATGAGAAATTGTTAAAGAATGTTATATTTTCGACATATGCTTAGAGACATAATGATTAAGAAAGAAAAAAAAAAAGAGAAAAATAATTTTTTTATTGCCATGAAACATGTCGACATATATTAAAAATACAAATTTTTGCATAAAAGAATTTCCTTGAGATATTCATGGTTGATTAAGAGTCATGTTTTGTTTTAACACAAATTTTAATTAGTATGATGATGGACTTAAACTAGTTTTAATAAACATGATTCTAAATTTTTGAGTTTTGAGAAGAAATGCAAATTTTGTAAAGAAAGGAAAAAATCTATTTGAAAATGAAGCTATATTCTAGAAATAAGTTTGAACTTGTTGATTATTATTTTTAAAATTTTATCTCAGCCCAAAAGAGAAGTTTATTCCAATATCCTAAAGGATTGGATTATTGGATAAACGAGTTTTTGTTAAAAAGAACCAAATTTAGAAAAGTATAAACAAAAGTATATTAATATAACACCTAAACAGAAAATACACTTGGACTTATTGGTTAGCCAGTGCACCATAGAGCACTATTTATAAGAGGTCTTGGGTTCGAAACTTTGATAGCCATCTTTTATTTTTATTCACTCAATTAAATTACCAACTCTGTACTAATGTATAAAAGGAATTTCGGTTGCTATATTTGACAAAAGTCCAAATGGACTTAATGGCTAATGGGTTGGGTCTAGGGCGCTGCTGTGTGTGGTCGGCAGTGCTGGGTTCAAAACTCGAGCCCCTTTTTTTTATTTTTTGGTTGGTTTTAATAGACCAAGATGTTTTTTTAAGTATGAATAAACTCCTATTATGGTTATAAGATAAAATGAAAGCTATTAGAGATTGTTATGGAAATTTTATTGTATATTTTTTAGGAAGTAAAAATGAGATATTAATTGTTAAATGAGTTTTAAATTCAAAAAATTATTACTTTGGGTAAAAGATCTTTTGAAAAGAAGGAATGATATGTAACAAGTTATGAACCTCTATTATGTAAATGAACACTTATGTTGAGAATGTGTATATTTTTTAGGAAGTAAAAATGAGATATTAATTATTAAATTAATGAGTTTTAACTCCAAAAAATTATTACTTTGGGTAAAAGATCTTTTGAAAAGAAGGAAAGATATGTAACAAGTTATGAACCTCTCTTATGTAAATGAACACTTATGTTGAGAATGTGAATTGTTTAATTTGCTTATAGAAATTTATAATGATGAATCTTTTGTTCAAGAAATGAATTATTTGTTCTATGTTTGAATTGAAAATGCATGAATAAGTACTAAAATGAAACATGGATTTTATTTGAGAATAAATTATAGATATAGACTTATTGAGTTAAGACATGTTTATTAAAAGGGTGAGAACACCCATGATTTCTTGTACATGAAAAAGTATGATTTAAAAGTTAGTAAGACCTCTGTCACCGACACTATTAAAAGAAAAGATTTGAGATATAATTTTGAAATTTTGCCATGGAGCTATCTCATATTTTTTTGAGTAAGACCGGTAAGGGGTAAAACTAATTCTAGGAGTGATAACTTATTCATGTCTTGAACTTAAGAATTAGGCACTTAAGAGAAGTGTAGTAAACCTGGGCAAACGTAAGTGGGGCACTCTATATAGTCAGGCGATGTACTTCAGGACTATAGACCCAGTTGGGCAGTGTACTCTGGGACTGTGGTTACTCTGATGGAGACGAGTTTTAAATCCGGGACTATGCGTAGTCGGGCAGATAGTTTTCGTACTCCAGTATATATACGTACACCGGGGCTAAAGTGGCACTTGCGAGGGATTCGCATGACGAGGAGTCTGTATAACAGTTGGGCAGTGTACTCTGGGAATGGGATCCATACTCGTGGAATGCCTAAACCTTATTCTTACTACTAGGTAGTGTCATGGCGCGAGATTGAACCATTTATTGTGGAGTACGTAGGTGCTTGCCCTCGGATTCTGTGCAGACCTATGTAGTATGGGATGCATAGAATCCGAACAAGTATGCATTAGTGTCATCCTAGTATAAAATTGTGTGCATTAGGCATTAAGGCATCGCATACACTTACATGTTTAGCGTAGTCACATATAACATTGTAAGTTCATTCCAATTTGTGATTTTGATAAAGTAATGAGATCGTTATATGTACGGCATAGAGAAGATGGTCGAGTATAACATTTTCATCAGTTGTAAGTGACTGATGTGCCCACAGCTTAATATGCAGGTAATGGACTTTTTCATGAAGAAATAAAGATGTTATGATGAAAATGATGACTTACTTTGATAAAGTTGAATAAGTTGTATTTTGTTTCCAATGTTATAATCTTTTTATTCTTCCGCTGTGTAACAAAATGTAAAGATTCTGATGTATGTTGAAAAATTTTAAATTCCTTGTAAAATTGTACGAAGTGAAGTATAAGATTCTGTGAAATCTCGAATTCGGTCTAGTTTGGAATTCGGGGCATTACAGATGGTATCAGAGCAGGCTTCACAAGTAGTACAAATTTATAAGGAATGACACCCTAGAGTGGACATTAGAGTGTGAGTTCAGCTTATAGAGATTTAAATGTAAGTGATTTACATTTGTGTTGCTCTATACACTGATGTTTTCTCTTTCCTCTTCCTATTGGATGACTGGAGTCGTGAATGAAGGTTGTTATTGAACTTGCATTCACCTTCATCCATGATGCTCTCCTCGTATACATTAATGTGAGATTATATGCGAGCATGTTTTTCCTGAGTATCAGAGTGGCGCAGTGGAAGCGTGGTTGGTTGACCCTACACTACATACACACTTCCCTTTCAAATTATTATTTTCCTGGATTTTCATCCTAGTACTTTTCAACATTCAATATTTTTCAAATAAATACTTTCTTATATTATTAAACCAATTGGATATGTATTATTTTGACTATCTTTCACAGTCTCGATCTTTTGAAGTAGTTTTATCTGTATTTCAATCTTAAAGATTTGTCCTTCATGTCTTTATGTTTATCTATTTACATTTGTTATTACTTTTCGTATTATTACAACTATTATTTTCTTCATTTATTATATTCTGAATTTTCTTTTGTATTCTTTTTATATGATTTGACTTTATGATGCTATATTTTTCATTATCTTATATTATCTTATATTTCAACATATTTTTAACAAGATTGAAATTTTCTACCCGTATAAATATGACATACCATTTTGTTTTATTTTCTACATTCGATACTATTGTTATTATTTGCTAATTTGTTTTGTTGTTAATCGTACTCATTAATTTTGTAATTTTACATATACTACATAATTATTATTTTTCATTTGTATTTTCATCTCGTGCATATGCTTTTCACTATTTTCATCTTAATGTTATAAATCATTTTCATTTCTACAAATTTTGTGTATCCTATATTTAAAGTCTATATATCTATTTTAATATTTTTTCGTTGTAATTTTCTACTTAATTTGCAACTGTTCTATCCACTTTTATATCACTGATTTCAAACGTAGTACTGTATTTTATTAAACATCCCAATATCCAAGTATTTATGGAAGATTACATCCTCCTATCTCCCATTTTGGTGCAACCTGATGTCGAGAGGGCAATTCTGCAACTTGAGATCGTAGAGGCAAGTCTGCAGTTGGATACCAACGAGACGAACCTACATTAGAAGGAGATTATCTACTTTGATAATCCCTATTTTGTTTTTTTTAATATTTACTTACCCCTATTCTATTTTCGTACTAGCTTATACTATTTTATAATATTTTGCAACCTGGCATTATAATATTTAAACTAATTTCTATCCTACTTATGAATTTACTATTTAATATCAACTATCTTCTTGTTAGTATTTCGAATCTTTTTCATACCGCTTCATCATGTTTTATATTGCTTATCTTAGATTTTTGTGTCTACTCACCTAACAAAGATAAAATTTGTATTTATACTTTTTCTTCAGTTTGTAAGATATTTCTATATGATTAGTTTTCACATTATTTCAATAATATGTTATTACGTTTTCCACTATAATGTTTTGTGTTACTTTTACAAATCATTTATAACTTTCATGTCACAATATTCATTGTTTCACTCTCATAATTTTGATGCCTATGTACGCCTATAAAATTTTGTATGTTGGTTTTCTTGCTGTACTTGACAATTCAAAACTATTTCGATGTATGCCTTCTATTTTAAATTTTCAAATTGTATGTATAATTATTATAGTTACATTACAAACTATTTTACTAATTGGTATACAAAATCATTTTTTACATGTCTATACTCTTAACTAAGTTTCATTCTTGTTTATTTTTCAAATTGTTATCCAATGGTCTTGTTTTAAATTGCTAATTCGATTTCGTTATACAATACCAATTCAGATTGTGATTTTTTTTACCGCTTATTAAATTAATACATTTCTAAACCTATTTATAAATTATCTGTTGACTATGTTTTCTTGTGTTGTTTCTGAACTATTCCAAATTAATGAATAAGTTTATTTTTCTGTTTTATCTAATGCTTTACCTAATATTATTTTGAATGACACTTCTTTCAATCTATCCTATCTTTTATGATCATATTTATTTTCCCTATGTTATTTTCCCGAGTTTTCTTGTTTCGTTCTTATAAAATTTTGATACTCATAGTTTTCTTATATAGAGTTTGTCTTGTTTTTCCTCAATACTTATTTTTAAACTACAATTATTTTCTTAAAGTTTGCAGTTTTCTAAATACAATAAGATATTTTTTTTGGCAAAATACAATCTTTACCCTAGCAAGTTTCGGGGACGGAACTATCCTAAGGGGGGGAGAGTGTAACACCCCGCAAAATTAGAAATGGTAATTTTACGCACATGTATTTTGTAACGTGTTTTCACTACATATCTTGATTTCTGACTCTTTACGCATTTCCCATATTGATTTTATCTTATTTGTGTCAACTCAAATGCAATATTTCAATATCTGTATTTTACATGCTCTTTATGTGTTTTCGATACACATATCAATTACGTATTTTTTCATCACTAAGTGTGATATTTCTATGTGTATTGATTATTTATTTTACGTGTAAAAACTCGTTTTATAAGACGGAAATTCATTTCCCCCTATTTTGATTAAAAAATGCATTTTTCAATTTTTGCACGTATGATGCACGTGCTAATTTATCCATCTCTTTTTCTTACTCTCATTTACAAATTTTAGCATGCATAATTTTATTTAGCCTTTTTATTTAATTCATGGACCTAAAGATAAAATCTAGCCCATTAGATTAATTAAAAGGAGAGTCCACTAGAATAATTAAGTTAGTTAACTAAAAGAGAACCCACGAATCAAGCCCATTAGTAAAATCCTAAATTAAGTTAAGCTTGGACTAATCAATGTTCTAAAAAGCGCTAGGCGGCAGTCGGGCGGCCGATGGGGGCCTAGCGCCTAGACCTTGTAATCGGGGATTAAGCGGCTAGGCGCTAGGCGGTTTTTTTAAATTTATTTATTTATTTATTTATCGATCTTTTGGGTTTATTTTGTTGTTACCCATTTTTTACTCTTTATTGCTACTCATTCTTAGTTTCTTACTATTGAACTTTTTCTCCTTGCAATTGTAGGATGGACTTAACATAGTCGAATAGGTGTATTATTGTATCGGTGAACATGAGGACTCTATCTTCTCCATATCCGATGTAAACCGAGGAGCTGCGATTTGGGGTGAAAGTGAAGAGCGTGATTTGGGGGTGAAAGTGAAGAGCACAATTTAGGATTTTTTACTTTTTTTTATTAGGAGGAGAAAGTGAGAGCGGTGGGTTTTTTTTACTTTTTTTTTAAAAAAAATTACTTAAGGCCTAAGCGGGTCTAGTCCGCCTAGACCCGCTTAGACCGATTAAACGCCGCCTAGGTCCGATTTTAGCCGCATAGAACCCATTTCCAATTTTCATAAACGCCTAGGCCCTAGTCGAGGCGTTAGGGGGTCGCCTAGCGCCTAGGCGCCGCCTAGGCGGCCGCCTAGACGGCCGCCTAGACCGCTTTTTAGAACACTGGGACTAATACATGAGAAGTTACAACTTTTAGTACACATTTAGAACCCTACAAAATTGTATTTATTTTTGGATATGTGTGTGTGCATGTACACACATGAAAGTGACCGGTTTTTCACCTAGGGTTGGCCGGATTTGGTGAGTGGAGGAGGGGGGTTGAGATGTGAAGGGTTGGGAGAATGAAAGGTTGGGAGTTTTTAGAAGTTAGAAAATGAAGGGTTGAAAGAATTAAAAGAGAGAGTCATTAGGTGGAGATTTATGCATATTAGACCTTAACTTTACCCTATAAATAGAACCTCATTTCCTACTTCTCTTTTGCACTAAAAACAAATCAAATAAGAGAAAGAAAGAAAAAGAAAGAGAGTAGAGTGTTCTCATTTTGGAGGCTTGCTAGGAGGAGAAGAACAAGGAAGTGCTAGTGGAGCTAGGACCTAGAAGAGGTCTCTTTCATTAGTGGTTTTCTTTCTTCTTAAAGGTGGGTGTTCTCCTTCTTTCTAAAGTAGAAATTGCATGCTAATTATTTCAAAAGAGTAGTATGAATTGAATGTGATGAGAAATGTGTAGATTACATCCATGCTAGTATAACATGCAATAATCTTGTTGAGGCTTAGCAAATAATCGTTGCCTTGCTAATTAAAAGAAGAGTTTGAATAATGAATGAATAGCATGAATCATGTTAGAATACTTGCATATCTATGCATGTCAAATGTGTGATATGTATGAGAAATTGTTAAAGAATGTTATATTTTCGACATATGCTTAGAAACATGAAGATTAAGAAAGAAAAAGAAAAGAGAAAAATAATTTTTGTTATTGCCATGAAACATGTCGACATATATTAAAAATACAAATTTTTGCATAAAAGAATTCCCTTGAGATATTCATGGTTGATTAAGAGTCATGTTTTGTTTTAACACAAATTTTAATTAGTATGATGATGGACTTAAACTAGTTTTAATAAACATGATTCTAAATTTTTGAGTTTTGAGAAGAAATATAAATTTTGTAAAGAAAGGAAAAATCTATTTGAAAATGAAGCTATATCCTAAAAATAAGTTTGAACTTGTTGATTATTATTTTAAAAATTTCATCTCAGTCCAAAAGAGAAATTTATTCCAATATCCTAAAGGATTGGATTATTGGATAGACGAGTTTTTGTTAAAAAGAACCAAATTCAGAATAGTATAAACAAAAGTATATTAATATAACACCTAAATAGAAAATACACTTGGACTTACTGGTTAGCCAGTGCACCACAGAGCACTATTTATAAGAGGTCTTGGGTTCAAAACTTTGATAGCCATCTTTTATTTTTTATTCACTCAAATAAATTACCAACTCTGTACTAATGTATAAAAGGAATTTTGGTTGCTATATCTCTACTACTATAATGGGAGAAGGCCTTAGTGTAATTTGTCCATATCCCAACCCGTGCAACGCATGTTTAGTTAAACTCTACAATATAAACCAATGAAATACGTACAGTACACGTTCAAATTTATTACCCTCTCCATATCTCTCAAAAAAATCAAAAACCCTACCATCTTCATCTCCCTCTCTCTCTTCACCTGCCCCGTGGGAGAAGCATCATGAACAGTGAATGTCAGTCTATTATTTTACATGTTCTGCACGTGCTTCTCCCATTATAATATAGATAAACAGAATATAAAAAAATATTGTTCAGACGTGCATTGCACGTGTATTTACTAGTTTGACAAAATTCCAAATGGACTTAGTGGCTAGTGGGTTGGGCCTAGGGTGCTGCTATGTGTGGTCGGCAGTGCTGGGTTCAAAACTCGAGCCCCTCTTTTATTTTTTGGTTGGTTTTAATAGACCAAGATGTTTTTTTATTATGAATAAACTCTTACTATGGTTATAAGATAAAATGGAAGCTATTAGTGATTGTTATGGAAATTTTATTGTATATTTTTTGGGAAGTAAAAATGAGATATTAATTGTTAAATGAGTTTTAACTCCAAAAAATTATTACTTTGGGTAAAAGATCTTTTGAAAAGAAGGAAAGATATGCAACAAGTTATGAACCTCTCTTATGTAAATGAACACATGTTGAGAATGTGAATTGTTTAATTTGCTTGTAGAAATTTATAATGATGAATCTTTTGTTCAAGAAAGGAATTATTTGTTCTATGTTTGAATTGAAAATGCATGAATAAATACTAAAATGAAACATGGATTTTATTTGAGAATAAATTAGAGATATAGACTTATTGAGTTAAGACATGTTTATTAAAAGGGTAAGAACACCCATGATTTCTTGTACATGAAAAATTATGATTTAAGAGTTAGTAAGACCTAGGTCACCGGCACTATTAAAAGAAAAGGTTTGAGATATAATTTTGAGATTTTGCCATGGAGCTATCTCATATTTTTGTGAGTAAGACCGGTAAGGGGTAAAACTAATTATAGGAGTGATAACTTATTCATGTCTTGAACTTAAGAATTAGGCACTCAAGAGAAGTGTAGTAAACATGAGCAAACGTAAGTGGGGCACTCTATATAGTCGGGCGATGTACTTCGGGACTATAGACCCAGTTGGGCAGTGTACTCTGGGACTGTGGTTGCTCCGATGGAGACGAGTTTTAAATCCGGGACTATGCGTAGTCGGGCGGATAGTTTTCGTACTCCAGTGTATATACGTATACCGGGGCTAAAGTGGCACTTGCGGGGATTCAAACGACGAGGAGTCTGTATAACAGTCGGGCAGTGTACTCTGGGACTGGGATCCGTACTCGTGGAATGCCTAAACCTTGTTCTTACTACTGGGTAGTGTCATGGCGAGGGATTGAGCCCTTTATTGTGGAGTACGTAGGTGCTTGCCCTCGGACCTATGTAGTATGGGATGTATAGAATCCGAACAAGTATGCATTAGTGTCATCCTAGTATAAAATTGTGTGCATTAGGCATTAAGGCATCACATACACTTACATATTTAGCGTAGTCACATATAACACTGTATGTTCATTCCAATTTGTGATTTTGATAAAGTAATGGGATTGTTATATGTACGGCATAAAGAGGATGGCCGAGTATAACATTTTCATCAGTTGTAAGTGATTGACGTGCCCACAGCTTAATATGCAGGTAATGGATTTTTTCATGAAGAAATAAAGATGTTATGATGAAAATGATGACTTACTTTGATAAAGTTGAATAAGTTGTATTTTTTTTTCCAATGTTGTAATCTTTTTATTCTTCCGATGTGTAACAAAATGTAAAGACTCTGATGTATGTTGAAAATTTTTTAATTCCTTGTAAAATTGTACGAAGTGAAGTATAAGATCCTGTGAAATTTCGAATTCGGTCTTATTTGGAATTCAGGACGTTACAAAGAATTTCGTTGCCTTCTTCTCCTGAATTTCCAGAAGAAATAAACGATCCCTGAACTCCTCAAGAAAAGCCTCCCAAGTCACCTGTTCATTCCCAAAAGTCCTCTTCACTGACTGTCACCAGATGCCAGCATCCTTCTCTAACTGCATTGCAGCCAATTTCACCTTATGGCTGCTGGGGTTTCCAAAACTTCGAAGACTAACTCCATCTGCCTAATCCAATCATCAGCCTCATTTGTATCAGACTGCCCCTAAAAAACAGGCAACTTCATCCGCTTGAAGGACTCCACCTGCTTAATAGGATTAGCATTAACAAGCACTAGTCCCGCCCCTAGATTTTGATTCCGAGTCATGTTGGTTGCCATGAATGTGTTCAAGGTCTAATACACCATGAAAATTTCTATCTCTAGATCAATACCGGCCCCCTGGGAACCTTCAGCCCCATCACCATTTCTACCATTCCTGGTCCTGGGTCCTGCCATTATACTGAATACTGCAAAATAAGGGAAAAGTTCGAGCATCACAACACAATTCATATTCAAATCAATACCTTATGGCAAAATCTCAATCATACCCCAAACCAATTCATCTCATTCTAATTCCATGTGATATTCACACTCTAATGTCCACACCTAGGTTCTCACACTCTAATGTCTACCGAGGTTTATTCTTATACCATGTTTAATTATCATTACTATTGAAGAATGCTCTGATACCAAACTCTGTAGCGCCCCGAATTTCAATAAATAAATATGAAAATACGTGGCACAATTCTCAGCATCTACCTTAATGTAATAGTAAACATAGCAAAACACAGAAAAAAATTTAACTTTTATTACATCAATTCTTTACATAGCACAGCGGAAATAAACACCTTGAATTACAATTTCTTTCTTTTACAACACATTCTTTTACAATTTGCATAAGCCATATTATCATTCTACTACATGCATCCAATCCCAAGCTAATGGTACCTACCTGTAAAACATGAGGCCGGAGATAACCCTAACCCCCAAAACTATGGGGTCAGCCATAACGATGCGAGTGACATCAAAAGAAATACAATATAAATGAAACATAAAGAATAAATTCATAATCAGCACATACTCACAGTAGTAACAAACGGAATATGAAATAACGATAGATAAAGCATGAAAACAACAGGTGAAACTAAGCTAAGTGTCAAGTGCAGGAAAACAAGAAAACATCAAGTAGAATACAAGTCACGAAAACACAAATGCAGTATGATGACTCTCTAATGCATAGTTGTCGGATTCTATGCATTCCATACTACATAGGTCCGGTGCAAGCATTTATCGTTCTCCACTTTATAGGGTTAAATCCATCGTTATGCAAATAATCCTACTACGGTGATAGAAACAAGATCTAGAATACCCCGCAAATAGGCATAACAACCCTCGACGCGCAAGCATCATGTAGCATAGCTCTAATACCGGAGAATCACCACTCTGCCGTGTACCCCACGAATAGGCCTGCCGACCCTCGATGTGCAGATACACAGTACATCCCGTGAATAGGCCTGCCGACCCTCGACACGCGAATATACCAACTATCCTCTAGGGACACAACAACACACAATCCTGGAATACATCCGTTGGACAAACAACAGAACCCATACTTACGTTTACCAAGTTCTATCAAATCTCCACTAGTGCATGTCCTTAAGTTGATTATTGTTAATTAAAACACAACATCCCCCTCTCTAGAGTTGGTGTACCATGTCGGACTTAATTCCACCAGAACAACCCCAAGGCCTCAATCCTTCGAATTCTATATATAATTTGCTTGCTAAAGCCATAGAACTACTAATTAAATTCCATTATGAATAAAAATATAACTCTCTGTAAAATACAGTAATCTGTAGCAAAAACTTCATTTATAACAGTAGATAAATAATCCATAAGTTCGAAGAAATAACCGTTCAAGAAAAACAACAAAACTCAACAAAACAATCAGCAGCACAGCTGACGGTCGACTATCATGCTAGTTCAAAAAGCAACGGTCAACTGTCAAACTAAAAATCTAGAAGTAAAGAACTGATAGTCGACTGACATCTTTAGTGCAAATTTCGAGCGGTCACTGACATATAAAAAAAATAGTGCTTTGAATTTCGTGCATTTTTCAACTGATACCTGGTTTTAAATATTTAAAAGCATGAATTTGTGAAATAAAACATCCTGAGATGGTCAAATACAACTTTTCTAATATACTGGAGTTCATAAATCAAATCAAACTCTCATCAAATTCACAAAAAGCAATTTTTCCATCAAAATCTTCAAATCAGGAATAAGGAATATATATATGTATATATGTGTATATATCGATCAGTATAATCAACAAGAATCATGGTATAGGAATAGTGCAATGTTCAGTTTAATTTTAGTATCAATATAAATCAAGATCCAATCGAGAACTTCGCAAAAGCACCAAAAAAAATTCACTTCGGCCTGCATACCATCAGACCCAAAAATCAAAATCCCAATCTTCCAACACATAAAGACTCAATCTTTGATCTCCCAACTTTCTCTTGCAATTCATTAAACACATATACAACTAGTTATATCAATTTTCCCATGATCACTTGCATCTGCAACAAGTTTTAATCAAACCCAAACCCTCTAACAGATCATATATGTTCGAATCAGTAAAGAATCCACTTTTTATCATCTCTATGCATTATACATCCTACAACTCATTATAAACAAGCAAATCAGCAAAAAATAGCACATCTATGAGTTATATTACGTTCTTAACATTCTCAAGTCATCTATATAGAGATTTTATTCATCAATTGCATAATATTCATAAAAGTTCCACTTATAATTGTCCATCCATCAATATATTCTTTATGTCATCATACAATCATCTATAATGCATTCTACTAGACAAATCATCATATATAACATGCATAGATCAACAAGAAATTAAACATATGTCACTCACCTTATTGAAGAATCAACCGAAATAATAAAGAATAAGAAAAAGTCATTCCTTTCGCAAAAATCCAAGATCCTCGCTTCGAAACTCTAAGAAAATTAATAATAAAAATACCCCTTTGTTTTGTGCAGTAGAAAGACGGCTGTAGTAGCCCTCTAAATAGCTGAAATCTTGAGTATTAGGGTTTTGGGAAGATTTTGTAAATTATTTCTTTAGAATATATCTTTACATATATAGATCATTTATACTAGGTAACTAGATTAACCAATTTAGTTGAGATTAAATAAAAAATTACCTCCCCAGATCTGGCCGGCATCAGTTTCAAACCAGAAAAATAAATTTCGTATTTTTTCCCTTCAAATGGCAATTTTGCAAAAAGACCCTTCTTTAATAAATTAGCAAAATAAACCAAATCTATTAGAAAGAAAATCAAACTCTTTACTTCTGAGTTGGCCAGCCATTATGCTCAGCCCAGAAAACCGAAAATATGGAGTATTTACGCCAAGCGGTAATTTTGCACAAAAACCTCTCTTTTGTAATATTTGCAAACATGCTAAATAAATATCAGAAAAATCCAGAAAATTCATAAATAATACCTACTAATAAATATTAGGTTTTCCCAAATTAATTTCTGATTTTGAGTTTCTCAGGAAATATTTGCACGTGTTTTACACGCGCAAAAAGATAAATTTCAGAAAAATATTTATTAAATCACCAAAAATTACTTTAATTCATTTATTAATCTCAAAAACATTATTTAAAATTCTAGGGTGTTACAGAAAGGGAGAGAGTGCATCTTCGATGAGAGAGTTTATAGTAGACGGAGTTGAGAGTGATGAATAGACGCGAATTCAGTACGATCAAAATTGTTCACTTCTTTGTTGTTTGCAACTTTGTTGATTTTTTTTTTTGATTGAATTGAGTAGAAGTGGCGGAGAGGGTAAGAGAGTAAGGTGTGAAATTTTTTTGATTAAAGTTAGAGGGTTTTTATAGGCCCCCCTCCCCCCCCCCCCCCCACACACACACATAAAAAGCCCCAAAAAATCCAAAAAAAAAAAAACAGGCACTAGCTGCAGACAACGGTTGAGTCGACCGTTCAACCCGCATGGTTCGACCCGTTCAGGTCCAACAGGTCAAAACCCGCAGGTTCGCGGTCGGGTCTCGAGCAAGTTTGACCAAGTCAACGGGTCGAAACCCATTTTTTTCAAACCGGGTCGACCCGATTAGGGTTTTGGATTCAACCCGAACCCAATCCGGGTCTAGGCGGGTTGGGTAGAACGTGGTGGGTCGCAAGTCGACCCAACCCGATTGCCACCCCTAGGTGAAGCCCCCAATATCAACTTCGACGATATCATGCACACTCACTCTGCAAGAAATCTCCACCATCAAATGTCAGAGATCCCCTCACACCCTCTATGACCATCAGTCATGCCCCATCTAGTGGGCACAGAAGAAATCCCCAAAAAGAGGAAGTCACCCTCTTCTACTCCTCTTGTCGGTAAAGCCGACAATCAAACCACCGCACTAGAGGTGGGGTGGTGGGGGATGAGGGAGGGAGGAGGCGGAGGAGAACAAGGGAGTCTTCCTCCCTTCCCGGAGCGCCGATCTTCACCCTCTCTTTCTCTCTTTGTTGGATTCCATGAGAACTTTCTCTCTGTAGAAAGTCTAGAGAGAGAAAGCTTTTTCAGCCGTGCTCTCCTTTTTCTGCCATCTCCGGATTGGGGTTAAGAAGAGTACATAGAGGCATTACCAAATTATATTCATTTGACAACCTACAGAAAATATGACTCCGATTACTGATGATTCTCAGACACAGGGCCGGCTGGGCGACTACCCAGGGCCCACTTCAGGGGAGGGGCCCAAAATTTTTTAAGTACAATAGATTAATGGTCATATAATTAATATAATGCATTAATGGGTTTGTAATTAATTTTTAGGGGAGGGCCCAATTTAGTAATCTTTATCTCTTCCAGTGTCACTTCAACTTCTTCAATATTTTTTTTTGGTCCAGCCTCTTCATCTTCTTCAAATTCTATCTCCCCCCCCCCCTTCTGGCATCTTCAAATCTTCTTCATTTTTACAGTTGAGAATTTTTGTTTGTTTCTTTTACAGAGTTTTTTTAGCAGGAGTTGTAGTTGTAGCTGTAGTCATTGTTCTAGGATATCGGAGGCATAGTTGGAGTTGTTGGTCTTCTTAGCAGGACTGCAGGAGTTATTGGTCTTCTTAGCACTACTCTGGTAGTTCAGTCCTGTAACCCCCATTCCCGTGAATATGTATTTTCTGAATATTTTCTGTATTTCGATATTATAAATTCATTATTTGTTAAAATCGTTTTGGATTTTATATTAAAATGTTTTTCTATCGATAATTATATTTATTTCGAATAATTGTGTAATTTAATATATTTCTATGACTTATTGATCGACTATTTATAATTGAGCTCGAAAATAAATATATTATTATTATTAGATTATTTTAATAAAGTTGTTAAACCTGGATACTATTTTGTTATGTAATTTTATTATTTTTATGACTATGATTATTAATTTTTATTTCTTGATTATTTAATTAAAATTCATTTATCGAATTATTTTTTATTACGTACTTGATCTGATTTTATTGGCGAATTCCAAATTTATTTTTCAAGCCCCAAATTATATTTTAATGCATTTGTATTATTTTGGATTTAAATTTTTTTTCGTGAAATTTCTTCGTTCTTTTTGATCGAGCAAAACTTATTGATTATATTGCTCTCTTATTTATTGTGGGTATTTTTATTTGAACCCTATTGAATTTGATCTATCTCTTATTGAACCCTAAAACCCAATTTAATTTGTTCTTAACCCTAATCCGCTTTCATCGAACCCTAAACCCAGTTTCTATTGTTCTTGACCCAAAACCACTCTTGTTGGATCCTAAACCACTAACCCAATACCCTAATTGTACTCTATAAATACAACTCTCCTGCAAACCCTAAAAATTGCACATCTTCGAAGTCCTAGCCGTCTATTCTCTCTCCTCTCTCCTTTCTACTCGCCGTTATCTCTCCCTCGACCACTTTTTCCCGCCAAAATTCCTAAACCCATTACCGAGCTTCGTTCTTCGGCCATCTCCGGCGCCCCCTTCGTCCACCTCACCTCCGGCGACCCCCTTATCGCCATACGCCGTCGTGCCAGCCCAGCGCCACCAGCACAACCCCCCGATCTCCCCTCTCCTCCTACTCCGCTCTCGTCGACAACAACTAGATCCAACCCCCTTGGCTGCTCTTGTTCCCGCTCGACCTCAGACTCCGCCGTCGATCATACCTGTTGACGCCCTCGCCATCGACGCCGCTCCACTGACCGCCAGTGACGCCGCCGCCCTCTGGATGTCGTGGCCTGGTCGCTGGTTGCTGCTGTCTTTTTTATTTTGTTGTTGTGCTATCTTGCTGTGTTTGCTGTTATTGCTTTTGGGGATCTTTATTGCACGCGTATTGTGCGTGTTAAGTTGTTGGTTCGTAGGTTCTTTGCTTCGGGATTCTCATCCTGTTATTCTTGGTATTCGTTCTCACCATTTATAAGGCAAGTAACTTGTATTAAATTTCTTTGCATATACAAGTACAAAATACCGCTTGTAGTGTAGTTGGGTTCTACAGACAATTCGTGTGTGAAACCCCTTGTTGATATTGGCTCTATTGTGATGATTTGACCATAGTTACCTCACGACATATATGACATGAATTAACCTAGAGTTGACCACTTTTGATGTATATGTTCATGCTATCTTGAGATATCTGTGTTTGATGTGTTATTCATGTTATACTTGTCGAATACTTGTAAAATACCCTATACCATGTTGTTTGGACATCTAGTACACCATATTCTATGTTATCATCCTATTGTTCTTCTATTGATACTATCGTTCATCTCATGTCTCTAGATTGCATATTGTATTGTTGCATTAATAAAATAATTAACAAGCCGGGGTTTAAGGGATTGACTCCAGTAGTGGACAATATAGGAACTGTACTCGAATAAGGGGCTCATGGTTCCCTATACCGTTATCTTGTGATCTTGTGTTCTTGTAATCTTGTGATCTTGTAGCATCTTATTGATAAATTACCGTTATGGATGGAACATTGTTATCGTGCCGAGTACATGAACTATAGAGCCCACCACTAAGTTTAAAGCGAAACTATTGGATGTAGCAACCATGCAGTAAAAGGATGGATGTATGAAGTGCTACCTAGATAGTAATAATACAAGACTTGAACATAATCACTTGACACTAGCTACTTGATACTTGTTACTTGATTCTTGACACTCGTTACTCGTTACTTGTTTACATGATACTTGTTCACTCGACACCTATTACATGCTACTTACATTTGTTTATCTTACCATGCTAGTTGTTATATTTTGTTATCATGCATATTCCATGTTATTAGTTATCCTTTTTCCCATGTACTTGTGCCTGCACTACAAGCGACCCGTAACTTGCATTGACGGACGTTTTGTTTTCTTTTCCTCTTCCTGCAATTTACTAAATTGCAGATTTTGGAGAACAGTTGTCTGCTGGAGTTGGAGAACAAACAGTCTGAAGACTATTGCTTTCTAATTGCTTATTGCTTTAATAAACTTAATGTATTGAGACTTATTATTATTTGTATTGAATTTATTATTGTATTGGACTTATGTCCCGAATATTGTTATTTATTTCCAGACGTTGGATTATTATTGTATTTGGATATTTTTATTGCTTAATTCCAAGTACTATTGTTCATGAGATTATTATATTACCTGTGCATTTGTTCTGTATTGATTATATTGTTGAGTTAATCGGATAAACAGCTAATGGGTGACGTTAGTCATTTGTTGGGCCAATATTACGTGCTCGTATTCCGTATTTTTGCGAAGCAAAGTGTGACAAGCCCTCTCATGTCGTTTTTTTTAATAAATAGAATTGAGAATCTCTCTTGTGGGTTTAGGAGGTAATGAGGTAGAAATCACTCCAACAATAGTATTGTTGGTTGATTTTATTGTTTTTTTTTTAAGGAAAAGGTGGAATATGGCCACCCTGTTTCATTAATAAGAGTTTAACGAAACAAACCCAGAGTACTGGGCCAAAGTACAAACTACAGACAGAAAATAAAACATACATGAAGCAACATGACGCGTACAAACAACAAATCCCTCCAACAACCCTGGAGGGTGGGCCGACAAACAAGCTCGGTCCAGCAAAATTGTAAGTACGTCAGTTTAGCTTCGTACAATGCCTCCACGGCACATGCACACCCACCCGAAACAAGTCTGGCAGGAATTTTATCACCCGCCGATCCCTGCCTTCACCTCGCTGGGGGGACCCCATCTTTGGACCCAAGCCCCGCAGATCGAATTCTGACCCCTTGGCACATCCACAGCGATCGCACCCTCCCAACATCTCCACTACTCATCCTACAAATGTGCCAATAGCTCACACATCCGCTACCAAAGAGATAGCCGTGAAGATGATACATTCACCTCTCACACGATAGCGCTTTCTCCGGCAATTTCTCACTAAACAACTATCTCGCTCACCCCACCAAACACCACGCTCCAGGAAAGAGCCGTGGAGATGATACCTTCACCTCTCTCACGCTCTAGCTCTCTCCGTCGATTTCTCACCACACAGACTTATCTCGACTCATACTCCCAATCCGAGGAAAGAGGCGACGCTGTCACGAGCCAGTGGCCTAAGCTGGAAGAAGCTTAATAGCTTGCTAGTAGGTACTGTGAAGACTGCACCGGCGACATCGTAGGACACTCAAAAACGCACATCATGAAGGGACCCCATCTTCGGCCCAAGCTCCACAATCGTGCAAGACAGCGTACTTCAGGAGGGGGGCGCACCTCGCCATCGCCCCAATCACACTTGAACCCCAGATCCATGGCGTTCATGACAACATGTGCGGGAGGATGCTCTGGCGCGACATAGTCACTCTGCGACAGTTGAGACAAGCACCCCAAAAGTAGAGACAAGTGAGCGCACACCACGGAGGGACCCCATCTTCGGGCCCAAGCTCCACAATCATGCAAAGCATCATAACCCGCTCATCAAAGCGACTCGCAGATAGAGAATCACACCCGGCTTCTTTACACGCACTACCAACCCTCGCAAAAATCAAATCATAGCCGCATATCGCCATGATTGACCCCGAGAGTGTAGACATGGTGGTAAGCGCGAAGAACATCCGGGCAAACATCTAGCAAGGCCAACCAACCCCAATCTAACCCAAACCCCACCCCCAATCAAACCACCCCCAAATTCCCAACTCCAAAAGCAACCCAGATCTCTGACAATACACAAAAGACAATACCAGACAATACACAAAAGAAGGGATGCTTTTGTGTTTTGTGTATTGTCTTCTCATATCTCAGACAATACACAAAAGATAATACTTTTGGAGTATTGTCTTCTCAGATCTCAGACAATACACAAAAGACAATACTTTTGGAGTATTGTCTTCTCAGATCTCAGACAATACACAAAAGAAAATACTCCAACAGCATCCTTTCCCAGGTCTGGACCCAAAGTCACCGGCCTAGAGCCCCTCGCTGCCGCTCGACGCGACGCACGTCGCTGCCTCGCCGCCGGACGTCGCACGACGGGAGCATAACTTTGAGAGAGGCCCTGGAACTCCACGACGGCTGGACGCGCGCAGCAGGATGAGGAGCGCTAGTGGTGCGCCGGAGGAAGGGGGAAGGGGACGGAGTTGGGTGGTTTACGATCACAAACGCGGCGGGAGAGGGGGTGGAGAGAGGTTGAGCCACAGCGGATCGCAATGGGGAGGAGGATAGGTGGGAGAGGTGGGCGTTGCGAACCTCGGCGTCGATCAGCGATCGGGGAGGGGGCGGCGAGATCCCGGCCGCCACCCCCTCCAAACAGACTAGATCTAGGGTTGATTTTATTGTTAAGCAATTTAATGACCAACTAAAATTTGAAGCATATTTATATGATAAGCTTGATTCCTGGGCTCTAGCCTTATATTGTTCTAGATATGAATCATATGATTTGTCTTTGGAATGGTATGACAAAGTGGACTGGAGATATGAGCTAATTTATCTAACCATGAAACCTCATCTAATAACAGATGAGACATTGTTTTTTTTTCTTCCTAATTTCCAAATGTTCTGACTTCTCAGAATTTGAACTATGAAGTACTATCAACTTATGTTAGTATTAGAAATTTAGAACAATTTTAACTTATGTTTCCAATGAGGCTCTAATGAAGTTATGAGCTATAACTATAAATGAATTTTGACATGCAAACTGATTATTTGATGTTGAAACATCACAGATTCACAGAATCGATCATAACAGTTATGATTAATAATGAACAATATATAGTCATGGTCTTCTCTGGTCTAAAATTCTGTTAGAAAAAGTCTGAACCGAACAAAAAATAGAATACAACCGTGTTTAGGATTGTTTGGGCAAGTGATGCTCGACAAAGATAATCTTTATTTTTCTGGGTATTGTTTTATGTTCCCCGCCGTTATATTATATTTTATTAATATATATAAAATACATGCGTGTCTGTAAAGGGCCCAAATTTTCTTTTTGCCGAGGGCCTCAAATACCAGGACCGGCGTTGCTCAGACACTGAACTCAGTCTCCTCATTTGATAAAAATGAACTTGGGTTCCAATGGAATTTAATTAGGTGTCTCCATTTACACCCCTGCATCGATAACGTTCACAAGACCGGGTGTACAAGCATTAGAATCTTAACAGCAAACAGTTAAGTGTCACAAAAATAAATTAAATTAACTAAATCTAATTTAATTTAATTAAACAGTCAAAATAAGACCCAAAGGTTCCAAAATCAAATTGTGTGTTTTTTCAATTTCTTGATAACCAGGGATAATTATGAAGCCTGATCTTTGCTAAGATATTAAAAATGCCCGAGATTTGGTTTTTTAATGTGTATTCCAAATTCCTTTATTTTCTTAGATCATTTACGTTTAAACTAACATGTGCATAATATATTTAAACCTCAAGTGTTCATGTTATGATCTATTTCATTAAGCTTTAAAAAAATTAATATGAGGAATGCAAAAATACAAAACAACTGTATAGATTAAACCAAAATATCATAGGCACATTGTAAAAGAAGAGTTTCTTTTTTTCTTATTCTTTTAAATATAAGATGAGAAATTCAATCTTTAGCAAAAATTGATGCTAAATCACAGCCTTGATTCCCACTTCTCAAATACTGTGAAAAAAATCAAAAATATAAATTAATACATAGCGAAGCTCTTTAGAAAAGTTAAACTAAATAATGATCACCATACAACTGTTAATTACAAATTTATAATTTATAATTTATTATTAAAAAATAATTATTTGAAGCAATATCTGGTCACGGTATATATACTAATTGCACTTGTATTTAAATTCTTAAAACATCAACTGCCAACCCACTCTTTTCAGTACCCGTCTAAATTCAACTTTCAGTTTTTATTAAAGATAACTCATCTCTAATATTATAATGGGAGAAGGCCTTACTGTTATTTGTCATTTTGTCGTTCAACCAAAATGTATAACGTACTTACATAATTAATATAAATGAGATTTCTGGTTCAAATCCTCCTTACATCAGAGTTTTTATTTCTATTTTTTAAAATTATTAAAACGTGCATCGCATGTGTAAATTACTAGTATCTCTACTATTATAATGGGAGAAGGGCTTAGTGTCATCCGTCACAGGATGTCATTTTGTCAACACGTGCAGCGCACGTGTTGACAAAATCACTCACTTTGGTAAATATTTTCGAAAGTGGACCAGTTTGGTAAATATTTTCGGCAGTGGATCAGTTTGGAAATTATTTTTCTTTTTTTGTCTTTTCCTTCTTCCTCCACGTGCATCGCACGTGCATGATACTAGTACTACTATAATGGGAGAAGGCCTTAGTGTAATTTGTCCATCCACCAACCCGTGCAACACACGTGCATAACTATTGTAAATGAGGTTTTAGATCAAATCCAGACTACGTCTGAATTTTTACTTTTACAAAAACTATATTTATTAATCTCTGCTACTACAATGGGAGAAGGCCTTAGCGTAATTTGTCTTTCTACCAATCCGTGCAACGCACGTGCATAACTATTGTAAACAGTGGCGGAGGGAGGAAGAGAGTAGGGGGGACATTTGGGACCCCAAAAATTTTGTAAAACTCCCTATGATAGACCAAAATTTTTATTTCGCCCCCCCAGTTAAAAAAAATTTGGGACTCCCAAGTCTAATCCACCTCTTATTAAAGGCTCAAAATAGTGGTATGAGCTTTGCGCTAAAAATTAGCAGTGATACTTATTATTTGATCTGTGTAATCATTGGATAAAATTTTGAATAAGAAACTAGTATGTACACAAGTTACAAGTATATTTATTTATTTGAGTCGTATTTCTTAGCCTCTAACTACTTTTATAACAGTATAAATAGTGTAGTATGATTATTGATTAGTATTACTCTTACCAAATTTAGAGTACAACTGTACAAGTGCGAAAAAATACATAATACTAAAAATTTAAATTCGAATATTTACTTTGATTATAATTTTATTTTGATCCAATTACTTTAATTCTTCAAAACAAAAGTAAAGTAAGAGATTTTTGGCAACAATTATGTCGATGCCGGGAGAGAAAAAAAATTGGGATCCCCATTTTGATTTGTCTGGTTCCGCCACTGATTGTAAATGAGGTTTTAGATCAAATCCAGACTACGTCTGAATTTTTACTTTTTAAAAAAACTATATTTATTAAGTCGTGCATCGCACATGTAAATTACTAGTATACTTAATCAATTATATTTTTAATTGCATGAGAATAGGTTGGTTGCTCATTTTAAAAGAAAATTGATTACACTTCATTTGATAAATATAACCATTTCAATTCCATAATAGGAGTTTTCCCCCCAAAAAAATTCTTTCATAAAGGCATTTTCTACGCACTTTCATTTACTTTATAATAGCGATCATAATTGTAGTTCATTATTTCTTATACCATGATTTGTCACCTAAGATGTTGTGCAAATGCTTATGATACGCAGCATCATCTTGTGCAATGGCTTCTGAAATTATATAATATATTAGATTCTTGGACAGGCTTAGACTAATTGGTGACTTTCTAGCTGAATAATTATATGCAGTGGGCTAAAAGAAAGCATGAATATTAGTATGAAAAATATATAAGGGAAGCATGAATATTAATAGGATGAATGGAAGTGTAGGAAGTTTAGTCCCAAATTGAAAATGTTTAGTCCCAAATTGAAAATGAGATGTGAATGAGAGTGCCCTATATAGAGTTCTGTATGATCCCATTAGTACCTAATCTTTTGGGTGAGGCTGCCTCTGGTGGGTAGTTTAGGTTTTCTTAGACGCGTAGGTGTCTGTAACACCATATATGGTGCAAGAAATTTACAAACATCGTCACCAAAATAAAACCAAGTGTAACGATTCTAAGATCAACCTCATAATCCTACAAAGCAAATGTGGTGGGATTAAACTTTCACCCAGTGAACTCAACATATACAATTAAAAATCAATAAGACTAATGAAAATTTCACAAAAACTTATAAAACGAACTTCAATTATTACAACAAATGAATGCAATACAAAAACCCCATTTTTATAAATGCAATATGCAAACTAAAAATATAATTTTATGCAATAAAATTTAGGTATGTTCACCTCTTATTGTGATCTACACTTCAAACTCAGGTAGACAAGGCATATCCCACCAAAGTTCGTAGTTGGACAAATAAATTACGCAAATCTCATCACTTGTAGAATGGATGCATTGAGAGCTCGTATGGGTTGCTTAGATTCAATATATATTTGTATATTAATATGAGATACATACAAACTTTTATTCTCTTTACATATCTCAAAATATTAAAACTTTACATTCATCATCCATAGACTTCATAAAAAATATATGCATAATTTCTTGTCACTATATAAGAAACAACTCGATACATAAAAATAAAACAAGTTATCCACATGTTCAATAACCTCAATAATAAACACTTAGGAATCTTCTTTTACTTAGGAACAACCTTCCTACTGGTGTTTCTTGGCGTGATCTACGTGTCTGTTTGGCTGTGGACAATGATTTCCAATATACATTCAGTTGGTTGTCTTCGATGCAGTCCATTCCTCGTGGTATTCCCTTTGATCTTCCTTCAGATATTGTTAAAGGTCTCACTCTGAGCTCCCCCAATGTTCCTTGTCTTAATTTGGACCACTCCCTATCTGATCAGGTTTTGCCTCCTTCATCTGGTATATCCATTTCTTCTGACTCCTCTCAAATTTCATCTTCTCCTGATGAATTTTCAGTTGATTCTGAGTTTGACTCACCTCGTCCTCTCTCTATATGCTACCCTAATTCTAATGAAGTTATCCTTTATCCTACTGGTAATCTATCATCCTTTGCATCATTGCATAACTTAGATGATGGTGGTAGCTCTTTCCCAGCTGTTTACTCTAGTAAACGATATCGTAAAGGGATGACTTCTACTCCTCTTCGAAGAAGCTTGAGGGTAGGTAGCAGGGGTGATGCCGACTAACCGATTATGGAGAAAGCTGCTTCGATAGCTAAGATTCGTAACCTGGATATTCCGGCACCGCAGTTCCAGGTGTCTGCTCCTTCGGAAGGTACTCAACTTGGCACTATTTACAAATGTCACTTTGATAGTTTTTGCACTTCTGATTTAAATGATTTTGTTAGTGCTATTGGTCTTAGACCTTTTCATAAAGAGGATTTCACTAATTTAGTTAATCTGGAAAAAGTTAGAGGGGATTCTTTTCGTTTTAAATAAATTCTCTCATGGAATATCAGAGGGTTAGGAGATGATGATAAAAAAATGGCTATTTTTGATATTATCAACTCTTCTCATTGTGATATTATTGCTATTCAGGAATCCAAAATTTCTTCTCCCTCTTCCACTTTCTTTAGAGCTCTTGGAGGCTCTATTATCTCAGAATGGATTCACCTTGACTCTGTAGGTGCCTCTGGTGGTATGTTAATTGGTTTCAAAGATAATTTGTTTAAATGTCTAAATGTTATCAAAAAGAGATTCTTCCTTGCTGTACAGCTTGAGTGTTTTGCTTTTAACTGTAATCTTCTCTTTATCTCTGTCTATGGCCCTTGTGTTAATGCTTTTAAGGAGGAATTTTGGAAAGAATTTTCTGATTGGAATCACATTTTGTCTGGTTCGACTATTTTTAGTAGGGATTTTAACTCTATTAGATTTCTCTCTGAAAAAAGTGGCTACTCTTTCAACAATAATGACACTGATCACTTTCATTCTGTTATTAGAGACCTTCTACTTATTAATTATCCTATTAGTGGTAAAAGATTTACTTGGTCCAATAAACGGTTGGTTTCTAGTTTTGCTAAGCTGGACAGATTTTTGGTTTCACAAGAATGGAACATTTCCTTCCCTCTGTCCTGTGTTAAAGTCTGTTCTAATATCATCTCTGATCATTTCCCTATTCTTCAATCTACCAATTCTCCTGCCCCTAAATTTCTTAACTTCAAATTTGAAAAATATTGGTTAGAAGATCCTTCTTTTACCACCATGCTTTCTCACTGTCTCTCTTCTCACATTCAATCTCCTTCTAGTCTCCATAACTTTCTTTCTTCTCTTAAATCTGTTAAGTCTAAGTGTAAAGAATGGAGAAAAGAAAAATTTGGCAATTTGAGTTCTAAGAAAAATTGGTTGAAAGAGGAAATTTCTCATATTGATTGCTTGGAAGAAAACTCTCCTTTATCTGTCTCTCTTAGGTCTAAAAGAATTGACCTACAGAAAGAATATTTACAAATTCTTCATATGGAGAAGATTAAGTGGTATCAAAGAGCCAGAATTGTAGTACCCCGCATTTTTAAATATTATTTTTAAAGATTTATAAATGAATTAAATGATTTTTGGAGATTTAATAAATATTTTTCTAGAAATCTTTCTTTTACACGTGCAAATATCTTCTTGAGAAGTTCAAAAGCCAAAATTACTTCATGAAAAATCATCATTTATTATTTGGTATTTATTTATAATTTTTCTAGATTTTTCTGATATTTATTAAACCTATTTGCAAATATTACGAAAAAGAAGGATCTTTTTGCAAAATTGTTATTTTGAGGGGTGAAAGTGCAAAAATATTTTCTGGACATTTCAAACAATGCCGGCTGGAAATAAGGTGTCTATTTTGCTTTTAAATCTCAATTTAATTGATTTTATCAAGTTCCAAGTATAGGGATCTATTTATGTAAAGTTATATTTCAAGGGGGTTATTCTGCAAATGTGTTTTAAAAACCCTAATTCTCCTATCCCGGGTATTTAAAAGAGAGAAGTGCAGCCGTCTTTCGCTACACAACACAAAGGTTTTTTTTATTCTTGGAGATTGAAGGAGAGGATCTTGGATTTCGACAAAGAACGGTTTTCTTATCAAGATTTCTTCATTTGAGGTGAGTGATATAATTATTTTGTTGTTTTGTTTTATGAATGTGAGTGACTTGTTATCTTCCTTATTTTGTGAATGTTGTATGCGAATGATATGAATGTTTAGTGGATCATGGATGTTGAATTTTAATTGCTAGAAAGCATGTTTAGGGTTTGAATAGAAATATGCACATTATGAATTGGATGGATGGATGAAAATTGGATCTTGTGAAACCCTAGTCATTTGTAAATAAAATTGTATGTGGGTAGTCCATCTCTTTTGGATCAATGTTGGATTGATTGGATATGGTAGATTTTATACATAAACCTAATAAAGATGAGATTTTTATTACTTTGGAGTATTGGTTGAATGAAATTGGATATGGCAATGTTATAAACTGATTATGTGTATGAGTTATAATGGTGATTGAGATTGAGAAAATGTTGAGAAGGATTGATGAATTAGGAGATCATGTCTTGAGATTTGGATTTGAGATAAATTGAATTGAGTTTGATGAATGTACCCAAATTGGGGATTTTCTTTGAGATTTGGATATTGATACGATTTGGATCTGAATACGAAGCAATTTCAATGAGTAATTGATTTTAAGAAACTGTATTTTTGACTACATGCACAACCCATGTTTTAATCGAAAGAAACCAACAAAATCTCCATTTTTCTTATAAATTCAAGTAGTTTGATTAATTTTATGGACCATTATATGTCCTACAAGTTGTATTTGATCATATAAAAAATAAGCTTTTGTAGAAATCATTTTCATAAAGTAAAACTACGTATCGGTTGAAATGTGCACAACCAAAAGTATGCAGTCTGTAGGTCGACAGTCGACTGGTATGACTTCTCAGTCGACCGACACGACCCGACTGCTATGTTCCCTAGTTTTTCTTGAAATTTCGTTCGGGACAGTCGACTGAAGACTTTTACAGTCGACTGGTACCACTTAGAATTATTTTCTCCAAGTTATTGAAATTTTCTCTCTGGACAGTCGACCTATACCCTTTACAGTCGACTGCTATACTTAGAATTACTTTCTTAAAGATTATTGGATTTTCTCTCTGGACAGTCGACCTATAACCCTAGAAGTCGACTTATAACACTTAGATTATTTTCTTAAAACCAAGAAATTTTCTTTCTGGACAGTCGACTTATGCTTGTTATTAGTCGACCGATACTATGTATCTTGATATTTTCAAATGTTCTTTCAAATGATTTATTCTCTAAATGTTTTAATCTATAACTTACTATTCTATACTTTATCTCCTACTGAACATATGTTTTCAAGTTGTTTTGACTGAGTAATTTCTATTGGAAGATTGGTTTGGATATTGGGTGTGAGTCTCTAGAGGGTGTGTGTGACCCTAGTGTGCCGGCAGTTGAGATATTTATGTTTGGGCTTGTCGAGGTATTTAGTTGATCAGTTGTTTGAGTTAAGTCCGGTAGGGTACACCAACTCTAGGAGATTCGTTAAGTAATTAAATAACCTAAATGATAAGGACAGGCACTAGTGGTGATATGATGAACGAGAACATGGGTTATGGACCTCAGTATGGCTCGGATGTGAGACAATCCCCGGAATTATCCAGGTGTGAGTGAAATAGTCTCCGAAATTACCTGTGGTGTGGGATTGGTCTCCGGAATTATCAGGGTCGAGGCGACGCACATGTGGTATTCGTGTGATAAGGTGCCATCGCTTGCGGTGTGGGGTATTCTCGAAGATTCCCAGGTGTGAGTGAAATAGTCTCCGGAATTATCTGTGGATAGAGATTGACCTTCGGAATTATCGGGGCATGGGCTAATATTCACAGTTTATCTTTATCTCGTAGTAGTCGTCGTGTTAGGATTAGTTGCATACCGGGGATTAAACCCTACAATGTGGAGATATTAAGGGCTTGCACCGGACCTATATAGAGTGGGATGCATAGACTCCGACAAGTACGCATTAGAGAGTCAGCATATAGACTTGTGTTTTCTTGACTTGGTTTCATGCATGTGTTTCCTGTTTTCTACACTTGACACTTAGTCTAGTTTCACTAGATGTTTTCATGTTTCCTTGCTACGTCACATTTTATGTATTCTTGTTATTACATGTTGCTTACGAATCTATGCTTAACTTATGTTGCTTGTTTTTTTTTTTATGTCACTCACACCTTTATGGCTACCCCTTTAGTTTTGGGGGTTAGGGTTATCTCTAGCCTCATATTTTACAGGTAATTTCTTATAGCTCGGATTTGGATGCTTGAGTTCAAGTGATGGAATAATTTGTGTAATTGTAAAAGAAGTGTTGTAAAGAAAAGAGAGTTGTGATTTAAGGTGTATGGTATTCCGCTGTGCTATGTAAATGATTATTGAAATGATTTGAAAAAATTTATTAGTGTTTAGTTGTGTTTAATATTACATTAAAGTTGATGCTGGGAATTGTGCCACGTATTTTCTAAGATATTATATTAGAAATTCGGGGCGCTACAAAAATTAAGTGGCTCACTCTTGGAGACGGTAATACTAAATTTTTTCATAGTTATACTCTCATAGAAGAAGATGCAATACTATTTTCTCTATTCTTACTTCTCATGGTGAGACTTCTAATATCTCTCTTATTCATTCTGAATTCTTCTCTTTTTACAAAAATCTTATGGGTCACTCTGGTCATACTTCTTTGGATGTTAATTGGGATTCTTTATATCCTCCCCACTCTCATCAGGATCTAGCTTCCTTTAAGTTTCCTTTCTCTGAGGAAGAAGTCTTCAAAGCTATTAATGACCTCCCTTTGGACTCAGCACCAGGTCCTGATGGTATTCCAACTTTCTTCTACAAGGTTTTCTGGAGTGACTTGAAGGGTGATATTATGGGCATTTTTGAGGAGCTTTTTAATGACTCTCTGGACTTTAGTAGGATTAATTATGCTTATATCATTCTTATTCCGAAAACTCCTGGGGCTAATGAAACTCATCAGTTTAGACCTATCAGTATCCTAAATGTTATCTTCAAAATTATTATGAAAGTTCTTGCCAATAGACTAGCCTTTGTGATTGGTAATCTTGTAGACATCTCTCAGTCTGGCTTCATTAAGGATAGATTTATTCTAGACAGTGTGGCCGCGGCACAAGAGGTTATTCACTCTGTGCACATTGAAAAAAAGGAAGGTATTTTATTAAAGCTGGATTTTGAAAAAGCCTATGATAGAGTGAATTGGAACTTTCTTTTTCTAGTTCTTAAAGCCAAAGGTTTTGGTAACAAATGGATTAACTGGATCATGTCTAGCCTTTCTTCTGGTATTTCTTCTGTCATTGTTAATAATATTGAAGGTAAAAAATTCTCCTGTAAGCGTGGCTTACGCCAAGGGGATCCTATTTCTCCACTTCTTTTTGTTCTTATTGCTGATGTGTTCGATAGAATACTCACCTTAGCTTGGGACAATGGTCTCATTGAAGGACTATGTAGTTTTCCTTCTTTTAGGGGTATTCTCAACCTATAATATGCTGATGATACGATTCTATTTTCTTGTTGTGATGGCATTAAATTAAGAAATCTGAAGCTTATTCTTTACTGTTTTGAGAGTATTTTTAGTATGAAAATAAATTTCTCTAAATCTTCTACTATTTGGTTGGGAGGTGATTCTTGTAGACAGTGGGAAATCTTTGCCTTTTTCAACTGTCCTAGAGGAAACTTTCCTCTATCTTATTTGGGTATCCCTCTTAGAATTGGCAACCTTCACAAATCTGATTGGTTTCCTATTATTGAAAGAATTGAAAAAGGCTTTGCTCTTGGGCTGGTAGATCCTTATCTAGGGGTGGGAGACTTATGTTGAGCGCGATACAAATCAAACCAACAAGAATCAATGCGGAATACAAAGAGAGAACCAGCGAGAAAACACAAAAACAAACCAACACAAAAGGACGCACAGATTTAATGTGGTTCGGCAAAATTCATGCCTACATCCACGGGGCGGTTGGGGTTTCTTCTTCTTCAAATTATCACCAATGGGCGAAAACAAACCCTTACAAATAATGACGGCTGCAAAACCGAAATAGGGATCTCTAATTTTCGTCACCGATTACAAAACCCTAACAAGTGTATTTATAGGGAAACTATTGGGCCTCTTCAAATTGGGCCTGATCTAGTTCAAAATCCCGTCGACAGTCGACTGGTCGACTTACCAGTCGACTGGCAATCCTTCTGGCAGTCGACCGATCAGTCGTCTGATCCTCTGCTGCTGCTTGTATCTTTAGCCTTCGAAAACTCTCTGGACAGTCGCCTGATCCTTCTATCAGTCGACTGATACTGTAACTTTCATTTGCTGCAGATACTCCAAAACAATCTGAACCAGAATCGAGCCATTATCCTACAATCTCCACCTTGGCGAGATCTTCCACCAAGTATCCAACAATCTCCACCTTGGCAAGATCTTTCAAGTAGCCCAAGCAATCTCTACAAATACTCCAAATGCTCATCATCAAATGTAACAACAAATCCAAACTCCACCTTAGTATGATATCACATACTAGGCGAACAAATAGCGAAGCACCATTCCAACCCCCCATTCCAAATCATCAAACATGCAAAATATTAGCCAGGTTCATGCAATGCTTGAACTTGGCTGCTCCAACAACTTTGGTTAACATATCAGCAGGATTATCAGCTGTCCCAATCTTCACCAAATGAATATCACCATCCTTTATCAAATCACGCACAAAATGATAACGGACATCAATATGTTTGGTCCTCGAATGATGAACTTGGTTCTTCGCTAAATGAATAGCACTCTGACTGTCACAGTGTACCTCCACCTTCTCCCGATGAATTCCCAAGCTCTTCAAAAGTCCATGAATCCAAATGGCTTCCTTCATGGCCTCAGCAACCGCCATGTATTCAGCCTCAGTAGTAGACAACGCTACAGTGGACTGCAAATTTGACCTCCAACTTATAGGTGCTCTAGCCATCGTAAACAAATAGCCTGTAGTAGACCGCCTCTTATCTAGATCACCTGCATAGTCTGAATCAACATATCCAACTAATAACCTGCTAATATTGTCATCCCTTTCAAATTTCAAACCCACATCTGTGGTGCCACTTATGTACCTCAAAATCCATTTAGCTGCTTGCCAATGCTCTTTGCCTGGATCATGCATATATCGACTAACCATACTCACCGCCTGAGAGATGTCTGGTCGAGTACAAACCATGGCATACATCAAACTGCCAACCACACTAGTGTAAGGTACATTGGCCATATACTGTCTCTCTTCATCTGTACTTGGAGACTGAGAAGCACTAATTCTGAAATGACTAGCTAAGGGTGTACTGACTGGCTTAGTTTTCTCATCTATACCAAACCGTTTCAGCACCTTCAAAAGATATTGCTTCTGTGTCAAACTCATTGTTCCCTTTGCCCTGTCTCTAGCTATCTCCATCCCAAGTATCTTCTTGGCTTCACCAAGATCCTTCATCTCGAACTCAGAACTCAACTGATTCTTCAAATTTTGAATCTCCTTAGCATTCTTAGAGGCAATCAACATGTCATCCACATATAATAACAGATATATGAAAGAACCATCCTGCAACTTCCTGAAGTAAACACAATGATCAAACTCACTTCTGGAATATCTCTGCACCTTCATAAACTGATCAAACCTCAAATACCACTGCCTTGGAGATTGCTTCAAACCATAGAGAGACTTCTTCAACCTGCAAACACAATTTTCCTTCCCAGCTGTCTTGAACCCATCTGGCTGCAACATATAAATTTCTTCATCTAGATCCCCATGTAAGAACGCAGTCTTCACATCCATCTGTGTCAACTCAAGGTCAAACTGTGCTACCAATGCCAACAAAACCCGAATAGAAGGATGCTTCACAACTGGAGAGAACACTTCATTATAGTCAATTCCTTCCTGTTGAGCATACCCCTTTGCAACTAGTCTTGCCTTGAACCGAACACTGCCTTTTGGACCTTCTTTCTTCGTATACACCCACTTGCAACCGATTGCTTTCTTCCCCTTTGGTAGTTGCACTAGATCCCAAGTCTTATTCTTATGAAGAGAGTTCATCTCTTCATCCATAGCAACTTTCCAATCTGCATTTTCTGAACTTCTAGTGGCTTCTTTGAAGTTGGAGGGAACTTCATCATCCACAATGGGAAGAGCAAATGCAACTGTGTCTGTAAAACGAGACGGTCGTTTGATATCTCTTCTTTGCCTTCTTACTGCAATTGATTCTTCCTGCTGGATAGGAACTTCTTCATCATTCTCAGTATCAACCACATCATCTTCATCTTGGACAGGAACAGGATTTTCAACTGACAAATTTTCTAACTCCACCTGTTGGAAAACTCTCCTACCAGTCGACTGGTTATTGCCACCAGTCGACTGTCCCGAGCTCCCACAATTCTGCTGTTCTGGACCACCAGTCGACTGCTCCTGTTCATCAGTCGACTGTCCCGAACTTCTTCTACTCACCTGTTGAAGAACTGTCCCACTCTTCTGCTGCTCACCAGTCGACTGTCCTATACCACCAGTCGACTGTCCCGAGCTGATCATGCTGGTCTCATCAAAAGTGACATCTCTGCTGATTACTAACTTCTTCTGTTCTGGACACCACAACCTGTAACCTTTGACACCAGTACTAAAACCAACAAATATAGCCTTTTTGGCTCTTGCATCAAGTTTAGTTTCAGTTACATGAAAATAAGCAGGACAACCAAATATATGCAAAAGACTATAATCAGATGCAGGTTTACCACTCCATACCTCAATAGGCGTCTTGCCTTCAAGTGCTGCTGATGGTAAACGGTTGATAATGTGGCTTGCATATATAACAGCTTCTGCCCAAAATGTCTTCTTCAACCCAGACTGTGCTAACATACATCTCACCTTCTCAAGTAAGGTTCTGTTCATCCTTTCTGCAACCCCATTTTGCTGTGGAGTCTTCCTAACTGTGAAGTGCCTTTGGATCCCTTCATCTTCACACAACTTCAGAAACGGATCATTCTTGTATTCCCCTCCATTATCTGACCTAAGAACCTTAATCTTCCTACCAGTCTGATTTTCAACTTTCTTCTTTCAACTTGTGAACAATGTCAAAACTTCATCTTTGTGCTTCATGGTATATACCCAAACTCGTCTGGAGTAATCATCAACAAAAGTAACAAACCAGTGTCTACCACTCATAGAAGGTGTCTGAGTAGGGCCCCAAACATCTGTGTGCACATAATCGAGGATACCCTTTGTCTGATGTACAGCTGTACCAAATTTCACCCTAGTTTGCTTACCCAAAACACAATGTTCACAAAATTCCAACTTGCACCCTTTAGCATCTTTAAGCAACCCTTGCTTCACAAGCCCCTGCAAGGCCCTTTCTCCTGCATGCCCGAGTCGCATATGCCACAACCTAGTAGAGTCGGGAACAACCTGTTTAGGCCTTTCAGTTACACTAGCAGCCTGACCCAAATATGTTTTTCCCTGCAAGAAAAACAAGTTCCTTTTTCTTTGCCCTTTCATCACCACGAGTGATCCGCTAGTCACCTTCAGAATGCCACCTTCACTAGCAAATTTCAAACCACTGGCCTCCAAAGCACCTAGTGAAATCAGATTCTTTTTCAAATCTGGAACATACCATACATCTGAAAGCTCCCTAATAAGACCATCGTGCATTAGTAATTCAATCTTCCCGATTCCTACCTTCTTACAAGGTGCATCATTTCCCATCAAAACTACACCACCATCCATATACTCCAAAGAAGTAAACCACTCCTTCTTCCAAGACATATGATAGGAGGCTGCTGTATCAAGAAACCATACTTCTTGATAAAGTGAGGGACTAGAAGCAAGTGCAAAAGAAAAATTCTCGCCACTTTCTAAATTATCAACAGTCACATTTGCAGTCGAATTTCCCTTATTTCGTAGCTTTGGACAATCCCTTTTCCAATGCCCCCTTTCATGACAGAAAGCACATTCATCTTTGGCCGGTATTTTTCTGTCCTTTGAAACTCCTCTCGATTTGGAACGAGATTTGTTTCCCTTCTTTCCAGATTTGGACTCAGATCTAGTCTCAGTCCTGCCCCTTACAATCAACGCTTCAGAAGTTTCTCTATCAACCATCTTATCCCTTCTCCTAGTTTCATTATTCAACAAAGCATTTGCAACATCTTCATATTTCACAGTATCTTTTCCATATAATAAAGTAGTTGCTAAATGATCATAACTTTCAGGTAATGAATTCAATAGAATTAGGGCTTTATCTTCATCCTTAATTTGCTCATCCAAATTTAACAAATCAGCCAATAATTTATTAAATGATTCAACATGAGCATTCATAGACATACCTTCCGTATAGGTGAAGCGAAAAAGTCTCTTCTTCAAATACAGCCGATTCTCCAAACTTTTCCTCATGTATTTGTCTTCGAGCTTCTTCCACAACACCGCAGCAACGGTATCCCTCATCAAATCATACTTCTGAGCCTTCTCAATAAAGAGCCGAATAGTCCCACACGCAACTCGATTCAACTTCTTCCAATCTGCTTCGGACATATCCTTAGGTTTTTCAACTTCCAAAGCAACATCTTGTTCTTGTTGAACAAGAACATCCAAAACCTCACATTGCCACATCCCGAAATTGTTTGTCCCATCAAATTTTTCAACTTCAAATTTTGCGTTGTGAATCGTTGTTCTTGATGAACTTGATCCCACAACTTCCTTGGTTGCATCTGCATCACCCGCCATCTCCCTCTAGGTCGAACCAAAAGCTCTGATACCACTTGTTGTGCGCGATACAAATCAAACCAACAAGAATCAATGCGGAATACAAAGAGAGAACCAGCGAGAAAACACAAAAACAAACCAACACAAAAGGACGCACAGATTTAATGTGGTTCGGCAAAATTCATGCCTACATCCACGGGGCGGTTGGGGTTTCTTCTTCTTCAAATTATCACCAATGGGCGAAAACAAACCCTTACAAATAATGACGGCTGCAAAACCGAAATAGGGATCTCTAATTTTCGTCACCGATTACAAAACCCTAACAAGTGTATTTATAGGGAAACTATTGGGCCTCTTCAAATTGGGCCTGATCTAGTTCAAAATTCCGTCGACAGTCGACTGGTCGACTTACCAGTCGACTGGCAATCCTTCTGGCAGTCGACCGATCAGTCGTCTGATCCTCTGCTGCTGCTTGTATCTTTAGCCTTCGAAAACTCTCTGGACAGTCGCCTGATCCTTCTATCAGTCGACTGATACTGTAACTTTCATTTGCTGCAGATACTCCAAAACAATCTGAACCAGAATCGAGCCATTATCCTACAACTTACTCTTATTAACTCTGTCCTTTCTAGCATTACTCTTTATCTTCTTTCTTATTTCTATGTTCCATGTTGGGTTATTGAGAAAATTGATTCTATTAGAAGGAAATTCTTTTGGACTGGTTCTTCCTCCCCTGATAATGACAAATGTTTGATGAGTTGGAAGAGAGCTTGCAAGGATAAAAAGGAAGGGGGTTTAGGAATTATTAACTTGCGCAATCACAATTTGGCTTTACTTGGCAAATGGCTTTGGAAAAGTATTATTGAGGAGAACCTTAATTGGATTAGAATCATCCATCATAAATATTTTAGACGCAGACATCTTTGGGACTTCTCTGGAAAACCACCTTCTATCTCCTCTTCTTTTTGGAAAGGTATATGGAAGACTGTTGAAATGTTTAAGTGTGGTATCCAAAAAATTTGTGGGGATGATAAAATGGTTAGATTTTGGACTGATCTTTGGGTTGGTAATTGCTCTCTTGCTTCTTCTTTTCCTTCTCTTTTTAAAATTGCTTCCAATCCAAATGCTACTGTTTTTTCTCTATAAAGGACTAATTCTTATGGCAAAATATGGAACATCACTTTTAGAAGAACTCTCTCTACTTCTCAATCTCATGAATTTGATGAACTGATCCATCTTATCAGCAACTATGATTGGTCGACTAGAAATTCTTTTAAGTGGAGATGGTCCTCTTCTGGCTCCTTTACAGTTTAATCTTTCTACAATTTTTTTAACTCTGGAGGGGTTCTGTGTTCTTTTTTAAAGTTATCTGGCAAAATGTGGCCCTTTAAAGGTCAAGATCCTTTTTTGGTTGGCTAATAACAATAAGCTTCTTACTGTGGACAATCTTAACAAAAGGAATTTAGTTATGGGCCAAAAGTGTTGTCTCTGTTCTAATGGCTCTAAAAATGTTTTCCATCAGTTTCATTAAATGTCCTTTTGTGAGGAATATTTGGTTGATTTTAAAAAAAAGCCTAGCTTATTAAAGGTTATCCCCCTTCTATCAAATCTTGCTGGAGCACTTGGAGAAAGAAAAGAATCAAACCTAAGTTGCGTCTTCTTTGGGACATTCTTATGATGGCTCTTATTTAGGTGATTTGGAGAGAACGAAATAATAGGATTTTCCTCAAAAAAAACTCTGATATTATCTCTATTCTTCACTCCCTTCTCTATTTATGTTCTCTTTGGTCGGATATCCTCCCTCAGTCTAAAAAGCTTCTGGTTGATTTTTCTCCGATCAATCTTGCTATTCAAAATTTTATTCATGATGTTTCTTTGGCAGGTGCTGCTACGAACGTGGAATCTGCTAATTTTGGAGATCAGGCGGTGGCTTCTATGTTGATTAATCCTTCTATGGTGAATGTTCCTACTGCTGATCCTGAAGATCCCTTTGTGGACATCTATGAAGTCACTTCTCAAGATGCACCTGCTCCTCCTGTAGCTTGTGATGCCCCATCTTTTGCTTTTCCTGATGCTTCCGTGGAGATTCCTGATCATGTTGATACAAATATGGATATTGATCCTATTTCGGCTACTCTGAGTCCATATTGGCCATGTCAGCTCATGAGCAAGAATATATTACTGGGATCCTTTTGGTGTCTTCCTATCAGTCTGCGTATGAAAGGAATGCAAATCAGGATAGCCCTGTCATCATTTTAGACCCTTGACTCTGTTGTTTTTGTTTGTTATCTCTTTTATGTTCTTAGTCTTCTTGGTGTTACTCTGTTTTAGACTCTTTGCCTACTGATGCTTTTTTGTTTGAAGCTTTTAGCTTCTGTTGCATAAGTTAGTGCTTTTTTGGTGGTTGTACCTCTCTTTTGGTTTCTATATAGATACTCTTTGGGTCGATGGAATCCCTTAGGATTCCATCCTGTTTATAAAAAAAAACCTCAATAATGAACACAAAATCAACAACAAGAAGAAACTTTAGTCGTAAACATGAAAAGAACCAACCCCGAAGGATAGGAATAGGTTGAGTAATGAGACGATTGGTTCCTCCGTCACGGAGATCTCTTGAGCCCAAATGTCGGTACGTATTTATGCTTCTTAACGTAACCATGCACTCTTTCATATCTTTCTAAGTTATGAAGCTCTTCTTCTTTTGCAGATCACTTACCACTTTAGCAACTTGCTCGACCAAGTAGCGGAGGATGAGAAGCTCGGAATGTCCACGACCAACAAGGAGAAGTTAGAGAGGAAGAAGATCGCCAAGGCACTGGAGGCGGCGAAGAAAGAGAAAGATGATCTTCTTACTCGGTTCACTCACCCTAAGGCTAAGCAGAAGAGGGAGAGGGAAGCGGCGGCAAAGGAGAAGGAAACGGCAGCGACAGATAAAGAGACCGAGGTGAGGGCCGAAGCTGAGGAACTTTTCAAGAACACGAAGAAGGTCTATACTAAGGCCATCAGGGACATAGTCGAGCCCGTCCCTAACTTTGATGAGAGGGGATACCACCTTTAGTTGAATCTAGAAAAGGAGCCTATGGCCGAGGACTTGAAGAATGAGATAGGAATAGGAGGAAGAGGTGGTGGCTTAGAAGGAGCCTTCAATGGTTTCTTTCTTCTTGACGATTCTTTCTGAATATTTGCAGTCATTCATATTTACAAGATTTTTTTTTTTCTTTCTTGTGCATTATTGAGATTTTTTGTTTTTATTATGAAGATCTTGATATTTATTTGAATTTCATTCTATATCAACCAATAAATATTTTATATGAAATCGTTAGATAAACATGTGCATAATTTGTGCATATCAAACATAGAGTAAACAGAAATATCAAGTGGAATATACTAAATAACTCCTGTACAACCCTGATCTCCTTTTCCTTGGCCTCATTCATCACCTGCATCAGGAACATCACCTCTTTTTCAAACACCAGCTACTGCCAACCATCACCCAGATTTACTCAAACCTACCGAATCCTAGAGCTCAGATCCAATTAGGGAGGATGAGGCTCTTTCTATCCTTCTCCCCCACTACTCTCGTCATCCCTGACATATCTAATAAAAGGTCCCTGAGCTCAAATCTGAGATGCGGTCGGTCAGATCTGGTTTGTGATGGTTGTCGGTCGCTGGAAAAATCTCGGATGGTCCAGAGTTGGGAGATTCTGCTAGTTGAATGAACGACCAGCATTTGCTCCTGATGACAGACCCATAAATGTTGATTGGTGTTTTTTTTATAATAGAAAATAAGATAAGACTGGACCATCAAATACTTTATGAGCAATGCTACATCCACTACCAATTTCACTACATTTGTCTTCACTATCTTAGGTGGCACAGTAGGGAAAGATAGAGTAGGTGGGAGAACTCTCCAATATAAGTATGCCACCTAAGATAGTGAAGAGAATGGTAGTGAAATTGGTAGTGGCTAAAGCATTACTCATACTTTATTATGTTGAATTGACCATAAAAATGACAAATTTTCATCAAGCATCTTTCCTTAATGTAGTAGATTACGATTACCCTCTGTTCTCTATGTTGTTAAAAGGATATCATGATTCATATGTATTCTGAATGATCAATTGCGTTGGTAAGAAATTCATTTTGATTAAAGAGGATATCAAGAAAGAAAGTTATCTGTACGGTACAGCCATGTATTAAATCCGAATATTTTGCCGTACTGATCCACTTTTTGAAAATAGGTCAGTACTTTTTGAAAATATTTAGCGCTCTGACCAATTTTCGGAAACAATTAGCAAACTGATCCAGTTTAGGACACATCAGTAACAAACGTTCTTGGAAAAAATGGCATAGGTTATTTCGATGCCGATTTTCTCAATAACGGCATCTGTTTTACAAAAACTTTCATGCCGTTATTTAGAATAACGACATCTGTTACTTTTAGTCGAAGGGACAAATAGTCTCAATTGTGAGCAGAGAGACAAGTGTGAAAATAAAGTAAAGAATGCCGTTCTCTGAGAGAACGGCATTTTTTACACTAATGCCGTTATTTTGAATAACGACATCAGTTACTTTTTTCCCACAATTGCATATGTTGTATTTGTTTGGAACAGCGGCATCCAAATCATTTTATAATAACTGATGCCGTTCTCTCCAATAACGCATCAGTAATGCAAATGCCGTTCTTGGGGATAACGGCATTATTTCTAAGTTGTTTCAACACTTAGAATTTTTTTCAATTCACACTTATATGAGAAATATACTAATGCCGTTACTCTAAATAACGGCATGCAAAATAAATTGTAAAATGATGCCGTTATTAAAAATAACGGCATATAAATAACCTATGCCGTTATTTCTAATAACGGCTTATACTGACGTGTCCAAAATTGGGTCAGATCGCTAATTGTTTTCGAAAGTGGGTCAGACTTTCAAATATTTTCAAAAAGTGGGTCAGTACAGTAAATCTCTCATTAAATCCTCCGTTAGAACCTACTGCAATGTATCCAACGGAGGAACAAAACTATTATGATAGTCCCTACAATTACACTGCACTTGTTACAGATATACCACCAGAGTATAACATTACATTACTGAGGACACGATATTCTTCTACAAAAGGCTAGCTTTCCTATGTTTGCATAGACAAAACGTTATCAATGCTGCTACCTGTTCTACGCTATTACTTATGGCACAGAGCTTCAAGCAGAGGAGTTGGGGATAGAATGATCTCGCCAAATGGGGAGTCCTGCTTAACTTCTATACATCCGTGGCCCTTCAAGATCTGCGAGAAAAATGATATACGACATTACTCATACATGTTAATTTTATTATATATTTAAAAGATTTATTCAATAGCTACTTAACGGTACTGAAAATGAATCACAAATAATGTGACCAAGAATGTTGATTCATTCTGTTTTAAAATTTCCAATATTTCCATGTGAACTATTCAAGCAACTACAGATAATTGAATAAAAAATTACCACGCACATTCATAAAAGTTCAGATACAAGAATTAATCCACTTAACTGTTTTTATCAGATAAACTTCCACATTTATTTCAGATTCCTGAACAAGTCAAAAATTACGTACGGAAAAAGTTGAGCTCTTATAAATTGATACTTTGGCATGCCAAAATCTATAGCTATTATAATAGGAGAGATGGGGTTGGTAAAAAAATAAACAATTTTTTATTTTTTTGTGTATGTATGTCAACACGTGCAGCGCACGTGTTGGTAGATTTTTTTTATCCTTTTCATTCCTCCTCCACATGCATCACACGTGCATCATACTAGTTGGAGTATGAAGACATTCTCACTGCAAACATATCGTATTGTACATAAAGGTGAAGGAAAGGCTTTAAACTTTTTTTTTTTGACAAATTAGATAGCGATTGGAGATGGCATATGAGCACGGCAGGACTGTCCGGTTCTCGGCCCGCCAGCCCCGCCGCCGCCCCCCCCCACCCCCCGTTCCGGTCTAGGCCCGTTTTTGTTTTTTTTTTCTTCTTTCTATCTTTCTCTTAACTTATAAAATTAGAAAAAAAAAACATGTAATACTAAAAATTACCCCATTAATTATTATTGTTCTAAAAGGTTCCGATTGTTGTTAATAGAAATTTAAAGTTTGAGTTAGTTTACAAAAAATTTAAAGTTTACAATTAATTTTCAATCTTCGGGAGTTAGTGAGATTGGTTCTTCATACTCGGAGAGTTCTTGAGATGTGGTCTTCATTCCTTGGAATGTTTGAGATTTCGTTTTCATTCTTCGAGAGTGGTGCTACCACTTGAGCCTTCTTGTATTCCTTAAGTCCTAATTTTCGCTTTAATCTTCAGAGTACACTAGCATTTGCAAAGTCTTCGGTAACAAACGATTTCTTTTCTCGTTTAATATCTTGCCACCAGAAGAAAATTTATTTTCCGATATGACGGTGGACACCGGAAGAGGTAGTAGATCACATGTCATGCGAGAAAGAATAAGATATGAACCTTCATTATTTTTCCACCATGTTAAAACATCAATGTTGTTATCACTAGGCAGTGTAGGTTGAGCATTATACCATTTTAATTCATTTGGTGCATTTGTCTTAGGTTTTTTAGATTTAATAAGACTCCTTATTATAACTGATGATGATGCAATGCCTTTACCTTTCGATGAAGAAGATGTTGTATTTTGACCGCCAGGTATAAATTTCTATCATAAGTATCATATAAAGTATCTTATACTGACGTACTCAAATTTTAATATATATTATTCATTTTTATAATCTAAACCTTCAACCAAACTATAAAACATTTCAATCAATCCCTTCACATAATCTAACTTGATACGATGATATATTACACTTGCAACACAATATAACATAGGACGATGATGAAAATATTTCATGAATATAACAATTGTGCCAATCAAAGAGTCAAATTTTGTTACTTGAAAAGTTTGCATCATAGTAACTATACTAAATAAAGCATAACTGAAAGTAGACTCATAAGAACTTGAAATCTGAAGAGTTACATCTTCAAAAGATTTTAAAAATTTTAACAAACTTTCAGCATAATTCCAACTCTTGATTCATGCAAAAATTTTCATGTGTTTTGCAATACAAAAATCATTTATAAATCTTTCTATTTACTAACAATTGTAATCAATTTGTAAGTAGAACTCCATCTTTGGAAAATTTTCTAAATTTTATTGCTCTAAGACCACACCATTGTGCGAATTCTTGAAGACCAAGACCACTCATATCAATAAAATGCATATAATCTTTTATTGAATTAACATATGGTACGACTATCTTCAAAGCATCTTGCACACACAAGTTGAGAATACGACAAGCACACTTAATATAAAATAATTCAGGTAATGGAGGCATAAACACATCTATTAATGAAAGAACTATTTTTTATTATTAGCGTCATTATCCAGGCTAATAGAAATAATTTTATCAAAAATAATACATGTTTCTCTAATTTGTGGTGCGATAGCTGCACCATTATGGGGATATATCAAATAACCAAATTGTATGATCTTTTTTAATGATCCAATCACTATCAATCCAATGACAAGTAGTGCACATAACGGAAATATCATTACAACGTTTCCAACAATCACTAGTTAATGTAACTTTAGAAGGTAAAGAAGACAAAGTAGCAACTAAAGTATCTTTAAGCTTATTATATATTTTGAAACAATCGTATTCAATGATGTTTCTAGGAATTCTTTAGAAATTGGGGTTTAGAGTGAGTTGGGTAAACATTTCGTACGTATAATTTCCTACGTATAATTTCATGATCATAACTAAAATTATCTACTTGAGTCCTTGAATTTGTTTTTTGTTGGGTAAGATCTCGTTGTGTTTACCAAAATAGTGCCGCTTAAGTGTACCCCCCCCCCCCCTTCCATTTGTAAGCTATTAGATATTGTATTATATATTTAGTCTCATATTGGATTATGTATCACTTTAGTGTTTAGTTCCCTCATATATATAGGAGTCATTGTACTCAGTTATAATCAATTCAATTAATCCAATAATATTTTCAATCTCTCTGTTAATCTAAACATGGTATCAGAGCAAAATTATACAAATTTTCTTTTCTTATTTTCTTCATCAAAACCCTAGAATTCCAAAACAAAAAACAAAAAAATAAATAAAGAAGAAGACGAAGAAGAAGCGGGCAACTTCAACAAGAACTTCAACTCATCCTCTCGTCGAAATCAACCCGAAGAACCCATCGTCGAAATCGTCCATTATCGTTGAAATCCCCTCCCCGAACCCCCCCCCCCATGCATCTCTCCTCTCTTTCACCCTAGCCACCAGTCGAAGTTTCCCTGGCCACCTCGTCTTCAACGTCATCAACCTCGAATCCCTCGTCGAACCCCTCGTCTTCAACGTCGGCAACAACACCCAATTCCAGCAACCCACGTCGACTCTCATACCCTAGCCGCCTCCATCTCTGAAACCCTATACCCACCAAAATCCTTGCCGACTCCCGAACCCTAGTCACCGCCCGAAACCCTAGCTGCCTCCCCTCCACCTTAACTATATTTTTCTTTCTTTTCCATCTTCGTTCTCCACCCTAACCCATATTTAAATTCTTACCCGACCTGTATACCTTTTTTAAAAAAACAATATCCACATCACCATCGACATCCAATATCCAAACCCAATACCCAAACCAAATATCCAAATCCCTAACCCCTCTTCCTATTTATTGCTGTTGTCACAGTAACTACCGTCACCGCCAGTCATAAAAAAAAAGAGTTCAAAAAAAAGTTCAAAAAAAATATTTTCTTTTGCAAGTACTCTTTCTTCTTCCATGGAACCTCAGTCTCACCGGTCTCTTTCATTCTCCACCAACTTCTCTGCTGCTACATCTTCACTCCCTCTCACATCTCGATCTCCCTCCAAATTCAAAAAAATGCAGTACCGCCATCATCCTGATTTCGGCCTCCTCCTTCCTCCTCCCAGCATCATCCCTAAACCTGCCCCCACTCCATCTTCCACCCCCGGAGCACCGTCCAGCTCCCTATTCCAATCCCGACACTGGCATTTCTGACCTCACTTTGATCCCAGCCACAGCGACACCAGTCTCATTCAGAAAAATGCAGTACCACCATCATCTCGATTTCGGCCTCCTCCCTCCTCCTCCCAGCATCATCCCTAAACCTGCCCCACTCCATCTTCCACCCCCGGAGCACCATCCAACTCCCTATTCCAATCCTGACACTGGCATTTCTGACCTCACTTTGATCCTAGCCACAGCGACACCAGTCTCATTCCTCCTCGTAGCACTTCTTCCCTTACATGCTCGGCCATGACCGTTACTCCAGTCTTGCTGACTCCTGCTGATTGGGCTAATCTTGAGCATCACCTCGCTCAGCTGGAACTCCAGCTCTTGGGTTAGTCTGTCACTGTTGGCCTCTCTGCCTTTGCATTCTCTGTTACTCCCGGGATGAATTCTTCCTGAATTTTAGATTCTAGTGCATAACATCATCTTACTAGTAATTATACACTGCTCACCACCAGCACTGCACTTTCCTCTCACTCACCATCCTTACACACTGCCGAAGGCTCATAACTTATCACTACACACTCACAGTCTATTAGCTCTCTCTCTCTCACATTGCTTTATGTTCTTTCTGCTTCTCATTTATCCATGAACCTTATTTCCATTAATGCGCTATGTGATAATGGTCTTGTTGTTACATTCAATTCTTTAGGTTGCTCTATTACCGATTCACACACTGGTCAGGAGTTTAGGCATGCTAGTCGACAGAGTCGTTTATATCATCTAGATTTTCTTCATGTCCCTAAAGCTCATCCTTATTTTGTTGGTGTTGTGTTCTCTGATGCTGATCTATGGCACAGACGTTTAGGACATATTAGTGAGTCCCGACTTTAGCCTGTAGTGGTACCCTTGGTCCACTTACTTTTTACTCGTTTTTCTAATTGTCAGGGTTTTCATTTGGCCAAATACATAGCACTCCCTTTTAATCACAAAAGCACATCTCAAACCACCCATCCATTTCAACTTATTCACTCTGACATATGGGGACCATCTCTTTTACCTTCTCACAAAGGTTATCTCTATTATGATAGTTTCATTGATGACATTACTAGATACACATTGGTGTTTTTTATGCCCCAACGCTCTGAAATACCTGATATTTACCAGTTCTTTACAAACATGGTTCACACTTAGTTTGGTGTGCATATCAAAACCATTCGCTCAGACGGTGCTCGTGAGTACACTTCCACTGCTATGAGATCGATCTTTCAATCTCATGGTACACTCTTTCAGTAATTATGTCCTCACATACATGAACAGAATGATGTAGCTGAACACAAGCATCGTTACATCTTTGAGACGGCTTGCGTTCATCTACTCTCCTCTTATGTTCCTCGTTCTTTCTGGGCTGAAGCTGTCATGGCGTCTGTCAGTCTCATTAACATCACTCCCTCGTCTGCCCTTTCTGGCACATCACCTCACGAGGCTCTTTGTCACTCACCGCCGGACTACAGTAAGCTCCATACTTTTGGGTGCACCTATTATGTCCTTCTCCCTCTCACTGAGCGCACGAAGCTCACCGCTCGAGCTACTAAGTATGTTCATCTAGGTCTTAGTCCAGAACATAAAGGATATAGTTGTTTTGATCCTATGGCGGATCGTGTTCGTATTTTCCGACATGTCTCCTATGTGGAAAACTCTCCCTACTACTTGAATTCTCTTGAGGATGCTAGTTTTCACGATTCCTGTGTAGTTAGGCCTATCTCTCCGGCCCTACCTTCATGCATTTCATATGATCCCACTCCTTTGGCTCCTTTCTCATCTCATACTGAAGCTCTACCTGTTATTCCTCTTACACAGACACCTCCTGCATCCCCACAATATCCTGCACCATCACCACCTGCATCCCCACAGCTGTATGCGCCCACTCCACCTATCTCCCCCCTCCTCCCACACTGTCCATCCACCACCGGTCCGTTAGTCTACATGTTCTACCTCATGCATCCCACCGGCTTGTTACACACCTGATGCCACTGGTCCCTCTGACCAGTTTGGCTTTGCCACCCTTGCCTTATACTTACCACAATTTCATACATATCTCACTGCTATACACTCCACATGTGAGGCCAGAACCTATCACGAAGCTATTCAATTTCTAGAGTGGCAGAAAGCTATTGCAGAGGAGTTCCGTGCATTTGATCAGACTAGCACTTGGGATGTTGTTCCACTGTCTGTTGGCGTTCATCCCGTTTGCTGCATGTGGATCTTTAAGGTCAAATATCGAACTGATGGCTCCATTGAGTGGCACAAGACTCGTCTAGTTGCCCAAGGATTTACTCAGAAGCATGGCATTAATTATGATGAGACTTTTGCCCCAGTTGTACAGATGACTATAGTTCGCACTCTCCTTGCAGTTGCCTCTATTTGTCAGTGGCTGTTATACCAGATGAACGTGAAGAATGCATTTCTTCATGTTACATTATCTGAGACTGTTCACATGCATCCTCCTTCTGGTCTTACCACTCCTTGTCATGTTTGTCGTCTCCGTCGAGCTATATATGGTCTGAAACAGGCCCCTCGAGCCTGGTTTGAGTGTTTTCACTGTGTCATCACCCAGATAAATTTCAGTCAGAGTTCATAGGACCACTCTATGTTTATGCGGTCATCGTCGCGGGGGATGGTAATTCTACTATTATATGTTGATGATATGATTATTACTGGAGATGACTCCGCAGGCATTGCTTCCACCCAAAACTACCTTCACCAGCATTTCATATGAAAGATCTTGGTAGACTACGCTACTTTCTGGGTCTAAAGATTACCCATAGATCTCGAGGTATACTCATTTCTCAACAGAAATACACATCAGATATTATCTCCACTGCATGTCTCTCTAACAGTCGATCAGCTGATACTTCCTTAGAGCTTCATGTGAAGCTTCGTCCCACAGATGGTGAGCTCCTTTCCAATCCTAATAGATACAAACAGATTGTTGGACAGCTTGTCTACTTATGCATGACCAGACCCGATATTGTAGTTAGTGTTGTTAGTCAATTTGTTTATGCTCCTACATCAATTCACTACAATGCTTTTCTTCAGATCCTTATATATCTTTAAGGCACTATTACTCACTCATTATTCATGCCTTCTACATCCAAACTGAAGCTCATTGCATATTCTGATTCAAATTTGGAGGGTGGTCCTACTACCAGATGGTCTACCACAGGTTTCTGTCTATTTCTTGGTAATTCGTTGATCTCATGTGAAGCAAGAAACATGCAGTTGTTGCATGTTCTTCCACCAAAGCTGAGTACAGAGCAATGACAGCTACTACTAGAGAAATTGTTCATGTTCGTTGGTTGTTATCAGATATGAGTGTCACTCTCACATGAGCTACTCTTCTTCATTGTGATAATCAGAGTGCGTTGTACATTGCAAGCAACCTGCCTTTCATGAGCGAACAAAGAAAATAGAGATAGATTGCCACTATATTCGTGAGCGCTTTGAAGCAATGACCATTTCCCTGCATTCTGTTACACTTGACAGCAGACAACAGACTTTTTCACTAAATCCCACACTGTTCAGAGATTTCGTAATTTGATGGGCAAATTCACACTGTTCAACTCACCGTAAGTTTGAGAGGGGGTGTAAGATATTGTAATATATATTTAGTCCCATATCAGGTTATGTATCAGTTTAGTATTTGGTTCCCTCCTATATATAGAATTCATTGTACTCAGTTATAATTAATCCAATTAATCCAATAATATTTTTCAATCTCTCTGTTAATCTTAACATAAGTCATTTGACAAATGCTACATATCATATTTCCCTCTTTCGAATTGGACGAAGATGGAATAAATGTAAAAAATTTGTGCACACCGGAAGTATTTTCTCTAAATTTTCGGGAAGAAGATGGGATCTCGGTATTTTGTGTTGCGGTATCATCTAAATAAATTTCATCATCAATGTCAGGAATGTCGGAAAAATCAAAATTGGGAATGTTTGTGGTATTCAACTATTACATCATTAGTATCTAAATGTGTATGCAGAATATGACTACGTGATGATGCTATAATTGTATGCAAAATATAGAATTAATTTTAAACAAATAACAAATTAATAAGTATCAAATGTTGAATTATAAAAAAGATGCTCTACTAGAAAAATTCTCAAAGTTGTGTTGTGAATGCTTCTTGAATGTTGATTGATTCCAAATGAACTTCAAGATGGCAATTCTTCACTTCTTCAAACTATGAGATTCCATAAATTGCACGAATTTTTGTATATAACTTGTAAGAATAAATTGAGATTGTTGAGATAATTATTTGAAAGTTTTGCTCTGAAGAAATTTGTCTGAAGGCTTCTCTATTTATAGAATTTCATTTTTTTTTTGAGTTTCCTAATTTACCTCCCAGAAACTAGTCATTTGGAAGGGGTTTTTAGACATTCATTAACCCTAAATATATATATTTTTAAATTGTATAATCATTGTTGGACCGCTCGGTTATGGTTCCGGGCTGGTCTGGTTCGCGACCCGGTGGGCCACGAGCCAAAGCGGTCCAGTTCGAACCGGGCCACGGTTTCAAAAAGCAAGGACCTGACCGGCCCACCTAACCGGACCAGCCCGCCTAAATTAGGCGGGTCAGCTCGACTGGTCCAAGCTACAAAACGGGTTAGTCCGGTCCGATTTCGAGCCAAACAGGCCCATTTGCCATCCCTAAAATTAGACTTGTAAATCTCATGACAAATCAAACCTGACGAAAAGCCCGAAACATATTAGATTCTATCAATTCTTGTCATACATACTTGTCTCTAAGTATTAAGAATTCTGAACTATCAAATTGTAAAATATAAGGAAAACAAACCATACCAAGGTTTCGAAAAATATTCTAGCAGCTTTTCCTCGCTTTTGTCCTTCTAGAATTTGAGCTAAATTCAGAATTTCCGTTCTTTTCTGTTCTTTAAGATCAACAAACCTATCATGCAGAAACCTCGCCACCACCCTGAAGAATGAGGTGTTTTATATATTATATTCCCACTAAATATCTTGGGAAAAAATGAAAATTTTCTGAACATACCTAGTCCTCATCGACCAACTAACATCTGCGAAATAACATAACCATTTAAGAACACATCACAATTTAGAATAATGTTAAAACACCAATCTACAATACATATCCTGACCAGAAAAAAAAAAAACAAAAAAGAAATTTGATGATTTAAAAAAGGCGGATGGAAGTTACCTTGTTCACCGCTTCCATTCTCAGTATAGCTAGCTTCCCCGTCTATTATGTCCAAATCAGAAGCAAGAACCTCAAAGGGAGAAGACTCTCTCATTCTGACTTCCGATCTATCAGGAGTTGAGATATCAGAATGATTAACATCTGCTGGGATTTTTCCCTGGAATGAGTTATTTGAATCACCAGATCTAATCAATATCTCAGAGGAGCTTGGAAGTTTCTTTTGTGATGAAAGATCAGAGGATTTTTTTAGGACAGCTATGTGCTCGGGAGATATATCTGCAAGGAGCTGAATATTTGAAAGATATGAAGGAACAGAACCTGCTTGCATGATCAATGAAGATCAACGAAGACTTACAGGGAATCAAACGTTCCATAAAAGTTTGCTGCAGATTTGTTAAAGTATAAAACTTCCAAGCATCTAAAGATGTATGAGGTGCTTTCCTTCGTTTGCACACTAAGTTACTCGCATCATCTATCAGATTCCTCATTGTCCTGCAGGAAGGAAATCATTGGCATATTGGCATAGTTAGGTTAAGATTTATTGTGATCCCACACTCCCTTGCACAAATTATACTGGTAAACTATAAAGAAGAGATAGCATCACGATAGACATTTTTTCACGTACAAGTCCGTGAAGTGTTAAAGACACAACTTAATCCAATCTGTTAGAATACAAGTGGAAAGCCCTCACCACTCACTAAAACTTCAGAGAACTAATTTCGAAGCAAGGTCTTTCACACTATCTGAATTTGAGTTCAAATTGGGTCTGTCCAATCCAGGTATCATATAATCGATCCTTTAAAATACAAAGACAGGTATGAACAATGTTACTATGAGGAAGAAACTGATCATGTATATTTGAATATAAAGAACATGTGCAGCTAGCACGTAGATTTAACTATGTATATCATTATATATTGTGTAACAAGATGAAAATAATAAGGCAACATTATATATTTTGAACTACATGAGAAAAGGAATTAAATAGAAGATCAAACTCTTTTTTCTTGAAAATGTTTCAGATTCATGATTAAATATGTTCTAGTCAAATATGGTTTACTAAGTTAACTATCTAAGCGACATCAGTACCCTAATTCATACGACGACCTATGGGTGGGGTCCTTATTCGCGACGGAACGAGGGACTATGAGAGAGGCGTGGTTTATTGCGATTGCCGCTATGACTTGGGTGCTTTGACTAGATAGAAACAACCTTTACTTCCGTAGAACTTGCAATACCATTTCTGGCAATTTAATTCACATTATGCATCTAATTTCATTTTGGGCTAATGTGGCTGCAGCAGGTCCCAGGGGTAGGATCGCCTCAGTGTTCCAAGTACAGGAGTTCGACGACGAGGAGATCGAGATTGGCCCGACGATGGACTGAGGCATGAGCAACGTGAGACAGTGAGACCCAACACCCCAGGGCTTATTGGGGGGAAAGATGTATTGTTTTGGCTTTCTTATGCTCTGTTTGTATTTTGTCCCACCCCCCATGTTTGTGGGTGGAGTACGTTTTTCTGTTTTCTTTCTAGGATTTTGTTGTTTGCTCAGTACCCTGAGTTTTGTTTATTAATCTCTGATTAATGAAACAGGGAGGCCAGATTCCACCTTTTCCTTCGAAAAAAAAAAAAAAAAAAACTATCTAAGCGACATCCTTATTTGTATTTGTATCCTAGTCCACTACTAGAAGACAAATACAAATAAGGTAACATCTGCATCCCTAGCCCGAGGTACCATATCTTTTGTATATAACCTTTAAGCGTCAACGTTGTTATATATTTTGTCTAAGGAACGTTATATATTTTGTCTATAGATTTCAGTGAGCTATTAAATAGGAATGCAAGACGTGCAGCCTTAGACCCCATAAACTCTTGAACTCTTGACATATTGTATCCTAGCTAACAAAAATTGCATGTTTGACCAAGTTCAATGATCTTCGCATATTTGAGTAGTTTAACGAGACATCTTGAAAAACTAAAATGACATTTAGTTTAGGCATAACAGGAGTAATACGTACTCATTAGACAACACAACTCTGTCATCAAAAAGGACGTTTCTTCTCTTTCTTTTTCTAGACATCCGACGGGCTTCCTTTTTGGCAGGAGTAGCAACAGTCAACTTAGGTGAAGGCAACCCTGGAATGGTAACCATACAACTCTTGTTATCATATAAATCCTAATAAAAAACAGACAATGACCCATTTTAAATACAGAAAAATCCCATCATTCATAAAAAAAATCCAAAACTCACCTGAATCTGGTGGAACATTTGATTTCCGGTTACCTTCGTCCAGATTTCTAGCATGTGAAGTCCCTTCAGTAGGGTAATGAGATTCTACGCACTGAGACAGTTTTGTACTGCACAAGTTGTGTAAGTCTACTTGAGTTTTTGGATCATCATTCTGTACTTGTCTCTGAGTATCTGATATCATCTTATCTTGCAAATTCACTGAATGCACTTGGTTTTCTATATGCTCGTCATGTAAATAACCTTCAGCGTCCTTAGGTTCTTCAATATCGTGAAGACCATCTACTATCTCTCCCCTTGGTTCTGTAGTTAAAGAATTATAAAGTTCACTCATCCCGACATCCATCATGGTAGAAAGAATACCACTGTCAAAAAAATTCTAATTAGAACAAGTAGTAGAAAGATAACCCAACTGAATTGGGTAAAGAAGAGACATATATACTTACTCATCCATTGGGCTGAAACATGTGTTACGGCACTGCATAGACCCATTAAAGAACAGCTATAATCAGAGGGTGCATGCTTTGAGGGAGAAAAACACTTCCTATTTGGTAATAAATAATATTGGTTACCTCATTCAGAATGGAGAATTGATCCCTTTTGTTTGGCCGACCATCTGGCGTGCAAATAAATTCAACCAAGGAATAATCAGGCATAAAAATAAAATTGAGGTGAGGCAAATTTTAGAAGAGAAAATGTGAAAAGGAACATATGTAGATTCTTTAATATACATTGCCGGACACAACTTGTAAAGCTGAAACATTTGGGTTAAGATGATTTTGATGCTGTTTCAATATTCCGCAGGTATTCTAGCTTTTGGATACACGAACCTCTTACGGGGAGATTGCATGATCTATGACAGTGCGTCTATTTATCAACACATGCATGTTTATGGCTGATTATGTGCGGCTAGATATCTGTAGACCATAGTTTCTTTTCAAGAAATTAGCTATCTTTGTGCTTGAGGCCTATCAAAATAGTCCAGAGATGCACAAAGGGGGTCATTAAGATTGTTTGATAACTAGGTTTGCCCATGGTCACGTGCCTACGGCACGTCTTCGGAACGATGCAGCATATGAAAACTCCTATAAACAACAAAACATATCATACAATTCTTGACAGTTTCTAAGAGTAGGGGATACATTTACTTTCCAGCATTTCGGATGCATGAATCAGAAACTTACATCATGAAGTTTATGTAGCTCAAGTTTGAATAATAAGACAACAATTAGTTGTAGATAAAAATTCATGTTTCCATCAGCATATGTGAAAAATAATTATAAATGGGGTATAAAATCCAACTTCTTAGAACTTTGAAGGGACAAATGATGAAATTTGACTTTTGAGCATATATTTGCTACTTTCAGTGTACCTTTAAAGGTTGAAATTTACTCAAGTAAATATCCATTTAAATCTTCCATTGCATTTGAAATCAATCACGGAACTTAGTGATTTTTTTTACATAAGTAATCAAAATAAGCATTAAAAATCAGAAAAAACCGAAAATTTACAAACCTACAATCTGAAAATATAAATTTCTGGGTAGACAGAGAAAGAGATAGAGAGAGATCTAAAAAAGTGAAGAGAGGAGAGATAGTAATAAAGTAAGGAGGATTTTGTGTGTGTGTGTGTGAGTGTGTTTTGGGGGGGTGGGTCTTTTTCTCTTGATAGCGTTTTTTCAAACTGCCTTGTGATTTATTACATAGATTGATATATCCTATTAAGCATAACATAAACATGAGATTTTGCATGATGTGGTTAGCAAAAAATAAAATAGTATAATTGATCCGGCCAGTGAAGGACATATATAGCAGATGTAGCTGCTAAAAATTTAATCAAATTAACATTGGACTGGAACTCTAACCGGACTTCTAAAAAAACAAATCAAATGCTACCTTCGACAATGGGCTGTTCATTGGGCTTGCCGGAATCTCTAGCAAATTGGAGGAAAAAAGATTCTTAATGTCTCCACAAGCAACAAAGGATAAATAATTCTAATGTTAATTAAGCTTTCTAATTCTTCAATAATATCTTACCCGCTATCTGTAACCTCAAGATCAAAAGCATCGAGTTGAAAACTCTCCGGTAAAGTGATAGTAACATCATGATATGATGCAAGCATTGTTTCCATTTGTTCTCTAAGGCTTCCCTTCCTTGATGCCAAAACATTTTGCTCCGGTGCATGAGGTACTTCTTTAGCTATATCTACATCATCTTGATGTCTTTTTGTTTCTTTTTTTTGAGCATTCTGAGGACCGGCATTTGACTTTCTCTGAAAAGTTGGTTGTGTAGGATTCAATGACCTGATTATGATAGTTAGAGCCTCATTACAGTCATGGTAGAGATAGTCCACTTTCTTTGAAAATATGTTGACAATGCCGAAAAGAAGCTGAGCTAGAACACGATAGGAAATTTGAACTTCGGGCATTATCTTCTCTACATCGGTTAGAAAAAAGAAGATGAGCATACCATCAGTGAAAGCATAAATGCTTAAAATTGATTTTTTTTTAAATGCAACTACAAAATTATGATATTACAGCATCGTTAGCGTAATTCAGTTTTGCACCCAAGAAAGTTAACATATTAACATTATCTGGCTGTCGCACTTCTCATCTATTTATTGAATTGAAAACTAGTGTACAAGACTGGAAAAAATCGTGGGGAAACTTGTATATTCTAAAAAATGCGTCAACATGGCAATTTATTGTAAAATACATAATCTACATCTAATATTTAAACATAATAATTGATAGAAGGTGCCTACAAACTTATGAAGAATGCAAGAGCTTGCGCTCAATGTTTGTTCCTTAAGATTCTAGTTATTGTGCATCTAATGCCTCTCGAACTAAAACTAAATTAAGACATAGAAGTTAACTTATGTGGCTCAGACACTTCTATTTAAAAGTTTTGCCCTATTTTAAATTTCAATTTATTTAATTCTTTTTGACAATCAGTTGTAGCTGTCCACATTGAGGAGAGAGAAAATTTTCCAACATCACTAATTAATTTCTTCTAAGACTTGTATTCTCTCACTTATGGCCTAAAATAATCACTTGAACATGTAAGTCGAACATGTAACCTCTCACTTACAAGTGAGAAGTCTTGTCATCTGCACTACGAGTGTTTTGACAGTCATGTCCAACTATTAGACAAGTTTCAAACACACTTTCTACCATAATGTAGTATAGTATAATCATTTTTCTTAGCCGTTTGAGTCTGCATATATTACAAAAATGTGACAGCCAAGATGCTTATGTTGTTATGTACCACAACAGATTTACTTTTTTAAAAAAAAGGCAAACAAAATGCATAAAATTCAACAATTCAGAAAGATAAATAAATATAGAACAAGCATATACTGATAGAGTGAATCAAATAATCAAATTCCTAAAGAATTTGCAAGTATAAAGGTTTTATTTCTCACCTTCTTTATATGCAAACACACCCAAAATATTTTTCAAGAAATAAACAATAAATAAAAATCTTCCCTAAGAGCATCTTTAGTCGTTCATGCCAAATTTTGGGTAAATAGCAAATAGGAAATAGGAAAAAGAGAATGTTGCCGCAGTCGTTTGAAGCTAAAAAATAGCCGAACGAGAGATTATTACTCGTCCATTTAGAATGACGAGGTATAATCGTCCGTCCCTAAGTTTTTTTTTTTTTTTTTTTAAATTTTTTTAACACTAAAAGACAAAAAGCTACAGTTAAAAAAAAAAAAAAAGGGGAAAAATACTTGGACGGGAGATTATGCCCCGTCCAATGAAATTGACGGGGTATAATCAACCGTCCCAGTTTTTTTTTTTTTTTTTTTTTTTCTTCGTCTTTTAGTGCACTAAAAGACAAAAAAAAATGGAAAAAATTCACGGACGGGAGATTATGCCCCGTCCAATGAAATTGACGGGGTATAATCAACCGTCCCATTCTTTTTAAAAATTTTTTTTTTTAGAGCACTAAAAGACAAAAAAAAATTGGAAAAATACCTGGGACGAGAGATTTTCTTTCGTCCGTTAAGATTGACGATGTATAATCGTCCATCCCTTCTTTTTTTTTATTTAATCCTTCGTCTCACCTACGAGACGAAATTTAATCGTTCGTCAATTCTGACGGACGAAAGAAAATAGTTCGTTCGCTATATATTGCATTTGGCCAAATCGTCTGCTATATTTGGCCACGCACTGTACCTCCTACACCCAAAATTTGGGTATTTGGACGACGACTACAGCTCGTTTTTTTGAAAATTTTCCAAATTTTGAGTTTTTAGCCCACGACTACAGATGCTCTAATAGGCCCCAATAAACTTTTAAGGTGTATGGGAATTCGGGAAGAACCAACTTTTTGACAACCCAATTGAAAGGAACATGATTTAACAACCTAATTTACTCCAATAAACAAAAAAATCACCAACAACAGCAACAACCTACAGAAAATATATAGAACCTAAATCGAACAAAAAACCACCAGTTTAATTAAGCAAATTCAAGAACCAAAAAAGAAGCCACAAATGTTACCAATGGAAGAGGTGATGTCAGTGTCTGCAATCTGCTGTTTCTTCAGTTTCTTGAAACAAAATGCAGCCATCCATATGTTCCCCAATGCCCCATTTTTGGACAAAAGTGACTGAGAGTGAAACATCTCATTTCTCTCACTGGTTCCAAATTTGAAGAAGGAAGAAAAGACAGAGTAAGAACAATGGAGAAGAAAGAAAGTTGCAGAGAAAACTGAAACTGAACAAGTAATGTTGAAAGGGTTGAATTTCAGATTTACATGTTTGCCCCTGTCAGTAGTTATTCGGAAAAAATTGAAACTAAAGGGTACTTTGATAATTTAGTTGGTGAATGTAACTACAGATATGCACCCAAACGACAGGAGGTGTCCAGAGTTTGCAGTTTCCCAGGTTGACGTTGGTCGTCTAACTGACACATCATTGGGCTTCGACATTCGCGCAACCCAACTGCTATGCGTGTCACTATCTTGGGCATTCAGGATATGATTCAGAATTTCTGACGTGTTCATGTTACACGTGCAAATTCTCAACAGTAACTCTCTCCGTTTTAAACTAAGTCATTCTATGAAGCAAATCATACTCACAAATTTGGGGTTCGGGAATAAGTCAACATTTAATATTTGAAATTCGGCAAAAATTTGATAATTCGAAATTTTTTTTACAAATATTCGGGAAGAAAGAAACAAAAAATTTAATGCATATCAATACCCATCACCTAAGTAAACTAGTATTTTTCACTCGCAGTGCACGTTTTGATAAATAGTTTTTGTTGAACATGCAATACACGTAAGTTTGTAGTAATTAGCACGTGCGATGGATGTCTTAATTTTTTTATAAAAAATGGAGCTGGACGGGCGATACATGTATTTTTTAAAAATTAAGAAGGAAAAAAACTTTGATTTGTACGTGTGATGCACGTGTTGATAAATAGATTTGGAGTTGCATGTGTGATGCATGAATTTGTTTGGTGACAAAGTGGTATTTGTTGTGTGACAAAAAAATATTTAAAAAATATTTGTTCGTGACAAACTCTCCCATTAAATAGTAGTAGATATATATGTAAATCCATAAATATGAAAAATAGTAATAAACTTAATGATTAATTCGTTTAATTTGCAAATTATTTGTGAATAATTTGCGTTTCCGCGAATAATTCGTGAAGTGCGGGATTTAAACAGAAATTGGTGAATAAATCGCGGATTGATCCGACAGATGAATTCTTCGAGAATAATTTGCCAAATTTGCAAATTATTTGCAAACTTTGTTACTATGATGCAAACTCTAAACTACTTTAACTAATTTTAGACGGTCCGTAGAGAGTGAATTTTTAATTTTTTTAAAGTTAGGGTTAATTTCGGTAGAAGAATGAACCAAATATGGATAGTTCTTTTTTATTCACACTGACTGAAAAATAAAGCCACTACTTTCTTCTTTTTGTTGCGGAAAAAATTCTCTTCATATTCTCTCTCTCATTCTATACCGTCCTCCCTGCCCTCTTCTTCTCCTCCGCCGCCTATAACGCCCTCTACACCCTTTTTCTTCTCCTCTGCCATGTCGACGCTGAACGCCGCACGCCAAACCTCATATGCATGTGCAGGGCCGGCCCTGCAGTTCCGGGGGCCCTAGGCGAACTTCCGAAATGGGCCCCCTGCCCCATATAAAAAAAAAAAAAATTACGCGCGAAACGCGTGCCTATATTTACAAGAAAAGTTTGAAATCGGAGTCCAAAAATGACGAATTCGACGGGCCCCGAGGCGACCGCCTTGCCCGCCTACATATCAGGGCCGGCCCTGTGCATGTGCAGCTTCGACTACCGTCTTGAATGTCCCTAACCACACCCATCTTCTTCTCCTCTGCCATGTCGACGATGAATGTCGCACGACGAACGCCCCACGCCGAACGTCATACGCACATGCGGCTTTGACTGCGGTCTCGAATGTCCCCAACCAAACTCGATACCCGCTTCGATTTGGGTCACGGATCTCCACGAAAAATTTGCTCCACCGTCGACGTTGTCGAACCCCGCGGTATCTGCGATCAGGTTGCGGGTTGTTATCGGGATCGGACCCACTATCGGTGGGGGACCATTCTATTTTGGGGGCCGGAGGGAGGGAGATTGGCGGTCGAGTTGGGGCGGGTCGGAGCCGGAGGATCCGCACAGGTGAACGATGAGAGAACGTCATCATCGGGTTCGGGTATGGGTTAGGTTTGGGTTAGGAGCTGGTTGGAGAGGAGAGGAGAGGAAGGAAGAGTCGCTGCCGATGAGGTGTTGACGGATGAGTTCGAGAGTTGCTACATCATCAGATTGAGAAGCCATGGCAAAGAAATTCAAGAAGTAGAGAGAGAAAGTGGAAAGTAGTTTGTATATATAGAGAGAGAAGCGGTGGTAAGAGCATCCACAGTGGTTCGATGGTAAAAAATGGCAAAATACATTTTTTAGCAATCTAATTCGATGAGCATCCACAAGTCGTCGATTGGCAAAAAATGATGGAAACGAAACATGATGTTTCGTCCCAAAAATTAGAAAAAAATAAAGGTTTTTTTTTGCAAAAAAAAATTTGCAAAAAACAAATTTTAAAATTAGTTCATAAATAATATTTGCAAAAACAATTAAAAAATTTGCAAAAACAATTTAAAAAAATTACAAAAAGTTCCAACCGAAAGGCCCAGATTCTAGACGAAGCATGGTGCTTCGTCCGGATTTTAAGGGATTTTTTTTGTAAAAAAGAATTTGCAAAAAAGAATTTTTAAAACAAATTGTAATTTTTTTTTGCAAAATCAATTTAGATAATTGCAAAAAAAATTTAAAATTTACAAAATTTTTTTTACATTTGGATTGGGATGAAGCATGATGTTTCGTCTCAAATTGGGACGAAACATCATGTTCATTCCCACGTTTAAAGGTTATTTTATTCGGTTTTTTAATTTATTTTAATTTGGACGAAACATCATGTTTCGTCCGATCAATTAAGAATATAATAAAATAATCCAGACGAAACATCATGTTTCGTTCGCTATAATATGCATTTTGCTATTTCGATTGCTATTTCTCCGTATCTACTGTAGCGCTTTTGTCAAAAAATGGCAAAATAGCAAACGACTGTGAGCGCTACAGTAGAAAAAAATGGCAAAAATGGCAATAAAGCAAACGACTGTGGATGCTCTAAGGACCATAAGGTTGTGGTTTGTTGAGTAGAAAAAGAGAAGAAAATTTTGCCGTACTTCAGCGGTCTGCCCTACTTTTCAAAACAATTAGCGATATACCCTTATTTAGGACACGTCAACAAGAAACGTTATTGAAAAAAATGGCATAGGTTATTTCGATGCCGTTCTTCCCAATAACGGCATCTGTTTGAAGAAAAAAAATTGCATGCCGTTATTTGGAATAACGGCATCAGTATATTTGTCTTACAAGTGTGAATCTTCTAACTTTAAAAAGTTCTAAGTGTGAAAAAAAACTTATAAACAATATCGTTATCCTGAATAACGGCATTCGAATGACTATATATCAATATGCACTCTTGCCGTTGTTTGGAAACGGAAAGAATTAATAAAAAGTTTAAAAAAAAAAAATTATAACTGATGCCGTTATTTGGAATAACGGCATCAGTTATAATTTTTTTTTAACTTTTTTTGTTTAAAACTTATATATATATAGACAGCCATGAATTCCTTTTAGGTTGGAAATACTATTCCAACAAAGCTTTAGAGTGTGGCCAAAGTTTAACATATTATATGGTGGATAACAAATTTATTTTAGACCATTGTATGACCGTGATTTTTTATAAGTTCATTAATATATTTATGCATGCTAATAAATCTTCTCCATCTAAAATATTGTGTTTTTTCAGTGACATTTCAGAAACTCGGCGAATTATCAAAAATCGATTTCTCAAAGAATTTTTGCTTTTGCATGATGATATTTTAATTTATTTTTTCCTTTTTTTTTGTTAAATGTACTATTTTCCATTTAAAAAGAATTTCATTAAAACGAATTTCATTAATTCACAAGGTTTATTAGCATGCGTAAATATATTAACGAACTTATAAAAAATCACGGTCATACAATGGGTCTAAAATAAATTTGTTATCCACCATAATATGTTAAACTTTGGCCACACTCTAAAGCTTTGTTGGAATAGTATTTCCAACCTAAAAGGAATCCATGGCTGTCTGTATATATATAAGTTTAAAAAAAAAGTTAAAAAAAATTATAACTGTTGCCGTTATTCCAAATAACGGCATCAGTTATAACTTTTTTTTTTTTTACTTTTTATTAATTCTTTCTGTTTTCAAACAACGGCAAGAGTGCATATTGATATATAACCGATGTCGTTATCTCCAATAACGGCATCAGTCATTTGAATGCCGTTATTCAGGATAACAACATTGTTTATAAGTTATTTTTCACACTTAGAACTTTTTAAAGTTAGAAGATTTACACTTGTAAGACAAATATACTGATGGCGTTATTCCAAATAACGGCATGCAATTTTTTTTTCTCAAACAGATGCCGTTATTGGGAAGAACGGCATCGAAATAACCTATGTCGTTTTTCTCAATAACGTTTCTTGCTGACGTGTCTTAAATAAGAGCATATCGCTAATTGTTTTGGAAAGTAAGATAGACGGCTAAATATTTTAAAAAAGTGGGGCAGTATGGCAAAATTTTCAAAAGAGAAGTAGGGGTGGGGGGTAATAATAGAGAGAGAGAGAAGGATTTACGTTTGAAAGATGCAAATACGCATGAAATTTCAAAACCTTAAATTTCATTTTATTTATAAGGTGAATCAATAAGTTATAGAAATAAATAACTATAAATCCTACAACTTAGAGTAAGAAGTTATGTTAGTTACTAGTTTGCATTCTAAAAATTTTCTTGAAGTACAAGTTATTTTAAATTTTCACTCTTTTTGAGAAACACATAAATTAGAGTATTAGAAAATAAATATCTCTCTTCTTAATTGAATTTATTAATTAACTTGTTGATGGTGTATTTACAAAAATACCCTTTCATTAAATTATTATGTTTAATATTGCTAAGATTAAGCTCGAGGGTAGAATTTATAGTTTAATTTTAAAAATTAATTAGTGAGAGACTAACAATGTAAAGACAAGGCGTTGGAAAAATGACTAACATTTTGGAAGAAAAAAAAGCTTAAATGATTTACATTTTGAATGGAGGCAATTAGTACTAGAAAATAGAAATATTACACGTCTAGTTAAACTGACAATTACAAAAAATTGGTGATTGAACAGAAGATTTTAAAAAAATTGTTATTTTTTGGTTTACAGAATGGGTAATGATTCACCTACAACCTATTCTAACAACATTTCTTTTTACAATCTTAGGTGGCACAATCTCATTGAAAATGTATTGTAGAGTCTTGTAGAGTAGGTTGTAGACATCTCCAATAAGATTGTGACACATAAGATTGTAAGGTTGTAAAGGTTGTAGGTGTAGCACTATCCTTAGAGAATAGGTTGTAGCAGGGTCTAAGCGGCATTGAGTTCTAGTTGGCACTTGGCGATTAAAGGAGAAAGATTGGAGAGACTTTTAGAGAAAATTTAAGGACGCGACAGAATTTAATGTATGAGAGTTTCTTCTACGGATTTGGAAAAGAAAAATAAAAGGAAAAAAGAAGGAAACATACATATATATATATATATATATATATATATATATATATATATATATATATATATATATAAGGAAAGCGAGAATAAAATTAACGGAGAAGAGGAAAAGTTAACTAAATTGGGGTATGCTCTCCCAAAAAATGAACTACTTTGCTTCTCTAATAGTGGTGAGGATGGATGTCATGGGTCATCTTTCTCCTTTGAACAAAAATGCCTGTTAAAAGTCCAGATACGTTACTCAGATAAGGAGGCATGCCAGTTATAAGTATGATAAATATATCAACAGCTTCCTTCGTATAGTAGTTCATTCACGGAACAGTTAAGAATAGGTTTGGTTTTTCTTTATAGCAGAGAGAATTGGTTTAGTTTATTTAATTGTGTTTTTTTTTTTTTGATAATACGGATAAAGCCTTACCGCTCCAGCCAAAAATTAATAGCAATAAAAAGAGTATCATGCAACGACCAATTTTACAAGATGTAAAAATAGGGAACAACAAAAAATGCAGCTATACAACAGCAAATAAATGCAAGCACAATAAGAACACAGCTGAAACAACCAGTCAAGTGATAAACAGAACGACGAGAACACCCTCCGATCACAGCCGACCTGAAGCAGGAAAGGCAGCCGCAGGAGGCCCAACTCCATCACCGATAGGCGCACACCAAAAAACAGTGGCGAGCCCAACAACAAAACCGCAACCGAAGTAGTTTATTTAATTGTTAATAGTTTTATTTTAGGTAGTTTTAGTGGGAGAGGTTATAGGAGGTTATGAAGAGAGATTATAGGGAGACAAGGAGGTGAGAAAGAGATGTTTAGTCGGGATCACATATGGTATTCATCTGCTTTACTAGTGAACGGGGACGGTTCACTGAGTAGTGAACCTAATTCGAACCCCATAATGGTGGATGATTTGGGGGGCTTATATATGACTCATAGATTCATAGATAGAAAAAGAATACTTTATTGGATTAATTATAGCTGAATACAATATCTTCTATACATAGGAAAGAAGCAATAATTAAACTAATACATATTTCGATATAGCACTAAACTGAGTAATATAATATCTAATACCCTCTTTCAAACTCACTATGGATCTATCAGTGTGAGTTTGCCTACCATATAGCGAAATATCTGGAGAGTGTGGTCTGCTTTGAAGAGATCACAGAATGAAGTGAAATGGTCCATGCCTCAACGCCCACGAACATAGTGACAATCAATCTCTATGTGCTTCGTCCGCTCATGAAAGATTGGGTTGCTTGCAATATGCAAGGCACTTTGGTTGTCACAATGAAGATGGATAGCTCTTGCAAGACTGACACCCATATATGATAATAGCCACCATAAATGAACAATCTCTCTAATGGTAGCTGTCATCGCTCTGTACTCAGCTTCTGTGGAAGAACATACAACAACTGCATATTTTTGCTTCACCATGAGATCAGCGAATCATTAAGAAATAGACAGAAACCTGAAGTAGTTTGATAGTGGGATCTTCTACCCAATCTGAATTAGAATATGCACTAAGCTCCAGTGTAGATGTAAAAGACATGAATAATGCGCGAGTGATAGTACCCCGAAGATATCTAAGAATCCGAAGAAGAGCACTGTAGTGAACCGTAGAGTAACAGAGAATGCATGGCAGATGAGCCAGTATTGGCAGACTGACCTAAGAGCTTAAGTTCTAGCTGAACGAGGCGATGTTGAAGATTGACCCAATCTGTAACACCCCGTAATTTTAAAGAACTATAGTATAAATATAATATATATATATAATTATAAAGAAGCAATGGCAGAATTGTAATTAAGTATTAAGTGGATGGGGCCCACATGAGGAAGGAAACAACAATATGTGTGCTGGTATTACTTGTGACGTCATGAAGACGTCATAGGGGGCCGTCATATGTGAAGGAGAAACAGATCTTGTTGTCTCTCTCTGAGCTTGATGTCGTGGCATACGAAATTGTGTGTGTGCACGGGATTCGAGGGGAGAGAGCCCATATCGGGAATTGATCTAGAATAAATAACTATAAATATAAATGTCTATGATCAAGAGTCACCTAATTGGTTAACCACCTTTTGAGAGGCAGCCTGTGGTGGGCAGTTGTACTATAAGTATTAATTTGTTTTCTAAAAATAATAAAAATTGTTTGAGTATTGGGACGGGGCGTTACACAATCAACAGAAGATGACAAAGCTGAAGTAACGGTCATGGCAGAAGCTGTATTGAAAGAAATACGGTGATGTTGTTCTCGTTGGGATCGAGATGGGGATCGGGATTATGATACTGGTGCTGACGTCGGGAGGAGGGGGGAATCTAAAGATAGAGATGGTGCAGTTGTTGTCGATGCTGGGATCAGGGATGAGTGAAGGGGGAAATGATGATGTGGAGTGCGGGATGAAGGTTGGATTGAGATCGGGTGCGGGGGAAGGTGTGTTGACGGGGATGATGGTACCGAGGATGAAGGTGCAGACGGGATTGGGGGTGTTGGTATATGCCCTAGAGGCCAGCCTTATATTGACTTACTTGTTTACATTGTATCATGACATTAATTTCATATATAAGGTATTTTATTTATTATGGTGTTTATTGTGATTAAATGAACATAATAAAGTCCGTAGAATAACAGGTTCAATAGCATGGGACATCAAGTGCATGACTTGATTATGAGATCTTATTGGTTGAAATCAGAACACTATTCTTAAATTCTCTAGTCAAGTATTATTGTGAATTAGGACAACAATAATACATAGAGACTAGTATGTGCGTAGACTGATAACCATATCGCACGGGTCATGGATATGAGATATCAAGTCTTCACATTGGTACATATTAAAGTAATAATGTACTGGACTGACCCACCATGAGAACACTGCATGAAATTTTATGTGAGTGTCATGAGTGATTCTCACAGTGACCATGGTGTACATGGTCCTATATGAGAAGTTATATGTATAATACCTTCAAATGTCGCCTGTGATAAGGTGATTATAAAGTCAGCTGTTGGACATACTATGAATCATGCGGAGGGATGTGAGTGACTTAGATAGGATTTGTTCCTCTTACATAACATGAGTGATATCTTCGGGCTCCTTGATTGAGTGAGACTGCAAAATACATGGTCGTGCTCAAATGAATCAATATGAGATATTGATTTCTTATTTTAATAAATGTACTCGGATATCAAGAAACCAAAGATTGAACTATACAAAGGTGACACGCTCCATGCTTTGTGGTTAATTAAGATATCTGGACAAAATGACTACTCTACATGGTAACATTGGTCACGGATAGGTTATGTCAAATCACTGGAATTTCTGTTTCTTGATTAGCAGTGATGTATTGCCAAATATCGTTCACTGTTTGCATCACTAAAATATTATTTTAGTATTATTGTCAACGTAATGGGAACATACAGGGTCACACATTAAGAATGAATCGAAATTGAGATTTAAATTCATAAGATGAATTTAATTGAGAATCCAAGTAAGACTTGAACTCCAAATATTGGTTGGACAATTAATTAGATTAAATGGATTAACCAAAATTAGAAGACCCACACGTGAATTTGACATAGGTTAGATTGTGAGCTCGACAACCTCACTGCTCTCTTAGGGTGGATTTCCTGCAATATATATATGATATGCATTTGTGGGAAAGAATAAGGAAAAAACCCTAGCCGTTACAGAAAGTGAGAGAAAGAGATAGAACAATAGGAACATCCCCTTCCCGCAGCTAGCATCGCGGCATGAAGGAGGGCCCGATTTCATTACTTCGTGTGGATATCACAGAGGCACCACAATATTACAGTGCTCGTGATTGGCGGATTGTGGAGACAGTCGTTCCATCGTTGAGGTAAAAACTCCTAACACGTTTTATGGTTTTTGCATGGATCCATGACTAGGTTTCGGAATTTTTAATTATTTCTGCTGCATATTTACTTCGTGATTGACTTCAAAACCCAACAGGGGATGGACAGGTATGCTGATTGCTGTCGACGGTGTTGACGAGGAAGAGGGGAGATTAGGGAAGATAAGGGATTTTGTGATTAAGTGGATTTGAGATTAGGGAGGATTAGGGATTAGAGTTTCGCTCTGATACTATATTAGATTCAGAGATAGAAAAGAATACTTTATTGGATTGACTATAACTGAGTTCAATTTCTTTTTTATATATGAGAGAAGCAACGATTAAACTAATATATATTTCGATATGAGACTAAACTAAATAGTATAATATCTAATATAATATCTAACAACGACAATTACAACTATTGTACCAAATGCTATGCACGGAAGAGCAGGAACGTCCAACTACAGCTTACAATAGCATTAAAGAACTATTTTTCCTCTTGGATAATAATAGAGAGGGAACATCATAGGAAATCATGATCGCGTAAATGAACTTTTTTTGATATATCGGATAGAGCCAAAAGGCTCCAGCCATCAAAAAAATATATTAATCAATAAAAGCAGATAATGTACAAAACAGTAATCACTGACTTTACAAGTTGTAAAACAGAAATAAGCATACAAAAAGGAAAACCCAAAAATGACTGACTAATCCAGTAATACAGGGAGACTGCGCAAGAAACGAAGCAGCACTCCGATCGAGCTGGATAAATAAAACACTAGTGGAGCCAAGCCAACTTGTCGCACCCGAGAAAGACTAGGACCTAAGCCACTGAGCCGTGAGACAGGGTGCCAAAACCTCCCCACACGAAGGCAATCAACTTCACTAGCGGTCCATGAGAACTATAGCAGCACAATGGAGGAAATGCATTGCCTAAGAGAAGAGAAGGCTCTCGCAGAGGGACACAATCACCAATCCACAGGAAACAGGCACCAACAAGAAGGGGGGCCTTAAACGCAGACTACACGACTCAAAAAAACTGAAGCCTAGGAAAAAAGGGCCCAAAGTCGGCTCAGCAAAACAAGAAACACTGTAGAAGCACGAAAAGGATAAGCCTGTCTGCCTGGACTGAGGAGGCGAGGAGGACGACAGCTCAACTGTGCACAAGCTGGAGAGACGATACGGAAGCTGCTTTCCTAGCAAGAATACGAGCACTCACACGTATCTGAACTTTATTGACAACTTTCTTGTTGTATTTCCGCTTAATGGGGGGCAGGGCTACCTGCACCAAAGGGGACGAAATTGCATCCGGGGCAGGCAAGGAATCTTCATCTTTGATGAAGCAAGACGAGGGAAAGAGAAAATTGAGGGGAAAGGGGTGCAGGAAATCCCTCACCCCCGAGAGGAGATGATGTATCCAAGATTGAATCCCTAAACCTTGATACATCGAGAAGATGCATCCCCGAAAATGTAGGGAGAACGTAGGAAGATTGGGTGAAGAGATCAACATAGAACAAGGATAATGATAATCTAAAGAAGGAACCTTTATATCAATAAATGCATTGGCAGTTAGCGCCTGAGGGACCGAAGAGCTGCGATGCAGGGAGAGCCCCATCGCACTGCCATGCCAAGAGTGGCGCGAGGCAAAGGATTTAAACAATCCTTCGTTATAACTCGAATTCAAGATTAACGAAGATGCCACTGAAATAGTAAGTGGACGAGCCTTGTGGACACCCGATCGGGGGTAGGAGATTAGTTTCGTATAAACCTTAAGATCCTTAAAGCGATTAGCAATATTAGGAGGCTGAAGAATAGCCCTCGAATCACATAACACAGAGGAGGGTGAAGAGGGGAGCCTAGCTGTACTGGAAACAATCACTGAGGAGTCTAACTCCTTTCCAGAATGAATACTAAACTTCTTAGATGCGCAAACATGAAGTCTGCGCTTTAAGAGAGGATAGTTAAGAAATGAGAGAAGTTTGGCCGGTAATGGAAAGCCTCTAGGAAAACCAAGGAGTTCTTGGAGGAGAAAACATCGACTGCATGAGTGACCAAACTTCTCACAGAAGAGGCACTTCATTTTGTTCACGCTCTCACGTTTAAAGTGCCCTGGAAGAAGGCACCTGTGACAGGACCGTATAGGGTCGGCCTTACCAGGAGAAGGAGAAATTGTGGAGCAAGGTAAGCTAAAGGAATGATAGGTATTACCCAGGAGAGGAGAAGATAAGTCGCTATTCAAAGCCCGAACCGACACTAAACTGTTAGGTCTAGCTTTAGACTCGGTGAGCTCCATGACAGAAACCAACATGATAATACCTTAATACAACCACCAACAAGAAAGAAGGCAATAGACACTAGTACCAGAGGCACTATAGATTTTTACAAACTTCACCAACACACCACAACCGAAGCAACAAACCAGAGCAGTACTAACCGGTGCAACAACACCCACAAATTAGAGATAGAATGGATGGGAGAAAAATTAGATAAGAGAAGCAACACTTAAAAAAGAAGAAAATGCGCCAACTGAAGCTCAGGGGGAGCTACAAACCAGTGAATAAACAGGGTAAAGAGAAGATAAACAGTGCAATACAAACCAGTGAATAAACAGAGCAGTACAAATAAGATCAACTCCAGAATATAATCAGGAGAATCACCTCCCAGGGAAAGCACTAACGCTCCCAGAAGAGGAAGAAGAAGTAGCTTAATAGAGAAAGCTGAAAGGAGGAAAAGAACAATGTCGAAGTAGTAACCAATGATAAACAAAGACCCCCTATAATAGAAAACCTCACCTCCAGAAGGAGGAAAAGAAAACCGCCTATGTAGTAACCAAAGATAAACAACGCTACCCTATAATAGAAACCTCACCTCCAGAATACAGAAAGCAATAGGGATACTTACAGTGATATCTTGGACAAGCACAGTAGGAAGGGGATGGAGTCGTCGCTCACCAGGGGAAGCGCACTCAGAACACAGCCAAAGCACAGCTTGAGAAGGAGGAGGAACGGAGCGGAGTCCCGAAGTAAGGAAGGCGAAATCCTTGGTAGCTGACGGGCGACTTCGCAACGGGAAGGAACAGAAGAGGTCAGTAATCAGGAGTCTGAGGATGGCTCCGGCGACAAACGACAAGGATGCCGCTTCTGAGGAGGGCGAAAATAACCGGAGCTCAAAAGAGGGGAAACCGTGAGATGGGTGTGAAGAGGAAGATGAGATCTACAACTTTAAAAAAGGGAAGGAGGTTGATGGGGGGCTGTGGACAGCGGATCAGGGCTGAGAAAGGCGGACGAGGAGGAGTTTTCAAAATCGCTTTCCAGTATATGGAATTATTGAAATGGAAGGATTAGAAATTCAAATCCTAACATCGAAGCTTTTTGTAGGTTCCATGTAAATGAACTTTTATAACATGTTTAAGAGTACATGCATTAATACAGAAAGGAGTTATGATGCCTCTGCCGAAATGTTCAAATTTGACCTAAATAGTTTCTTTCCCTAGCATTAGCATATATATATTTTTCTTTCTAGCCAATTGGCCAGTATAGTTAAATTTGAAATAGAAGAGGCCTACAATCAAAATGCACCTTTTAGTTTGTTGGATATATGCTATTCTTGAGGCTCAAGTTCGACGGAATATCTTATTTTTTGAGTGAATGAATAAATTATGACGTACTTCTAACAAAAAATTGAGAACGATCTTAGCTAAAGATATTAAAAGTAAGGTTTTTCCACACAGATCCCCAACAAATTCAGAAATCTCATACTAGTAACAATTCATTATTTTTATATTAGTCTCTCAACCAACTCTAAAAATGATCGGTCGGTTTAGCAGTTACAATATCATGAAAATACTGATCTATTGAACCTACTTAATTTCGAGAAAACTTCTTAAGTCAAAGAATTTCATTTTCTCCAAATAGTCTTTATACCCTTGTGATTTTATTCTCTTCCATACCAATTTAGTAAGATTTTTTCTTCAAAACCGATTCAATAAATTAGAATTTTCATAGCATTGGACATAATCTCAAGTTTATCACTTTAGGTCACTCTTAAAGTTGGTTGAATGAATAATATGTAAAGCTCTGATACCACTTGTAAGAGAAATCTACTCCCTACTCGTAGTGCTTATAGCGAAAGTGCACCACAAGCAATAGAAACTCTTAAGAAATAGATGAACCAAGAACAAGTCACCACAATATATAGATCTCACAAAAACACAATCAATACGCAGAGATAATCAATTTCTTATTCCCAAAGAAATACAAAGATTACAAGAAAGATTACAATACTCAATCTCTTTCTCTCACCTTTGAAACACTCGGCACAATCTCTCTTGAAGTTGAATAATGATCAGCACTCGGGATTACCAAACCCTAGAGTTTACGGCCATATATATAGTCCCCAAACAAACCCTAAAAGATAAATACAAATATAGCAAATTGGGTCATTCTCTCGTAAGCCCAAAAGAATCAATCAGCGTCGGTGTCGGTCGACCGCACCCCAAGCCGGTCGACCGCATCGTGCAGAATCAATCCAAAGGGCTGACCGGTCGACCGCACACCTAGTGTCGGTCGACCGTCCCCTCCTCTGTTGGACGCCTGCACTCGAAGAACCACCAGTCGACTAGGTCGGTCGACCGCACCCCTAGCCTGTCGACCACAACCCTCCAGACTTGTCTTCTTCTACTTGGTGCTTGTCTTCTCTTGCTTCTTTGTTTCCTCCTCTTCTTGTAGTACCCCGTATTTTTAAATATAATTTTAAAGATTTATAAATGAATTAAAATGATTTCCTGAAGATTTAATAAATATTTTTCTAAAGATTTATCTTTTTTACACGTGCAAAACACGTGCAAATATTTTTGGAGTAAATATCCAATTTTATATTTTTAATAAATTCTCCTACTTATAATATAGTATATTCTAAATTTTGGGATTTTTCTGAATAAATAAACTATTTTTATAAATACCTCGAAAGAGAGGGGCCTTTATGTAAAAAAGCCGTTTGGATCTCAAATAAATAATGAAAATTCGTTTTTACTGATTTTTGGGCTTTCCATGGTCATCATTGAAATTAAAATATATTTAAATTTTATTTAGAGTCGATTTGGTAAAGATTTAAACAAATATGGTGTTTTTGCAAATATGGAATTTATGTTGGATCCTGTGCAAATATTTTTCTGGAAAGTAAAAGTCAGATATTTCAATTGGAAAATATAATATGTATTATTAGATATTATTTCTGAATTTTCTGGATTTTTTACGAATATTTTATGATGTATTTGCAAATATTACAAAAAGAATGACTTTTGTGCAAAATGGCCACCCTGAGTACAAATCCGAATTTTCTTTATTTCTGGGCTGTGCTGGATTGCTGGACAACTCAGTAGTAAAAGGATTTGATTTGGTTTAAATTTATTTAACTTATTTTAACTACTTTATAAAGAAAGGTTTATATATGTAAAGTAATAATTTGTTAACGGATTATTTTGCAAATGTGTTTAAAACCCTAATATTTCTGGCCTATTTAAAAGATGGAGTGCAGTAGCCTTTCGCTGCACAACACAAGGTTTATTATTTTTATTTTTCTTGGAGATTTAAAGAGGAGATCTTGGATTCTTTGCAAAGGATGGATTCTTCGTCTTGCTTTGATATATTTGTTTGATCTCTCCAACAAGGTGAGTGACTTGTTTTGTTTTATTTTGTTTTGTGCATGTTGTATGTGAGTGATGTAAATTGTTTGTTGTTTTGTTTTATGTATGTTGTATGTGGTGTTTCATCTATTAGAAAGCATGCTAGGGTTTGGTATGAATATGTATGTTGGATGGATGATAAAAATTGGATCTTTGAGAAGAATCCTAGTTGTTGTGAGTAGAACTGCATGTGGATGATTTTAGATTGTTGAAAAATCTAATATAAATTTTGAGTAGGCTATTTCTTTTGGATTTATTGCTGATTTGATTGAATATGATGGATGTTATGCATTAATTGATTAAAGAAGAGATTTTGGGGTCTATTGGTGAGTTGGATGAAAACAACTTGGCCATGTTAATGATAAATTTGTTTATGAATCGACTATTGAGAATAGTTGAGTTTGAGTTTGAGTAATTTTGAGAATGAGTAATGGATTAAAAGACCATGTCTTCAGGATTTGAATTGTGATGACTAAATTTGGGGATTTGTGATTTTGTGAAAGAGTTCACTTAAATTTGGATTTACTCAAATACTAAGTTCAATATCTGAATACTTTGTTATTTTAGTTTATGGATTGGCGAAGTTTTCTTTGGTGCACGAACATGCACGAACGTCTTCATGAATATCGTATTTTTGTTGTTTAAGAAGAAATTGAGTTTTATGTGTTTTCAAAGGATTTGACTATATCTCAACTTATTTTGGTATTGATATGTTATGAAACATAAAACAAGTTATTTTGATGTATGACTTATTCTTAAAAACTCTAATTTTGATATATGCACACGTTCCTGTTTTTATTTTGTAGAAGTTCATCAAAAAGTTATTTTATCAATTCAAGTGGTTTTTGATTGGTTTTTATGGATCCTTGTATATCCTATAAGTTGTATTTGATCATATCAGAAATATACTTTTTACAGATTTCGATTTTATAAAGTAAATCTTCGTATCGGTTGAAATGTACACAACCAAAAGTATACAGTTTGTAGGTTGACAGTCGACCGGCACGACCCAGCTGCTATGTTCTCTAGTTTTCTTGAAATTTCATTCTGGGCAGTCGACTGAGGACTTTTACAGTCGGCTGGTACCCTTTAGAATTATTTCTTAAAAGATTATTGGATTTTTCTCTGGACAGTCGACCGATAGTTTTATAGTCGACTTATAACACTTAGATTATTTTCTTAAAATCATGGAATTCTCTTTCTGGACAGTCGACTGGTGTCTTTTACAGTCAACCGTCAACACTTAGTATTATTTTCTTAAAGATGTTGGTTTTTCACTCTGGACAGTCGACTAATGACCTTTTGTAGTCGACTGATCCTGATGCTTTTCTTGAGTTTTCCAGATGTTCTTTAAACGATTGATTCTTTAAATATTTTTGTATCTATAACTTACTATTCTAAATATTATTCTTTCTACAGAACATATGTTTTCAAGATATTTTATTGTTGGATTTGGATTCTGGAATTTTATAAAGATTTGGGTTTTGTTGATTGGAGAGGTTTCTCCATATGATCGTTTTGACGATGAATTTGTGAATTTTGGTCTTATTGAGATCTCTAGGAGTTGAGTGGGAGTCCTGTGAACCGGCAAGTTGAGATTGTTGAGTTAGACCTAGGGGGTCTTAGTTTAGTTGTTGTTGAGTATTTAAGTCCGGCAGGATACACTAACTCTAGAGATGGAGATTTTGTATTTTAATAATAATCAACTTAAGGACAGGCACTAGTGGGGATGTGATGGAACTTGGGAAACGTAAGTATAGGCTCATGGTTTTGTTAGTCCAACGGATGCGTTCCATGACTGTTTGTTGTTATGTCTCGAGAGGACATTTGTGTATTCGCGTGTCGAGGGTCTGCAGGCATATTCACGGAGCATGCAGGGTGCATTCGCATGTCGAGGATCGGCAGGCCTATTCACGGAATGTACCTAGTGTATCTACACATCGAGGGCCTTGCAAGCCTATTCGTGGGGTACACGGGTTTGGGAGATGACTCTCCGGTTGTTTTTGAGCTATCTTACATGATGCTTGCGCATCGAGGGCTGTGGTGCCTATTCGCGGAGTATTCTGGATCTTGTTTTCCATCACCGTAGTAGGATTAGTTGCATAACGAGGGGTTATCCCTATAAAGTGGAGATCGTTAAGGGCTTGCACCGGACCTATGTACAATGGAATGCATAGAATCTGACAAGTATGCATTAGAGAGTCAGCATATAGAATTGTGTTTTCTTGGCTTGGTTTTATGCTTGTGTTTTCCTGTTTTTCCTACACTTGACGCTTAGTCTGATAATACATGTTATTGATGACTCAGTATTTTATGATTAATTATGTTGCTTGTTTTTATGTCACTCACACCGTTATGGCTGACCCCCTTTAGTTTTGGGGGTTAGGGATCATCTCTAACCTCATGTTTTACAGGTTGTTGTTGCTTAGAGCTTGGGGTTTGGATGCTTGAGATAAATTGATGTAATAGAGCTTTTGTGTAAATTTTGTAAAAGAAGTGTTGTAAAAAGAAAGTTTGTAATTCAAGGTGTTTTTGTATTCCGCTGTGTTGTAAAGATTGTTGTAATAAAAGTTGAAATAAAAATTATCTGTGTTTTTTGGACTGTGTTTAATATTACATTGAAGTTGATGCTGGAAATTGTGCCACGTATTTCTAAGATATCATATTGGAAATTCGTGGCGCTACACTTCTTCTCCAACTTCAAGTACCCCGTGCCTACGTGTATTTGAGGCCACAATTCCTACGTGCGCTACACTTCAAATACCCTGTGCCTACGTGCGCTACACTTCTTCTCCCACTTGGACCAAATACACCACGCTTCAAAGCTATTGCAATCTTTCCTCACATTATCTCTGCCATCTCCCACTTTCATGGAAGACCCAAGTACTCCCCACTCTCATGAAGAGCACCTCCGCCACTCCACCGCGTGGAGTGCACCAACCACCCTTCATCGCCTCATGAAGGATGTGCTCCACCAATCGCATAGAGCACGAATACCGGAGAAAAAACCTCCCGTGTCAGATTCCGTGTTATGAGACTCCCCAACTCTCAAGATCTCCATCAACACCGGACATAGTTCAAAGCCTTTCAATGCACCCTCTGCACTAGAAACCTCTGTGGACGACACCTCCACAAACTCCGCAGACTGTTCAACCCCTACAGTCCCAATTCGGTTACCCTCATCGACATCACCCCGCATATCGATACCAGTGTTCTCTACCTCACAAGAGCGACTTGAAGCTTCAACTGCCAATTCGCAAAGCACCCTTTCCGCAGCAACGTCTTGCCCACTAGGATCACTTCCATGGCCAGCAGCTCCCACTAAATTAGTAACCTCCCCTCCACAACTGAAAGAACTCGGTTGCACCCCACACAACCTACTACTCGATTTCGGCTGAGAGTCAACTACAAGAGAAATGTCTCTCACGTCTCTAAGCAAATAAAGCATTCCCTCACGCTTTCCTTTTGCAATCACTCTTGAACCTGCAGCTATGCACCACTTCCCACTACCAACTGTAGTAGACAACCCCTCCTTGTCTAGCCTTCCAATCAAGATAAGATTTTCCTTCAAGTCTGGAACATGCCTTGTCTCCCGCAAGACAACACTTTGATCATTAATGGTATTCACGCGAACAGTACCAACCCCACGTACAGAACACCGGTGACCATTCCCCACGATCACATCTCCAAAAGAACCCTCCTCGTAGTCATCAAATATCTCTCTTTTCAGAGTGCAATGAAAGGAAGCTCCCGAATCAATACACCAATCTTGAGTGCTCAACTCCTCCTGAGCTGATAAACATAGATTCTCAACAAGCCCCACTTGAGCTTCCTTTGGAGTATCGCTCTTCGGTTTCTCCTGTTTCTTCTTCTTCATGTAAGTCTTGCAACTGCGCATCATGTGACCCTTTTTGTGATAATACCAGCACTCAGACCCATGTCCCCCATCGCTGTCATCAGACCCACTCTCAGATGAACTACTCTGATCCTTTCTTCTTCGACTGCTCTTAGATCTCCCACGTCTCTTCTCAACGTACGTGGCGGAATCTATTGAAGATAATGATGGATATCCCCCGTTTCTCACCCTTCTGACCTCCTCGTTCAGAATGCTACTCACCACATCCTATAGAGTCGTTGAATCTGTCATAGTGCCTGTAATAGTCTGTTCCCCCATACCATAACTATCGGGTAAAGTAGATAGAATTAACAATGACTGCCCCCTCTCTGAAAACTTCAAACATGCAGCTTCCATCTGGTAGTAAACCATACAGTAATTGTTCACATGCTCTGCTACTAAACCCCCTTCCTTCAACTTCATATTAACCAATTTTTTCAGATGAAGAATTTGATTAGATGCCGACGGTTTCTCATACATATCCGTGAGAATCTCCATAGCCTCCTTTGTGGTCTTTGCCTTCGAGATATGAAATAACGCCTTCCTACTCAGCCCTAACTGAATCTGCCCCAGCGCCTTCTGATCCAAATGATTCCACTCCGCCAAGACCTTCGCATCCTTGTCTGTACCTACCGGCTTCTCACAAACAACGGACCATCAAGATTTTTCTGACGAAGATACGCTATCATCTGAATCTTCCATATCGTGAAGTCACACTCATCGAATCTCTCGATCTTTATCTTGTTATCGGCCATCTCGAACCAACTGCTTTGATACCACTTGTAAAGCTCTGAGATCACTTGTAAGGGAAATCTACTCCCTACTCGTAGTGCTAATAGCGGTAGTGCACCACAAGCAATAGAAACTCTCAAAAAATAGATGAACCAAGAACAAGCCACCACAATATATGGATTTCACAAAAACACAACCAATATGCAGAGATAACCAATTTCTTATTCCCAAAGAAATACAAAGATTACAAGACAGATTACAATACTCAATCTCTCTCTCTCACCTTTGAAATATTCGGCACAATCTCTCTTGAAGTTGAATAATGATCAGCACTCGGGATTACCAAACCCTAGAGTTTACGGCCATATATATAGCCCCCAAGCAAACCCTAAAAGATAAATACAAATATAGCAAATTGGGCCTTTCTCCTGTAAGCCCAAAAGAATCAATCAGCGTCGGTGTCGGTCGACCGCATCGTGCGAAATCAATCCAGAGGGCTGACCGGTCGACCGCACCCCTAGTGTCGGTCGACTGTCCCCTCCTCTGTTGGACGCCTGCACTCGAGGAACCCCCAGTCGACTGGGTCGATCGACCGCACCCCTAGCCGGTCGACCGCAACCCTCCAGACTTGTCTTCTTCTAGTTGTTGCTTGTCTTCTCTTGCTTCTTTGTTTCCTCCTCTTCTTTTCCAACTTCAAGTACCCCGTGCCTACACGTATCTGAAGCCATAATTCCTAACATAATATATATATATATATATATATATATTGAATTGTGAGGGACTAATAGAGAATTTCAATTTTGGTTGGAGAATTGTGTGGAAGAATCAAAATTGAACAAGACCAGTTATAACAACTAGTTCATATCGAAAAATCTCCCGTAACACAGGGAAAGCTTCCCTCCGAACTCTCCTCCTTCACCAAAATCCCAGTTCAGAGTCTCCTCTTCCTTCACCAATCCAAGTTCAAAATCCACCAAACTAACAAACACCAGGGCTCCTCCTCCCTCCCTTCCCTCACATATATTTTTCTTCACATCCAAATGATAGAGGCTCACACCTGGGCAGATCCAATCCAACCACCGTCTGGATCTGGCCAAATCGGGCCATATATGGGTTTGATATTGAGCCAGAGGACTCTGAAGGAGGCGTTCGGTGTCACAATCACAGAATCACAGCTATGGCTGGGTGTGATGGTAGGGAAGAAAGGTGTTAGTGAAAGAGGATCGATCTTCGGATCTGGAAGGTGTTTCAATTCTTTAAAATAGAAAGCTTTGTGATTAACTTTAAGCTCAAACTCGAAATGATGGGTGACTCGAAGCCGATGAATATGACAATTTACACCTTTAGCTTTGTAGGAGTGACAATGAGATGAAGAGCAATGGTAACAAATGTTTGGTTCTTAGTCGTTCTTGATGGAGTTAGAAGAGATCACCTCCTCCTTCAAGTGTTTCTTCGGGTAGGGCATTAGTCTATCCGGATGTAGGGGTGTATGGTGTACCTCATCATCAACACAACCAAATTGAATGGGTGTCGAATCAAGTATATTGGATATGGTTGGTATAATATCATTCATTCTGCATTGAGGATGTCATCGTGGATCATAATTTGAGTAGAGCTATGGTTTTTGAAGGCGGTTGTTCGTGCTATAGCAGGACAATTGGCATTTCTGTGATTATCGACTGATTTATGATGGTTGTAGAAAAAAAAAAATAGCTTGTAGGAGTGGCATCAAGAATACAAATAATTCCAGTGAAGGAGTTGGATTGATTTGTGAGTCTTGGTGAAGTAAGAAAGGGCCTATTCACCTCCTCCTCTTTCAAGGTTTTCTTCAATTAGGGCATTAGATCCTTCAAAGTTTGGGGTTGTGATTTACCAAGGTGTTGGCATGACCGAGGAGGGTTGAGGGTTAATTCTTGGAATATTAGATTTGGGTATTGCTACAGATCAAATGTAATTTTTTAGATGTCATCGATATATTGGTAAATGGTATGAGATTTACTTTTTTGTACTGGGATTTAAGCTTTGGATCGTAAGGTTTTACTTTGTACTCTAATTATATATATATATGTTTAATTAATGAAACACCAGGAGCTTTGTTAACCACGGTTTTAATAATAATAAAAAAATCAAAATTGAACTCGGGAATGGCTTAAAGATGAAGTAAAATGTCTTGAATCCATTGGACGCAAGGTGTGAGTAACCGGAAGCACTTCCTATCAGTCTTTTTTCAGTTTTTTTTCTGAAACAGGGTTCACTGGATCCAATACTTTGTAAAGTATTACGAATCTCCCCCTCCATTTTTGAGTTTTTTTGCCTACATAGGCAACTTTTGAAAATATTTGTATTTTTGGGTCAGTTTCCCAATTATTAGCATTTTTAGGTTACTTTGTGTCACGTCAGCAGCAGCCGTTATTTTCAATAACGGCATCTTCATTTTTTAGGTCGCTAATAGAAATAGCGACTTGTGTTTTAATTTTTTTTGAGTTTTTTGTTTGCCGTCGCTATTCCCACTAGCGACCTTAGTATATGAGGCTGCTAATGAGATTAGCGACCTTTAATGAGTTGTATTCTAACACTTAGCAAAATCTAGAGAGCTTTTACTCTCTGAAAAATGGCAATCAATTTATTTTTAAAACTAAGGTCACTATTCGGAATAGAGAATTTTATTGTACTAAGGTCGTTATTCCGAATAGAGGCCTTAGTTGTATGACTATTTTGTAAATTTTACAAAGAACAAGGAGATTGTGTTTCCTACTGAGATCGCTATTGGGTATACTAAGGTCGTTATTCCCAATAGCAACCTCAGTTTTAAATTTTTGGGAAAAGCTTTTTAGGAATCGCTAAGTGTCTCAATACATTCATTCGAGGTCGCTAATCCCGTCAGTGACCTCATATATACTAAGGTCGCTAGTGGTAATAGCGACAACAAAAAAAAAAATTCAAAAACTTTTAAAACATAGGCCGCTATTTCCATTAGCGACATTCAAAATGAATTGGTTCCTAATAAGAATAGCGGCCGCTGCTGACGTGACACAAGTTATCCCACGAGCGCTAATAGTTTCAAAACTGATCCGTAATCTAAAATATTTTCAAAAAGTGGGCTATCACCGCAAAAAATTCTCCATTTTTATGGTCATAGCTCACGGGTTACATCATTAGTTTTGCAGCTCGGCATCTTTTTGAGTAAACTCATGAGCTCCTAAATTCTACATTCAAAATGTAAGAAAAAGTTTTTAACACTTCTTTTATAATAAAATTTTATTAATCCAACACAAAAAACAACGCCTTATTTTACAACAATCCAAAAGTTCAAATTAATTTGTCTCAAACATTATAGATGTTGCAGTAAATGGATAATAAATGTGTATACTATAACCAAACTTTTAAGTCCAAATTTGTTTAATATTGCAAAAACTTACACAAAACCATGACTTAATTTGTTGGATAGTTTACCACATATATGTTATTGAGGAGTAATTGTAATTAATGTATAATCAAATGTTTTTTTTGCTTAATCATAGTATATAACAGCACTAATTCAAATCTTGCAAAAGTTAGATCTTGATTAGTAAATCTTGATCAGCTTCCTGAGTTTCAAAGTTTTCGAAAATGCTCCCTTTCAAAGCTGAAAGCTCAACCCTAGATCAGGACTCTCATACATTTATTTTTTTTCTTCTTATTAATATATATATATATATATAGTGAGAGAGAGAGAGACAGAGAGAGAAATCTTCGGTTGCACACTACTTTGGTGAGCACTCCGTGAGCACTCACGAACTAGAGACCTTATGAAAAATCCGAACCGCTCATATCGTTCTATATGCCTTAGATAACCTAACAATAAAAAATCAAGTAATTTGAAGTTCATTTGCCCATGATTTACATCATCACAAAATTGTATGGCTGAAAATTCTAACAGCTTGATGGATGGGCAAATAAACTTCAAATTACTTGATTTTTTATTGTTAGGCTATCTAAGGCATATAGAACAATATGAGCGGTTCAGATTTTTCATAGGGTCTCTAGTTCGTGAGTGCTCACGGAGTGCTCACCAAAAATAGTGTGCAACCGAAAGGGACATTGATATATATATATATATATATATATATATATATAGGGAAAGGATCCGTTGCACACTACTTTGGTGCTCACCGCGTGAACACTACGCCTTCGGGCATTCATGTCGAAAATCCGAACCGTTCACATTGATCTACACATCTAAATTAGTCTAAATATGTAAAATCAAATCATTTGAAATTCATTTGCCCATCCATCATGTGACTATAAAAACAATGAATTTCAGCCATACAATTTTGTAACACTTCAATGAATGGGCAAATGAATTTCAAATAATTTGATTTTACATATTTAGACTAATTTAGATGTGTAGATCAATGTGAACGGTTCGGATTTTCGACATGAATGCCCGAAGGCGTAGTGTTCACGCGGTGAGCACCAAAGTAGTGTGCAACGGATCCTTTCCCTATATAATATAAAAAAGTGACTCATGTTACATGTTTCATTAATGAACCGTTAACAAAACAAACTACAAAATATTACAAACCCAAAACAATATCAATGTTTATAGTTGGTAATTTAAATATGCTAAACCCACAAACCAATATGACCCTTTGACTTACTTGGTTCGAGCTTATCTTAATAATCTAAAATTTGCAGGTTTGAGATATATCTTATGTTTATCCAACTTTACAACTAAATACTTGGTTGTCTTTTTGACAATTATATACTTGTATGGGTTTTTTTGAACGGTTTCATATCCGTCTTTCTCTAACTGCTTCGCCCCACTGCTGATCCCCTTCTCTTCCAAAGCCAAAAAAAAAATTAAATAAAAAATTAAATAAAAAATAAATAAAGAAAAGACAATAGAGACAAATCTAAAAAAGAAAAGAACAGCATCAACTGCATCTCCGTCACCCCAGCAACGACCTACCTCTCCTCAACTTCGCCGTCCAAGACAGTTGTAGATTCCTTCATCACCTTCCACCCACCGCCTGGGCCCACCTTGGCCTGTTCTACATTGATCGCCTCCTAAAACTATTGCCTCCTCGCCACTCAGTTCTCCAAACCTCGCCTCTTCTAAAAGAGTGCTAATACTTTTATTAACATTTTATTAATGAAACAGAGTGACTATACTGTAATTTTTTTATAATATATATATATGCGGCTAGGACTTTTTGTGGATTCAATCAAGGACAAGTTCTTCCATTTTGGATTTTAGATTTTGAGGGATTTCTTGAACTTTAGAGTATTTTGGATGATTAAAAATGGTATTTCTATTTTCCCTTTTGTTGTTTGATTTGTAAATGGTTCCAATTTTGTTGTTTGATTAGCAGATGAAGCAACTTCGCAGCATAAATTTGGTAAGATGTGAAATGGTTATGGGAAGAAACAAAAAATATATATCAATTTGTGGGATTTTTTTTTGTTAAAAAATTTGTTGAATTCAGTCAAGTGTGAATTTGTATTTTGAACATTTGATTGTTAACTTTGTATGGGAAATAGGTTTACCTGATGTGTTTGAAAAATGGGTTGGAAGTTCTAGCATATGACTATATGCTAAAGGGAGCCTCATTTGTGTGTATTTATCTGTTCATCCCAAAAATTAAAAAAAAAATTTAAAAATTTAAAAAATATAGAGCATTTGATTTAAAAGAGATAAAAAGGAAGATTAAGCAATAATTTGGGCCAAAATTTCGAATATTTGATTTAGTTGATTAAAGGAAGATTAAGCAATGCTTTGGTGCAAAAGAATGTTAATTTGGAGGTTTAATTATGAAAAGTAAAACAGTAATTTCAAATTTATATTGAAATTACTGAAGAGGCCGATACTTAACGGAGTTCACTACGTTAGAGAAGAGGGAGAGTGCATTTATGCAGTTTGTTTTATTTATTCCAGTTATCAAAAATAATCTAGTCAAAAAAAAAAAAAGGGGTAATAGAGATGAAGCATATAATAAGCACTGACATATGCTTGGGAAGCACATTATTACAAGTTTTATGTATTGTACTAATATAGAGACAATGCATATTTGTGGGTAATTTTGGAGATTACATCAAACAAAAGAATGGCATTTTTTTTTATAAAAAAAACCCTACTTGTCCCTGAATTAACCATAGTGCTCACCCTTCTCTGTTTATAAAAATATAAAATAAATTAAACACATTCATGTTGATAATTTAATTTTATGATGTCATTATTTCTAGGGGTGGACAACTATTATCCGAACCGACCAATCCGAACCAATCCAACCCGAACCGACCGGTTTTTAACCAAACCAATTGGGGATTTGGATTGGCTCGGTTCTTGATCTTCAATAACCAACTTGATCGGTTCGGTTGTTGGATGGGGCTTTCAAATAACCGATGAAACCGAACCGACCATATCTCTATGCATAAGTCCATAAAAAATATAGTTCTCCTTTAATTTCTTGAATATTAAAATAGTCATTTCTCATTTTCTTGAGATACAAACAGTCTTCTTTAATTTCTTTAATACAAATCGAGCAATTGTTCTACCTATGTTTTGATTCTCCATAATCCTCTGTTATTTTGTTGAGAAAACTTGATTTACAATGTGGCCCAACTTAATAGAATTATGAAGTTGATATAACATTTAGTAATTACTTTAATCAAGTCAAGTAGAAATTATAATCTAAATCTTTTTTTATTGTACATGAAATTCAATTAGCTATGGTTATTTAATGTTTCTTTTATGATAATAAACTAAGAATAGAGAAGTATGCAAGTGAAAAAGTAGTTTATCTCACCCATTTAAACGCCATAATCTCAAACAATTAGTGCAAACTTTATTAACAACTTGTGATTTTATAAAACTTCATTTTAAATTCATTTCTGAATAACAAATAGCAGGTTGTTTTTTAAGTTTGATTGAAGTTGATCTTTTAAATTTCAACAAAATTATGAATTATGTTGAAGGTGAAAAGTAGCACGCCAAACCAACCATCCAATCCAATCCAAACCGAGCTTCATCGGCTTGGATGGAAACCGATCCAATTAAGGTTCGGATTGGTTGCGGATGAGAAAATTAAAAAACCGATCTTCTTTGGATCGGTGGTGGATGGTCCATATTAGGTCGGATACCGACAGATGCCCACCCCTAATTATTTCCATAGGGTGGCCTTGCTCAATAGTTATTGTGCATTGAGAAAATAAATACAACTGAGAATAAAAATGTGTCCTAGCATAGTAGCATGTTAACAATCGATTTTTTTAGTTCTAGCATTAGCAGAACTGCACTTTTTTGGCTAGAAGGTTTTTTTATAACTAGTCATGTCGAATCAGCAAATTAAACATGGAGTAACAAATATGAGAAATTATGGTGGGTAGAACCAGTTCAAAGTACAAACAATTGTGGTGGGTAGAAAACTTATGAGTACCAATAAATTTGATCAGTAGAGTGGGTAGAGTACTTACAATTAGCAACGAAAAACTTGCCTCCAAAGTATATATGTATTTCGTTAATTTTCTGCACAAATACTTGGTCTATCTCCTTCAAAAATTACAACAGTCGAATGAGATGTCTGTGTGTGTATGAGTAGGGAAATGTAGAAATGATTCGATGGTCAATACAAATCTACAGGACTTTGAATCCTTGTGACCTATAGTGTTCACAATCTCACTCAGAAATCACAAATTTGTGAGCTAATATACACTTACCGCTCGCAGAACAAAGAAATGAACACACATCCTCCACATTAGGAGGCAAAATTGCAGAACATCTATCTCTTTGCCTTGCGGGCAAGATAGCGCTCACGGGCTGCCTGAATTTTATTGTCCACAGATTCTGCAGGCATTTTGCTAATATCATCGCCTTTCTTTGGTAACTGGTTCTGTTCATCCACCACAATTTCAAATTTCTCCGAAGCACCAGAACCGCCACTTAAAAGGAGGGACAACAAATTAATGTTAGACTTTATCATCAAGGGAAGGCTGTGCGATTTATGAACAAGCACTGGAATATTTCCTCAAGTTCTTGTATGATGATTTACCTGAGCTTGTTGACATCCATTTTCTCTAACTTTTTGAGTATGGGAACAACCCAAGACATTTCTACGGCACAAACACTTCTCATGAAAGGGCGAGAGGTACTTATGAGCTCGTGATAAATAACATAGTCTGGTAATTGCCCATCTTCATCAGTTTCTAGAACAGAAGATGGGTGCACCTGCAATTGTGTAAACACATTCAGTAATCGAGTTTCAAAGAAGATGTTACAAGTTCTCAAAAAACTTATATGGGAAAATTTTAACGAAAACGAAGTTACAAAGAGAAGACGAAAGAAACAGCTCAAGGGCAATAAACGAGTGAGAAATAACAATTAATAGATAGTGGGTGAGAGTCAAACCATGTTGAAAGAGAACCTGGTGAGGATACAGATGATCAACCATAAACCATAAGCTTATGACTTCATATCTTCTCCCATGAGTTCATACACCTTTACTATAAATGATGTCGTACTTTCGTAACTTTCTACCCAACGCACCAAGCTATTAACAAATAAATTATCTCATACATGGTGCATCAAAGTAATTAACTATTGTTTCAAGAGTTTATCATTCTAATTGGGCTGAAATTCTTCACGTAATGGTAACAATGAAATATTAATGTCCAATGTAGACAGTCAAGATTTAAAACACGGGACAATAACAATATTGTTAAATATGTTACTCAACTCGTATTCATGCATCTGACTTACACATATCACCAAGTAGACACAAAACAGTCTGGTGGTATGTCAGTTCCATCAAAATATGAACAGTAAATCAGTTAATCACAAGGATTTTGTAACTGGCGTCTATTGTGCAAGATTCACATCATGCACATTAGTTACATATAATGTGACTCACTGGCATCATATAACATGCACCATATGAACAAATCAGTGCATATGAGCCCTGTGTAAAATTAACATGAATGACTATATACTTTGAAGTTTTTAAATGTTTGATTGAGATTTTATGTGGATGCCTGAATCTAAATTGACAGTGAACTTAAAATGTGTGGCTGAGAAATTAAGATAGTAAGTCGATTATTGTCCACAAACACACAACTCCAACTCTCTAGTCGTACAGATGTGATAACTTTCTAAATGCATTAAAAATATCCAACAGATAACAGTTTCCATAAAGATATAATATCCCAAGCTTGCAGAAACTAATAAGAAGAACGATGGCTTGACAGAAAGATCTATAATGAAGAAGAAAATGGAAATAACACATGCGGATGTAACCTTATATTTGAGTGGAAGGTTACGTCTTTTTTTTTGCTAACAACTAGAATATGGATCAAAAACAAAATAGAAACTGTGTCCAGAAGCACAAGAAAAGTTTAAGTAATTTTAATATATAAGAAATATTCTCTTGTCAATCTGCAAGTACAAAAACCTAAATCCCTTACTGATGGTATACAGTTATGGAAAAGAAGAATACCTGAACAAGATGTGAGCGGTAACCAAGTGTTCGGTAGGCATTGTGATGCAGAGAACGCTCAGCCAGTTGATTCCCATAACCCTTGCATAGAGCTCTCCTCAACTTCTGGTAATCTTGATCAACTTTTTTTAGTCTTAACCCTTCTCGAATATCTATTGGACCTGATGATGGGGCACAAGATAATACATAAGATCACAATTTAGAAAGCCTGATCCTCGACCAAGGGTAAATATAGACTACTATTTCCATTAAGAGATCACCTTCATAACTATACTGTATGAAAACATGTGTTTGAATAATTGATTGATGGATTATATTTGCATGAGCACTACATATTAATCAATACATATTGAACTGTTTAGAATGGGAACTACCACATCAGACTCAAATTAGTTATTGCAGCACCTCTATAGTTGTTCCTTCAGTTACATTTTTCTCAAGCATGGAAAAAGCACACATCCTTGAAATTGTCTGCAGAAACTTTATGTGGAAGAAGTGATAATCTGCTCCAATCTAAAACTTCTGAGTCTAAATTATTATCGTACTCTTTTGAGCAACAAGTTCTATAACTTAATTATGGAAAGTTTCAAAATCAGTTATTATTGTATTGGCACCTTCAGGTTCCATATAGTACCTAATGACAGTTCTTTTGTTACTGATGAGGACAATTGTGACAAACTTAACTGATGAGGACATCGGTTCTTGACGATTCGGACGCTTATTATTGTACTCTTTTTTCTTATCCAATTGTGACAAACTTAACTGTTGAGGATATCGGTTCTTGACGATTCGGACGCTTCTATCAGCGCAGGCATCGTCTAGGATGGTTGTTCTATTAGCCTAGTATTTTTATTTCAGCATTCATATTTATTTTTGGCAATTTTTGTCATATGTAGTAGTTTTGCGATTTGCACCATTTATTTTATGCAATAGGATATTTTGGAGATTTGTAATGAGATTTGTTTTGAGCCTATATATAGGCATCTAGATTAATGAGAACATTCTGCTATTATTGATTTAAAAAATTATTGTGTTAAGTTGTTGCTCTTCATTCTTCACTTGTGTGTGAGAGAGATCATAAGAGAACATTAGGGTTTGTGAGAAATCCTTCGAAAGTATTAGGGTCTGTGAGAAGCTCTAACTACACTCCCAAATCCCCAATTTTATTTTAAACCCTAGATCCCTAAACTAAACCTAATCTCCTCCGTCACCCCCTACCTCCTCAATCCCGAAACCCAAACCCCCTCCTCTTTCTCAATCCCGAGCTACTCCATCTTTATCTTCCCCACATCACCCGCAACATCCCCCGTAACCGACTCCTCCATTCTCCACAGCATCCTCACCCCGACGCCACCTTCCCCATCACGTGCGTCGCCGACCAGTGTCTCCGAGCCCGCCCTCCTGTTCACTGCCTCGACTCACAACCTCGACGACCGCCCCTTCCTTTTCCCTTCTCCTTCCCGACGCCAACGTCACCCACTCCCCTCTCTACTGCCCTCATCCTCGACACCTTCCCCTACTCCAAAATCCCCTACTCCAACTCAGATCTGAAGCCCAAATTTCTAAATTCACTTCAAATCCTAAACCCTAATCCTCAAATTAAACTCAATCTGAAACCCTAATTCTCAGATCTCTAATTCAATTCCTAACCCTAATCTTCATATCAAGAGAATGATTTGCGGAGGAGTACAATGCTATTGATTGGGACGATTGGCACCTTCCTCCTTCATCCATGACAACACGTTCATCGAACCCCGGTAATTTCGGTCCATCTCTCCATTATTTGTGTTACTGTCTATTGTCTTTATAATATTATCTGAATTATCTGTCGTCCACAAATATTGAGTGTGTGCTTCTACTTGCATAATTAGCGTACTAATCGTTATTGAATATTTTACTTATTAAGAACACTTATGTGTAATTATTGATTGTTAGGATTGAATCTTTAATTGTGCTTGTTAAACTCATTTCATTTCTTGAAAATCCATCAAACCAATTACTAGTTTTAATTTCTGACTTAATCAGCACTATTTTTTGGTAAACTTAATCTTTTGCTATTCTTGAAAAATTCTCTATTTAGAGTTAAGTTTACATCATTAACCCACATTAAGTTTTTCTTCCTTCTTTTCCTCCTAATCCAATTACAATTAAATAAACCCACAAGAAATTTGTTTTTAAAAATTAAACCAAAAGTATTGTAGAAAAGGAAAATTAGATTTTTCAACTAAATTAGAAGTCATGTACCTCATGGTACCAACAGTTTCATAGATCAAGTACCGATGGAATTGTATGACATCCTGTATTTTGGCTTGCTACCAGACCGCATTGTTAGCAAGAATGAACCGTCAAGGCTCTAATTCTCCATGAATTTTTTTATTTTTTGCATTTCCCAGTATCAATTTTGTATAATTGTCGTCCCAATTTAATTATGAGCTTTATTTCCTGCGAATTTTTTGTTTGTTATTTGAGTTGATCCTTTTCATACAGGTTATGGAACAATACTTAAGACCAAGAGCCAGTTGTTTGTTTTGAAATGCATTTTTGTGTTTCCGAAGGGGGTGGTAACTTCTCCTTTAATATTTAACTTCCATATAGTACTTAATTTTGTTAACCCATTCTTAACTAGGCAGCATTTTCTAGCCTATGTTAATTAAGTTGTGGAATTAAAGATATATATACAGAGAAGAAGAATCAGAATTAGCTTTTGGTTAGTAGTCATGGCTTCATGGGAAAATTATCTGCACCCATCAATTTTTCCCTTTTTGACTTTTCTTATCCACTACATCCTTCCCTTTTTGGATTGTCTAGCGCGACTTAGAACCATCTCAGAATGGCTCACGAAAATTGCTCGTTAAGATTTCTTAAGAATCGTCTCTCTTTTCTTAATTGATGTTGTGGCTCCTTTTTTTTGTTGTAGATTTACAACCATATGAAAGGGCAAAAGATAACAACCTCAAAGACACTTCTTTTGGAAAGAGAAGTGATTGTTGTTGATAGATTTGAGTAAAGACTACCAATACATCATCCACTATTGCACATTATGCATGATTGTAGGGTAAATTATGTGACCATTCACTTATTCGATTATATTGACACTAATTTATTATTTTATTAGTTTGTTATTCTGTTAATATTATAAATTACTGAAATTGTATTGCCACTTACTCCTATTATGTCAAAAACCCTGTCGAATCAAAGGATACAAGGTCTAAGGAATCAAAGGATATCTTTTAATAAGTATTTTAGGATTGTGCAAGGTTTTGTTGATCTCATTTTCTTTTGATCCTAATGCAACTTTATGTTTGACTATAATTTCAGTAATCTAAATATTTAGCCTTTTAGGTCTTGATTCTGGCGGAAGAGGAAGACAGAAATGGATGCAGAATCTGAATGATCATGTCTAATAATTCATTAATACATAGTAAAAATGCAATCTATATATTCTGTTGGCATATAATGAGTTAATTGACATTTTCTTTTGGGGGTTTTTTCCACATAGGCCACTCACAAATTTGTTGTTTCCAAATAAACCACCCACAAAAATTTATTTCCATAAACAACACCCACAATCTTATGCGCATTCCAAAAAGACCACTTGAATTATTTGCATTAATTTGATAGAGAATACTCGGTTTAATCTACCTGGACGGCGGTAAAATGACAAAAATACCCTTGCCCCTTATCAAACACACCATTGTGGATGGGTTGCGGATTAGATTTATGTCAATTTTGTATTCGCTATTTACCTAACTTGACCCGAAATCTTACCCAAACCCATCTATAATATTGAGCTTCATAAGCAACGGAGGTATTTTGGTCATTTTGCCCTTGATCCGTTAAACCTGACGGAATATTCTCTCAAGTTAATAGCAAATAATTCGAGGGGTATTTTTGGAATGCGCCTAACATTGTAGGTGGTGTTTATGGATATAGAAATTTGTGGGTGATGTATTTGGAATTAGCAAATTTTTGGGTGGCCTATGTGGAAAGAACCCTTCTTTTTATACGCATTACTTATAAATGTGCTAATGTTTGATGAAAACCTTATAAATGTTTTAATAATTATAATGCATTGCAAAGAGAGGTGAATGGACAACTCGTGCATCACAAGTGGGCAATGTTAGTAATAAATAAATTGGAAGGAATAAATTTCGAATGCAAAATAGTCAATGAACTAGGCTCCGTCTGGCATTGCTTTTAAAGAGTGGTTTTGGCACTAAAAGCACTTTTAGGCTCAAACAGGTGTTTGGAAACTTAATTAAAAGTGTGTTCAGCCAAAAATACTTTTCCAATACTGTTACTTTCTTTTTCTCACCACACCTAAAGTGGTGCTCTTATCTTTTCAATAAGTACTTTTACCAGCTAAGTAAATTTTGAAATTAAACATATATGTTTCTTCCAGCATCAGCAGAAGAACTTTCCGTTTGCTAAAATACCAAACAGAGCCTCAGTAGGTCAGCATAGTTAGCGTACTCAACAGAATTTATGTTAACTAGAACTTTCTACGTTTTATGTTACCTCCAAAATGTTGGAGTGAAGGGTGAGTAGTTTCTTTATCGTTATTTGTTCTTTACTTATTACTTAGTTACTTAGTTTATATTTTATATATTCTTAATTTATATATTTCTATGTTTGTTTCAATTTTTGAATCTAATTGAAAAAATAAAAATTGAAACAAATAAAAATAAATATATATCAGAAATTTTCGATTTTCACTTTATTTCCTTTTTTATTCAAATTCAAAAATGATTCAACAATTGCCCACTACATTTTCATTACTATTTATTTCTCACACAATTCACCTTCTGAAATTTGGATTAACACACATCTCCAAGCAATACAACAGTTGAAGATGGTTTGCTTTTTATGTCAACTTCGTAGTTCCTAGTCCAACTCTTAATTTATATCCGCATTTTCTCATATTACAAGAGAGAAGATTTTAAATTTCAAAAGATAGTGGTTACAGGTGGGGTTAGGAACGGTACAGAAATCATAAAGTGGAACTTTATATAGTATATGCAACTTACGGTTGAACGTTTTGGACACACTTCATGAATTATTTTGGACAGAGGCATAGAAAATGAGTAAGTTTTAAAAACAGTACATAGTTCTGACCATCTATTTGGATACTCTAGTTTTATGTCAATATTTATATACTGATATATTTAGAGATTGAGCTGTGTCATGGTTAACTGACCATCTTGACAGGAAGCAAACAGGTAGAAGTGTCCCAATGGACATGACCTATCTAAATGTTCATGTGTGTGGCACAACTACAAGATCAATCCTTATCTCCAAGAAATTTAACATCATCTCATGGGAAACTTTACAAGGATTAAGAAAATTTTTGTTTTTGTAGTTATACACACTACCCAATTCAGTGAAGGACTACACAGGAAACTCTTGATTCTGTGTAGGTATGTTCAAGTGAGCAGAGCCACAGACATGTATATGAAGATTAAAGTCGACAATTTGAGGTATGCATGGCTCATGATTGCAATAAACATAATTTGAGAGTTCAAGTATATGAGGAATTTGATTTTAATTTTCAAGGAATTTAACTAAGAATTACAACCCCACTGTCCTTAAATAGCCTGATACCACTGGTCATTCCCTTCTCTATTCTGGAGCTGAATTCCCTGATTGCAGTAGGGAAATAAACCTCAGGTAGCATTACTCTAGATCAGATGTTTCCAACCATCAAGTTGTGCTAATCAATTACTATCTGGCAATTTTTTCTAATCCTCAAAATTAAATTAACCTAAGAAAATTATGAAACCTGTAAATAGACAAAAATTATGATTATTGTGATAACATAAAAGGCAGCCAGGTACGTGGACTATAGACAACGATTTGCATTTCAGTCAACCACAAAACTGAAGCAGCAACTAGCAAGCATGAAGCACAATTACAATAGTTGAGGTTTATTTTGTGTTGCATCTTTTCAAAACATGAGCTAAGTGCAGGTTGTATTGTTCTCTAACTAAGGTTGTGCTCTCGGAGACCCCTGCCCCTCCAATATTTATTAATTTTACACTGAATTTTTTTTTTTTGAAATTTGCATTCCGATGCAATATTTATTCATGTTATTTTTATTTTAAAAAAGGCCTGTTGAATAATTTTGATGGATTTTTTCATTTCACTGATTCATACAAAATAACGAGCTAGAGAATCTCCCCCTTATATTTTAACCTAGTTTTTTGTTGTTGTTGTTGCTACATTTTGTATGTGCCCCTGATGCTTGTCAATCCTAGATCGGCCCTGTTTGTGAGAGCGTGCACATGCAAGTACCATTTAGACTTTTTTTGAAATGAACAGAGCCTTCAGTGAGTGAAGAATTACCGCTCGCTATCTTCTGTATTATCTGAGACAATTGCTTTCTTACATCTTTGCTGAACTTCATACCGCGTATCTACAAGGAAAATAGCGACCTAATTGTTAATAAAATGTTATAAAATAATGAAAACTGTTTCCAGTTCTGCAATAAAAAGTACATCTAAATGAAACTACAATTTCGGATATGCAATGTGTAAAAGTACATGCTTAGAAGATTTATGCTGGAAATAGTCTACATAATCAGTGGATATTGACTAAGGACTGTTTGCCAAAATGTAAGATATTTCCAAGGGTATACAGAAAGACTAATCTCCAAACTTGATTTTGCAACCTGCCCATTTGTTCAATGCTCAAAGCAACTAATGGATGGATATTTCTGCACAACTAACAATACATGCTATTCTCTTAACTTCCAGTTGCTATATGATTTGAAGTATAACCAGGGTAATTTTTCTCATTTTCTTGCTTTTAATTTTTTGGCTTAGTTTTGAATTATATTTTTTATCGGAGAGCGTATGTGCATTTTTCGAAATTTTGAAAGAAATCTATATACAAAGTATGCAAATGGTAACGAGATAGCAGGCACAGCAATACATTGGTAATATGAAATAAGTTAGCATTGATTTTCAACAGTAAGAAAATCATAGATAAAGGGAGCATTTTCATTTCCAATTGCAAACTCTCCTAAGGTGTATTGAAGGTGCATTGAATGTTCAAAGTTCAAACTTCAATATATTAACTGTTAGGGTAACTGAAAACTCAGTCTCAAATGGAAAGAAGTTTAGGTTACTAAGATCGTGGCAAATAATGGAATCATTTTACAATATATACTGCCAAAGGCTTATGAAAACTCGAATGAGAATCTTGAATAATTATTCAATAGAGAAATTCAATACAACACTGGTTTTATATACTAAAATGACAAATAATGCATTAATGCTGCATCCTGAAAGTTTTACACTTTTAAAAACGAAAGAAGGTCAGTCGGGAACTTTTCCTACAGTATTTGTTTTCCAGTCTGCCATTCCACATCCTGATATTTGTATGTGCATAGTGAACCAGAAAATTTAATGTCTCTGTCTAAGGCTTCACTATAAAGTCTTCTAGTCAATAACTTTTATCTTCTGTGCCTCCTATCTATTTATCATAATATAGATGAGTGTAAGAAATTAACTTGAAAACAAAAAAGACTCGTCCAAATAAGAGTCTATTTTAACAATTAAGATTTGTAGAACCTTCTGCTAGTTACCTGCAGATCATGGTCGGTGCACCAGTTTGGATCATAGTCGGCTCGGTCCCAACTCTCATATACTTGAAGCAGTTGAATGTGATCACCCCAACCAGAACCGTCAGGTAAGTTTTGAAGTGGCTGTTTCCTTTTCTTTTCCTTACCCTTACTGCAGATATGATGTATAATTTGAGAAAACTGTAGACTACCATTCAGAGATAAAATGGCTGTGTAGACACAATAAGCTCCTAAAGTGCAAAAGTATAGTTTCAATGGAAGATCTTACAAATGCAGTAGTTTCAATTTCATTCAACTAAAGATGCATACTAAAGAAACTTCTACAGGCACAAACCAACTACATGTATAAGCACTTGCATTATAACCATCATGGACAAAAATATTCACAGCACGTCTGTTTGTTATATTATCAGCTTCTAAGGGTGATTTAATAGCCTCAACAGAGATTAACGAAATAACTGTCGTTAACTGAAAACAACCAAACCAAGCAACAATTTTACTTTAAGCTCATTCTATCAACTAGATTCCTCTATGTTGTAGCGTATACAATCATTTCTTATCTTATGTAAAGATTGTTCCGAAGATAGAACTGGGGCTCAATTCTACTTCCCCATGCTAAAGATAAGGGTTGTTTAATGCAGAACCGACTGTCTACCAAGGAAGGACACTTCTATTAGAAAATTGTGTCATTTGATATAGGACACTGGACACATATACTACCAATTTCAATATAGTATTTAGAATTTCCCATGTTGCATCAAAAATTCAAAATTGTGGAGGTCTTTCCATACTTGCATTACATAGGCGAGTATTACTACATTAAAGTAAGACCATTATAAAGAGTAGGTATAAGCTTTTAAAAATGAGTTACGTTAATACAATTTAAGCTATTCATTTTCTCATAAAATCATAATGTCCCACATCGTGTTCATCAGGATTGACACATTTTCTATTTAGCAATCATTTATGGCATGTTTATCCATAGTTTCCACGTTTAAATGTCATTGAGTTAGTAATTAGTATAATTCTGCAAGTATATTGGCACATTTAAATCTGTTTTTAAACTGCATGGATGTCTGCAAAATGTCTCTGCCACAACATCAGAACTCCAAGGTTGTTATAAAGGGTTGAGCGATTAATATTTGTATTCTGTCATGCCCCCAGCATGTGGTGCCCAATTTTGTGAGGAGAGACCTAAACCTTGCACCATAGCATTTTTATAAATAATTCACTGGGATTATTTGTCTGGTGGAGATTGAACATCAATGGCTCTTACGATATCCCATGTGAAATGTCCCTACCACTACTCCAGAACTCCGAATCTATAACGAGGGCTGAGGAATATATATTCTAAATAGATCAATGAATAATGTAATGACTAGCACATATCAGATTGAATGTTTTTCATTAGTTAACTCTCTAATGAGAATTTCCTTTTGTTTTGGAATGAAGAATGAAAAATTGGCCCGAGAAAATATTAACAAGCAAGGTCACCTCCGAGTAGAATGGAGTGAAGTTTCTAATGACAACATGGCTACAACAGTCAAAGCCTGAGACAGACATCCCAGCTCATTCGCCTCAATTAAAGTCCTGGATAATGAAGGCTCCAGTGGAAGTTCTGCAGTGATTGAACATGAAAATATTTAAGGTTTCAGCAAAGTGTAATAATGATCAGTGAGTATGTGTTGTATTTCCAGTCGTATGGGTATTAAGGCAATAGCAGTAGAAAATGAATATAACTTAGAAATTACAACTCCGGACATACATCTATGTACAATGATTATTAGTTGTATGCACAAGGACTTATACCAAGATCACGAAGCAAATATATATTCGCAATATTCAACACTCATGCAACAACAGATACAAATCATCCAATAAAGCAGGTATTTTTTGTTCCATCGCGCTATATCAATTTCATCCAGCATTTTTACACCATCTATAACATCTCTTGATTGACTGTATGCAAGTTTCCCATCTATAACAGCTTGTATTGTAGAGGAATGTTAAAAAATTACTAGCCTCAATTAACAATTCATTAGAGATAAAAATCCAAAGCTAACTGCAACGATGCTTTTATCTAAATAATGCACTTAAATCAAAGAGAAGATGCTACGCTCCTAGATTTTAAACAAATTTCTAGTGGTAAATTCTAAGTTTTCCAAGGCTATCCTCTTTAAAATATGTATGTAAAGATTAACGTCCAAGAGTTAGAAAGAACTATGTTAGAGAAGACAAAAAAAGGAAAAAAGAAGTCCCACCTTTGTAGTTTCCCCCAGTTGAAAGACAATGGATAAATCAAAGAGCCGTAGGTCCTACACTTCACTGACAATTTGCATGAACTGTGGAATCTAATTGTTCAGTAGATGTCAACATTTGATTTGAAACAATATCCTGATGCTCCTAATTGGCGTAAAATTGTTCCACATGACTCACATTAGTCCTTCTATAAGTAGTAGTTTTGTTAAATTTTAAGGATAACCACAAAGCAATTAATACTTAGCATATCATTTCGTTAGGAGAGCAGTTTGCAAACTTTTTCTAGCAATAGAGGCAGCAATTTTCAAATCCCTTCACCTATTACTATAAAACTTTGAGTTTTTTGTGTGTAGGTGTCCAGGGAGAGGAGAGAAATTAAAGCTTCACGTGAGTTAAAAAGTTTAGTCATGGATATATCAGACCAGATTACTATTTATAATAATGTCAACTTTCATGATGCAGTTATCCTGGTTATATGCAGTTGTTATCGTAAAGATTAAAAAAATTATAGTATTGCATGAAATTTGGGAACTCATCTGCCTACCAAATTCTACAAACACCTAGCACTTTTTAGGTCCAAAACGGTAGCAGATGTTAGGATTATACCAAATAGGTCCACTGACTCAACATTAATATCAAATAATTGTTTATAAGCTATTAACCCAGTATTTTAAATTTTCAGTCAACACCAAATTATGAAATTTAGTCATATTTAAAATTAACTTCCGCTTTTAACCTTGCTTGATATGGTGAAAATGACAAAACATTCACAGATTAATGCACGCAAAAGAAGAAGAAAAATGGTGCTTGGGTTGTGTTCTAACTTGATATGTAGCGATTTCTTTCTATATGAAAGGGTGTAACTAAAATGACATGACGGAAAAGTTTCATGTCTACAATGTGCAGAACTAAAATATATTAACACAATTATACAAGTATACATCACAGCTTTTACCTGACATAGTTCGTCCAACATCCGTTATTTTTCCATTTTCATCAATTGCATCAATGAGATATAACTGTCTCAGAGCATCCACTAATGATTCTCCTGCATAAATAGTAACTTTTCAATCATTAATTTTATATGCAAATAGGAAACCAAGATTTTCACAATGTTGACACGGAAAAAATCTAAAAGCATAAAAATCAAAAGGGGAAGGGGAAAAGAGTATTTAAACATGGAATTCCGCCACACCCAGCGCTGCATAAAATGGAAAATAGAATATTGAAGTAACAGGGAAAAAATAATAAAGAACCTTACGTGAAGGTGGATCGAGAAAATCAAACTTCAAAATATCAATGTCAGGAAGATCCAGCGACTTCAAGTAGAGAACAGTTCCAGCAAGAGATGATCTTTGAATTTCAGGGATTGTTGCATCAAGCAGCTCCTCGTGATAGGCAGTGGCAGGGTATAATCTGTAACACTTACCAGGGCGAGTTCTTCCAGCTCGTCCAGTGCGTTGATCAGCTTGTACCCTGGAACCATTGATGCAAAAGTTAAGGTGTAAAACTGAGCATCATATGTAGTGGTCAACATACTTACAAACTATGTGATTAGTAAACAACTGACATACATTCTACAGTAATCAAAAACTAAAACAGAACAAATAATGAGGTAAATAAGATGGAAACCCAATGTTCCCAAGACGAACATAACACTTCACATGTGTAATTGCTATGCACAATTAATTCAGAAAATACAGAAAAAATGTGTTCTAAGAGATTCAGACTAGGGTGTTTCTGTATAACTCAATGGGGAAGATAGGAGGCTGCCTAAACCATCCACCTGAACTCTATAAGATAGTTTCTTGGGTTGTAAAATTGAGATTCCAACAAGATTCACCCAACTACTGACCTGCTTATAGGGTAAAACTTTGTTGGGCTTGAACAGGTTTGGGTAATATTGAGTTAAGATCTCTATATATTTAATGTCATATAATGAAAAGAAAAAAATAAATGCACTCTCCTCTCCTCATATTCTACATCTATATAACATATCTATAAAGGGGGAGAGGGTTCTGTTTCATTGCTTCCTTCCCCCCTTATTCTTTACTCTTTTCTACTTCTTTTTCTGTTTTTTGTGTAGAGCAATATTTTTTTAATTAATAACCTACATCTGGAAGGGTGGTGGTTGTGAAATTGGATGGGTGACAAAAGAGGTGAGAGTTCGGGTGGACTGCAAAACCATGAGGAAGGTAGATGTGATAGATGTGATGGGGATAGTAGAAGAGAAGATGTTGAGAGTACAGATAGAGTTTAATCTAAGCAGATTTCCAAAGTTGGTAGAACCAACTTCTTATCTTTATAATTGAAAATATGTTGGTCAACTAACATAGATGATTTAAATTCTTGGGGACTAACACAAAAGGTTATTCAGCTAAATTCTGAAATTAGAGCTTTTAAAACTCTTAGGGATTAACAAATCTCTAAGTGATTTTTGAAGGTTTTTTACATGTAAAACTCTAATTAAACACAGTGATCCATTTTCGCCTATCTACATTTGGTTTTCTTGATGCAAAACTAATTTAAGATAGCAAAATTATGCATTTGAAGTGATAAAAAGTTGTATACTGCTCCACCTCTTGGCAACGCTAAGTGTAAAAGCAAAACAGTAGAATTTCTATATTTCTTTAAACAATTCCACATACATACAATAAAATTAAAGAAAATGAAAGACAAGGAAAGAAAAGAAACTATCTAAATTTATAAAACTTTTAACTGAAAAGTGAAAGACATTCAGTCACTGAAAGCGTTACTTTCAGTCAACAAACACAAGTAAGAAGTTACTATCAGCAATGAAGTCATAGAGTGGCCCACAGTCGTTTTTAAAATTAAGAAACAAACAAAAAATGGATGCAACTATAACTAAGTCCAGAAAAAAAACTACAATCAGCTAGGGCTGAGCATATTACGGTTTAAAACCGTAAACCGACCCATACGGTTCGGGTTCGATAGCTTAATGGGTCGGTCACAGTTTTTGGATTCAGAAAAGTCATATTTTGGTTCAGATTATACATATCTTATCGGTTCGGTTCGGTTTAACCGACCAAGCCCACCAATATAGATAGAATCCAAATAATACTAATATGATAAATAACCTATTATAGACTTTATACTAAACAGGTTTGCATTGTGCATGCAATAAAACCCAAACCTTAATTAATTTACAACTAATCTCACCTAAATTATCGGAACGTTGTCGCGTCTCTTTCTCTTCTTCAGATTTATCATCATTTTCATCGTTCTTGCAAAAGTCAAAAACTCAAAAACCCTAACCCCAGACCTCCCTCAACTCAAGGCTTTGCTACTCCACCGTCAGGCTCTGGTGAACCCACTAAGTCAATCGCCAAGGTAATCTCTCTCTCTCTCCTCTCTTTGTCAATCTCTATCTCCATCTGTGTCTCTCTGTCTGTGTCTCTGGTGTAATGGAGTCATGTATGTGTGCGAGAGATTCAAGTAATCTATTAGTATTTAGTCATATACTCACTCTTAGTTTGTTAGTAATACATAATAAATATTAGTTACATACTGTTAAGTCAATTGTGTATACAATATCAATATGCATAGCACTAAAGCCTACTCTCTGGTGTTGTGGTGTGTGTGATTCAAGTTATCTATTAGTATATATTGTATATTAGATCTCTCTGTTTAGTAGTAATTACTGAGAAAAATTAATTACATACTGATTTATGTGTAAATATCAATATGCACAGCTAAAAAGGATCTTATGCTATGAAAAGATTCAAAACCCAAGTAACTATTTAAAGTAATTTTTAATACCACTTATTCACTTTGTCGGGATATAGATTAACAAGTTCAATTCTCGTTTTCAGTTCATACATAGACAGTTTTACTAGTAGTAACTATTACTTCATTATGTTTTATTTAATGATTTGTATTTTTCATATTTTATAGGATGTCTAACATCGGGGATGAAAATCCACCACCACCTACAGTTGAAGTTTGTTCAAGTTGTCGAGTTACCACGAAAAGGAAGAAATCAACTAGGACACCTTCAGGCACATGGTTTCATTTTGATAACTTAGTGAATGTTGAAGGTAAAATTAGAGGGCGTCGCAGACATTGTTTAAGAGATTTTGCAGCTGATCTAAAAACGTGGCACATCAACACTGAAATCGCACCTGCCTATTTGACCTAAACACCCTCACAATATTGAAACACAGCAAACAATACTGAATTTGCAACCGGGTTTGAATAAAGTGGGTGTTGGCAATAATGATAAAGTGGGCACTCCAAGTACATGGAAATTTTACGAGGCGGCGATTAGAGAAGCACTGTGCAAGATGCTCATTTTACACGAACTCTCATTCAAATTTGTAAAGGGGGTTGGGTTTCAAATTTTCATGTTGATTGCATGCCCAAGGTTTATCATTCTGTCAAGATGGACTATTTTTCGAGTTTGCTATCAGCTCTTTTTCAATGAGAAAAAGGATTTGAGAAAAAAATTTAAAGTCTTCTCAAATGGTGTGTCTCACTACCGAGACTGGATAGATGAAGAATGGATGCTAAATAAAAGAACCATTAACTTTTGTCCAATTTCAAGTCACAAGGGTGATGATCTCGCAAGGGCAATGGAGGCATCCTTATTTGAATGGGGCATAGAAAGGGTGTTTACAATTACAAGTGACAATACTAGCTCTAACGACACAATGATCAATCATCCCATGAACAAGCTAATTAACCGGCTGGGTTGTGTTGCTCAAGTTAAATATCTTCAAAAGTGTTGTACTGCAGCTACCGAAGCCTTAAGGAGGTAAACAAAGCAGTTCTTTGCGTTCAACATGCAGTGAGGTATGTGAGAGAGTCTCCTTCAAGACTTGCAAAGTTTGAATCTTGCGCCGGATTAAAAAGAATTGAAAGTTAAAAGGGGGTTGTCTTGATGTTTCCACTAGGTGGAATTCCACTTAGAATTCCACCTTTCTTCTGGAATGAAAAGAATTGAAAGCGAAAAGGGGGTTTGTCTTGATGTTTCCACTAGGTGGAATTCCACCTTTCTTATGTTGGTGTCGGTGGCAGCCTTCATCTATGAAAGTGCTTTTGATAGGTTATTATTGGAAGATCCAATGATTCAAACGGATCTTCAAGAATCAAAAGCTAAAGGAGTGCCAGAGTGCCTGATGAATATGATTATTGATTAAAATATTAAAAGTATAGCTAAATTTTTGGAAGGTTTTTATAAGCTCACCCTTCGTGTATCTGGCTCCTTATATGTAACTTCTTCTACTTAATTGCAAAAAATAAGTAATGTTGATGCGGAGTTAATTGAATGTCAAAAAGATAGTGACCTTGTGTTGGCTTCAATTGCCCCAAAAAAATGGAGAAGTGCGATAAGTAATGGGGGAATATTCATATGATGAATTTGCTAATTTATATTGATGCTATTTTTTATCCTCACTACAAGATGTAGTTTGATAAATTTGTGGTGGAAGGAACTCATCATATAGATGTGGGTTCTCAATTGATGACAAACTTGCACAATTCTTTGAATGAGTTGTATAATGTGTATGCTAAGATGTATGGGAAAGCAAGTGAAGCCGTGCCATCTTCATCACAGGACAATGCTGTGGTTCAAAATCGGAAGCCCAATCGTTATCTTTTGATGGTGGAGCGATTTAAAAGGCCGCCCAACATGAAGAGGAGCAAAATTGAGCTTAAGCAGTATTGTGACGAAGAAGTTGAAGAAACAAAGGATAGAGATTATGATGTTTTATTGTATTGAAAAGCGAATAGGGCACGCTTTCCAATATTGTCCAAATTGGTACATGATGTCTTGGCGGTTCCTATATCTACAGTGGCTTCAGAATCCGCTTTTAGTACTGGAGGTCGAGTACTTTACCCATTTAGGAGTTCCTTGTCTCCCAGAATGGTGCAAACTCTCGTGTGCCTGCAGGATTGGCTTAGGGCATCCATCGGCGTCGCATGTCCTTACATTAGTGTCGAGAAAGACTTGGCCAATATTACGAAGATGGAGAAAGGTAATTTAATTTTAAAATAATCGTGTCATCATTATTTTTTAAATTTAAATGTTAATTAATTTTATGTTACTTTTTTAACATTTAAATTTTTTTTTTTGCATATGTAATAAAGATCTTGATCAACTTTCTTTGGAGCCTACACAACTTTAGAAGTTTATTCAAGTTTATCTTCTTGGTAAGAATTTAATATGCTTTACTATGGTTTATCTTGTACAAGACTCATAAATATTTTTAGAATCTATTATCCTCACAAGATTTTATAAATTCTTATGTAGGAACAAACGAAGCCCGACAAGTTATCTTGGTTCGCGTCTTGGCATCCAATGAGAAAGGAACATTTTGGAACTATTTTGGGGACTTCTATTTATCTAATAGTACAGTAGATTTTTTTCCAACGTTAAAAAACCTTGTTTTGAATATGTTCGAGTTATTTGGCTTTATGAACTTGTGAACTATGTTATTTGTGGTTAAATGATTGGTGGACAATGTTTAATTGGAATGTTTTGTTTACTTATTTAGCTTGTTCGTTGTCGATTGATTGTTGAGATGTTGTCTTGATGAATGATCACAGTTTTCTTAATCTTGCTGAGTTGCCTACATTTATATTCAAGCTTTCTGCAATTTTAAAGGTATGTGCATCTTATTTTAACATTTTCTAACTTTCTTATTTGAGATTATAATTGATAATGCTTAAGCTTTGGGTTTCTAACATTTCTCTGTTATTTGCTAGGATATGCTTATACTGAGGCGGATCTATGTTTAATTTCATCAGCCTATATTCAAAAGGTATGCAATGTATCTGTATTTTTATTTTATTTTGTACTTCATGAGTTCATGTGAACATTCTCTTTATTTAATTATTATATTACTTTTACTAATCAGATTCAGCGCCTAGTTGATACTTGGTACTTAATATGTAAGATATGTTTTATTAGAATTTTCTCTTATCATAGCCCACAAATAGCCCATAGTCAACATATTTTACTTCCATCATGATTCATTAGTTATAACATCATGTGCAACATAATTATGGGCCTACTGCCTACTGTCTTTCTACAAAAGCTTCATCTAGTTTTTTCATTGATCAGATCCCACCTACGACCTGTCAACATCCAGAGAGTCATAGCCCACAGGCCCCACACAAAGACCGGTCAACATCCAGACGCTCATAGCCCACACAAAGTTCTGAAACAATTAATAAAGATGTAATGTTTCTCAGCCCAAATCTCCCAATCCATTGGCCCAAAGTCTAATAATTTAGCCTAAACAACACAGCCCACAAACCGATTATACAAATCGACCGAAACCGAATTAAGGACAGTTTTGAGCTTGGTCGGTTGAGCTGCATACGGTTTGAAGGTTACTACGGTTCAGTTGCAGGTTTGAATTTTTTGGCCGGTTCAGCACCGAAAAATGAACTGTGCTCACCCATACAATCAGCTACACTTCACAATTCTCAGACATATTATGTGTGGGAAAATAAAAACTAAAACATCATGAATTGTGCGGCTCAGCGAAGAGAGGAATGACAAGAGATATGGCAGCAAACAAGGATAATGGTAACAGCAAGAGTTCTAACAAGAGCAAGGTTACTAGGGACAACCGAGGGAATGGAATGTGAGTAATGAAAGAAGACAATGTGAAGAGATCAATCAAAGAAAAGAACAGGCTTGCTGCTGTCGGGATGATATTCAAAACAGATTCACTGTCAGTATTAACAGAGGGGGTTGGAACTCTCGGGGCGGAGAAAAAGAGAAATAAGGGGTATCTGTTGCATTCAAGACTTATATAACATCTGGGAGGAAAATATACTATTTACATGCAAAGAAATAGCATATAAATAGTGTATACTACGCATAAAAAGTGATTCTCTATTTTGAGTGCTGCTCTGCGTTCTAGCTTGGCATCATACTTTCGTCAATACGAGGGTAAAAATTAACAAATTTAAGAGGTTGTATCTGTCAGTTTATTTTATCAGGAAATTTCTCATTGAAATCAAGGAAAATAATATAAAAGGTGCAACCAGAAATATAAAGTTTACCTGCTAATTTGCACGACATCAAGAGAATACATTCCAGTTGATGGGTTATATTGCCGTTGCTTCACATAACCAGAATCAATGACATACCTAGCATGAAAGAAAACACAAGATAAAGACCTTACCTTACAAATCAATTATTTCATACCAATTAGAAAGATTATTTAGTAGTAAGTTATATCACATCAAAAGTATAATGTACAGAGAAGATATTCGATCTCTATTATTGTTACCAGAGGAATGTGTGTTTGGCCATCATCCACTAAAGGTCTCAAATTTACGCTTTTGGAAAAAGATTTTACAATTAGAGAAGGCGTGCAATTACAATGTATGCACAATAAACTATATATATGTTAGGGTTTGTGGATCCAAATACACGATAATGGGATTGGAGAAGACAGACGAGAAGAAGAGTCGAAGATGGAGCAGGCACCTCAGAGCAGCCAGCAGCTGCAGGCAAGTTGCGGTCTACCGCAGTTGGACAGTCGACCGCACACGTACAGGCAAATGTACGGTTGACCATGCAATCGACCGTCTCTCTCTCTGTTGGACCGTGCAGTCTTGAAAGAATGACCGGTCGACAGGGCAGTCGACCGACCCACTCTTTGTTGGACGCTGGATAGTTGAAGGCAAGAACCGGTCGACCGACACTAAGTTGCGGTCGACTGTCATGACGCTGATTGATGAGTGGCTGAGATTAGAAGTTGTGTAAATCTATATATATTGTATTGTGTATGATTTTAGGTTAAGTGAAAAAGAAAAGAAATATCTAACAGCCGTCATCGAGAGAGAGGGAGACAGAGAAACCATACACCTTGGTAGTGAGTTCTTGAGATTTGTAAACTTGTTCTTCATATTTCTAGTGAAAATAGCAGGAGTGCCTCTGCACGGGAAAATAGTCATTACATTGGGTGAACCCCGAAAAAATCTCGTGTTCTTGTGTGTGGCTTTTGGTTGTTCTTTGTTCTATTGCTTTTGATTCTATTGTTCTTGCATCTTTGTTGGTGAGTTATTCCGCAGTTAAAACTCAACAAAATGGCATGAGAGCACTAGATTGGTAGCATTGATTAAGATGGGGAACAAGAGTAGAGTCAAGAAGTTCGATGGAACAAATTTCACAATGTGAAAGATCCAAACTATTGCGTATCTCTGACAGAAGGATCTAGATGATCCATTGTTTGGCGCAAAGCCAGAAGGGCGAAGGTCGAACCGGTTGTATTGGCGGCTTGGAATAGATTGGATCAGAAGGTACTTGCACACATTCAGTTGTCGCTGAGTAGGAAGTCCCTATTTCACATTGAGAAGGCAAAGACCGCGAAGGAGGCAATGGAGATCTTGACAGATATGTTTGAGAACCAGATCCTATACCTAAAGAAGTTGGTCAACTAAAAGTTGTCGGAAAGGAGTTCGGTTGCCGAGCACATCAACAATTTTGTATGGTTAACAATCAGATGAACCATCAGGTTTGAAGTTTGAGGAAAGGGCACAATCGTTGTTGTTGCTATCCAGTCTTCCCGATAGTTACGACACAGTAGAGCAGACTGTTACAAGCATCATGACTGATACGACAACTCTAAATGATGTTATTGGCAGCATTATGAATGAGAATGCAAGGAGGAAGAGACATGGAGAGACGTCGATGTCATATCCTAACAATGTCGCGCTGTCAGTTGATAATCGTGATAAAAGTAACAATAGAGGATGTTCGCAAAGCAGGAATCATAGGTCCAAGTCAAGAACCGGACATCGCAAATGTGAATGTTGGTACAGCAAAAAGCCGAGACGCAGTAGAGACCAATGCGAAGAGTATAAGAAAGCACAAGCAGGGTCACAGATAGCCAATGTGGTATTGGACCCCATCAAAATGAATTGTGTTTATCTGTTAGATTTATTATGCAAGATGTTCGGTGTATAGACTCAGGTGCTTATCATTGTACTCCCATGAGGGATGTTTTTTAGGATTACAGGACAGGTGATTTTAGTGCAAGTTCAGTTGGCAATGGACAAATATGTCCAGTTGTAGGTAGAAGCACAGTGAGAGTGAAGGCTCGCAATGGTGGGCAGTTAGTCTTGAATGACACAAGACATATTCCAAGTTTAAAGAACTTAATCTCAACTAGTAAACTAGACAAAGAAGGATTCACAATAACTTTTGTGCATGAAGAATGGAAGGTGACTACAGGTGTCAGGTTGGTGGCAAAAGAAAAGCGTGGTGACACGTTGTACTTACTCAGAGGAGGTGATTCAGGTGATATCATTGCTACAATATCAGCAGGTAGTTCCTCTTCGATTTTATGGCATGCCAGGTTGGGGCACCTCGGTGAAAATGGTGTCAAGCAGCTTTATTATAGGGATCATTTGCCGGGGCTTAAGAAGGTTGAGATGGATTTCTGTGAGAATTGCGTGATGGGCAAACAGAAGACAGTTAGATTTTAGTTGAGTGGGCGTGAGAAGAAGCTTGGAAAGCTAGAGTTGGTACATACAGATGTGTGGGGTCCAGCTCAGGAATACTCTTAGGGTGGTAAGAGAAACTTTGTTACATTCATTGATGATGCTAGAAGAAATTTTGGGTTCAAGCAATTCGCGAGAAATCAGAAGTTGTTTGATGCATTCAAAGCTTGGAAGGCCAAAGTTGAGAATGAGACGGATTGCAAAGTGAAAGCAATAAAGTCAGACAATGGAGGTGAGTACACAAGCAAAGAGTTTGTTGACTATCTGGCAAAGGAAGGTAGTAGAGGAATCAAGACAGTTCTTAAGACTCCACAAGAGAACAGTGTAACAGAAAGGATGAACCGCACGATACTCTAAAGGGCGAGATGTTTGAGACTTCATGCGGGTCTTCCAGTCCATCTTTGGGCCGCTACAGTGGATACAGCAGTGTACTTGATTAACCGTTGCCCGTCTAGTGCCCTTGATGGGGCCATTCTGCAAGAACTATGGTCAGGTAAAACTGTCAATTATTCGCATTTGAAAGTTTACGGTTGTATTGCATATTCGGTAATTGACGAGGAAGAAAGGAAGAAACTAGATTCTAAGTCCAGGAGGTGTGTATTCATTGGCTACGGTGGCGATCAGTATGGTTACAGACTTTGAGATTTTGTGGATAACAAGGTCATTCGCAGCAGTAATGTAGTGTTCAATGAAGAGGTCCTATACAAGGATAGGAGCACAGGTCAAGACAGTACAACCAGTTGAGAGTCAGATTGTGGTTCAGACTCAGATTCAGATTCTGAAGGCGGTCCTAATGGTGGGAGCCCTACAATGCAGCAGTAAGTACAGGTACCACAGGCAGCACAGGAGGCTCATGGTGAGCCTATTAGGAATAAGCAGGTTATCCAAGACGAACAGGTACAGCCAGAGCAGTTCGGGGAAGCTGAACCGATCGGTGAACCAGTACCCACATTGAGGAGATCGACACGAGAGAGGTCAACCAAGATATTTGATTCATCAGCTAGTATTGTTCACGAGCATGTTCTGTACACGGATTCAAGAGAGCTAGACACATGAGAAGGCTCTGAGGGATGAGGCTCGAATTCAGTGGGAGTTAGCCATGAGGGATGAGACGAACTCCATGGAACAGAACCAAACTTGGGAGTTGACCAAACTACCTGCAATGAAACGAGCTCTTATGAACAACTGGATTTTTAGAGTCAAGGATGAGGCAGATGGCAGTAAGAGGTACAAGGCGAGGCTTATTGTGAAAGGATTCTCTCAAAGAGAAGGTGATGACTACAGTGAGATCTTTGCACCGGTTGTGAAGATTGCTTCAATTAGGGTTATGCTTAGTATTGTGGCAGTTGAATACTTGCACTTAAAGCAGTTGGATGTGAAAATAGCATTTCTCCAAGGTGATGTCGAAGAAGAGCTGTACATGAAACAACCCACAGGTTTTGAAGCAAAAGGAAAAGAAGACGTGGTGTGTCGACTGAGAAAGAGTCTTTATGAGCTCAAACAAGCACCGCGGCAATGGTACTTGAAGTTTGATTGCTTTATGATAGGAAAAGGTTTCGATAGATGCGAAACAGATCATTGTGTGTATGTTCGTAGGTATGAGAACAATGATATAGTTATCTTGGCGTTGTATGTGGACGACATGTTGTTAGCAGGTTGATGTATGGAGAAGATCAAAGAAGTGAAGAAGATGCTAGCTTCGGAATTTTCTATGAAAGACTTGGGTGAAGCAAAGTAAATCCTCGGCATGAAGATTAGTAGAGACAGGAAAAGCAAGAAACTTTGGTTATTTCAACCAGACTATGTGAAGGTGTTGAAGAGATTCAATATGGATGGCACGAGGCCAGTCACTTGTCTTTTGGCTACTCACTTCAAGTTATCGATGGACTTGTGCCCTAAGACAGAGACAGAGATGGAGGAAATGACTGCTATTCCTTATGCCTCAGCCGTTGGGAGTTTGATGTATGCGATGGTGTCTACAAGACCAGACATCGCACAAGCAGTGGGAGTTATCAGCCGTTACATGAAGAATTCAGGTAAACAGCATTGGAATGCAGTAAAGTAGATTCTTAGATATCTAGCAGGTACTTCAGATTTTTCTTTTTGTTTTGGGGGAGATTCTTTGCAAATACATGGTTATGTGGATGCAGATTTTTTGGGCGATCGTGATGGTTGCAGAAGTACTACAGGATATGTGTTTACAGTTAGAGGAACAGCTATCAGTTGGGCTTCGCAGTTACAAAAGATTGTAGCACAGTTAACCACGGAGTCGGACTATGGCACTTACAGAAGCAACGAAATACATGTTGCGGATTTCGGAGCTTATGAGACAGTTGGGCAGGCTGTTGGGATTGGGGCGTCAACAAACACCCTCTGGTCGCAGCAAAACTAATTAGAGCAATGAGGAAGTCAAAGTAGACGAGGCGAATAAATTGAGCAAGCAAGTAGATCCACCAAACTAACACAAACACAACGATGACTTATCCCGGTTAGCTTTTGCTTAATCCGGGAAGAAATATAGCGAGATCTGATATTCAACTAGAGGAGATTACAAGGAGTTACTGATTCACTTGACACAAGGAATTAAACTCACTCACCAAGAACTCTCTCTCGAGCTTCTCTTTACAATGGAGAAAAGAATCTATGAAGTACTACCTCTCATATTGGAGGAGTTTACAATATATATAGAAGAATAGAGAGAAAACCTAGGTCTAATCTTGATCCTCAGTCGTCCGATATAACCTAAAAAAGAAGTAACTGAATAGGAGGCGCACGATCTAACTTGGAGTTGAAGATTTGGCTGAACCGACCTAACAAATCGGGGCCGAAAATGAACACAGCGCCGCGGTCAGTCGACCGTCCAACAAGATCGGTCGATCGTACCACCCTCTGACATTCCCTATACTATGAGCAGTCGTGGGGTGCGGTCGACTGTCACCAAGACCGGTCGACCGCAACTATCCTGCACCTGCTGCTGTTGCTGTTCTCCTTCTACTCGCTTCGACGCTTCAACCTCCGTACTTCATCTTACCTTCTTTTAATCGGACCAACGAATATACAAGACAATCCTAACAAACTCCACCTTGGATTGCATACGAGTGCTATAACATGATGTGTTACTCATCTCCAAACTCTAACAAATTCCACTTGCAAAGAAAACTTAGAACAATAGCTTCCCAGTCTCACCAAATCCAGTGTCGCCCCTCAAAGGCACACCTCCGTAGATGTACTCACGAAGTTGCCAAACTCCGCACGAACTCCACCTACCTGTAGGCTTTCTCCACCTCTCAACGATATTCGAACGTCGTGGTCTCCTCTCGATGATTCTAGTTGCGGCAAACTAGCTGGGCTTGCGGGAATAATGGGAAAAAGAACTATTAACCCCTGTGCAGGATTTTCGAATTCCCCAAAGCTTGTAGAGATTGTGTTGGCTTGGCCCAACCACTCATACCTCTAATCACGTCACGACGACCTTGAAAAACAGACAGAACTCCACCTCGAGCTGTGTACCTGCAGCCCCGTGCATCAAGAGTTCCCAAGAAAATCAAATTCCGTTTCAGCAGAAAAATATGCAAAACATTCCTTAAAGTGAACATGTGTAGACCTGGCATCTTTAACTCAACTGTCCCCTCACCCACTACTTCACAAATCTCCCCAGTTCCCGTTGTCACACAACGCCCTGTAGTACTTGTAAGTAGAAAACAACTCCATCTCGGAGCAAATATGAGAAGAACTCCCTGAGTCAAGAAGCCAACTAGAATCCACTTTTAAAGAATTTGAAACAAGAAAACACGAACCACCTGAATCAAAGGCACCAAAGGCACTAACTACATTAGCAGCTGAACTCCCATTCTTGGCACTCTCTTGATTCTGCAATTTCCAACAGTCTTTCTTGATATCCCCTGGCCTCTTGCAATATCGGCAACGGATCGAATCCTTTTGCAATGCACTTTGTCTTCCCCCCGAAGGACCATCCACTGCTAGACAACTTGTAGGAATAGACGATGAAGATTTATGGATCTCCTTCCTAAGTTGATTTTCCTTCAATGCTTTGATTACACCATCAACCGAAATACTCTCCTTGGCAGATCTACCGTGTAGCATGGTCGTGATCAAGGGCTCGTACGAATCCGGCAGTGAATATATCAGGTCGAAAGCTTTATCTTCCTCACACACATCTGCATTGATCGCCTTAAGTTCAAATAATACCTTATTGAACTCTGTAATGTGATTTTGGAGATCGGTACCTTCCTTCATAGATAAACGAAAACTTCCTCTTCCAATGCATCCGATCTAATAACGACGAACCAGAGTAGTCAGCTATGAGTTTTTCCCACAAACTCGCCGCATCAGTTTTTACAAGAAATCTGCACTTGACCTCGTCTGTCAAGGATAGTAGGATTAGACTTATGGCTCTTTCACGAATATCTTCCCAAACGTCATCCTTCATATCAGTTGGCTTTTCCTTCTTAACTGCTGACTGCAACTGTTCTTGAACAAGAACATCATACATGTCAGTCTTCCAAAGATTGAAATTGATCTTACCATAGAACTGCTTGATCTTCAAAATACTGTGGCCTGTCATCTTAACCAAGGAACTCGGCAACCTGAAACTCTGATACTAGTTGGGATTGGGGCGTCAACAAATGCCCTCTGGTCGCAGCGGAACTAATTAGAGCAATGAGGAAGTCGAAGTAGACGAGGCGAATAAATTGAGCAAGCAAGTAGATCCACCAAACTAACACAAATACAACAACGATGACTTATCCCGGTTAGCTTTTGCTTAATCCGAAAGGAAATATAGGAAGATCTGATATTCAACTAAGGGAGATTACAAGGAGTTACTAATTCACTTGACACAAGGAATTAAACTCACCCACCAAGAACTATCACTCCAGCCTCTTTGCAATGGAGAAAAAAATCTATGAAGTACTACCTCTCATATTGGAGGAGTTTACAATATATATAGAAGAATAGAAAAACCTAGGTCTAATCTTGATCCTCAGTCGTCCGATATAACCTGGAAAAAAAGTAACTGAATAGGAGTCGCACGATCTAACTTGGAGTTGAAGATTGGGCTGAACCGACCTAACAAATCGATGTCCAAAACGAACACAGCACCGCGGTCGGTTGACCATCCAATAAGACCATTCAACCGTACCTCTCTGACATTTCCTGTACTACGAGCGGTCGGGGGTGCGGCCGACTGTCGCCAAGACCGGTCGAGCGCAACTATCCTGCACCTGTTGTTGTTGCTATTCTCCATCTACTCGCATCAACGCTTCGACCTCCGTGCTTCATTTTACCTTCTTTTAATCAGAACAACGAGTATACAAGACACAATCCTAACACAACCCATAGGTGAGCTATGGTGTGACAGTCAAAGTGCAGTTTCTTGGCGAAAAACTCGGCATATCACTGTAGGACTCGACACATACAAATGAGTTATCATTTTATTAGAATGGTGGTTGAGAAGAAATTGTTGAAGCTATCTAAGATTCTTGGCACTATGAATCCGGCGGACATGCTCACAAAGGTAGTGGATAGTATGAAACATCAGTTTTACTATATTGCTATTGGATTGTCTCCAGGTTAATTGATGAGGAGACTCACAGAGACACAGGCCTAGACTAGGCCAATGGAAGAATGAACAGGTTAGAGACTGTATATGTCTCCATGTGGAAGATTGTTAGGGTTTGTGGATCCAAATACACGATAATGGGGTTGGAGAAGACAACCGAGAAGAAGAGTCGAAGATGGAGCAAGCAGCTGCAGGCTAGTTGCGGTCAACCGCAGTTGGACAGTCGACTACACACATACAGGCAAATGTACGGTCAACCGTGCAGTCGACCGTCTTTCTCTCTGTTGGACCCTGCAGTCTTGAAGGAATGACCGGTCGACCGGGCAGTCGACCGACCCACTCTCTGTTGGACTCTAGACAGTCGAAGGCATGAACCGATCGACCGACACTGCATTGCGGTCGACCGTCGCGATGCTGATTGATGAGTGGCTGAGATTAGAAGTTGTAAACCTATATATATTGTATTGTGTACGATTTTAGGGTTAAGTGAAAAAGAAAAGAAAGATCTAACAGCCGTCATTGAGAGGGGGGAATAGAGAGAAACCCTACACCTTGGTGGTGAGTTCTTGAGAGATTTGTAAACTTGTTCTTCATAATTCTAGTGGAAATCAAAGGAGTGCCTCTGCGGGGGAAAGTAGCCATTGCATTGGGTGATCCTCGAAAAAATCTCGTGTATTCTTTTGTGTTGCTTTTTATTGTTCTTTGTTCTCTTGCTTTTGTAACTATTGTTCTTGCATCTTTGTTAGTGAGTTATTCTGCAGTTAAAACTCAACAATATACCACTTATATAGGACATCCATCTATTTTCAATATATGCGTAATAATTGATAGCTGAAACCTATAAAATTGCGCAAAAAATGTGCATCACGTGAGCTAAATAATCTAGTAACATGTAACATATAATGATTAAATATTGACACTTCAGCATGCTTTTAACATTGTAAGCTATTAAATTCTCTTTGCCAGAGTAAGAATTTTACCGAACCTTTCTACTCATCCATCTAAGGTTTCTGACATTTCTACAGTGCTTAACTTTGCTAAATCTAACATAACCTGGTTACTGATCCTTCTCCCTAATATACACGGAACAATTACTAGACTTGGCTGCATGAATATAATTTTTGGGTTTTGAGCTACTTACCACTAGGTTCAAAATTTTGATACTTCAACCTTTCCTAATCATGCACTATTCTTTATTCACCATAAACAGAAAAGTGATAACTGAAGTAATGATTGCAGAGGTTAGTCAGTCCTGATCAGTGGAGTTTTCCATGTCATATAAATAAATAAACTGGAATAAAGGAACTAGCACAAAACTTCACTTAATAATGGTGAATGCTGTAGTCATCAAGCCTGGCTTTAGAGGTCATCCTTAAAGTAGATCCCCCAAGTGAAGAGAACAAAGCAAACAATGTTGTAGTTCATTCTGGGTTTACAAATATACAAATATAGAGTACCGATGTCCATTAATATTAGAATTGCTTGATTCTTCTCAAAGGAGGTAACTATGCAATGAAAATAAGTTAAATAACCCTGAAACTTCGGCAGATGCTATCTTTGTCAACATCATCAGTCATCATCATCCATTAAGCCTTTTTCACAAAATAAATGGAAGTGGATAGGTACAGGCGTACAGCTCCATATAGCGAAAGCTCCTTAAAATTTTCCCAAAATATTAGATTGCCATCCACAAATTCAACTGCCAGAGTTGGTGAAACAAAACCTACGGAAATTACATACAAGGGAACTTGCACTGAGATTTAGTAGACCAGGATGAGGGACGAAAACCATTCTTTTACTATACAGGTTATGCTTATTCAACTAGGTAGGGAGTCCTTATACAGTTACAACATAAGTTTACATATGTGACAATTTACTTGGATCGCATACTGCCACAAATTCCTCCGCAACCATATTCAGAACATTAAAATTGTCAACAAAAAATATTCAAAACTTTTACAGAATCAAACTATAACATATAATAAGTAAAATTATGTCCTTCAATTTTATCTCAATCAACTACTTGTTAAAATAGGTGAATAAATTAATATATCTTCAACATCAAAAAAGGAATAGAATGTCAAAGCTTACTATCTTTCTGATGAAGTTCACAAACTCTGTGTACTAAATTGCATGAGAAAATAGAAAGAAAAGAAACAGAGAAGTGAGCAATCTACAAAGTAAAAATTCACTTACACAACACCATCAACAGTCAAAGAAGTTTCAGCAATATTTGTAGCAACGATAAACCGCCTACAGTTTGGGGGTGCTGGACCAAACACACGCACCTTTGATTAAAAGAGAAATTTAAGTTACAAGAGAGTCAAATTTTTCAACCAATGTTTCAAAGTTCCAAGTAAAAATTTAATGCCAAAAATTGAGTAACATTCCTTAAATTCAATTACCAACAGAACTAAACTTGTGATTACAAGCAAAGAGAATCAGACTTTGGTTCAAGTCTATAGACTCTACACCAGCAGAAATGCTAGCATCCAGCACTAACAGATTATAGAGGCAAGTCCATAAAAGAAAACTAAACAATTACTAACAAGAAGAAACCATACTGAACGTAAATTCATTCTTCACGACCAACCAATTCTTCTAATGTAGTTTACACACACACACACACACACACACACACACAGAGAGAGAGAGAGAGAATAGTTTTTTAAACATCATAATAGGATTGCTAATTCTAATATTCAAGACTTTATCATCAAGATGACTGTACAGAAGGATTTGGGAAGTGATACAAGACAGACTGTAAAAATGGCATAACCCTCTTCCTTCTCCCTCTGAAGAATAGGAAGCAACCTGGCATGAGGGCATACACGCCCAAGATCTCTTGTACGACTGAAAAAAAGGGACAAGCAGGGATTGAACCCCCTATCTCTCCTAGAATTGCAAAGAAGCTGACCCTCAATTAACTCATACTGAGTTCACAATAAGCCAGAGAAGGTTTTCAATCAAACTTAGAATGGAAGTTGGTAGGTTGGAAACCTACTCTACTAGCTTGTACTTGTTGATTTCATCAAGAGTGCGCACTTTGAAATCATTCCAGGGTGTAGAGGGGAGAAAATATTTTTTTAAAACAAATTAGGTGGATTTTGCTCATAGATGAATAGAATAGAAGGCACCACATCAACGAAAGCCGATCAAACACTACGCCACTTTCTCATTAACAGGGTTGACAATAACAGTCTTATAAAGTTTTGAAAGATGGACGGAATGATGCAGTATAAGATCAAGTAGGTAGGTACTGACAGCATCCCCCATCAAGTTCATATCATCTAAGTGTTGTTACATATTAGATTGGGGCAAACCACCCGTATGAAGTGGATCTGGCTTCTAAACTTTTACATGCAAGAGTTTCCAACATCAAATAGATGAATGGTAGCTATTTTTGCCGAATCTTGACCTGTAGATATAAGCCTGGTATAGAACTAATGTTATTTGTGCTTGTGGTATTCTCATTATGTAATACCCCTAAAATAAGTAACAATTATGTTGATATGGTTATCTTATTTTTATCATACACTATTCTTACTATGTTTGTTTTCATCTATATATTTTCTTTAAAGCCCAATATTTTCTTTTCTTAAGGCCCAATCCAACATGGTTATCTATAGGTTAAGTGTTAATAAATAAAGCTTGAGCTTGAGGGGTTGAGTGTAAAACGGTGATGACACCTAAGCATTTCTACACCCTTCCACACTCCACTACCTCTCTCTCTTTCTCTCTTTGCAGCCGGCCAGCCCCATCTCCCCTCTCTTTCTATATATACACATGAGTTTTCCTACTTCTTTCAACCCTATACTACTTCATCCTACTACTACTACTGTTGCTGTCTACTACTACTGCAATACTACTTTACTACTATTATACTACTATTATTGGAGCAAGAAGTCAAGGAAGAATCAAGGGAAGCAAGGAGGAGAAGGCAATTGAAGACTTTTTTACTAAGTAAAAAAAGTGGGTATTTTCCTTTACCTCTTGTTTATTTTTATATGACTTTTGACATAGAAAGTTATGCTTGATTGTAGTTATGTTTGTTAGAAAATATGCTTGTTAGAAGCTATGATTGATAAGATTTTAATTGATAGTATTGAATGTTTTAGTTCATATGAAGTAAGCTTAGCAAGATAATGCAAGATGATGGTCTAAATAAAAGAATAGTAGATGATGCATGTTTACTCACAATCCATGTTTTACTTTTTAGGAAAATTAACTAATTATTTATATATGTATAATCAGATGAAGTGATTATGTGAATTTTATATGCATAAATATACTAGTGAACAAATAAAGATTCATTTTTTGTGTTAAGAATGGTAGTAAAAGTGTGAAAGATGAATCTTTTATGCAAGATTATGAATACAAACCGTGTCTTGGGCATGAGGATTGTGTTGTTAACTATTAAACATAAGTGGTAATTTTGTGATATTGCGGAGTAAATTGTCTAATTAAATTTTCATGTTTGAATGCTTAAAGTCCTTATGATTAGTAAGTTAGTATCTTGATTAGTAAATTTTACATTGATAGCAAGCTACTAACATTATATTAGTAAGCTACTAATAAGTTAGTAAGCTTAGTTATAATGTTAGTAAGCTTAGTTATAATGTTAGTAAGCTTAATGTATGTTAGTAAGCTCCAATGTGTAGTTGTGAACCATAAAAGGGTTTCTTGTGTAATCATGTTAATAATATTAGCATTGTTCATGTTAGTAAGTTAAATAGGTTGATCATGTTAGTAAGTCAGTAAGTTAACATGTTAGTATGGTAGTAAATTAGTAGAATAGAATGCTAGAATGTCATGTTAGTGAGAAGTTAGAAAGTTAGAAATGCGGACTTGACCTCGTAGTAACCTAATTGCTAACCAATTGTTAATGGTTAGTAAACATAGCTTATGTTAGGAGCAATGAGACCTTGAGTACCAATCATTTCACCAAGAAAGTAAGTGGTGATTAATGAAGGAATTAAGCGGTTGAGATAGACCTAGGTTGTATAAATTAGTAAAGGCGTTAGTCCTAAGTAGTGTGACTCATAATTGGTAAGGATAGACACTAGTTGGGCGTGTATTCACCTGTCAATGGGACACGTACGGCATCGTCTTGTCTGGGACACGTGCGGCGTCGTCTCGTCTGGGACACATGCGGCGTCGTCTTGACTGTTAATTTCAGGAATTTAGTGATAGAACAGGATGCAAATGTAAGTCACAAGTCCTGTCGAAACTTAGGAGATAAACTCTTAAGTTTCCGTCTATGTTCTGGGTTATCAATACGAACAAAGAACAAGAGTGTAACTCTAAGTCTCTGGGCGGAGTAGGGGTGTCCCTACGATTCGCTATGTTCACGATAACTTTGGTAGGGTCAGAAGTGGAGAAGGACCATGATTCCGGCAGAGCTGATGATCACAGGACTGACCGGAAATGGAGAGGGACCATGATCCTGTCAGAGTGAAGAAAGACCATGATCTGAACGAACAGAGTGATCACTGCCGTTCGGAGTGGAGAAGGACCACGATCCGACTGCAGGAGCGGGAATAGACCGCATGTACTGCAGACTCTACCAGTCACTAAATGAATGTCAGAAACAGAAAAGAGTACAAGAGTAGGATGCATGGCGAGGAATTGAACCCTATCATCCGGAGAATACGAACTTGATTTGGGGAGTATGTAGAATGGGATGGATACGTTTTCAAATCAAGTTTGCATTAGAATAAGAGCATGGTGTGCATATGAGTTGTGCATTAGAATCTAAATCACGGCATACAACGACACTTGTGATTTGACTTTAACATTTTTCTTCTGCATCAAATATTGATTGTTGAGGATTTTGGAGATTGCGGGTTTCATCCGCATTGCGACAGTTGCATTCAACTGACGTGCCCACAGTTTGCTAATTGTAGGATTGCTGACCGTGGAGCAAGAGACTTTCACACGGTTGCAATTCCACACGTGCCAAAACTGTGCACAAATCTTGAGCAATTATTTCAATACCGGCTTGCCTGATCTCGTCAGATAGCTTTCTCCTTGTCGCAATGAGCGTGGCTATACTCCTTTTTCTGCTGAGTGCATCCGCCACAACATTGGCTTTTCCCGGATGATATAAGATCTCTGGTCTGATGTCTTCTAAAACCTCCAACCATCGCCTCTGCATGAGATTCAAATCTTTTTGCTAGTAGATATACTTCAGGCTTTTATGGCCGGTGAACATCTCTACCTTGGTCCCGTAGACATAGTGCCGCCATAACATCAGAGCAAAAATTATTGCTGCCAATTTCAAGTCGTGCGTCGGATAATTCTTCTCATGTGGTCGAAGTTGCCTTAATCCGTACGCTATTACCTTCTCCTCTTGCATTAGAACACATCCGAATCCCAAAAATGAGGCATCATTGTGGATTACATACCCTTTATCTGATTGAGACAGAACCAAAATGGGTGCAGAAATCAATTTGTTCTTCAGCACCTGAAAGCTCCCTTCACATCTCTCAGTCCAATCAAAACACACGTTCTTCTTGGTCAGTGTTGTAAGTGGTACAACAATTCTGGCATATTTTTGGATGAACTTCCTGTAGTACCCCGTCATGCCCAAGAAACTCCTGACCTCCTTCACAGTTCTCGGCTGAGGCCTACTCTTTACTACATCGATTTTCTCCGGGTCTGTAGCCACTCCCTCCTTAGAAAGGACATGGCCCAAGAATGCCACTTCTGATTTCCAGAATTCACACTTTGATAACTTGGCATAAATCTGATGCTCCCGTAGCTTGCTCAATACTGCAATCAGATGCTCAGTATGCTCCTCTTCTGTTTTCGAATACACCAAGATGGCATCTAAGAAGACAACCATGAATGAATCGATGAATGGTCGTAAGATACGTTTCATCATATCTATAAAGATTGCCGGAGCATTGGTCACCCCGAATGGCATCACTAAGAACTCGTAATGACCGTGCCGAGTTCGGAATGATGTCTTGGGTATATCTTCTTCCTTGACCCGAACTTGATGATAATCTGAACGTAGGTCAATCTTTGAGAACACAGCTGCTCCCTGGAGTTGATCAAATAAGTCATCGATCCTGGAAATTGGGTACTGGTTCTGAACCGTAACCTTGTTCAACTCCTGGTGGTCAATGCACATTCTCGCGGTCCCATCCTTCTTCTTTACAAGTAGTACGGGTGCTCCCCAGGGTGAAGCACTCGGCCTGATGAATCCCTTCTGTAGCAGCTCTTCAATTTGCACCTTGACTTCTCTCTGCCCTACGGGTGTCATCCGATATGGTGTCTTAGATACTGGCGCGCTGCCTGGCTGGACAGTAATGCTGAACTCAACATCTCTATGTGGTGGAAGTCCAGGTAATTCTTCCAAAAACACGCGAGGAAATTTACGTACGATTGGTATCACCTTGACTTCACTGGGCACACGCACTCCAGTTGCAGCAGCAAGAATATCTTCACCCTGCTTCATCTTTCCTTAAAACACAAGTTCTGGTCCTCCGGATGGTATAATGGCTACCCTCTTCTTCCTGCAGTCGATGATCACATCCGTCCCTGCACAGCCTAACTCTAGCAGATCTATACTCAGGGTCTCTCCATCAAATTGGAGTTTGCATCCCTTATAGCACAAATTTGTAGGGAGAGTCACTCCAGACGGGGTAACAACCAATAAAACTGATTCCAGAGTTGCCTCCTGGGTGCGTTTCAACCTTTTTGAACATACTTCAGACACAAAGGAATGTGATGAGCTACTATCAAATAAAACAGTTGCCTGAATTCCATTTATATTAATCCATCCTGTTTACAAAAAGTGTTTACATCATTATCTTATGTCAAAATACTCAAATATTATAGTAACATGGCCTTAGTTCTTCACCTACCGGTGATGACTCCTTCGTCTTCATCGGCGTCCTCCTCAGTAAGTGCAAACACTCGCTCTTGGCGGGCAATTCCCTTCCCTTTGCTATTTGCCTTTGGAGCCGGCCTATTGTTGCCCCTCCGAAGCTGGGGACAGTCTGGCCTAACATGGCCAATCTTCCCGCAATTGTAACAGGTGCGGGTATCATTTTGAGGGTTCTTCTTGGGGCATTGATTCTGAAAATGTCCTGGCTCGCCGCATAGGAAACAACTTCCTTGCTTGGTGCCTCCAGTCTTGCCAACAATCCTTGGAAACTTCTGATTCAGACCCTGGTTCCTGAATCCTGATGCAGGTGCAGGTCTCTTCCCTTTGTTCCATCCTCCGATGTTTGCTTGCGGTTCAGGCCCCCTGTTCATATCCAAATCCATCTTAGCTGCACGGCGGACCAGCTTCAAAAAAACCTTCAGATGCAAAAAAGTATCATTTTGGTCCTAAGTATGGGCCTAAACCCCTGCTCGAACCTCTTGGTCTTCTCGACCTCGTCCTGTACCATTTCAGGAGCATAATGGGAAAGTTGGGTGAACTTGGTTTCGTATTCACGAACTGTCATGCTTCCCTATTTTAGGTTGAACTCCATGGCCTTCTCTTCTTGCACATCCATCGGGAAATAGTGTTGCCTGAGCTCTGCTAGGAAATCCTCCCAGGTAATGGGCCCTTCGCCCATGCCTCTCTTCACTGACTGCCACCAGACCCAGGCGTCTTTTTCACCCAGAATGCTCGCCAACCTGACCTTGCTGTCATTGGGTGTCAACATCACTTCGAACACGGTCTCGACTTTGATGAACCCAATCGTCAGCCGCTGTCGGGTCTGCCTTCCCCTCAAAAATGGGTGGTCTCATCCTTCGGAAGGATTCAACCATCCTGACGGGGTCGGTAGCTGCTATACCATGGTTACCCACGGGTGCTCCCTGTTGCTGCACATTGTTTCGGTCTGCCTCAGCTAGGTCACCGAAAGCCTGGTACATGCGAGCAAATTCTGTCCCTATATCCAGACCTGTGCCATTTCCTCCACTACCTTCGCCCTCAATGGGGACGATCCTACCGCTCCTTGTTCTGCGAGACATCTGATAGAGAAAAATAATGGAACAAGCAAAGGCATCATATTGTGATATTGTGAAAATAACATTCATTCAATCTCAACATGCACATAAGACTTGAAAAAAAACATAAAGCTGAACTTCATTTCATTATAATCATTTATCTTACATATGCATTATCTTCCTTACATTTATATCACATAAGTAGAAAACAAAATATCAAAACAACAAAATAACCTACGGGCACCTAACTGCCTAGTCGGTACTACTAGTGTCTCTTGCTGAGTACCCTCCAGCAAGCGGTGGTATTAGCAGGGCCTGAAGCTGTGATATGTGCCTGAAGCTCCGCGCACTTGCGCTCTATGCGCGCAAACTGCACACGGTGGGCGTGCCTCGGGATCACCATCCTGCGGTCGGCCCTCATCTTGGCCCTCCTTAACTCCCCCACTTCCCTCTCATTGTGGAGGGTCACAAACTCACACGCGTCCATCCTTTTCTCGAGACAGACAAGGCACCAACCCCATGTCGAGATATCGCGAAGGACCTGCTCTACTGGAATAAGCTGGGAAGGTGGCGGGGGTGCGTGTACTGGGATCGGGTCCCCTATAGGGGCATCCCGTGCTGCGGCAGCTGCGGGGGCCCCGTTGGCCAATCTGGCCCCAACCGATGACTCCTCCCCATCTGAGATGGGCTCTAAGTCCGAGTCCACCTCGATCGCGATCTCGTGTAGGGGATCCGATCCAAATACACGCACCCCCGCCACCTCCCTAGCTTACCCCAGTAGAGCAGGTCCTTGAGCTGGTCCTTCGTGATATCTCGACATGGGGTTGGTGCCATGTCTGTCTCGAGAAAAGGATGGACGCGTGTGAGTTTGTGACCCTCTACAATGAGAGGGAAGTGGGGGAGTTAAGGAGGGCCAGGATGAGGGCCGACCGCAGGATGGTGATCCTGAAGCACGCCCACCGTGTGCAGTTTGCGCGCATAGAGCGCAGGTGCGCGGAGCTTCAGGCACAGATCACACAGCTACAGACCCTGCTAGCACCACCGTCTGCTGGAGGGGACTCTGCAGGAGACACTAGTAGTACCGACTAGGCAGTTAGGTGCCCGTAGGTTATTTTGTTGTTTTGATATTTTGTTTTCTACTTATGTGATATAAATGTAAGGAAGATAATGCATATGTAAGATAAATGATTATAATGAAATGAAGTTCAGCTTTATGTTTTTTTTCAAGTCTTATGTGCATGTTGAGATTGAATGAATGTTATTTTCACAATATCACAATATGATGCCTTTGCTTGTTCCATTATTTTTCTCTATCAGATGTCTCGCAGAACAAGGAGCGGTAGGATCGTCCCAATTGAGGGCGAAGGTAGTGGAGGAAATGGCACAGGTCTGGATATAGGGACAGAATTTGCTCGCATGTACCAGGCTTTCGGTGACCTAGCTGAGGCAGACCGAAACAATGTGCAGCAACAGGGAGCACCCGTGGATAACCATGGTATAGCAGCTACCGACCCCGTAAGGATAGTCGAATCCTTCCGAAGGATGAGACCACCCATTTTTTAGGGGAAGGCAGACCCGACAGCAGCTGACGATTGGGTTCGTCAAGTCGAGACCGTGTTCGAAGTGATGTTGACACCCAATGACAGCAAGGTCAGGTTGGCGAGCATTCTGGGCGAAAAAGACGCCTGGGTCTGGTGGCAGTCAGTGAAGAGAGGCATGGGCGAAGGGCCCATTACCTGGGAGGATTTCCTAGCAGAGCTCAGGCAACACTATTTCCCGATGGATGTGCAAGAAGAGAAGGCCATGGAGTTCAACCTAAAACAGGGAAGCATGACAGTTCGTGAATACGAAACCAAGTTCACCCAACTTTCCCATTATGCTCCTGAAATGGTACAGGACGAGGTCGAGAAGACCAAGAGGTTCGAACAGGGGTTTAGGCCCATACTTAGGACCAAAATGATACCTTTTTGCATCTGAAGGTTTGAGAAGCTGGTCTGCCGTGCAGCTAAGATGGAGTTGGATATGAACAGGGGGCCTGAACCGCAAGCAAACATCGGAGGATGGAACAAAGGGAAGAGGCCTGCACCTGCATCAGGATTCAGGAACCCGGGTCGGAATCAGAAGTTTCCAAGGATTGTTGGCAAGACTGGAGGCACCAAGCCAGGAAGTTGTTTCCTATGCGGCGAGCCAGGACATTTTCAGAATCAATGCCCCAAGAAGAACCCTCAAAATGATACCCGCACCTGTTACAATTGCGGGAAGATTGGCCATGTTAGGCCAGACTGTCCCCAGCTTCGGAGGGGCAACAATAGGCCGGCTCCAAAGGCAAATAGCAAAGGGAAGGGAATTGCCCGCCAAGGGCGAGTGTTTGCACTTACTGAGGAGGACGCCGATGAAGACGAAGGAGTCATCACCGGTAGGTGAAGAACTAAGGCTATGTTACTATAATATTAGAGTATTTTGACATAAGATAATGATGTAAACACTTTTTGTAAACAGGATGGATTAATATAAATGGAATCCAAGCAACTGTTTTATTTGATAGTAGCTCATCACATTCCTTTGTGTCTGAAGTATGTTCAAAAAGGTTGAAACGCACCCAGGAGGCAACTCTGGAATCAGTTTTATTGGTTGTTACCCCGTCTGGAGTGACTCTCCCTACAAATTTGTGCTATAAGGGATGCAAACTCCAATTTGATGGAGAGACCCTGAGTATAGATCTGCTAGAGTTAGGCTGTGCAGGGACGGATGTGATCATCGACTGCAGGAAGAAGAGGGTAGCCATTATACCATCCGGAGGACCAGAACTTGTGTTTTAAGGAAAGATGAAGCAGGGTGAAGATATTCTTGCTGCTGCAACTGGAGTGCGTGTGCCCAGTGAAGTCAAGGTGATACCAATCGTACGTAAATTTCCTCGCGTGTTTTTGGAAGAATTACCTGGACTTCCACCACATAGAGATGTTGAGTTCAGCATTACTGTCCAGCCAGGCAGCGCGCCAGTATCTAAGACACCATATCGGATGACACCCGTAGGGCAGAGAGAAGTCAAGGTGCAAATTGAAGAGCTGCTACAGAAGGGATTCATCAGGCCGAGTGCTTCACCCTGGGGAGCACCCGTACTACTTGTAAAGAAGAAGGATGGGACCGCGAGAATGTGCATTGACCACCGGGAGTTGAACAAGGTTACGGTTCAGAACCAGTACCCAATTTCCAGGATCGATGACTTATTTGATCAACTCCAGGGAGCAGCTGTGTTCTCAAAGATTGACCTACGTTCAGATTATCATCAAGTTCGGGTCAAGGAAGAAGATATACCCAAGACATCATTCCGAACTCGGCACGGTCATTACGAGTTCTTAGTGATGCCATTCGGGGTGACCAATGCTCCGGCAATCTTTATGGATATGATGAAATGTATCTTACGGCCATTCATCGATTCACTCATGGTTGTCTTCTTAGATGCCATCTTGGTGTATTCGAAAACAGAAGAGGAGCATACTGAGCTTCTGACTGCAGTATTGAGCAAGCTACGGGAGCATCAGCTTTATGCCAAGTTATCAAAGTGTGAATTCTGGAAATCAGAAGTGGCATTCTTGGGCCATGTCCTTTCTAAGGAGGGAGTGGCTACAGACCCGGAGAAAATCGAGGCAGTAAAGAGTTGGCCTCAGCCGAAAACTGTGAAGGAGGTTAGGAGTTTCTTGGGCATGACGGGGTACTACAGGAAGTTCATCCAAAAATATAACAGAATTGTTGTACCACTTACAGCACTTACCAAGAAGAACGTGAGCTTTGATTGGACTGAAAGATGTGAAGGGAGCTTTCAGGAGCTGAAGAACAAATTAATTTCTGCACCCATTTTGGTTCTGCCTCAACCAGATAAAGCGTATGTAATCTACAGTGATGCCTCATTTTTGGGATTCGGATGTGTTCTAATGCAAGAGGGGAAGGTCATAGCGTACGAATCAAGGCAACTTCGACCACATGAGAAGAATTATCCGACGCACGACTTGGAATTGGTAGCGATAATTTTTGCTCTGAAGTTGTGGCGGCACTATGTCTACGAGACCAAGGTAGAGATGTTCACCGACCATAAAAGCCTGAAGAATATCTACCAGCAAAAAGATTTGAATCTCAGGCAGAGGCGATGGTTGGAGGTTTTAGAAGACATCATACCAGAGATCTTATATCATCCGGGGAAAAGCCAATGTCATGGCGGATGCACTCAGCAGAAAAAGGAGTAAAGTCATGCTCATTGCGACAAGGAGAAAGCTAGATGACGAGATCAGGCAAGCCGGTAATGAAATATTTGCTCAAGATTTGAGCACAATTTTGGCACGTCTGGAGTTGCAACCGAGTCTGAATGACCGAGTTAAGAAGGTTCAGATAGGAGATGCAGAGATCGTAGCACTAAAGCGGCAAGTCAGCGAAGGAAAAGCCTCAGAGTTCAACAAAAAGGATGAGTCGCTTTGGTTTGGAACCAGGTTGTGTACCTAAAGACGATGAATTGAGGGAAGACATTATGAAAGAAGCACACTCAACCTTACTCACGGTTCACCCACGAAGCACAAAGATGTATAAAGACGTAAAACAACATTTCTGGTGGGCTGGAATGAAGCAGGATGTGGCAGGATTCGTGGCCAAATGCCTTACAAGTCAGAAAATTAAGGTACAAAATTAGAAACCAGGAGGTCTACTATAGACACTGCCCATTCCAGAGTGGAAATGGGAGAATATCAGCATGGATTTCATCACCAGACTGCCCAGAAGTTCGAAAGGGAACGACTCAATTTGGGTTATAGTGGATCGTTTGACAAAACATGCACACTTTCTTCCAGTAACGACGACTTGGTCAGTAGAGAAGCTAGCAGAAGTCTACATCAAAGGCATTGTAAAGATACATGGAGTGCCAGTGTCGATCGTTTCTGACCGAGATGCAAGGTTTACGTCTCGATTGTGGCAAAGTCTGCAAGAAGCATTGGGAACAAGATCAGCGTTCAGCACAGCTTTTCACCTGCAGACTGATGGGCAGACAGAGAGAGTTAATAGGATTCTCGAGGATATGCTGAGAGCCTGCATAATGGACTTCGGAGGGAGCTGGGAATGACACTTGGCATTGGTAAAGTTTGCATATAATAACAGCTACCAAGCAAGTATAGAGATTGCCCCATATGAAGCATTGTATGGAAGGAAATGTAGGACACCCGTGTGCTGGTACGAAGTAGGAGAAAGGCAGATGTTTGGACCTGAAATAGTGCAGCAAACTTCCGAGAAAATAGAGCTAATCAGAAAGAGGATGCAAGTAGCACAAAGCAGGCAGAAGAGCTACGCCGACAACCGTCGACGGGACTTAGAATTCGAAGAAGGTGATCCGGTGTTTCTAAAAGTCCCGCCTACAAAAGGAGTGATCAGGTTCGGAAAGAGTGACAAGTTGGCACCGAGATATATTGGACCGTACCGAATTTTGAAGAGAATCGGGAAGGCGGCATACAAGCTAGAACTACCAGCCGAATTGTCTCAAGTGCACGACGTATTTCACATTTCGATGCTGAGGAAGTATGTACCGGATCCGAGTCAACAACTACCAGACATTCCTAAAGACCTACGAGTAGATCTTACATATAAGGAGCGGCCGGTGAGAATTATTGATCGTCGGGATAAAGTGCTAAGGAACAAAATTATTCTGATGGTCAAGGTTCTTTGGAAGAATTAATTTGTGGAGGAAGCCACTTGGGAACCAGAAGACCAGATGAAGCTTTCTTTTCCTGAGTTATTTTGAGTATTGCCTTTTATTTTCTGTTCTTCACACTTAGTCACAGTTCTGAGGACAGAACTAGTCTAAGGAGGGAGTATTGTAATATCCCGATCAGTTAATAATAAATATTTTTATTTATTTATTATTTATTATTATTATTATTATTATTATTATTATTATTATTATTATTCGGAATTGAAATATTTTTTGTGGATATTACTTAGTTTAATTAATAACCATCATCTGTATATAAACCAGTCCATATGTATGTACGATATACTGTTTTGGTACTAGAAACTTCCGACCCGGCAATAAAAAATTTTATTATTATTATTTTCAGAATTAATTTATTTTTATACTGATTGTGCGGTTTTACAAACAAAAATTATCGGTACACTTATTAATGTATATGTGCGCATATTGTATCGATTTCATGCATTCATATAAATTATGTAGTATGTGTTTTGGACAAAAAAAATATCCTTTTATCATGATGGCTAGGTTTTAATTAAAGGGTTAAAGCTAGGGTTTAGATTAATTAGGATTACATAAGAGATTAAGGAGACTTCTACTAGAAGTCTCTCCTCCACCTCACCCCTCCACCTCATCACTCCACCTCACCCCCTCCCCCATAGGAATTTCCGGCCACCTCTTGGACCAAGGGGGTTTTTGCAAAATCCCCTTGGTGCGTTTTTCACTCTCCACCCTCTCCTTCATCCTATAAATACCCCCCCCCCCCACCTCGCCCCTTGCCTCATTTGCCAAAAAAAATGAGAGGAAAAAGAAAGAGAACAAAATCCTAATATAGAGTTCTTCATTGTAGATCTTTTTCTAAAAGCTAGGAGGAAGGAGAAGGTTGCATAGCTAGTTCTTCCTATTTGAAACAAACAAGGTGGGGGGTTTCTCTACTTGTTCTTATTTGTTTTCTTGTTCTCTTTTTATGTTGTTGTATGTACATATTTATTTTATATGATGTTAAACAACTTGGACTAAAATCTAAGCACAAACATGGTTGTAGGGATCAAAATGATCCCATAAGAATATGGATGGTAAAAACTCAATTAAATGGCATAAAGCTGAGATCTTCGAACTTGTTATGGTTATGTTGTCTTTATGGTAAAATTTTACTACTTGGACCTTAAAGCATGCATAAGAAAGGTTGAAAAAATCAAAGGGATGGCTTATAAGGAAAGTTGAAATGATGGAACTCACAAAAAAAAACTCGTAAAAATGGGACCTTGAACTTGTTATGTTTATGGTTATTATTTTTGGTTATCTTTGTTGACACAAAATAACAACTTGGACTAAATACTATGCACATATAAAGTTAGTAAAGTGATAATGGTTACATACCCATTTTTGGGGTTTATAGAACTTAACATGCTAATTAAAAGACAAATCTTTTGTTGTATGTGGTTTCCTCCTTTATTAAAGATCATGTCTTTACTAACTTTTGTTCATAAAAAGTAAGTTTCTTGATGTAGGAATTGTAGGTTGAAGAAAAGTACGTTTATTTGTAGATTCAATAAAGTTGATTATTGTTTATGTAGGAACTTGTAAATTTGGTAAAACTAATCTTTGTAATATATAGGACTTGTAATTTCCTAAAGAAATAGCTTGTAATAATTTAGATATGTCATGGTAGCATGTTCTAAACTATTGTAGGTTGCTAGAGACCCATGCTTAAGTTTGATGTTCTATGTCAAAAAAGAGAAACCCATTCATGCTTGTGAACCCATGAAATAATCCATCATGCTTGAGTTGTGAAATAACCCATCATGCTTGAGTTGTGAAATAACCCATCATGCTTAAGTTGTAGTGAAATAACCCATCATGCTTAAGTTGTGTTAAAATGAACTCATTCATGCTTGTGTGACATTCTAGTAACCTATCATGCTTGAGTTGTAGTAGGACATCATGCTTGAGTTGCTAAAGGTTCTAGTAAAGAACCCATTATGCTTGAGTTGTAATGAGCACCCATCATGCTTGAGTTATGTTAAAATGAACTCATTCATGCTTGTGTGACATTCTAGTGACCTATCATGCTTGAGTTGTAGTAGGACATCATGCTTGAGTTGCTAAAGATTCTAGTAAAGAACCCATCATGCTTGAGTTGTAATGAGAACCCATCATGTTTGAGTTATGTTAAAATGAACCCATTCATGCTTGTGTGACATTCTAGTAACCTATCATGCTTGAGTTGTAGTAGGACATCATGCTTGAGTTGCTAAAGGTTCTAGTAAAGAACCCATCATGCTTGAGTTGTAATAAGAACCCATCATGCTTGAGTTATGTTAAAATGAACCCATTCATGCTTGTGTGACATTCTAGTAACTTATCATGCTTGAGTTGTAGTAGGACATCATGCTTGAGTTGCTAAAGGTTCTAGAAAAGAACCCATCATGCTTGAGTTGCTAAAGGTTCTAGTAAAGAACCCATCATGCTTGAGTTGTAATGAGAACCCATCATGCTTGAGTTGTTGTAGTAAAGGAATCATGGTTGAGTTGTAGTGAACAATCATACTTGAGTTATATGTAGAAACCCATGCTTAAGTTTTGTTGTAGTTAAATGTTCTAAGAAAAGAACACATGCTTAAGATGAGTAGTCGTTCTAAGATTCAAAGAACCCATGCTTAAATGTGTGTAATAATGGTTTAGTTGAAACTCTCAAAAGAAACCCATGAACGTAGCTCGCATGCTAACCTAATTAAACTATTGAAATGAACCCATGCTCCATGGTTATTCTAGTCGACTCTCAAAAAGAAACCCATGAAGCTAGCTCCATGGTGGTTCTAGCTAAATCGATGGAGAACCCGTGCACGTAGGTTCTAGGTGATTCTAGCTCAACTTGATAAAGAACCCATGAATCTAGGGCACGTAGTTCTAGTTCAATTTAGGGAAAAGGAACCCATGAATTCTAGTCATGTGAGGTTCTAATTGAAGTTGGACCCTATCATGAGAACGTTCTTCATCTTCATTGTGTGGGTAATTAATGGATTGAGAAAGTTACTAATGAGGATAGCTTGATAAAAGCTCGTCTAGGGTCTTGCAGTTACCCTAAGCGTCATTAACCATCAAAACTCGCATCTTACCGCCTTGAAAACTAGGATAAATCTCACCTTGGGCACTGACGGATCTTGACCGGTATAGGTTGATCGTGGGCCGAGAGTGTTGACAAGATCCGAGTTAGGGGTAGTGATGAGTGAGGGAGATCCCGTCACTAACGTCTTGGATCAATAGGCCGCATGGTTGGACCATGATAAACTCAAGAATTTCTAAGTTAAATCTCGTAAGATTGTTTAGGTTTAGTGACATCGTTAGGGTAGTAGCTTATAAAGATCATTACTTAACCATTTTTGCCAAAAGGGAAGTGTTGGAATTAGGGATAATACCTTATGACCCAACTCGTCCTATAGGCCGACACTAGGAGGTGTATGGGGTTGTACCTTCCCGTCAAAGGGATACGCACGGTGCCTTCTCACGAATTGGGAGCACGGATTGCGTATCTCACTCTGTTAATTTCTGAAATACCATGATAAGAACGGTACGTCGGAACTAGGGGATGGACCCCAGAAATTCCGTCACGTTCTATGCCAGGGAGAGCGAACGGGCCATAGATCACGGTCTATAAGTTATGGGTGCCACAGGGTAGGCTTCGTGCTATCCTGCGCTTGCGAGACCCTGTGTTCGTCTGGTTTTTGAGTGTGGTCCGATGCACCGGATAGTAGTGGCAAACATAGACACCATGAGCGTACTGCATTGGTGGGACTTGACCACGTCTACAACCTCATCAGTCACGTTGTATTGTCGGGAACAGGTTGTGTACAAAATAGAATTCATAACGTGGGTTCAAATCCCTAAATATGGAAAACGGCTTGATATGGACGTATGTAGTTATGGGATGCATACGATTCCAGATTCTCGCTTGCATTAGAATAGGAGCATCCTAGCCTTGTTGACATTGCATTAGATTCTAAGTTATAGCACTCACGAACACTTAAACTACACTGACATATTTCACCATGCTTTTATATGTTTGTTTTTGGAGATTCGCTGCTAGTCATCAGCCTTTAAGCGTCAGTATATGTACTGACGTCCCCACTCTAATAGGTTGTGGATACAGGATCACCAAACCGGGAGGACTCTAGTCAAGGCATGGTTTACAAGTGAAGAGCTCGATGTTGTCATTTTCATTCATGTATACTCTGATGTAATATTGAATCAATGAAAACACTCGGTCTGTAATATTGTATTAGTAAAAAGTTTTAAAATTTTCCTGATGTCTGTGTATTGTGACTAATTGAATGTAAAGGTCCTGGCTTATGTCTCGAATTCTCCATATAAGAAGTTCGGGGCGTTACAGTCTAATTTTCTGTAATTTCTTGTGTACTCATTGAAGTAAAGATTCTAGGTAAGTGTCGTGAGCTTCCAGTGTGTGGAACTCAGGGCGCTACACACTATATGTTGAATCATTAAAGGTAACAATAGTAAATATGTCCATTATTTGGGGAAACTCCAGTCTTATATTTCCTTTCCATATGAATCTGACCTCTCGGTAAAACCTGATGTGTCGTGATCCCATGCGGATTGGTGCGCGCACACAATATTATCTTTATTCGTTATTATAAAAAACGAAGAAGGAGGATTCATGTAGTCAACCCCAAAATTTTAAGGCTTTTGTTGTTAGAACAAAGAATGAGATTTATTTCATCTGAAAATGTTCACTTTAGCATCACCGTCAAACATAAATCTACTGAAATATGTCCTTGTTACAAAAAACCTACTATCATATTTATTCTTGTGACAGCATTACCACTTAACCACGCAGGCTTCAATTGAATCTTTTAAGAGTTAATTCAACATGCCATTAAAGTAAATGATATAATCACTTAATAAATCATCCTCTGGGTTGCCTTCACTTTTTAGACTAAAAGAACAATGGAGTACCAAGAGAGGAAGATTAGGAAGGCCAAACAAAAGTTCAGTTATCCATGAGATACTAGGAAGGAAGATCAAGTAAAAGATCTTGAGGGGGAAAACTAGTCCAATGGCATTGTTCCCAATTGTCATCACCATCGATTGCTGCTTAACAATTGCCTAAAACTGGGCAGCTGCCGGCTAGATTGGGTTAGCGATCAAAGAGATGACAAGAAACGAAGAGCTATACCCCATATCATTCTCTTCCCTCTCCTACCTCTATTGTTTCTTTTCGTCCTTATTTTCTCACATAATAATGGATCCTATGCCTAGGTAGATAGGTGGCACCTACCCAGTTACATCCTACATTTTAAAAAAATTGAGCAAGGCACCTTAGCATGTAATCAAGCGATGTCCACTTTGAATGGTAATAGGTAACACTTCCAAGTTACGAAGGTAGTCCTCAAAAGGAGCAATCAATAATTAAACAATGTTCCAGAAAAAAAATTGGAGCAATAATAAAATACAATGGACATTGCATTGAAGTGTCAAGTATATTAATATAAAGTTATTATCAGTAATATTGGTACTAAATAATTCTTAGGAAATCGTAATGTTAAAAGCAGAGGCACTTACCTGCATTTCAGGTGGTAAGGAACCATGAAGAGGAAGAACTAGAGCATCCATACAAGAACCCTCCTCAAGCTTTTGTATTCTTTCCTCCAATTTGGACACGGTTTTCTCAATATCATCCTAAGGCCAGTCAAATTTTGATATCGTAAGTAGTTGATGAATTGGATTAAAAAACACTATGAATCAATAGAGATTATTATGGAATTCATCTGATAGAGTAGTCACGAAGATGGTTTGTGCTTGTGCAAAGAAAATAACCAATAGCGCTATTTAAGTAGTGTGATAGGACTGTAGTTCCTGGAGCAAAGAAGACAAGGAATAAACCTAAAAAGACTTGGGATAAAGCAAGTAAAAATGGTACTTGCTAGCTGAACAATGGGAATGATTAATAATAAAGCTGAAAGGAGAAAAATGAAACATGTGGTTGACCCTAGAATTTTAGGTTAAAGGTCCTGCAGTTGTTCTAGTAGAATATACAGAGTGGGGATGTCTGTAATGTGGAGAGGTTACAGGTAGCAATAAACCAAATAAACTACTGTGAAATAAACAGAGAATTCTACAGATTAACCACCTGTCCAGTCATGAATATCAAGATATCACCAGGTGGCTCCCGTACATGTATATCTGTTGACAGAAATGTGATTGATAAATATAACAACAAAAAAAGTAGAAGATGCTCATAACTTCAACCGCAAAACAGAACCTCAATTCTCAGCAAGAAATGCATAATGATTGACTGGATCTATGTGGAAGACCAATAACTAGAAAGATAGGGATAGTAAATAAAAAAATCGTCATCATTATAAGATAAATGTATAAACATGATGGTGAAAGAGAATCAAAGAGAATTGTAATTGTGTTTGCATACTAGATTTTTAGGGTGATTTTTTCCTCGTAATGTAGTCATTTGAAGCTTCATTTATTCCCTCAATGCAAAATGATTATCACAAATTTTCAATGTTGCTATAATGCAAAATGATTATCACAAATTTTCAATGTTGCTATACCTAGCAAGACTCCCCATGCTACATGAGGAAATGCTAGAACAATTAAGAATATCTTGCATTGATGATATATATATATATATATATATATATATAATTATATATATATATATATAATTCTTAGTTAATTGATATTTGATATTGTTAGAAATTTTCAACAAATCAGGGATGCAATACAAGTAAGAAGATATTAAAACAGTCCCCAAAAAAATTCAAAAAACTGAACTAATTTAACAAAGAAAAATCTGTACGATTAGAATATTTCTTAACTTTCAATTAATTCATACTATAAACTATCAATTATTGTCAAAAGAAAAGGTAGAATTGAAAAAAATAAGTAAAATTAACTGGAGATGAAAGACAATTGAAGAAGATATAAAAATAGCTGAAGTGTCGTAAAAGAAAATGAAAAAAAATTGGAAAAAAAATACGAAAGGGACCACTGAAAACTTATAATCAAATGATGAACCAATGTTGAGTCAATAAATTAATATGAAGACAAATTAAAGGCAAAGCAATAACAACAACAATAACAACAACAACAAAGCATTTTTCCCAACTAATTGGGGTCGGCTTCATGAATCCTGGTTTTCCATTCTGCTCGGTTTAGCGCAATATCTTCTGTAAGGTCACAAGCTATCGTATCTTTTTTTACAGTTTCCACCCAAATTAGTTTAGGTCTTCCTCTACCCCTAACTCTACCCTCAATACTTATCAAATTACTCTTTCTAACGGGGGCACTACTAGGTCTACGTGTACGTGTGACATGTCCAAACCACCTAAGGTGATTCTCTCTTAAATTATCTTGGATTGGAGCTACCTTTAGCATGTCTCGTATATGCTCGTTTCTAATTCTATCATTTCTTGTTTTACCACACATCCATCTTAGCATCATCATCTCTGTTACACTCATTTCTTGGATATGTTGTTTCTTTGTTGTCCAACACTCTACTCCATACATCATTGCTGGTCTAACAGCCGTCCTATAAAATTTTTCCTTCAACTTCAAAGGTATACGTTTGTCACACAAAACACCACTGGCACTTCTCCACTTAAGCCACACTGCTTGGATCCTATGTATAACATCTTCACAAATATCCCCTTTGTATAAACGAGCCTAAATATCGAAAACGGTCCCTCTTAGGTATCTCTTGGCCATAAAGCTTCACTACATCCTCAGTTATGTTCCGAATATCACTAAAATTACACTCAATATACTATGTTTTAGTTCTGCTTATCCTAAAGTCTCTAGCTTCCAAAGTTTCTCTTCACAATTCTAATTTTGCATTGACTCGTGCTCTAGTCCCGTCCACTAAGACGATGTCATCGGCAAAAAGCATACATGATACACCAAGACACCTCATCTTGTATTCCTCGCGTCAATTCATCCATAACCAAAGTAAAGAGGTATGGGCTTAAAGCCGAACCTTGGTGTACACCTACTGGAAAATCGCTGGTCTCTCTTGTGGTTGTTCTAATTGTGGTCGTTGCCCCTTCATACATATCCTTAATTACTTCAATATACCGAATAGTTACTCTTTTATTATTTAACACCCAACCATATGTAAATCTTTCTTATTCTCCCTATATTTTACCATAAGTCTCCTTAGTACATAAATTGCTTCCATTATTGACCTCCCACGCATAAACCCAAATTGATTCTCAGACACTATAGTTTCTAGTCTCAGTCTATGTTCGATCACTCTCTCCCAAATTTTTATCGTATGACTCATTAATTTAATTCCTCGGTAGTTTGAGCAACTTTGTATATCTCCTTTATTTTTATATATAGGTACTAAAATGCTCTTTCTCCATTCATCGAGCATCTTCTTAGTCCTCAAAATTTTATTAAATAATTTTGTTAGCCAACCCACTCCTACATCCCCAAGACACTTCCAAACTTCAATGGGTATATCATTCGGTCCTAAAGCTTTTCCTATTTTTATCCTTCCTAGAGCATTTCAAACCTCCGAGGTCCTAATTCTACGGAAAAACATATGCTCTCGACTCTCCCTCGAGTCCTTTATATTTAAGTTGCCCACAACCTTTTCATTTAATAACTTCTCAAAGTAATTTCGCCAACTTTCCTTAATTTCCTCATCTTTTACTAAGACTCTTGAATCATTGCTCTTAATACACCTAATTGTATCCAGATCTTTTGTTTTTCTATCCTTTTATTTAGAAAGCTTATAAATATTATTTTCTCCTTTTATTCCTAATTTTGTGTATAAATCATCATAAGCTTTTTCTTTTGCAACTTTTACCGCTTTCTTAACTTCTTTTCTAACGATCTTATATCTCTCCAAATCTTCTTCATTTCTACTCTTTTGCCATATTTTGAAGGTTGTTCTTTTTTCTCTCACAATATTTTGGACTTCTTCTTGCCATCACCATATTTCTTTATTTAGCAACTGATGAGGACATCCATTCTGTTTAGTTTAGAATTTTATTTCAGTATCATATTTGTTTTTGGCAATTATAGCCATATGTAATCCTTTTTTTTATGCATTAGAATATTTCTGAGATTTTAGAATATTTTGAGATTTGTATTAAGATTTATTTTGAGCCTATATATAGGCCTTGAGATTAATGAAAAGTTATGCTATTCTTGATTAAAAAATATTGTGTAGTTTTGCTCATCATCTCTCCTTTGTGTGACACAATTGAGATCCAACTTATTAGGGTTTGTCATAAATCCTAATAAAATGTTAGAGTTTGTGATAAATTCTAAAACTACCCCAAATCCCCAAATCAATTAAAAAAAACAAATCCCCCAATAAAACTCTAACCCCTCTTCATCTTCTTCCTCTTTCCCCGTTGATTCCCGAACCCATTTAGGGATTTAATTATTGATTGTAGAGTTGAATTATTAATTGGGATTGTTAAACGTGATTCAGTTCTTGAAAATCCATCCAACCAATTAATTGTATAAAAATTCCAACTTTGATCTGCACCTACGTGTTGGTAAAATTAATCCATTAAGAATCTTGAAAATTCTCTATTTTAGGGTTAGTTTTACATCATTTTGGTATCAGAACGAAGGTTCTTAAAACCCTAGTTCTTGCATCGTTTAGGCATCAATTTTCGCATTCATTTAGGATTGTGTAGTCTTTTATTTTTCTTTCCTTATTTTAGATCATTTCAGATTTATTATTATAAAAAAAACCAGCACACATACGACTCCTAGTTTTTCACTTTTGGTGAATGCATTTTCGCAGCACCATCACAGATCCTGAAGAGCCTTTCTTATCCCTTCCAAATCACCCAATTAGGAACCCAAGATTTCCCCGACCTAAAATGGACAACTCTGATATTTCTGCTACCCTAGCTGCCATTCAAGCAACTCTTGCCATTATCAATCAGAGACTTGAGAAAGTGGATTTAAATCAAACTGTTGCCCCTGAGCTTCATGCTGATCGTCAGATCCCTCAAGAGAATGTTCGTGACGATCGACATCAAGAACGTGACCCTGACGAACAATATAAGAACGTTAAGGCTGACATTCCCCATTTTGAAGGCCACATGGAACCCCAAACTTACCTTGATTGGATCCGTGTGATGGACAACTACTTTGTGTGGTTTGACATAAGCGAAGCTCTGAAAGTTAAATTTGCCATTATGAAATTGACGGGTAAAGCTCAACAACACTGGACCAATCTTGAACATGCCCACAGAGGTCGAGACCTGGCACCCATAGCCACTTGGAAAGCCATGAAAGAGAAGCTCACTGAGAGATATGTACCGTTATCGTTCCACACCCGATTGCTAGATTCGTGGAACCAACTGTATCAAGAAAGTAAATCCACACAAAAATATGTTGATAAATTTGATGACTTCCTTATTCGGTGCAATGCTTTAGGTAAAGAGAGTGAAGAACAAACTCTCTCTAGGTTCAGGACTGAATTACGGGCCGATCTGAGGAACGAGCTAATTCATAGAAATGTGAACTCATTAGCGACAGCTTATGCTCGTGTCCTCGATATGGATTCCCTTAAAGCAAGTTCCCATTACAAGTCCAGCGATTCGATGGATCATTCCTCTAGATTGAATCCTCCTGATCCCTCTAGACCTTAGCACTCCTCTCCTCAGTACCCTAACAAGTCTTACCCAAACAAACATACTTCAAATTCCTATCCACTTAGAAATGACAACACGGGTAAGAACACTGAAAGAGACTATTCTAAGATTGATCCTATCACTAAGTGCTATAAATATAAGGGATACGGCCATGTTGCTGACAACTGTCCCAGCCCAAGTAGGATCAATATAGTAGAGGGTAACGCAGTCATCGCTGATGAGCCCGACACTGAGTTTACCTATGAACCCAATGTAAGTGATGACTTTGATGAAAAGGGGGATAACCAGTCTCTCAATTATATTCAGTCTGTTCAGTCACCTCCATTGAGTGTACCTGAGTCACCCATCCCATCCCAAGTCACTTGGCAGCCTATAGATTTTATCCATGTGTTAGAACATCCTAGAGTCACAGAGTCTGCACCCACATTTGCATATCACATCCATGACTTGCATAGAGAAATTTCCAAGGAACTTAATGAGAATAATTTTAACTACAAGTTAATAGCAGATACTAGAAGGAAATTTATAACTTGATATTGGTGACGAGGTGATGGTTCGGATTCATCCGGAACGGTTTCCTGTTGGACCCGTTAAGAACTTGAACATACGTGCTGCATGCCCATTTAAGATTCTACAGACAATCAATGATAATACCTATGTTGTTGACCTTTCTGGAGGCTTTGGCATAAGTAAGACTTTCAATATTGAGGATCTAGTACTCTATGAAGGTTCAAAATTCAACCATAAAAATTTTCTTATAGATGAGCCCACCCTGCAGCCTAATGGTGAGATTCCCACATTTACCCCTCTACCTGATACTAGTTACCCACCGACAGAATAATTGAATAATATTTTAGATGATCCGATAATCTCTACAAGAGATGGTGGTATACACAAGTATTTGTTGAGATGGAAGAACAAGCTGAAGTCGGATGACACTTGCAGTGATCGTGAGGAGATCCCGCGACTGGATCCAGATCTTTTGGAGCACCATGACAGGATAGTTTGTTTTGGCTCGACTGGGTCGAGCTCTCTCCCACCCGGAGAGAATGATGAAGACATCAATTTTATTTAGTTTAGGATTTTATTTCTGTACCATATTTGTTTTTAGCAATTATAGCCATATGTAATCTTTTTTTATGCATTAGAATATTTTGAGATTTTAAGAATATTTCGAGATTTGTATCTTGATTCGCTTTGAGCCTATATATAGGCCTTGAGATTAATGAGAAAGATGTCATTCTTGATTAAAAAAATTGTGTTATTTTGTGTGATATAACTAAGATCCAAATTATTAGGATTTGTGATAAATCCTAATACAATTTTAGGGTTTGTGATAAACTCTAGAATCTACCCCAAATTAATAACCCCCCAAATACAAATCCCTAACCCTAATCTCCCAAATCCCCAAATATAATTACCCAAATCAAAAAAAAACCTAATCTCTTCATCTTCTTCCTCCTACCTCAATCCCGACCAAACCCTAGCCCTCCTTCAGGACCCCTACCGATCGCCTTCCTCCTCCCCTGTCGCCCCGTCCTTCCAGATCCCCGCCCCTTCGCCATCGACTTCAGCCCGCACCCATCTCCTCCTCGACCGAAACCACAGCCTCTCCACAGTCCACCCCAAACCCAGAGATCACCAACAACCCCGCCACCACTGCACTCCACCATTAATAGCCCTGATCTCCTCTACTGTCGTGCTCCTCCTACTCGCCCTGCCTTCTCGACGACTTCGCCGTCGTCGCTAGCACCGCCCTCCGCTGTCACCGTCGTCAGCCAATGATGCTGTCGACCAACCCCGCCATTGCCCTTAAAGTTGCTGCCAGTACTATCTCTTTGGGTTGCTATGCTCTTTCGAGATCGACGCTGCGTTCTTCGAACCCTCGGTATACTCTTTCCACTTTTAAATATTTGTGTTATACTGCCCTGTAATCTCTATCATATTATCAAGTTTAACTGTCGACCACAAATATTGGGATCGAGTGTTCTACATGCTTGATTAAAGTACGAATCAATATTGAATCTATTACTTGCTAAGAACACTTAGGAATTTAATTATTGATTGTAGAGTTGAATTATTAATTAGGATTGTTAAAAGTGATTCAGTTCTTGAAAATCCATCCAACCAATTAATTGTTTAAAAATTCCAACTTTGATTTGCACCTACGTGTTGGTAAAATTAATCCATTAAGAATCTTGGAAATTCTCTATTTTAGGGTTAGTTTTACATCACATCTTTTCCCAAGTCACTTGGCAACCCATAGATTTTACCGCTATGTTAGAACATCACAGAGTCACAAAGGCTGCACCCACATTTGCACTCTGCATTCATTATTTGCATAAAGAAATTTCTAAGGAAATTAATGAGAATAATTTTAACTACATGTTAATAACAGATACAGGAAGGAAATTTAAAACTATTGATATTGGTGACAAATTGATGGTTCGGAATCGTCCAGAACGGTTTCCAACTGGATCCGTTAAGAACTTAAACATACGTGTTGCAGGCCCATTTAAGATTCTACATACAATCAATGATAATACCTGTCGTTGACCTTCCTGAAGATTTTGGCAAAAGTAAGACTTTCAATATTGATGATCTAATACTCTATGAAGGCTCAAAATTCAACCCTAGAAATTTTCTTATAGATGAGCCTACCTTGCAGCCTAATAGTGAGATTCCCACATTTACCCCTCTATGTGATACTATTCACCCACCGACAGAAAATTTGAATAAAATTTTAGATGATCAGAAAATCTCCACAAGAGATGGTGGTATGCACAAGTATTTGGTAAGGTGGAAGAACAAGCGGAAGTCGGATGACACTTGCAGTGATCGTGAGGGGCTTCCGCAACTGGATCCAGATCTTTTGGAGCACCATGACAGGATCACTGGTTTTGACTCGACTGGGTCGAGCTTTCTCCCACCCAAAGAGAATGATGAGGACATCCATTCTATTTAGTTTAGTATTTTATTTCAGTTATATTTGTTTTTGGCAATTATAGCTATATGTAATCCTTTTTTTTGCATTAGAATATTTTGATATTTGTATCAAGATTTATTTTGAGCCTATATATAGGCCTTGAGATTAATGAAAAGTTATGTTATTCTTGATTAAAAAATTATTGTGTTGAGTTTTGCTCTTCATCTCTCCTTTGTGTGATACAATTGAAATCCAACTTATTAGGGTTTGTCATAAATCCTAATAAACTTTTAGAGTTTGTGATAAACTCTAAAACTACCCCGAATCCCCAAATCAATTATAAAAAAACAAATCCCCAAATAAAACCCTAACCCCTCTTCATCTTCTTCCTCTTTCCCCGTTGATTCCCGAAACCCCCAACCCCTCCCGAACTCCCCCTCACCGCCATCATCGCCGGCGCCTGCAACCCACACCACCACCATCATCCCTCAACCCTCTCTCATCGAACTCCCTACCCCCTCGCCTTTACTTCCCGTCGTCAGCCTTCATCGACGTCCCCCATCAACGTCATCGCCTCCATTGATTCCGTTGATTGCCCCATCCCGCATCCCCGTCGACCTCCTCCCCTCACCCAGATCCGCTGCCCTCACTCCTACCTCATCCAGTCGAAGCCACTCCGAGGCTTCCTCCCTTGTAGCCGGTTCTACCACGAGCCCCGGTGCCCCCCCGTCGCTGCCGCCGTCTTCCCCTTTGTGGATCCGTTGCTGTTGCCATCCGGGCAGCGATTACTGCTTTCTTCGAACCCCGGTATACTCTTTTCCCTTTTCAAATATTTGTGTTATACTGATTTATCATTTCTATTATATTATTTAATTTAATTGTCGACCACAAATATCGAGATTGAGTGTTCTACTTGCCTAATTAGAATACGAATCAATATTGCATCTTTTACTTGCTAAGAACGCTTAGAAATATAATTATTGATTGTAGAACTGAATTATTAATTGGGCTTGTTAAACTTAATTCAATTCTTGAAAATCCATCAAACCGATTAACTGTTTAAATTCTAACTTTGATCCACACTACATATTGGTAAAATTAACCCTTTAAGATTCTTGGAAATTCTTTATTTAGGATTACGTTTTACATCAGCAACCCTCTAACCTTAGATTCTCTAAGTACCTCCTTTGAAATTTATCTTATGTACGTAGCCATTTTAGTCCACATCATATATATCTCCCCTTCCCAATTCCATGATGCTCCTTTAAGGACTTTATCTCTAAAAAAAATTAGTTTCTCTTCCTTCAAGTTCCACCACCTAATTCTTGGCTTCCTAGTCTCTTTCCTTACATATATGTGTTTCCTAATCTTAACATCCAATACTATTAATCTATGTTGTGAGGTTAGACACTCTCCCGATATAACTTTACAATCTTTACATGTCAAACGATCCACCTTTCGAGTAATGAAAAATCAATCTGGCTCTTATTTGCCACAGTTTTAAAGGTTATCAAATGTTCCTCCCTCTTCCTAAAATAAGTATTTGCTAGTAAAAGATCATACGAAGCCGCAAAATCTAATAGAACATCTCCACCATCATTCTTATTTCCAAATCCATGTCCTCCATGCACCCTCTCATATCTCATGTTATCTTCTCCTACATGTCCATTGAAATCTCCTCTTAAGTACTCCTTGAATTATCTCATCCATATCCTCCCAAAATTTATTTTTAGCTTGGCTAACTACTCATAATTTTAAATCATAATAACTTCTGATTTCTGAATACTAGACACTAATATAAGCATCACTCCTAAAAGTTATTGAACTCAATTAGTAAGAGAAACATGCATTAAATTAGTCAGCATTTTATTAAGTAAAAAATCACATGAAATCATTAAAATTATATATATAATAATTTATGAAATTTGAGAACATTTAAATGATTTAGCACATTAGGTTCTGAATTCTGAAATTATTTGGATGTGGGGATTTGAAGTATTCATAGCCAAATCGGCTCATCAAAAAACATAGTCAAATTAGAGGCCTAAATGAAGTTTAGCCTGTATAAAAGAAAGAAAGAAAGAAAGGAAAAAAAATTTGAGGAGAAAGTAAATCAAAAAATAAAAGTGGATTCTAATCGGCTGTTCTCTGCATAAAGAGCAACCAACTATGCAAGGCTTATATTTTGCATTTTGAAACTTGCGAATTTATATATTTTATCTGAAATGCTTAGAGGAAAAAGACGGAATTTCTCCCAATCTTTTCTTTTTCCTCCTGCACACACAAATCTTAAAGCATTACGCTTTTATGTAGTATATAGAGATTAGTGTGACAAACAGATATATGCATAATGCATGTGTTAGAGATCCAAAGAAAGGCCATCAAAATACTCACTTCTCCCATTCTATAGTAGTCTGTATATATGCATGACACAGACAGAGAAGAAAAGAGGCTTGTAGTAAGGCATAAGCTACTCTGCCAGCACCTCAGAGAGGAAAGAGATAATGTATAGCATCCTATGGTATAACTGGGACATATTCTCTTGTTTGGTGTTTCCATTTACATTGGCTGGCATGCACAGTTCCATTTGCGTGAAGCACTTGTTTGCATGAGTTACTTCCCAAAGGAAAGGATGATCTGTGATACAGACTCTTATTCATTATTATAAGATTACAAGAGAGAAAATGTTGTGAGAGATTTCATATTACGGTCCTTCCATTTACAAACACAAACTCAAGTTTACAAATGGAAATCACACTAAGCATATAAGCTGTGTCTAATCCTCACTGAAGAGTTGTAGTGTACAACACCTTGTGTCGAGTCAACACTAAGGTTTGAAAGCTAGGTATGTATCACCTACAAAAATCAGTACTGGAAGAATCGCTGAGATAGGATTAGCAAATCAGATTTTTGTATCAACAACTTCTAAAACATTTTAATTAAATTATGTACAACTTTTTGTTAAAAAATCAAATAACGTCAATAATTTGGTGATCATTTTTTAAATAAGTAGAAGATTTATAATAACTATATTGATTATGTATATTACATGTATAAAACTTTTTTTATATATAATGTCTTATGTAATTTTTCGTCTTTGCATCGTCTCGGACAGTACCTTTAGAGTTTTTAAAGATCATTGGCCTTGATTCAGTCGCCAATCAATTTGCAGTCAATAAGTAGCTTTTTTTTTCCAACTTGGATGATTTTGTTTTGAGAAATTTGGGTTTACTAAAACCCAAGATCGAGATTTGAGAGTGTGAATCACAGAACAATTGGGTGATCCTGCTGAGTTCAATTTCTAGCTCAAATATTCGTAGTCAGACTGTAGAAATGACATAATTTGTGTTCAATAGATCAAACCCATGAGAATGAAATTGCTTTCTTGAATTTATCAAATTCTACTCTTTGGGTAAACTCTGGACCAACGTTTTAAATAACGGTCATCGCGGCCGTTATAACATTTAAGCCAGCCTACCAATAGCGAAATTGACTTCAAAAATGGAAAATGTTCTGAACCCTACGGCCGTTATATTGCCCGTTATCCAGTACAACGGTCAGACCAATATTGGCCTGATATTGGAAAATCAGTGGTGATTTGGTTTCTTTTGGGTTTGGATTCAAACTCAATCAGAACCCAAACCCAATTGCAAATCTGTTTATTCTACAGTAAAAAAGATTAAATATCAAAATCTTATCTCCAATTTTCCTCTTCATCTTATCTGCTCAAACCTAATTTTTCCCATTCTCGTATTTGCTTAGTCATCACCTTCTTGCTTCGTCTTTGCTTCCTCCAGGCTCCATCTTTTCTTATTGGTTCCAACTTCATCTTCGCTTCCTCCAGGCTCCATCTTTTCTTACTGGTTCCAACTTCAAAGCTTTTATAAGTACTTCTAGCTTCCAACTTCGAAGCTTCTATAAATATCAAATTACTCTCTGTTTCCTTCTTTCTCACGTATCCACATCGAACCCAATTAAGTTAGCACACTCATACATAATATTGTTTAACTTGTTAATTCTTGTGTTATTTACTTATACAGTATGTTTAATCTTTGACATGTAGATTCTTTCTTTTACATCTTATATTGTAATTTCATGTAGGCGATTATATAGTTTGGTTGTAACTGTCATATTGGTTGTTTAGCTTGTTTTATGATATATAAATATAATGTATGTACAGGTTGTTTACATCACATTTAGGATATGTCTTCATCCATTATGTTAACCTCGTAATTTATTAATATCACCGTTATACCAAGCTATAAGATATGAAAATTTGTCATCCGATACGACACTGTTATCCGTTATTTAAAACCATGCTCTGGAAAAGAGAGTCGCAGAGTAAATGAATCAGGACTGTTGGATTTACCTCAAAGATCCAGCTTATTTTCAACCAAACATCTTAATATCATCCTCTCAGTTTTCTCTCACCGATTATCATAACTTGTTCCACCACATTAGCATTAACTGAAATTGTTCAACAAATTAGGTTACTAAAAGCATGACCAATGGCAGCACAAGGTGCAACACATCAAATGGCAATAATCACAATCAGATAACACGATAAATTTCATGTTCTGTTGGATGGTATATGATATGGACTACAAGTTTCCATAATCACAACTGGGATTTGTAATATTCATGCAGGCATAGGTAGATATAGTCTTATTCACTCATCCTAGACAGCTACGCTAAGCCCTCCCCAGTTTATATGGATCAAAGCTACCGTCAAAGCTAATAATTATGATGTGTAAGAGTCAAAGAGAAGGAAAACATATTTACAATAGAAGGTTATATGCAAAGGAGAAATTAAATATATGTTAAATTAGTATATTTGGTGTTCTGACTGTAAAGGTTGTTTCTGTAATACCCCTAAATTCTTACTATATATATATATATATATATATATATATATATATATATATATATATGCATTGACATTATTAATTTTTCATACACTACACTATTATTTTTATGATAGTATGGTTATTTTTTTTTAAAGCCCAATGTGTTTTCTTTTAAAAAGCCCAACACTTTCATTCTTAAGCCCAATCCAATAAGATTTAGCGCTTAAGTGCAATTACATAAAGATTAAGGGGTTATGGGCAAAAGTGGAGGACACCTGAGCCTTTCTACACCTTTCCACACTCCTCTCCTTCTCTCTTGAACTGGCCGGCAACAACAGCAGCTTCTCTTCCCTTTTTTCTATATTTATTCACCTACTTCTACTACTTTACTACTTCTACTGCTGTTACTACCATTACTGCTGTCTTCTACTACTTGTACTGCTGTCTTCCACTACTTCTACTGCTGTTTATTACTATTTCTATTGCTGTTTGCTACTGCTTACCTTACTACTACTACTGCACTACTACTACTGCAGTACTACTACTATCTACTGCTACTGTTACTTACTGTTACTACTATCTACTACTACTGCAGCTGCTTTACTACTTTTAACTACTACTACTTCTACTAACTACTACTGTTACTGCCTATACTACTACCTACTACTCCTACTACTACTACTATACTCCTTTACTACTACTGCAGACTACTACTTCCTACTACTACTCTTATTGCTGCTATACTACTACTTTTACTACTACTTCTACAACTACTATTTCAACTGCCTACTACAATTACTACTACTACCTTCTACTACTTTATTACTACTATACTACTCTACAACTACTTTTGGATTGGAGCAATAAGTCAAGAAGACTAAAGGTGCAAGGAGGAAAAGATAGCAACTTGAAGCTTGCAAACAATCAAAGTGGGTATTCTTCATACCTCTTGTGTTACTATTATTATTATTTTTCTTCATATATGGAATGAATGATTGATGCTTGCTAGAAATTGTAGTAAGTGTTTACTTGTGTGAATTTTATATGCATAAATATACTAGTGAATAAATAAAGCTTCAATCTTTGTGTTAAGAATGATAGTATAAGTGTGAAAGATGAATCTTTAATACAAGATCATGAATAAAAACCATGTCTTGGGCATGATAGATTGCATTGATTATTATTAAACATAAAGATGTGATTTTGTGATGTCTTGTGCGGTAATTGTCTAATTAGTGAATTGTTTAATTAAATTCTTCATGCTTGAATGTTTAAAGTCCTTTTTATTAGCAAGTTAGTATCATGTTAGTAAGTTTTACATTGTTAGCAAACTACTAGTTTTGTGTTAGTAAGCTACTAACATTGTATTAGTAAGCTACTAATGAGTTAGTAAGCTTAGTTATAATGTTAGTAAGCTTAGTTATAATGTTAGTAAGCAAACTACTAGTTTTGTGTTAGTAAGCTACTAACATTGTATTAGTAAGCTACTAATGAGTTAGTAAGCTTAGTTATAGTGTTAGTAAGCTTAGTTATAATGTTAGTAAGCTTAGTTGTAATGTTAGTAAGTTAGTAAGTTAAATAAATTAGTACGGTAGTAAATTAGTAAAGTAAATATGCTAGAACGTCTTGTTAGTGAGAAGTTAGGAAGTTGGAAATATAGACTTGATCTTATTATGCTAGTAAGCAAATTGAAGGAGTTAGTAAGCACCTAGTCTTAATAACGAAAATGCAAGTTCGAGATTAGTAGGTGGAAGGACGGTTGAATCAAGAATGTGATTAACTTGTGAAGTTAGTATAGAGCAGTGTAATTGTTTTCTATGGGCCGGATAAGGACCAAATTGGGTCAATAATTGAGAATAAGACTATAATGATATTTTATTGTAAATGTGAACAATGAGACCTTGAGAACTGATAATTTCACCTAAAAACCAAGTGGTGATTAATGAAGGAATTAAGCGGATGAGATTTGACCTAAATTGAGTAAAGGTGTTAGCCCTAAGTAGTGTGACTCATGATTGGTAAGGACATGCACTAGTTGGACATGTACTACTCAACTGTCAAGGGGACACGTGCGGCGTCGTCTCGTCTGGGACACGTGCGACGTGGTCTCGACTGTTAATTTCTAGGATTTAGTGATAAGAATGGGATGCAGACGTAAGTCACAAGTCCTGTCGGAACTTAGGAGATGGATTAAGTTTTTGTCTATGTTCTGGGTTATCAATACGAACAAGGAGCAAGAGTGTAACTCTAAGTCTCTGGGTGGAGTGGGGGTGGCCCTATCGATTCGCCTTATATTCATGATAACTTTGGTAGGGGCAGGAGTGAAGGACCATGATTCCAGCAGAGATGATGATCATCGGCCTGACCGGGAGTGGAGAGGGACCACGATCCTATCGGAGTGGAGAGGGACCATTATCTGAACGAACAGGGTGATCACTGCCGTTCAGAGTGGAGAATGACCACGATCCGACTGCAGGAGCGAAAATAGACCGTATGTGCTGCAGACTCTACCAGTCACTAGATGAATGTCAGAAACAGGAAGGAGTACAAGAGTATGATGCATGGCGAGGGATTGAACTCTATCATCTGGAGAATACGAACTCGATTCGGGAAGTATGTAGTATGGGATGCATACGTTTTCAAATCAAGTTTGCATTAGATTAAGAGCATGGTATGCATATGAGTTGTGCATTAGAATCTAAATCATGACATACACCGACACTTGTGGCTTGACTTTCACGTTTCTTTTCTTCTGCATCAAATATTGATTGTTGAGAATTTTGAAAATTGTGGTTCTCATCCGCGTTGCGTCAGTTGTATTCAACTGACGTGCCCACAGTTTGCTAATTGCAGGATCGCTGATCGTGGAGCAGAGGACTCGTGCTGTGGAAAGCATCCAAGTGTAGGATAAAGTTTCCTTGTGCAATGTAAGTTGCTAATTTCCTGTAATTTTTCTATGTTGTGTACTCATTGAAGTAAAGATTCTGGGTAAGTGTCACGAGCTCCCACTGTGTGGAACTCGGGGCGCTACAGTTTCAGCTTTACATAATAGTATTCAAAAACAATTACTAGCTACAAGAAGCAACGAGGTCACCAAACTTGTCAGCAATGATTCAGATATTATATATGACCAACATATAGGAGTTCTATGTCAAATATAACAGTTTGTCAAATAGATATACAGATCAGCTCAAAATGATAAAATATAACATGAATATTCAACATTCCTGATAGAGTTGCTTTGAGTAAATTAGCCAAAATAGAAGATTCATCACCAACGAATAACTATTAAATGATTAAGTATTCATACCAAGAGCCGTTTTCAGAGAAGATTCAATATAACTCGTGGGACGCTCGGTACTGTATAGCTTTTCCACAGGGAATAATGTTCCGGGGACATTTAGTATGGGACAATTGGAGAAAAATCTTGATACTTTGACACCATCCAGTGTTGCTGAAGTAATAAGAACCCTTAGGTTTGAAGGACGCATCTTGACTAAACGTTTCATTAACCCTAGCAATATGTCACTGCCAATATAATGGATATTTAGACGCTGACCATCTCCCATGTAAATGAAACATGTTAACAAATATATTCTTAATGAACAGAGCCATCCAAAATCAACAAATCTATACACATTCTTAATGAACGAAGCCATCCAATATCAACAAATCCATACACTGATAACAGCAGATAAATAACAATGAGCAACAACAAGTGCTTACAACCAAATAATTTACTGTACTCAAGTTAAGACGATCACAACATAAATAGTTAGAAATATTAAAATATTAAGAAAACAAAATAAAGAAAAATATTAGGAACAATGATAAGAACAGAAAACAACACTACTCAAAGTAGGATAAAGAGACCCCAAAATTTATACTGTACTTGATGCAATAGCAGGTAAAAGTAATAGGATGGTTTTTCCAACAAAAAAGTTGCTACCAACTGAGCACTACTCAAGGATAATTAAGTACTGGAATTTTTACCTTATATAAATTAGTATAGGGTAAATTACAGAAAAATACCACAAGCTTTCACTCTTTTTAACTACATACCACAACCGTCTATTTTTTCACAAAAATATCACAATCTTTATTCCAGGCAGTGCAAGCCACTCAAATTCTCCCAAATATCAAAGGAAACCTCTGTAATTTGTCTACATAAAGATTGCTGTATTTTTTTTGAAAAACTAATAGGTTCTGATATTTAATTTTAAAACGGTGAAAGGTTGTGGTTTTCTAAAAAAATACAAAACATGCGAGGTTGTAGTATTTTTCTGAATTGGTATCAAATTTTTGGCTAAGGCAGCTACGAGAAAAGTTGACTGGTGGGTTGGCATACCTCTTTTGCAGTCATGCAGTTCAAGATTGTGCTATCAAAGAGTAATCCTCCTAATCCCCTTTGACAGGAAAGAATCTAGATGAAAGGTAACAAAATAAGGTCGCATATAGATTTGTGAGGCATTGAAAATTTTATTCAAAGAAAAAGAATAAAAATGAGAAAGCCAAATGAAATCTCGTGCGCAAAACTCGACAGTATTAAGTGGAAAACAAATGGCATCATTATTTCAATTTCAATGTCATTTCAAAAGTAAGGCAAAGGGATAATAAAGATTGAGATTGGTTAAAATCTATAATCAATTTGAAAGAGCAAAAATTATGGATTGAAATTGAAATCAATTTAAACAGGCTACTGCCTTCTTGTGAACAAAATGTACTCAGCTACCAAATAAAGCAATCGTAACTTCCAAATGAGAACAATCATCTTTGATCTATTTCCCATCAAACTGGCACTGGCACAGGCACAACACTAGTTATCAACCTAATGCCAACCCTCTCATATACATTGCCAAATCTGTCACCAGTTATAGACTATTTAGGGGCTTCCCTAATACTAAATGACCAGTTGTCATCTTCCCTTTTTTTTAAATTAGGATTAAACATCTAGAATAAGGAAGAAAATGACAGATTGCTCCACAATAATAAACTCAACCCAGAGGCACTTATAAAGCCAAGAGCCAAGAAACCCATTTCTAATGTGAGAGTTAATGGTATTCCGTAACTAACAGATTGAGCAGCAGCTCAATAATAGCTGGACCACTATATTTCAAAATCATCATGAAAAACATATTTCTCTCAAAGTCATTCTCAACAATTACAATAGTTCACACTGTAGTTGCAGACAAAACAAAAACAGAACAAATATAATTAATAGAATACATATACCCAGGATAACTTTATGAATAATAATTTCATGGAGTTGTTACTAAAGTACGCTGTCAGTGAGTATATAGACAATAAATGGCGGAGCCAATCAAAATTATAATCTGCATACAGGAACAAAGACGCCATTGTCCGCCTCCAGCTCTATTGGATGCTATAATGATCACATAACTAATGCTTCAAAATTTTCTAATTAACTATTACCTAAAACCAAATTCTAAATAGTAACCTAAGAAAATGGACAGGGAAGTATCCACGTAAAGATATTAATTAACATTAAGACTTGACTTCAATTCTAACAGATAATAAACTTTTGATAAGAAAGGGAGGAACAACATCACGCATTCTTATTCAGACTTCAAATTTATTATAAAACAAAATCATTTAACGGATACCAGAACGTTAATAAGGGGAACAATCTTATTCTTACGTATTCAAGCTCCTCTCGTGAGCTTCATCCAAGATTATAACTGAATACTGGGTCAACTCGGGATTTGATAGGCTTTCACGAAGGAGGCAGCCATCCGTGAGATACCTGAGAATTCCGTAAAACAAAGTCAGTTCATGATATTATCTCTATACAAGAACAGATGTTTTTGAGTCAAGTTTCACAGAGTTGCATGACATTGACAGATCAAAACTTCTTACTTGATGCGGGTTTTCTCTGATGTACGATCTTCAAACCGAATGGCATAACCAACTTCTTCACCAAGCTGAACCCCAAGTTCAAATGCAACCCTCCTGTGAAAAAGATAGGTAGGTGATCAAGCATATAAAAAAAGTTGCCAAGAAAGATTTTTTAAATTTTAACTAATATGAAACAGCAAGAATCAATTGAACTACAACAAGCACTGTTGTAAGAAAATAGCCCAACTATCAAAAGAAAAGTTAATGGGGAACTGTAAAATACAGGAATAAGCAGGAAGTTGAATAAACTGACTATAAGATATATAATAATTGTGCTTTAACGAGCAGAATATCACAAGCAATCAAGAAATGCTTCCAAAAGATGCATACAGCAGAGGGAGATAGATCAGGAGACTGACAAATTAGGGAAATTAGATGTAGAATTGGTTACTCCAGAGGGGATATTGTTTGAGATATGGACTTGCGTATTAGAGACTTCTTAATGCATAACTCAAAGCGCAGTGAAACGGAAAGAAAAAAAGAATATAAAATTATGGGTAAATATCGCACGAATAATAATAATAATGAAGACTACCTGTCTAACTAAGCAAGTGGTCTTCAACATAGTTGCACGAGGAAGAGAACTAAAATAGATTCTCGTACATAACTGGATAGCTGTTGTCCTCCTCACTCCAGTCATTAGATGTTTACAGTTCAATTATCGTTGCCTTTGGCATCATTATAATCTAAGAGTTCACCATCAAAAAAAGTAGGATGTGTTGCACAACTGAACGTGGAGAAAGCTATGCCAAGTATTTGCCAATCAACCAACTTTAGCCTTTTTAGAAGCAACCCCATTAAAATTTATTGAAAAGCTAACAATGAGCCAACGAGAAATGTTCCTTGCAACCATAGATAGCTAGCTAAGAGTTAGGTGGATCTAATGCTTTTCATTATGCAACTAAAATTACGGTTCATACTGAATGGATAAGAGAATTCATCATCTCCCCAAACATTTCCTACATAAAAACTATCCAATATGAACTCCCAGCACAAAATTATAACAATAGTAAGGAAAGAAGGAAGCACTTGATGATGCTTTCTATCCAAACCCCTCGTGGCAGTTTTCTACCATGTTGAGAAATGCTTCATGGACATTCTCAATATACCCTTTACTGAGATATCAATCACAATAAATATTAGCAAAATTTCTAGCTTAAAGTCGATACGCTATAAAAATGCAAGTGTTTATTATATCCTCACTTCCTCAGCAATATCACACGGAAAAAATAATTTTAGAAGCCTTTGCTCAATCTTTTGGGGTCAGGTACAAGCAGCTGATTTCTCTATTCAATCATGTTAATGTACGTCCCTCTACCAAATCAGCTCACCTACCGTTCTTACTTCTTCATTCATGATTTTCTGGGTCTAAGTCTAGTCGATGAACCCCCGCCCCCACCCCACCCCCCCCCCCCCCGGCTTTTTCCTCAAGCTCAGTTGCCTATATCCAAACTTTCTGAAAACATTTCACACTACTATTTCCTCAATTGTAGCAACATCAAGCTTTTACAGATTACAGACATGAGAAAGAAAAACCAAAAATGTTTATTGAAGATTACACAAGAGAAGTAAAAGAAATAACAAAGCAACGTATATTAGTTTAAAAAAACGAGTATACCCAAGCTTAAACACTAGTAGCAAGCTTATGAGAAGAAAAAAATCATCATTAGAACAAATGGCAAATGAGAACAATATCATAAACAAAACAAAAAAGTTTTGAGGAACTCATGCTCCAAATCCCAACCCAATCCAAATCCTACAATGAAGAAAGAAAGTTAACCCTAATCAGGGTCCAAATCCAATTTTCTTAATGAATCCAGTTATCCAGGTCGTTATTGTTTGCAATCTGAACCTAGCTACATCGCTAGCTTTGACAATGATAAAAATCATATCGAAATTTGTTGAAACAGCATAATCAACCTAAGACGATATTCCTAGTGCTTTGTATAAAAATAAAATTTAAATTTAAAACTCAAAATCGAGAAGTTCAGATTTAAGTATGATTTCAATATTCTTCAAATTACTAATTCCCCGTGTTTTTCTGAGCCAAAATTTCTCCAAACATTGTTTACCAGTCAGTTCATTTACCAGATACTAAACATTTTGCATAATTACCACTGATCAATGTTCATTAACTTATGAACACAAGTACCGACAAGAACTCCATATTATACCCTATCCACACTATTTTTGGTTGATACCATGATTTTCATTGCATTCTACCGCACCTGGTAGTTCAAATATAAATCTCATGATTGTATTATCCTCAAAAACTTACACAGAACTATGTCAAATTTTCGTTTAATTGTACAATTATTCCTGAACTCCAACCTTTGTCACCACTATCTTAGGACCTCCAAAACAGGAATATCTGACACTTAAAAAATTAGAACAAACTCCAATCGTTTAGTTGTCCACTCATTCCTGAACTCCATCTTCGCTAAATTACCTATATTTCAACCACAGAACAAACTGAGCCACATGATGCATAGGTAAGAGACCTCCTCAAATGACTTCAATTTTTCTTGAATACACACATCAAATCACATTAAAAAGCATTATCAGTCGAATCCCAAGTGATCGTAATTACGTTATATGAGGGAATTATAACTATATATTCTAATGGGTTTATCCCCTCTTCCCTTCCTCAATTTTGAAATAGAGAAACGAGGTTAAAAGTAGGAATCTCATTTAAAATAATACGTGCTTCCGCATTTTCCTAAAATAAAGAAATAAAAAATAAAAAACCCCAAACCCTCCCCAACCTCCAACCCGCCTCCCATGCGCCCTCCTCGCCTCCGAGCCGCCTCACATTGCTCCCTCCGATCTGCCACCTACGTTCCCTCCTTGCCTTGGACTCACCTCCAACCCGCCTACGCCCTCCTCGCCTTGACCTCCCACCCCACGCGACCCTTGCTACACCTCGACCTTGCCTCCGACAGTACCACCTCTTTCACCGTTTCCGAACTACCGTGTTCATCAATGTAGTATTTTCAATGGAATTTGGAAGGAGTATGGGTTGAAGACGAAGATGATTGCGATAACTTTTTCTTTTTTGTTATTGCTTCGTGCATATTTGAATAGGAAACACTTGAAAACCTAAATCTGACACTTAATTTATAGAACTGTGTTTTGCTCATCAAATGTTCAATGAAATACCTAAGTAGTACACAATGCGTTTATGAAAATACATACATCAATTGATGTGTGATGTATGTATTAATTTATGAAATCCGAATTTACTACCTGATTTCATTTTCAATTTCTAATTTATGGTTTTTGAAATCCCGAAATTTGGATTTGGTGAAGAGTTCGGGTTGAAGAGGGGAATGATTGCGGTGTCGGAATCAAGAATGTGAATTGGTAATGTTTCTTCTACTTTTTCTTTTTTGCTATTGCCTCATAAATATTTGAATAGGAAATGCTTAAAAAACCATTAAATCTAATACTTAATTTCTAGAATTGTGCTTTGCTCATTAAGTGCTTGATAAAATGTCTATGCAGCGCGCAAGGTGCTCATGAAAATGCTTTTGAAAAATTTTGCTTAACTAAATGAATTGTATCTGTGTGGTGTATGTATTAATTTTTGAAACTCTAATTTACTACCCGGTGTCATTTTCAATTTCTAATTTGTGTCTTTGAAATCCCGAAATTTGGATTTTGGGAGGAGTACGATTTGAAAATGGGAATGATTGCAGTATTGGATCCAAGAATGAGATTTGGTAAAGAGGGAGGTGCCAGAGGGCAGGGTCAGGCAAACGAAGAGGTGGAGGGGGGTGTAGGAGAGGGGAACATCGCGGTGGTTGAGGACCGTGGAGATGGGGGAGAGGAGAGAGGAGTGGAGGACGACGTCAGACAGGGTGAGGATTTGGTGGAGGGATGAAAGGGAGGAAAGGGTCGAGATGATTTGGGCCAGGCCCTGGGTGTTGCCGGTCAAGATGTATACAAAGACCAGACTGTGAGCATATTTTTTAGGATAAATTTTACTAAACTATACCCTTGGAGAGGTAATTTCTCATAATTCTCTCACACGGTTTCCATTCTACTAATTATGAGTACCTCAAAATTATTTAGTATGTACAATTTGCACAGGGTAACACTAGTTTCAACCACAGAACAAACTGAGCCACATGATGCATAGGTAAGAGACCTCCTCAAATGACTTCAATTTTTCTTGAATACACACATCAAATCACATTAAAAAGCATTATCAGTCGAATCCCAAGTGATGGTAATTACGTTATATGAGGGAATTTCATTGTATACATATTAGGTTTTGTTAAATCATTCCGTGGCAATTCAATGACAAATAATACAATCATCATTCTTACACTCCCCCGAAAATCTTTTACTCAATTCTTCCAATCATTCCAAAAATCCAAGCTAATTTAAACCAAGAAATGCCTTTTTTCTCACAAGTGTATAATTAAGAGAGAGGGGGGGACCTAGCAACGGAGACAGCGGCGACTCGTCGAGGCTGAGTGACGGCGATGATTCCGGACTTGGTGTACCCCTTCTTGTGCAAAATCTGAGAAAGCTGGGTGCTTTTCCCCGACCCTGTCTCTCCGATTATCACCGCCACCGGATTCACATCAACTACCTCGAGAATTTTGTCCTCGAACTCGAGAACAGGGAGAACCGCCATGGGATTCTCAGATTTTTTTGAAAATTGGGAGGATTTGGGGGAAACAAACTAGGGTTTTGAGGGTTTAGAATGTGAATGTGTTTTGTTTTTTTTTTTTTTTTTTTTTAAAAGGTTTTTGGGGATTGTTTTCGATATTTGGGATAGTTTGATGAAGGTGAACTGGGTTACCGAATGTAAGGGCCGTTGGTGCGAATTTTTGACGTAAATAGGCCATTTTTGGAAAGTATTTGCAATTATGGGTCAGTTTTGAAGCTATTACCGTGGACTACTTTTGCCACGTCAGCAGAGGCCGCTATTCTCATAATGGACATCTTTATTTTGAAAGTCGCTAATGAAAATAGCGGCCTATAATTTTTTTTTATTTTTTTTTATTTTTTTTGTTACCGCTATTCTTATTAACGATAAAATCATATATAAAGTCGCTAATGGGATTAGCAACATTTAATGAACTGTATTCTAACACTTAGCAAAATTTAGAGAGTTTTTGCTTTCCAAAAAAATAACAATTTATTTATTTTTGAAACTGAGGGCGTTATTTAGGTAGTGTTTGGCCCAGCTTAAAATTAGCTTAGCTTCTCCTTTAGAAGGAGAAGCTGGGCCAAACATATATTTTGAAAAGCTCTACAAAAAGAGAAGTAGCTTTTTTTTATGAAGAAAAAGGAGCTCTAAAAGAAGCTACCAAGATCTACTTCTAGCTTCTAGCTTCTAGCTTCTAGATCAAAACTAACAAAGAAAAAAACAAATCAAAACCCAACTCTCCCCTTCTTCTTCGATTTGAACAATCTGGCTCTTGACGGCGACGGCGATGAGTTGGCCGTTAGGGGAGAACTTGACGGCGGTGACGGGAGGGGAGAAGGTGATACGGTGGAGGACGGCATGGAGCCATCCATGTTTTGGTCGCAAAAAGGTAAGGGAGCGATGGATGGAAGACTCGAAGGGGGAAGTCTCGTTGTTTTGTTTTTTCAAAACTTACTATTAATAATGAAAGGATTGATAAAATTGCAGGAAAGGGCACATTGTCTTTGACTAAACCGGGCATGCATCTGAATAGCTCCAAGAAAATAATTGGTTTACTGAAAGGTTAGGAAGTTTCCTTTGACAGAAACTCTTATCTAATTCCAAGCTTGATAAATTAAAATCATAACACAATGTTTTATTACTATTATTTCATTCAGTGTCATAGGGATTAGGGATTTGGTGGAGATTAGGGATTTGGTGAAGATGATGTACAAAAGTAGCTTTTAATTGATATATGCCAAACAACTTCTAGCTTAAAAGTAGCTTTAAAGTTAAAAAAAAAAGCTGACTATCCAAACAGCTTCAGCTTTTAATTTCAAAGCTGTACTTTCTAGCTTCTCCTTCTGAAGTAGCTTTAAAGCTAAAAAAAGCTAGGCCAAACGCACCCTTAGAATAGCGACTTTAGTTGTACAAAGGTCGATATTCGGAATATAGGCCTTTATTGTACTAAGGTCGTTATTCCGAATAGATACCTTAGTTGTGCGGCGATTTTGTAAATTTTACAAAGAATAAGAAGATTGAGTTCCTACTGAGGTTGTTATTGCGAATAACGACCAAAGTATACTCAGGTCGTTATTCCCAATAGCGATCTTAGTTTTTTTTTCCCAACAGAGCTCTCTAAAAATCGCTAAGTGTCTCAATACATTCATTTGAGATCGTTAATCTCATTAGCGACCTCATATATACTAATGTCACTAGCGGGAATAGTGACAACAATCAAAAAATTCCATATATTTTAAAACGTAGGCCATTATTTTCATTAGCGATTTTCAAAATGAAAAAATCGCTAATGCGAATAGCGGCCGCTGCTCATGTGACACGGAGGAGATCACGAGCGCTAATAGTTTCGAAACTGATCCATAATCGCAAATATTTTCATAAAGTGGCCTACTACGGCAAAAAATTCTGATGGTCGATGGGTTCCCGAATGTAAGGGGTGTTGGTTGGGGTTATGATTGGGTCAGATTAATTTATTGGAGGATTATATTTTTATTTTTTAAAATTTATTAGTATATATTATCTTTCTATAATATATATTATGCTAAACCACTTTCATCCATAATTTTTATCATTTCTCCATTTCGATTCGAAGAGGACTCGAAGATCTACAAGTTCTGTTTAGAAATCGTTCGAGGAGTCATCTGTTTTGTGGGTTAAAACTGACCCATAATGTCTCTGCTTTCGTGGAGTTAAGAAAATGAGTTCCAAAAAGGAGCTTCGCCTTCAGGGAGCTATGAAGAGTCATTTCACCTCGGATGAGCCACAAAGAGAGATTTTGCTCTCGGGGAGCTGCGAAGAGGAGTTTCGTCGCCGGGGAGCTTTGCGCCTAAACTGGAAGGTTGATAAGGATTTCCCAAGTGTTCTAGCTTGGACTCGCACTCTCTTTGTGTTACCCCCTCATGTATTTTGTCTTGTGAGTTGCTCTCGGGGAGCTGCGAAGAGGAGTTTCGTCGTCGGGGAGCTTTGCGCCTATACTGGAAGGTTGATAAGGATTTCCCAAGTGTTCTAGCTTGGACTCGCACTCTCTTTGTGTTACCCCCTCATGTATTTTGTCTTGTGAGTTTATGAAGCAACTTTAGGCGAGAGTTGGACGTCGAAGTTACCGTTTGATCCCAGCAAGTTTGTAGAGGCAACCCAAGGAGGGATGTAACCCCTATTTTCCCAAAAAAGTATTTTTGTGTATTTTCTGTATTTAAAATTTTTGCAAATTATTTTTTCAGTTTTCAAATTCTTTTGTCAAATTGTACAATTGGATATCCTATTAAAATATGATTTCGATCTATAATTTCATTTCTAACTATTTTCTATGATTTTTTTTATATTGTAATACAATCCGTATTTTTTTTATTATTACTCTTATTATTATTACTAGTTGAAATTTACCGTGCACCAAGTGCATGTGGCTTGGTGCACATGAATGTTGAATATTTTAACAATTATGTTGCTGAGAAAATGAATCATAGAATAAATTCTATTAAGAACCGAAATGAATATCTCTGCTATTTTAATGGGAGAGTTTGTCACCAAACAAACTCCATTTGTAACCAAACAAACACGTACATTGTAACTAAATAAAAACGTGCAATGCATATGCATAACTAATATAAAGGAGGTCTTGGTTTGTGCCAGACAACATCCACTTTTTTAAAAAATATATATATTTATAAAGATGTGCATCGCACGTGTAAATTACTAGTATAGTATAATCAATATATATTAATTATGTACACAAAATACTGAAAATTTTAAAACTAAACTCAATAACAAAATAACATGTAAATAATATTTTCATATAGAGCATAAATACATAATCATTGTATTTTTCATAAGAATGATCATCATTTCGACTTTAACTTTATTGAACTTAAAACTGATATTAAAAATATATATTTAAAAGAAAAAGTAGTAAATCCTAAACTGATATCATCGAATTTTTCATAAGATCAATCATCACTTTCGACTTTAACTTTCTTGAATTTAAAACTGCTCGTAACTTCTTGTTCATCCTTTTTTATTTTCCATCCAGTCAGTGTTCTTGTAGTTGTTCTTCCATACATGACATGTTGTGATTTGATAAATAAAAAGTATACTCATCCCCAATGCATTTCTTGGTCCTTCTATCAAATTATTCAACATTTTTTTCCTGCATATAAAATTAAGTAATTAGCTTTTAATCATTTTTAATATTATGTGAATAACATATTATACCTTATTCTTAATATGTTCCAGGACTTTTGCAGAACAGCCGATGATGTATCTTGTTTGCCTCTGTACTTGTATCCTTTATTGTGAATTTGAATACATATCTGAAACATTTTATTTTTAGTTTGTTTTTTTAATTGATTGAAGAATGGAAAAATGAAAAACTAACAATATGGTTTTTTGCATACCTTGGCTCGTATTCAACATTATTTTTTTTACATTTTCGACAATATGCTTCATCATTTTCAATATTGACTTTTGTTTAACAGACTTTGCATGTAATGTACCATGGATCTCTAACGACTTTGACAATTTTTATCCAAACTTTGCAATAGTAGTATTTATCATTAAAATATTAAATAAAATTTGAAGTCATAAAAATATTTCTAGGCATATAGAAAACTGAACAAATTATTTAAAAATAATTTCATTATTTATAATACCTCAGAAGAATCTCTATTTGCACAATGGAGAATGTCAGTTAGTTTCACTTCTTCCACATCCATTACTTTTCTTTTGTTTATTTGGAAGGAATTGTTTTTTCCTAATGTAAACAATGAAGGTATTACATACAAAAGCACGAATTAGGCATCAACAATCAATAAACATTACAACTGAACTACTAAGATCCAACTCAGATTCATACAAAATAACAGTAATGCCGAAGACCCATGTAAGAATATGAGCAATAAATTACATTACATATCAAATTAGGCTAAATTAGCAAAAAACCATGAAATAAATTAAGAGATTCAGGGATTTAAGATGTCAAAAAAACCCATAAAAATGTACCTAAAAGGTGTGAGGGCGAAGAAGGGGAGGCTGTGAGCGGGTGTGCGATTTACAGGGGACGGAAGGTTTCGGACTGGGGAGGGATTTTAGAGAGAGATCGAGAGAGAAGAATTTGGAGTGGTTAGGGTTTGAGTTTTGAGAGAGATCGGGATTTGGGGGGAAGAAAGATTTGGAGATAACAGATGGAGGGGATAGATATTAATAATTTAGTTAGACAAATATATGAGTATTTTTTATGGCTGAGATTTGATCTAGAAATATAAGATCTATGTTCCAAATCTACCCTGGACAGTTTTATTGTGGCTTTTATAATAGAAATCAAACCACACTATAGAACCACATTCAGGAGACTAAAATCAGAATCAAAGTTATCAGAAAGGAAAATAGGTTAAAGGACTCCACTGAATTTTTGACAAAGAAAAATGGAAACCACGCCTTCTGGGCAAAGGGAATCCATCTAATATGAAATCATTATATATAAAAAATCAGAACCAAGCAGAAAATATAATCTACAACGTACATCAGGTAGAATTTCTCTGTTATATAAACAGACATACTGATTTACTGTCAAATTAGAAAACTTACCAAGCCATATAAACAATGGCGAGTATTTGGATCATAACCAGAAAGATTCCTTTGAAGTCTAATGTACGACATAATCTTGTGTTCCCCTTTACCGGGAACATTTCCATCAGAAAGAATAACCTTCAAAAATAAATTTAAAGAAAAACAATTTGGATTTCACCATGCTTGATCAATGTAGCACCACTGTACAACAATGATAATAATACTTTCAAACAAGAATAAAAACAGAATGACAGTATTGAAAATTCACATTTCATACATTTATCTGCTTCCACCCAGGGTCATCATTAAGTCTTAGGTGAATGTAGTACTACAATACAGTGGATAAAACAGTCATAAATTCAGTTCATGGAGTGATCACATTTGTATCACAAGTTTGTAATTCTTGTTTTGGAGGAATCTTCCAACCTTCACTCTCAAACTCTTGCCGGAGTCGCTCCTCTTCTGCTGCTCGATAAGAAAGGTAATGGTTTAAGAATGACTGGATCAACAGTAAGCCTGCTTCTGAGTTCGGATTTTATATTTTTATTAAAAACATGACAGAGAAATATGAGAGGAAGGCAGATAACTATCTGCTATACAGACCACTTATGCTGCATCTTTAACTGCCCTAAATCGCCTTCAACACTGCTGATTCATTTTGGCTCTTGGTGCAACACCATCTACAATCATTACGAGCAAAACAAATGATGTGGCCAAAAAAAATATTAGGACTGACAGTGCACAAATTTACATATACAAGTTATAACAAAAAAAAAGAGTATGAACAACAACAAGAATGCAGATAAAGTGAACTTGGTGTACTAAATGCCATGAACAACACTTGTGAAAAATAGAAAATGAATGTCTTAAGAATAACATAAATAACTCTGACGTAATCAGTGAAGAATGCTACAGACAATGGTAACACAAGATTGTTTATATTACACTCACCAATTGCCATATATAATAGTTTATGAGGCCTTATCATATTAAAAAGTCTATCAATGTAATCAAACATGCACTGGAAAACCTCATCAAATGTTGTTGAAGCCGTCTGTTGAAACCATAATTAAATAAGGATAAGTTGATATGTCAAATAACATCAATAGTAAAAATCAACCAATAGTGTTAATATAGTGATATACAGAGCACAATGCTTATATAATCAAAATCTTATCTCGTCCTAAAAATTCATTAATTGGGTTGAATTGTGCCACAAAAAAGCTACAAAATCCCTAGTGGAAGAATTGAGAAACTTTGTAACAGCTTTCAACTTTGCATAAACCCTAAATTTTTTAGGCTAATTCCTTACCCAATAACTCTGCAGAAAATAAAAGCTTCAAAGTAAATATAGATAACCATTCATCTATACGAGTAATAAATTTTTTTTGGCATAAAGGTAATGATATATAACTAACAGTAGTTTACAGTTACAATTCAAACACAAAAGATGAAGAACCAACCCAACTAAAAAAAAGTTAGGATTCCCAAAGGCCAGCAACGGTTTAATTAGCCAGCCCTATTTCATCTATATAATTAGAGATTACAATGGGAGGAATAGAGTGATCTGAAAACTCACACTTTCAGCTTAGAGCACACTTGCTGTCGGAGAATTGAGCAAGAATAATTTGTAACGTTTTAAAGTGGACTTAGATTTATGCTAATATAACTTTACCTTATACGTAAAACATAACTTTGACCAAGTTTTTAAAATCCTGCTAATAAGTGCCTGAACTAATTGAAATGTTCATTTTTGTGGTAAGGTTTGATTCCTAAAATTTACCATAAAACAGGACCTTAGAGACATCAGGTGTTAGAACTTCTAACTTCATAATTGAAGATGTAAATTACACCAAGTCCAAAGAATAAAATATCTAATAGCAAGCTAGCTATATGAATGAACTAGATAAAAGCAATAATATAGTGAATGAAAACTCAAATTTAAGTCATAAAAAATATAGTTAATCGACACAAATTTATTCCCTATTTTGAAGAAAATTTAAAAATTTTTATTATTTTATTTTATTTTCAATACTAAGAAACAAAAAATCCTATGCTGATTTGAATGATAACCATCTCATAAGAATACTCATGTTTCCCTCTTGGTTGATTGCTATAAGAGAAGTTTAACCCAAGGTGAAAGAATCAGTTTAATCAGTCACTGTAGAAATTTTATATGCAAATTAAATTTCGTAGCAGGACAAGGAAAACTAAACAACTGGATATTGTGTACTAATTCCCAAACATATCACGGGTTTTGACATGCATTAAAGGATTTCTAGAACAAAAAAAAGATTACTATATATAATAGAGCACAAATATTACTGGTGGAAATGATTAAAAATAAAAAAGACACAGAAGTCAAATACTATAAAAACAGTAAAAAGACTTATTATTATTATTTTATATTTCAAAAATAGGCTTTGCCCCAAATTGTTGGACTAAACATCAAATATTACAAAAATGAACAATAAGTACCGAGCATTGCCCAAAGAAATCAAGAACTTCTGCAAACTGGATGACAAAATCAACAACTGAACGGACGAACACATTTGAAGAAATTGGATCAGCTCTAATGTGTCACAAAGCTCTAGTGAGTAAGTTTCCCAAAAACATAAGATAAAAAAACTACATTGATATACTTAACTAACAGCACCATTATTGACCTTGTGACCAGGAGGACTTGTATGATATATGGTTATTATACATGGATGAGTTGTTCTGCGAAATTGACTTGTGAAGAAGTGCCTTTGATCTCGATTGCAATCTCATCACGCAAGCCTCAACTCTCCTGCACTGTAAGGAAAACTCCACTAACACATCGGATGTAAGCAATGGTGTCTCCCTTAAAACCAGTAATATCCTCTGCATATTTCATTGGGATTTGCATTGTTTGTGTCACCTGTGAATCCAAAATCAGTTTTTACACAATAATGGCAAGGAGACAACTTTCAATTACAGCACAGATCAATTATGAATAAATCTCAAAATGGTTATCAGGATCAGCATTGGTACAGGTTTTACATGAGAATGGGGGAAGGAAAATTGGTTTTGTTAGCTCTCGCTAGTTTCTGTTATTAAAACAAGTCAATGAAACAGCTAACAATAACATACAGAAGTCCCTAGTTGCCAAAAAATTAAATTACCAAACTAAGTAAGGTTTGATCCCCGAAATATTCATCAATTACCAATAAAACATATTCAACACAAAAGTTCATAATAAGTTAGATTGACACGCATAAAAGTAAAAGTAAAGAGGAATAAAAATATTTGAAGCTTCACAAAGAATTACTACGATCCTTTCTAGCCTTTACTTTCATTTCCACATACAAATTCAAAAATCCTAACATGTACTGTAATTACAATCCAATTATATCCAAAAGAAATCAAGCAAAGAGGCATGCAAACCAACAAAAACTAAAGAAGCCTCTTTCAACCCAAAAATAAACATGAACTAAAAAAGCACTTGAAAGATTTTCAGTTGTCTCTCTAAATGAAAGAGCTTTTGTTTCTTTTAAATGTAATTCTTTCGCTCCATATGATGTCCCCTCATTTCAAATTCAAACTTGAAATATAAATGGACAACAAACCAAATTTTAAAGTGTGTCATATAATCTAATTTTCCCACAATACAGTTGTTTAACGAAATTGATTGTACTTACAATATGCATATCATTTGGTGTTGGTCTTAAGTGCATACGATGATATTGATTACCTCAAACTCGCTTCCATCAGGAATTATCTACATAAATTTAACTTCATCCAGAAGAGAATCCAAAGAGTGTTCCTGTCATGTCAACGTACTGAATAATTAGCATGACCAAAACTACGAGTATCAAGCAAGACGTGAAACTGATGCATTAGGGAAAAATGAGTTGTAACTAATTGGAGGGAAAATGAGTAGTAACAATAGATAAAATTGTTAAATTCTGATAGTGATCAAACCAAATAATTAACAAAAATCCAACTTAAATCAACAACAAAAACCATAACAAAATCTAAGTTATATTATAATCAAACATCCAAATTTCAAATCAAAACATTTATGAACTAAACATTTCAACTGTAAATCAACCTAACATGACATCAAAATCCAATCTTACCAAAATGCTAATTTGACCATTCACTTCAAAGTACTGAACTCGAAATCGAACGCGAAAAAAAATCAAATTATGATCTGATCGATACCTGAGCAACAACAATCAGATTGACTCGACCGAGCCTGCAATCCATCGAAATCAGTCGAATTTTAACCACAAACATCAAAATTTGAGAACAAACCCTAAAATTAACCAAATTCAGAAAAGCGAGTTCAAAATAGGAGATTACCTGTGAGAAAGCATCGATCTTGATTTGTGAGAGATGATTTGGATTGGGAGGAAAGGAGTGATTCCGTCTTTTTAAGGAGATCGAAAGATTGGGGATTTTTGCTTTTAGAACTAATGAAAATTTGGGGATTTTTTTGTATGATATGTCCACTAACAACAAAAAAGACCCATAAACTTCTAAATCACCAAGAAACTCAATGAACTAATGGGGATTTCTTCGGAGAGAACATTCCTAGTTAGGGTTTAGGGGTTAAAAGTTTCTCAGGATTGATGGTTTTATTTCGAGAAGGACTAAAGATATATATTAAATTTTTAGATATAAAAACTTAATAAACGAACACAAATTAATAATAGCCTTTGATCGGTTTGATCAACAAAATGAATGAAGGGTTAGGATTGGGTCTGGACAGATTTTTTTTCTTCTTATTCTTGCTTTTATAATAGAAAATAGATAGATTACTGTTATTATTGTTTTATTATTATTAATTTTGGGTGGTTATTGAAAATCCATTTATATGTGCCAATTGTATTTGTATCTATTTTAAATAAATTATATTTTTGTGATGCAAATTACATTTTTATTATAAACAAATTTTTTATTTTTTATTTTATTTCTTAATGAATTTTTAAAACCATAATGGATTTTTAACCCAACTACCCTATATTCTATTTAATTATTTTTAAACCCAATAACCCGTTTTAATACCCATTAAGCCTACCCTACCCTGTTTCTTGAACCCATACCCACATCCCCATTAATCCAACCCGTTAATACCCTACCTAAACCCGGTTGCTTCTACCCCAGACCCGTTACCCAACCCGAAACCCTACTCAGCCTAAACCCTAATATTATAACACCCCTGTATATAAACCCATATCCCTGTTCATCCCTACTTCAGCCGCCTACTTCGTTCATCTTCTCTGCACCTTTTCGAACTCCAGAGCCTCTTCTAAACCCATCCATCTCCCCCTCTCCTCTCCCCGTCGCTGCAGTAAGCAGCACGATAGCCTGCGGTGCCAGAGCATCAACCCCCTTGCAGTGCCCTCCAACGTCGTGCCGCAGCGCCGCACACCTCTGAAGTCGTCAGCCTCCTGCACCGCCCTTTCCTTACCGCTGTGCTCTCCTAATCTCTCCCTCGTCTTGGTGTCGCGATGCACCCCTCCGAAGTCCCTCTCCCTCCTACACTGTCACTCCGACGACTCGATAGTAGCTCCCCTCCTCGGTAACTGTAGCGGTAGCACTGCAGCAAAAACTGCGGCCGCCTGTGCTTCCTTCCTGACGATAGCGCCCCGCAGCAACAGCCACCCAGTGCTGCAGTGCCTACCCTCTTCCCTGTGTGCTGCTCCTTCTCGACTGCGGCGATGCAACAACCCAGTGCTGCTCTCCGATGCTGCAGCTAGCAGCAGCGACTCTGCCAGCCCGTGCACCGTCCGACTTCCATCACAGTGCACTCGGCTTACCTCCACTGCCTTCTTGTGTGTGGGTGTTGAATGGTGTGTGTGCGTATGGATTATGAGTTGTGATCGTTGCCCGTTTGTTCGTGTGGTTCGTGAGTCGTTCTTTATGTTCGTGGCTTATTTGCTTTTCGTGTTCGTGCTCGGTCTGTTTTTTCATTGAGTTCGTGCCCGGAAATCCATTCTCGTTATTCTTGCTTGGTGCCATTTCCGTCGTCGGTAAAGGTAAGTAACTTGTATTGAATACCTTTGTAAATACAAGTACTAAATACCGCTTGTAGTGTAGTTGGGTTCTAGAGACAATTTGTATGTGAATCCCCTTGTTGATATTGTCTCTATAGTGATGATTTGACCATAGTTTCCTCACGACACATATGACTTGATATAACATAGGATTGACCACATCTTGTTACATATATATGTGTTGTTCATGTGTTATCTTGTGCTCGTTCGTATTATTCGTGATAGACTTGTCTTGGACTTGTGGAATACCCTATATCATGTTGTTTGGACATCTAGTATACTCTATATCATATTTGGTTGTGTTTTGGATGAGTTCCATATGAACTAGTTGATTTTGTGTACATGAAATATTTTCAGTTTTGACGGTTTTCAGTTTTGATCAGTATTTTAGACTATATTAAGGTCAGTATTTGAAAATATTTTATGAACATGATTTGTAGAGAATTCTGTCTATTTTTCAACCCTTCTGACGGATCTCAGTTTCGATTTACGGTTTGTGAGTTATGTCTATTTTACTACAGTAGTGCCGAAAGATTTTCAGATTTTGTTTATATGATTCCTGAAGAGTAATCTATTTTTCTTATGGTATTAAAATTATTATTTTGATCTGAAATTTTGCACACTACTTCGATACTTGATTGGGGTTTACCCAGAATTTTGGTGGATTTATTTGAGATGTTTTACAAACTTTTTCATGCTCGCAAATAAAGAGTTTACATGCAGAATTTTACAACTGTTCGGTAAAGAACTTGATTTTCGACCTATTTCTACTTGTTATTTCCAAAATATTTCTGAATATGAAAGTTAGCCTACTGTATCTATTTTATTACCCTTTTGGCGGATTTGGATTTGGATTTATGGTTTATAAGATATTGCTGTTTTCGTACCGCAGTGTTTACAATTCCAGATTTACAAAACTACTACATTTTGATATTTTCTAATTTTACTTGACTACTCTATTTTTATTGGAATATTATCAAACTTATTTTTCTGTTACTACACATATAGGGGAGTACCCCATATTTTTTGTGGGTTTATTTAATGAGTTTTCATGCCGTTTTCCTATTCTTGAATACGATTTTCTGATTTCTGGCTGAACAAGTTTTCTGGATTCGAATCAGTTTTGAGTTATGTTTTTGTGAAATACTATATGACTTATTTATATTCGCTGGATTCGGTTGAGATTCTATTTTCTAGACCTTTTGACGGATTCAGATTTGTATTTTTGTAACACCGGGAATCTCAGTTTTACTGCAGTATGGTCTTGCTGTCTTGAACTAGAATTTTGGTTATTTTATCCTGTTATCAGTTACCTTCTCTTGTACATGTTTATCTTGCAACCTAAATCTGTTACATGATCATGCCATGTTGTTCTTGATATGTTTTGTACACGCACATGCTTGTTTGGTATTAATAACAAATAATTAAGCTGGGGTTAAGGGGAAGATCTAATAGTGGAAAATATAGAAATGTGTACTTAGAAGGGACCTGTTGGTTCATATTGATACATGAACCTATTACTGCATGGACCTGTTGGTTTGTGTACCTGTTACTTGTTGATGCATGGACCGGTTGGTTCATGTACCTGTTACGTGTTGATGCATGGACATGTTGATTCATGTATCTATTACCTGTTGATGCACTGACCTGTTGGTCGTGTACCTGTTGATTCATGAACCTGTTGATGCATGAATCAGATGATTCGTGTACCTATTTTGATTCCTGAATCTGTTTTATGTTCCTGTTTTCCTGATCTCTGAGTACACTGCCCTATGGACTCCACTATGAAATCTAAATAGAACTGTTTGAATGTAGCAACCATGTAGTAAAAAGATGGATGCATGAAGTTCTACCTGGATAGTAATAACTACAAGACTTGACATGATATAATACATGTATACCTGTTACATGCTTGCCTGTTACATGTTTACCTGCTTGCTTTGACACTACTACTTGTACTCGATACTTGATACTTGATACTTGCTACTTGTACTTAACTATTTGACACTTGTTACTTGTTGCTTGATTTTGTGATACTTGTTACCTATTTACATGATACTTATTTATTTGACACTTGATACAAGACACTTGCATTTTGTTCATCTTGCCATGCTAGTTATTATATTTTGTTATTATGCCTATTTCATGTTATTACTTTAACCTTTTCCATGTACTTGTATCCTACACTACAAGCGACCCGTAACTTGCATTGACGGGAGTTTGTTTACTTTTTCTTATTCTTGCAATTGCTAAATTGCAGATTTTGGAGATCAGCTGCCCGATGGGATAGACAAGATGAGAGACTAGCTGCTGGATTTTGCTATTATTATTTCTTGTTGCTTATTTGAACAATTGTACTTGATTACTTGGATTTATTTGTATTTGGGCAGTGTGACCCAGGATATTTGACTTGTTCAAATTTGGATTATTTGAGATTAATATATTTTAGTTTCAAGTATTCTTGTTGGTATTTTGGTTCATATGTGCATGCTTGATTGATTCTTTTGCTTCCGACTCTGATTATTCTTGTGAGATATTGTAAAGATTCTGAACAGCTTATGGATGATGAAAATCATTCGTTGGGCTTTTGTCGCGTATCCGTATTCCGTATTTTCTTTTGGGAAGCAGGGTGTGACAAGGGAGACTGATACCGAACTTGCTGTTTGAGCCCGACAAGTTTGTAGAGGCGACCCGAGGAGGGAGATTGATGTCGAACTTGCCATTTGAGCCTGACAAGTTTGTTGAGGTGACCCGAAAAAGGAGATGGATGCCGAACTTGTCGTTTGAGCCCGACAAGTTTGTAGAGGCGACCCAAAGAGGGTGCTGGCACTGACCCTGCCGTTTGAACCCAACAGGCTTGTATAGGCAACCTAAGGAGGGGTTGGTGTCGACCTTATCGTTTGGACCCGACAGGCTTGTAAAAGCAATCTGAGGAGGGAGTTTGTGTCGAACTTGCTGTTTGGACCCAACAGGCTTGTAAAAGCAACCCAATGAGGGAGTTGGTGTAAGACCTACTGTTTGGACCCAACAAGCTTTATAGATGCGACTCGAGGAGGGAGTTGATGCCGATCTTGCCGTTTGGACCCGGTAGGCTTGTAGAGGCCACCAAGAGGGAGTTGGTGCCGAACTTGCTGTTTAGACCCAGCAAGCTTGTAGATGCGACCCGATGAAGGGGTTGGCGCCGACCTTGCCATTTGGACTCGGTAGGCTTGTAGAGGCGACCTGAGGAGGGAGCTGGTACTAACCTTACTGTTTGGACCTGACATGCTTGTAGAAGCGACCTGATGAAGGGGTTGGCGCCGACCTTGCCGTTTGGACCCGACAGGCTTGTAGAGGCAACTCTTAGAGGGAGTTGACCTCCAAACTTGTTGTTTGAACCCAACAAGCTTGTAGAGGTAACTCGAGGAGTGAGTTAGATATTATATATGATGCTTGAAGGTGAACTAGTTGCGGGAGAAGCTTTACGGACGAGCTAGGCTCTAGTACTATCACATGTATTTAAGGAGTTGCTCGGTAAAGGAACTGAGCACGGAGCACGTTGATGAGGGTTGTCATGCCGCATGAGCAGCTATGAGGGCAAGCTAGGCCCTATGTCACACCCCACTTCCCAAAAAGAGAATATGGAATACGGATACGTGACTAAGCCCAGCGAATGATTAAACTGTTCAGAATCTTTATAACATTTCACAAGAATAATCAGAGTCGGAAGCAAAAGAATCAACCAAGCATGTATATATGAATCAAAATACCAACAAGATTACTTGAAACCAAAATATTATAATCTTAAATAATCCATATCTGAATAAGTCAATATTCTGGGTCACATTGCCCAAATACAAATAAATCCAAGTACAAGATACAATTGTTCAAAATAAGCAACAAGGAAATAATAATAATAGCTGGAAAATCATGATAACAAAACTCTAGCATCTAGTATCTCATCTCGTCTATTCCATCTGGCAGCTGATCTTCAAAATTTGTAATTTAATAATTGCAAGAATAGGAAAAAGAAAATAAACTCCCGTCAATGCAAGTTACGGGCCGATTGTAGTGCAGGATACAAGTACATGCGAAAGGTAAACTAATAACATGAAATAAGCATGATAACAAAATATAACAACTAGTGTGGCAAGATGAACAAGTGTAAGTGGCATGTAACAAGTGCCAAGTAAACCAGTATCATGTAAACAAGCAACAAGTATCAAGTGTCGAGTATCAAGTACAAGTACAGGTAACAAGTGTCAAGATCAAGTATCAAGTAAGCATGTTCATGTTTAAGTGTCATGTATCAAGTCTTGCAGTTATTACTATCTAGGCAGCACTTCATGCATCCCTATTTTTACTACATAGTTGTTACATAAATGCAAATTTCGTTTAGGCCTAGTGATGGATTTCTATAGGGCCGTGTACTCAGGCGTCAAGTCAAGTAACAAGTATCAAGCACGAGTCACGTAATCGTGAACACGTGGCAGCAAGTAGTATCAAGCACGAATCACGTAATCGTGAACACGTGGCAGCAAGTAGTATCAAGCACGAGTTTGGGGTTTGCGGATCCAATACACGATAATGGGTCGAAGAAGATAGGCGGGAAGGAGATTCGAAATGAGAGCAAGTGGCTACAGCAGAATTGCGGTTGACCTCACCCCTCGACCGACGACCGGTCAACCACGCAGTCGACTGTCCCGCTCTCTGGTTCAACCTGTAGACTTGAAGAAGTGACCGGTCGACCGCGCAGTCGACCAGACCGCTCTCTGTTGGAACTTGTGCAGTCGAAGGGGAAGACCGATCGACTGTCAAGATGGTGCGGTCGACCGTCCCGATGCCAATTAATGAGCGGCTGAGATGGAAAGTTGTGGAATCCTATATATATTGTATTGTATACGATTTTAGGGTAAATAGAAAAGAAAAGAGAGATCTACCAGTCGTTATTAAGAAAGAGGGAGATAGAGAGAAACCCTACACCTTGGTGGTGAATTATTGAGAGTTTTGTAAACCTAATCTTCATATTTCTAGTGGAAATGCAGGAGTGCCTCTGCGCGGGGAAGTAGCCATTGTTTGGGTGAACCTCGATAAAAATATTGTGTGTTGCTTTTGCTTGTTCTTTCTTCTCTTATTTTTGATTCTATAGTTCTTGCATCTCGTCGTCGTTGTTGAGTTTATTCCGCAGTTAGAATTCAACACAGTGGTATCAGAGCTACAGGTTGGTAGTATTGATTGAGATGTGGGACAATAGTACAGTCAAGGAGTTCGATGGAACGGATTTCACAATGTGGAAGATCCAAATGATTGCGTATCTCCGACAAAACGATCTAGATGATCCCTTTTTTTGTGTGAAGCCAGAAGGGGCAGAGGTCGATTCGGTTGCATTGGCAGCCTGGAATAGATTGGATCAGAAAATGCTAAGGCAGGTTCAGTGGTCGCTGAGCAGGAAGGCGCTATTTCATATTGAGAAGGCAAGAAGGCAAGAACCGCAAAGAAGGCAATGGAGATATTGACAGACATGTTTGAGAAGCCGAATGCAGCGAATTAGATCTTACATCTAAAGAAGTTGGATAACTTGAAGTTGTCAGAAAGGGATTCGGTTGCTGAGCACATCAACAATTTTTGTATGGTTTACAATCAAATGGAATCGTCGGGTTTAAAGTTTGAGGAGAGGGCACAATCGTTGTTGTTGCTATCCAGTCTTCCCGATAGTTACGGCACAGTAGAGCAGACTATTACTAGCACCATGACTGATACGACAATCCTAAAGGATGTTATAAGCAGCATCATGAACGAAGATGCAAGGAGGAAGAGACATGGAGAGACTTCGGTGCCATATCTTAGCAATACCGCGCTGTCAGTTGATAACCGTGGTAGAAGTAACAACAGAGGGAGGTCGCAAAGTAGGAATCACATGTCCAAGTCAAGAACAGGAAATCGCAAAGGTGAGTGTTGGTACTGCAAGAAGCTAGGACACAGGAGAGACCAATGTGAAGAGTATAAGAAAGCACAAATAGGGTCTCAGGTAGCCAATGTGGTAAGTATTGAACCCCGCATAGATGAATTGTGTTTATCTGCTGGTTTTAATATTTTGCAAGATGATTGGTGTAATAACTCAGGTGCTTCTTATCATTGTACCCCCACGAAGGATGTTTTTGAGGATTACAGGACAGGTGATTTTGGTACAGTTTCAGTTGGTAATGGATAAATATATCCAGTTGTTGGTAGAGGCACTGTGAGAGTGAAGGCTCGCAATGGTGGGCAATTAGTCTTGTATGATACAAGACATATTCCGAGCTTGAATAAAAACTTGATCTCAACTAGCAAACTAGACAAAGAAGGGTTTACAACAACTTTTGGGCATGGAGAATGGAAGGTAACTACATGTGTCAGGTTGGTGGCAAAAGAAAAGCGTGGTGACACGTTGTACTTACTCATGGGAGGTGATTCAGGTGATATCATTGTTACAGCATTAGTAGGTAGTTCATCTTCAATTCTATGGCATGTCAGGTTGGGGCACCTTGGTGAAAAGGGTGTCAAGCAGCTTTGTTCTAGGGATCTTTTGCCGGGGCTAAAGAAGGTGAGATAGATTTTTGTGAGAATTATGTGATGGGCAAACAGAAGACAGCTAGCTTTCAGTTGGGTGGGCATGAGAAGAAGCTTGCAAAGCTAGAGTTGGTACATATAGATGTGTGGGGTCCAGCTCAGGAAGTCTCTTATGGTGGTAAGAGATACTTCGTCACATTCATCGATGATGCTACAAGAAAGGTTTGGGTTTATGCAATTTGCGAGAAATCAGAAGTTTTTTAGGCATTCAAAGCTTGGAAGGCCAGAGTTGAGAATGAGATGGGTTACAAGGTGAAAGTAATAAAGTCAGACAACAGAGGTCAGTACACAAGCAAAGAGTTTTTTAACTATCTGACAAAGGAAGGTATCAGAGGAATCAAGACAGTTCCTACATGTCCACAGGAGAATGGTGTAGCAGAAAGGGTAAACCGCACGATACTCGAAAGGGCGAGATGCATGAGACTTCATGCGGGTCTTCCGGTCCATCTTTGGGCCGCTACAGTTGATACAACATTGTACTTGATTAATCGTTACCCGTCTAATGTCCTTGATGGGGCCATTACAGAAGAACAATGGTTAGATAAAACTGTTAATTATTCGCATTTGAAAGTTTATGGTTGTATGGCATATGCACTAATTGACAGGGAAGAAGGAAAGAAGTTGGACACTAAGTCCAAGAGGTGTGTCTTCATTGGCTACAGTGGCGATGAGTATGGTTACGGGCTTTGGAATTTTGTGGATAACAAAGTCATTCACAGCAGGAATGTAGTGTTCAATAAAGAGGTTCTATACAAGGACAGGCACACAGGTCAAGACAGTACAACCAGTTCAGAATCAGATTGAGGGTTCAGACTCAGACTCAGATTTAGATTCTGAAGGCGGCCCTTGTGGTGGGGGCCCTACAGTGTAGCAGCAGGTAGAGGTACCACAAGCAGCATGGGAGGCTCATAGTGGGCATATTGGGAATGAATAGGTTATCCAAGACGAACAGGTACAACCAGAACAGTTCGGGGAATCTGAACTGGTCGGTGAATCGGTACCCACATTGAGGAGATCGACACGAGGGAGGAGGCCAACCAAGATATTTGATCTATCAGCTAGTGTTGTTCACGAGCATGTTCTGTACACGGATTCGGGGGAGCGAGAGACTCACGAGGAGGCTTTGAGGGATGAGTGTCGAATTCAGTGGGAGTTAGCCATGAAGGACGAGATGAGCTCCTTGGAACAGAACCAAACTTGGGAGTTGACCAAGTTACTCGCGGGGAAGCGCGCGCTTATGAACAAATGGGTTTTCATAGTCAAAGATGAGGCAGATGGCAGTAAGAGGTACAAGGCCAGGCTTGTTGTGAAAGGAATCTCTTAAGGGAAGGTATCGATTACAGTGAGATCTTTGCACCGGTTATGAATATGGCTTATATTAGGGTTCTGCTCAGTATTGTGGTAGTTGAAGACTTGCACTTAGAGCAGTTGGATGTGAAGACAATATTTCTCCATGGTGATGTCGAAGAAGAGTTGTACATGAAACAATCCACAGGTTTTGAAGCTAAAGGAAAGGAAGACATGGTGTGTCGATTGAAGTCTTCATGGGCTCAAACAAGCACCGCGGTAATGGTACTTGAAGTTTGATTGCTTCATGAGAGGGAAAGGTTTCGATAGATGCGAAACTGATCATTGTGTGTATGTTCAAAGATATGAGGACAATGATACAGTTACCTTGGCGTTGTATGTGGACGACATGTTGTTAGCAGGTTCATGTATGGAGAAGATCAAGGAAGTAAAAAAGATGCTAGCTTCGGAGTTTTCAATGAAGGACTTGGGTGAAGCAAAGCAAATAATCGGCATGAAGATCGGTAGAGACAGGAGTAGCAAGAAGCTTTGGTTATCACAAGCGAACTATGTGAAGAAGGTGTTGAAGAGATTCAATATGGATGTCGCGAGGCCAGTCACTTGTCCCTTAGCTGGTCACTTCATGTTATCAATGGACTTGTGTCCTAAGATAGAGGCGGAGATGGAGGAAATGGTTACTATTCCTTATGCCTCAGCCATTGGGAGTTTGATGTATGAGATGGTGTCGACAAGACCAGACATCGCACAAGTAGTAGGAGTTATCAGCCGTTACATGAAGAATCCAGGTAAACAACATTGGGATGCAGTAAGGTGGATTCTTAGATATCTAGCAGGTACTTCAGATCACTCTTTTTATTTTGGGAGAGATTCTTTGCATATACATGGTTATGTGGATGCAGATTTTTTGGACGATCGTGATGGTTGCAGAAGTACTACAGGGTATGTATTTACAGTTGGTGGAACAGTTGTTAGTTGGGCTTCGTAGTTACAAAAGGTTGTAGCACAGTCAACCACGGAGTCAGAGTATATGGCACTTACGGAAGCGACGAAAGACATGTTGTGGATTTCGAAGCTTATGAAATAGCTGGGCAGGAAGCAATACATAGGTGAACTATGGTGTGACAATCAAAGTGCAGTTTTCTTGGCGAAAAACTAGGCATATCACTCTAGGACTCAGCACATTCAAATGAGGTATCATTTTGTCAGAATGGTGGTTGAGAAGAAATGGTTGAAGCTAACTAAGATTCTTGGCACTAAGAATCCGGCGAACATGCTCACTAAGGTGGTGGATAGTAAGAAACATCAGTTTTGCTATACCTCTATCGGATTGACTCCAAGTTAATTGTTGAGGAGACTCGCAGAGGCACAGGCCTAAACTAGGCCAAGGGAAGAATGAAGAACAGGTTAAAGATTTCGTGTATATGTCTCCAAGCGGGAGATTGTTGGGGTTTGTGGATCCAATACACGATAATGGGTTGAAGAAGATAGGAGGGAAGGAAAGTCGAAGTGGGAGCAAGTGGCTACAGGAGAGTTGCGGTCGACCGCACCCCCCGACCGACGACCGGTCGACCGCACAGTTGATCGTCCCGCTCTCTGGTTCAACCTGCAGTCTTGAAGAAGCGACCGGTCGACCACGCAGTCGAATGACCCGCTCTCTGTTGGAACTCGTGTAGTCGAAGGGGAAGACCGGTCGACTGTCAAGATGGTGCGGTCGACCGTCCCGATGCTGATTGATGAGCGACTGAGATAGAAAGTTGTGGAATACTATATATATTGTATTGTGTACGATTTTAGTGTTAAGAGAAAAGAAAAGAAAGATCTACCTGCCGTCATTAAGAGAGAGGGAGATAGAGAGAAATCCTACACCTTGGTGATGAGTTTTTGAGAGATTTGTAAACCTAATCTTCATATTTCTAGTGAAAATCGCAGGCGTGCCTCTGCGCGGGAAAGTAGCAATTGTTTGGGTGAACCTCGATAAAAATCTTGTGTGTTCTTGTATGTTGCTTTTGCTGTTCTTTCTTATCGTGTTTTGATTCTATAGTTCTTGCATCTCGTCGTCGTTGTTGAGTTTATTCCGCAGTTAGAATTCAACAGTAGTATGAAGCACGAGTTACGTAATCGTGAACACGTGGCACCAAGTAGTATCAAGCACGAGCCACGTAATTGTGAACACGTGGCACCAAGTAGTATCAAGCACGAGCCACGTAATTGTGAATACGTGGAAACAAGTAGTATCAAGCACAAGTCACGTAATCGTGAATATGTGGCAACAAGTAGTATCAAGCACGAGTCACGTAATCATGAAACATGGTGGCAAGTAATGGAAAACACGGGTCTTTTCCTTAACCCCGGCTTGGTTATTTTGTAATTATTAGCAAACAGGCATGTATGTGTACAAAGCATGGCGGAATAACATGGCATGATCAAGTAACAAGTTCAAGTTGCAAGATAAACATGTACGGGTGAAAGATAACACACAAAAGGATAAATCAACGAGATTTCTACCCCAGGACAGCAAGACAGTGTGGTACTAAAACAGGGATTCCCGTTGCTACAAACATGCAAACCTGGATCCGTCGAAAGGTCTAGAAAATAGACTCCCGACCGAATCCAATAAATATATATAAGTCATATGGTGTTTCAGGACAACAAGTCTCAAAACAGGTTTGAATCCAGAAAACACGTTCAGCCAGAAATCAGAAGTTTGTATTCAAAGTTAGGAAAACAACATGAAAACTCATTAATTAAATCCACAAAAAATCTGGGTATTTTCCTATATGTATAGTGATAGAAAAACAAGTTTCATAAATTTTCAATATAAATAGAGTAGTCAAGTAAAATCAGAACAAGACACGACAGTTTTGTAAATCTGAAATCACAAACACTGCAGTACGAAAACAACAATATCTCACAAACCATAAATCAAAATCCAAATCTGCCAAAAGGGTAATAAAATAGACTCAGTAGGCTAACTTTCATATTCAGAAATATTTTAGAGACAACGAGTAGAATTACGTCGAAAATCAGGTTCTTTACTGAATAGTAGTAAAATTTTGTACGTAAACTCTTTATTTGTGAGCATGAAAAATTTTGTAAAACATCTCAAATAAATCCACCAAAATTCTGGGTAACCCCCAATCAAGTTTAGAAGCACTGAGCAAATTTCAAATTAAAATAAAAAATTTAACACCAGAATAAAAATATATTACTCTTCAGAATTCATAAAAAACAAAATCAGGAAATCTTTCGACACTATTGTAATAAAATGGACATAATTCACAAGCCGTAAATCGAAACTGAGATCCTTCAAAAGGGTTGGAAAATAGACAGTATTCTCTACAAATCATGTTCACAAAATATTCTCAAATACTGACCTTAATAGGGTCTAAAATACTGATCAAAACAGAAAAGTCAGCCAAACTAAAAATATCGCATATGCACAAAATCCACTAGTTCACATAGAACTCATCCAAAACACAACCAAACATGATATAGAGTGTACTAGATATCCAGGCAACATGATATAGGATAATTCACAAGTTCACAACAAGTCTACCACGAGTAACACGAACGAGCACAAGATAATACATGAACAACACGCATATATGCAACAAGATGTGATCAATCCTAGGTTATATCATGTCATGTATGTTGTGAGACAACTATGATCAAGATAACACAATAGAGACAATATCAACAAGGGGTTTCACGCACAAATTGTCTCTAGAACCCAACTGCACTACATGCGGTATTTAGTACTTGTGTTTGCAAGGAAATTTAATACAAGTTACTTGCCTGAGAGACGACAATAAAAAATAATGTAAGGAACAAGAATAATGGGAATGGAACCCGGGGCACGAACACAATACCACGAACGAGTGAACACGAACAAGATCACGAATCCAAAGAACAAATAACCCACGAACACGATCGGACACCTGAGATCAAAGATAAAGATCAAGATGATCAGATCAGATCGAACGGCCAAATCTCCCTGATGATGAAGATAAAGAACAAGATTGATCGAACGGCTGCGATCAAAGGAAATTGATGGTCATCATGATCGTGACGATCAAGAAGAGATTGGACGACTAGGATCTAATCGGATGATCAAGAGGAGATCGATGATCAGACGGCCAAGAATCAATCAATCAAGATCAAGATCACGAGATCGTGATCGCGATCACGATGGTGACCGGAAGGCTCACAACACACTTGATCAAACCCAAACAAACACCAAACCATCCATGGTTGGTTCAACATAGTGGATGGCAGGGTAGCTCGGACGGCGGGCGGCGGCCATGGGACACGACGGCGAGGAGAGGCATAGCACGACTGGGGATGGGTGCATTGGCTGTCGTGTTGCAGGCCAGGAAGTGGCGGCCAGGGGATGATCGCGATGCGGAGAACTCAGGCGCTGGGAGAACGAGGGTTGTGTTGCGTCGACTGTGTGCTGAGGTGGACGGGATGAAGGGCGCTGCCGCAGGTGGCTGCGGCCTGGTGCTGGCTGGCGATGTGAGGGCGACTGAGTGTGGCAGGGGGGTCGCCTGGGCTGTCGTGTTGCACGACGGTGGAGGAACACCGGCACGGGGCGGCAGGGCTGCAGCGGTCGCGTGGGAGGCTCGCGATGTTGCTGGTCGACGCCGCGATGAGAGGAGGCAGGGAGGAGTTAAGGTTGTGACGGGGGAAACGAGGTGCAACAGGAGAGGAAGGCAGGAGCGGCTAGGGTGGCTGCATAGGTGTGCATGAGATGGGTAGGGGGAATACAGCGGGGATGCTTGGGTTAATATATAGGGTGAAGAAGTTTTTGGGTTGAGGAGAAACATGGATGACGACGGGGTAAATGGGGTTTCATGTCTTAGGGTGAATATGTGAGTTCGGGTTGTTAACGGGCAGGGGTAGGCTGATGGGGGGTAATTTAGAGTTAATGGGTATTGGATAATTAAATGGGTTAGCGGGTTAAGTGAATAGAAATAATAGGGTTTAAGAATAATTAAATAGAATATAGGATTTAAAATCCAATTGAAGAAAAATAAAATACCCAATAGAAATAGGATTTATAATAAAAATGTATTTTGCATTACAAAATATAATTTTTTTAAAATACTACAAGTACAGTTAGTAAATAAAAATGGATTTTTAATAACCAGTCAAAAATATCAATAATGACAATAATATTAATAACAATAATGATAATAAGAAAATGATAAAAATAATAATGGTAATAATAATGATAGTAATAATAATAATAAGAGTAATAATAATAAAACAAGAATTGTATTTCAATATAAAATCATAGAAAATAGTTACAAACAAAATTATTGATCTAAAACAGATTTTAATAGGAGATCCAATAATACCTTTTAACAAAAATAGTTCGAAAGCGAAAAATTAATTTACAAAAAATTGAAATACCAAAAATACACAGAAAATACATTATTGGGAAAACAGGGGTTACACCCTAGATTCAGTATGTTTGAATCAAGTTTTGGGGATAGCCTTGGAAATAAGCTGGTCCTCGAACTTGCTTGTTGGAAAATGTAACTAGTAATGGGAGTAGTTCGAATGGTCATTTTGAGCCTCAAACCCGCACACTTGCAAGCTGTGAGGGCAATTTCGAACCATGATTGTGAACTCCGAACTAGTTGTAGAAGCAATTTCCAATTGTGAGTCACTTCGCACTTGCTTGTTTGCAGGCAACTAAAGTGACGTTGAACAAAGTATTGGGCTTCAAACCTGTTGTTTGAGGGGGTTAACGAGTTGTAGGATCAATTATGAATGATGAGCCACTCCGCACTTGCTTGTTTTCAAGCGACTAAAGCAGCGTCGAACCAAGTATTGTACTCCAAAGTTGTTGTTTGAAAGTTTCAACGGGTTGTAGGAGCAATTCTGAATGGTGAGCCACTCCACACTTGCTTGTTCGTAACCATGCATTGGACTCCAAACCCGTCATTTAAGCCTAACAAATTGTGGGAGCAGCCCTGGGGGACAAGTTGGACTCCGAACTTGATGTTTAACGAGTCGTAAATGTAACCCAGGAGGATAAACATAAGGCCATTGCAATGTTCTTTATAGGAAAAAAGCTAAGTTTCATTGAAAAAAAGTAAGTGGCTACATTGTGGGGATGAGCTGTTATTACATGCTTTGGCCGTATCGCAAGTGGCAGCCTTATTGAAAACTAAAAACCTACTTCTATGAGAAAGTGTTGGGCACCTCGCGGTACTTCATTTGATGCCCTGCATTCCAAGTCCGCCTTCCTAAGGGAGGGAGATCTCCTTGAGTTCATCAACTAGTTTGGAAAGAACTTGACTATTCCGCTGGGGGAGCTTTAATGCTTCAAGTGGGAGGACCAAGTAATGGTGTAACATCTCCGAGCGGTCTCTTGGCTTCCTTTGACTTCTCCAACTCCTGCAGAGGTCGAGAACTTCATTTCCATGTGAAAGGCCGAAGGTACAGCATGAACTACTGTTAGGCCTGGTCGGCAAAGGATGATAGCATTGTAAGTGGCCTTCACATGATGATAATAAAGTCCATCACCTCTGTCCGGGTTGTCAGGATTTTTTTTGCAGACACATCAAGAGTGACTATTCCTTCGATTGAGACTGGAACCCCAGAGAACCCGCATGTATCCGACAGGTTTGAGACTATCTCAAGAAAGCTTGAGGCCTTGAAGGCTTCTAGGAAGAGAATATTGACAGAGCTGTCGTTGTCGACCAGAATTTGGCGCACCTCGTGGTTGGCTAACTGAAGATAATTACGAGCTCGTCACAGTGGGGAGTACATGCGCTTTCTAGGTCTCTGTCTAAGAATGTCACTGGGACTTTGAAGCTCTTAGGTGGAGTGAAGTTTTGCACCGAATTGACTTATCGGATGAAGGCCTTTCGGGAGGATTTGATTCTCCCCTCATAGGCCCTCCATGGATCGAATGGAGGACTACTCCTGACTCTATGTTTTGGGACTCAGAGGGCTTCTCGACCCGCTTGTTAGCTTCTCGGCCCGTATGAGGATCAACACTGTCATTTATGACGAACTTGGCTAGGTGCCTTCGTTGTATGAGGTATTTGATCTCCTCCTTGAGAGCCCAACAGTCATTTGTGTCATGACCACGATCCCTATGAAAGCGGCACCATTTGTATTTGTTTCTCCTATTCGCTGGGGTATTCATTATAGGGGAGCGCAGAGTAGCCCTTCCTTGTGCACCTTTATGAGAACTGCTGGTATACTGGCATTGAGGGGGGTGAACTTTTCAAAACGAATAGCAGAGCGGCGCTGACCATTGTCGCCTTTTTTGGGAATTTTTGGGATGCTTCTTCGTTTGCACTATTCTGTTTGTTCCTGTAAGAGGGCTCTTCCCAACTGGGGGGTGAGATCCTCTTCAGCTCGAATGTAATTCTCATTCCTAAGTAGGAGTTCTGAGAAGTCCTGATGAGGCTTTGTAACACCCCGTGTTAAAAATAAAAAATAAAAATGTTTATATATATATATATATATATATATATATATATATATATATATATATATATATATATATATATATATGGAGTATATGTTGGCTGTTAATATATATGTGGCATATTAGTAAAATAAATGAGAAAATGAATATGGTAAGGTGGGTGGGGTGTGTGTGTGGGGGGGGGGGGGGGGGGGGGCACACGTAAGGTATAACAGCAAGTGCTGTTTGAGTTGCTTGTTGACTTCGGTCAAAAGGATGGTGACATGGCCATATGCCATGGGGCCCACCCGAAATGTAAAGGTGCTAGTCTCTCAAGTGAGAGAATGGGGAGAAAGATATGGGAATAGTCCCCTATCGGAGATTTCAATGAATATAATAATATATAAATATAATAGCCTATGATCATGAGTCACCAATTCGGTTAACCACCTTTTTAGAGGCAGCCTGTGGTGGGCAGTTGTACAATATAGTATCTAATTTTTCTTCTAAATTGTATAAATTGTCCGAGTTGGGGGCAAGAGCATTACAGGCTTATTGGCAAGGAACACCTTGAGGTCAGCGTTATTGATGTTGTGTCTGAATGCGGCGGTCGCTACTGCTTGATTGAGGGAAGCGATGGACTGAGACTCTGCTATGAAATGCTAGACAAAGTCCATGAGTCGTTCCCCTTTTCTCTGACTCAGGTCCAGTAAGAATGCACTTGTCATCTTGGTTCGGCAGTTGCTGACAAAATGTGTGAGAAAAAATTATCTAAATTGATCGAATGAGAAGATGGAGGCTAGAGATAGGCAGGAGTACCACTCTCTTGATGGGCCCTTTAATGTGGCAGAGAAATTTTTGCAGAGAAGCGCGTTTGAGGCTTGATGGATCATCATAAGAGTTTTAAAACTCTCGATATGATCAGCCGGATCAGACTCCCCATTGTTGGTGTCGAAACGAGGCGACTTGAATGTTTCGGGGACCGGGGATTCCATGATTGACTTGGAGAAAGAAGGTATGTTCGGACGAAAGATTTTGGCTAGCATTGGTATCGGGTCGGGTCGGTTCGGGTCCTTCACTACCCGTGTAACGCCCCGCCCCAATACTCAGACAATTTTAATATTTTTTAGAAGTCAAATTAGATACTATGTAGTACAACTGCCCACCACAGGCTGCCTCTCAAAAGGTGGTTAACCAATTAGGTGACTCCTAATCCTTGGCAATTATATTTATACTCAAACTATTTTTGTATATTTCCCATGTGGGACTATATTTCTTAATCTTTCTTCATAATCACCGTGTACCTCACGTACACTTCTTAACCATTCCAAATTTAATCCACTAAATCCTTCCAAACCAGGGCATTTAATACCAAATTCCACATCAATCTTCCGGATGACATCATCATCCCATTCAAATCTCAAACCAACAACATACATAACATCTTATTCAAACCGGATTTCAAACCGGTTTCAAATCCATTCAATTCCAATCAATATTTTTCATACATCCTTCCCATAGAATAATTCTATAGGACAATCCCAAATTCATTTATTATTATATATATATTATTTCAGAAATACGGGGTATTACATACACCCCATCTTAGAAATCAGCGTCCTTGTTGAGTACGGGACACACATCTAGTGTAGGATCCGCCTTTCTAGCCGATGTAGCGTCGTCCTCGATCCCGGAGATCAATCACTCTCAACACCGCAGATCGGATACCTGGCTATCAATCACTCTCAGTGACTCTCAATACCGCAGAATATACCCGACCCCGGAGATCAATGACTCTCAACACCGCGGATCATACTGAGGCCCTCTTCCACATCCGGTGTCGAAAGTCAGCTCTGATACCATTTGTAACGCCCCGCCCCAATACTCAGACAATTTTATTATTTTTAGAATACAAATTAGATACTATGTAGTACAACTGCCCACCACAGGCTGCCTCTCAAAAGGTGGTTAACCAATTAGGTGACTCTTGATCCTTGGCAATTATATTTATACTCAAACTATTTTTGTATATTTTCCATGTGGGACTATATTTCTCAATCTTTCTTCATAATCACCGTGTACCTCACGTACACTTCTTAACCATTCCAAATTTAATCCACTAAATCCTTCCAAACAGGGGCATTTAATACCAAATTCCAAATCAATCTTCCGGATGACATCATCATCCCATTAAAATCTCAAACCAAATCTCAAACCAACAACATACATAACATCCTATTCAAACCGGATTTCAAACCGGTTTCAAATCCATTCAATTCCAATCAATATTTTTCGTACATCCTTCCCATAGAATAATTCTATAGGACAATCCCAAATTCATTTATTATTATATATATATTATTTTAGAAATACGGGGTATTACAACCCGGAATCGGATCCGGTCCCCTACGGGTCAAAAAAATGGACCCGAACCTGGACCTGGACCCAGACTCGTGAGGACCGGGTCCGGTCCTATTAAAATATTCCTACTCGTTCAGGTAGGAGCGGGAGTGTGTGCAGCGAGTGGAGGATTTAGAATAGAGGTAAGAAGAAAAATGCATGAGTTTTGAGTTTGGAAAAAGAAGATTTAGAATTGAGGAGGAAGGGGGGGGGGATGCGGATAGAATATTTATTTTTATGTTGATTTTTTGAATTTTTTTTAACGGGTCCGGGTCCGGGTCGGGATTATTTTGAGCGGACCCGGAACCGGACCCGAAAGTACAACGGGTCTCATTTTAGGACCCTGATAGGCTGGGTCAGTTCCGGTCCAATACCGGGTCTGTGTCGGATTCGGGTTTTGGGTATTTATACCAATGCTATTTTTGGCATGTTGGTCTTCCTTTTGGTTGATCTTGTTGAGACGGCTCTCCATCTCTCAGAGGCGGTGAATGACTGAGCCATCCCTCTGGTTGGATCTAATCGACCCTCGGGACTCTCCTTCATGCGTGATGGCATGGAGAGGGTTGTATGCTTGTCGGTTGTGATCTGAGCGATGTTAAGGGCTCAGAGGATGTCATCTTTGAAATTTCATAATTCTGCCTGAGTGACCGGTGCCCTTCCATCCTGGTGGACCCTTTGGCATTGATCGACTCACAGCGGTGTGGCTCCTTCGCTGTCGATGGGGAGGCGACCCCCTTCGTCCCCTTGGGGGAGGCGGGCCTTCTGGATCTCAGCCTCTGGGGAGATCGTCTCCTTTGATGTTCTGGATGAGGGACTTCGTCACGAGCTCGTCTCTCATTCAAGCGGGTTCGGAGGTCGATCCCTTGTTGGCAGTTGACGATAATTTGACGGAGGTTTCTCGACCCCTGAGGACCTTGCAAGGCCATCGAGTCGGTGGAAGGATTGTGGACTGAGACATGGTCATGGAGAGGATGTTGTTCTTGACGGTTTCGACATGAGCCCATAGTGCTGCTCCTCTAGACAGATGTTGGATTTGTTGGACAAGGGCTGCTTGAGTTAAGGTTGTTGATACTACTAAACTTGCAGAGGTTGTTGAAGTGGGGCCTCCGCGAGGGAAGGTGGTGAAGGAAGATAGCTGACTCGTTGGTGGGTAGCCGTCATTCTCGCCTTCCTTCTTTGAGGCATGGTTGAGAAGGTAGTTTCAGATCGACAAAGTTGGATCGATGATCTTTTTTGTTTTCCACAGACGATGTTACGGCGTTAATTTGTTGCAGTTTATTTATGTGCGGGAGCAAACGGAAGCGTGAATTCTTTAAATAAAAACAATCAAGATTGAACTTTCGCTATTCGTTGATTTTGATCGCCAAAAAACTGCTTCTGGCTCCAAGATCCAATCGTTCGGAACGACTGAAATTGCATCTCTGGACCTGCAAACAAGTCTAAAACATCGAGGTGGTCCCGACGACAGACCCTCCGACGCCTAAGTCAGAAACTCGAATATATATGGGTTTTGAGAGCGGAGTTGCCATTAACTTGGTTTCTGAGGAGGTCTTGAGGTATATATAGTTGACGAGGGGGTTCAGTTTCAAGACATTCATCTTCCTATACTTCTCGGTATTTGGATAAAGTCAGTTATGCCATTCATTTGAAGATATCAAGTATGGATTCTTCTCTTAATGAAGAGATAAAGTTTTCAAACTATCTTTTGTGCCTAGATGGATAGAATCGGTTACCTCATAGAAATATGGGGTTTAAACTAAGTTCGATGAATCTGGACCCCTTTGCGTTGGGGATGTTATAACAGTCCATATTACATGCTGGATCGGGTCACTGGGCTTGAAAACGGTCCAGCTTATCTTGTCAGGCATGTATATAAAATTTACTGTTTTACCTCTGAGTGTTTTAAGATTCGTGACTAGTTTGAACAGTCCCGATTTTGTTCTATTTTTACCCATATAAAAAACCTAACTATAGCTAATGCTGTCTGAGACCCATATATGTATTTAGCTGATTTTATGTATAAAATATTGATTTAATATTCTCATAAAATGAACTCAATAATACTGAAAATAAACAATGGTTCAAACGAATTTTTACCATGGTGAACCCTTACAACCCCTAGTGTTCACAATCTTACTTGAAACCATAAATTTATGAGCGATATACATTTACTGCTTTCATAACAAAGAAACGAAACGAATGAATTCTATCTTTGTACAAAAAGAAAAACTAGTTTCACATATCCTTCATATTATGAGTCACAGTTGCAAAACCAATTTCACGTATATATCCTTCACAGGCTGCCTGTATCCACGAGACATTTTGTTAGCAATTTGTTAACATTGTGTCCGAGTTTTATTGTCTTCATTTTGTTATGGGGTTTTTCCCATCACAAATCTACATTTTTTCGAAGTATTGAAAGTCTAGAACCGCCACTTACTAAGTTTTTTTTTTATTGCTGTGAACGAACAATGCTTTCATTGAAAAATATGGTATAAAAATTTGTTATAAAAAAGTATGTTTAACTTCTAAATTATCATAGTAAGTAAAATCACTTTCTTGAAAGCTAAAAACCCAACTTCAGGTGTTTTGAGAAAAAATACTAATAATCTATATAATAAAACACAAAGAAGGCTATCAAGTGGCTCTCCTTCAATCTCCCAAAAAATGAAAGGCCTTGATCTAACCTTACAAAACATATTTCCCCCCCCCCCTCTCCCCAAAAGTTTCCCTCCATAATTCAAATTCAAATTCCCCACCCAAAACAACTCCTATATTTATCTAATTATTTCTCTCTCTCTCTCTCTCTCTCTCTCTCTTCTATTCAATAAATTAAGAAAATAAAAATTTTAATTTTTTTTAAAAAATTAAAAAAATTAAAAACTAAAAAAATTAGTAATTTAAAAATTTTAAAAATAATTCAAAAAAAAATCATATAATATATTTTTTTCTGGACCCTCAAAAATTTCTCATATAATATGTTTGCTACTTCAATTAATTTGCTGGACCTCCAAACAATTTTATATGTTCAAACAAGATGTACCGTTCCGAAGACGTGCCGTAGGCACGTGTCAACGGGCAAACCTAGTATTAGTTATATAAAAAAAATATCTATAACTATTATAATGGGAGAGATGGAGTTGATAATTAATTAACAATTTTTTGTATGTGTGCAAACACGTGCAGCGCACGTGTTGGTGATTTTTTTTGGTCTTTTTCCTTCCTCCTCCACGTGCATCGCACGTGCACGTGTTGGTAGGTTTTTTTTTGTCTTTTTCCTTCTTCCTCTACGTGCATCGCACGTGCATGATACTAGTTTTTGATTAAATGCACGTTTAATTATGTTTGTCACACATATTTTGAACCTAAATGAATTTTTAGACCCTGAGCATTCTCCAAAACAATGCCAAACAATGCCTATGGTGGGAGGAAAGAATATAAATTTAAGTCAAACTTTATGATCATGGTAATAACGCTATCTGATTTATGAAGAAGGACTGTAATTTTTTTCATGCCCTTATTATATATGATTTAGTTGACATCCACACTTCTTTAGGTTGCGAATGGTGGAAGCCATTTCTATTGCATATATATTTCCCGCATTAGAATTATAGAGAAAATCTTAACGTTGCAGTGTGATGATAAATTTATATATTTTAATTGTCAACATTTAATAGAAATTGTAAATAGGGGAAAAAATATATTAAATATGCTAAGATTCATTACAAAACAATAATATGCTTGACAACAAAATAAAAGTTATAAAGTATGAGGGAAAATTTCTTATAGTTTTCGCGAGCAGATAATTCACCACATTTTTTTGTGTGGTTTGCTATAAGATCAGGATAAAGCAATTGCGATTTACAGCCTGGTCACTTTCTCCGTTAATTTAAAATGTTTGGGCAGATGTATTCATATGCTAAGTTTGAGCAAAACATTCTATCTCTTTTCTCTTACATGTTAATTAAGGGATTTAATTATTTTTTTATTTGTTTAATCCAAAAATTAAGAAGGTTTAATTAGGGTTAATTAATTATAGGGTAACTAGTAATCTGCACATTCGATGCACATACTAATTAAAAAAATTATAGTAAAAACTTTGATTTGCACGTGCAAAGCACATCTTAATAATAGATTTACAACCTTAGAGCATCCACAGTCGTTTGCTATAATTGCCATTTTCCCAAATTTTAGCAAACGAATAGAAAAGTAGCGCTGCAGTCGTTTCTCATTTTTCCATATTTTGGCAAAGTTTCTATTTCCATTTCTCAAATATGAGAAACGAACTGAGCTTTCTCAAATTATAAAGGACGGGGTATGATACCCCGCCTCTTCGATATAATTATTTTTTAATCGTATCAGACGGACGATCATATACCGTCCCAATAATTCTTGAATTTTTTTTTTAAAAAAAAAGAGGACGGACGGGGAATGATACCCCGTCCGGGGTATCAAACCCCGTCTCTCTAATTAACCCAATTTTTTTTTTTTTAAAAAAAAGTGTTCAAACGGGGAATGATACCCCGTCCGGGGTATCAAACCCCATCCCACAAGTTTGCCACAACTATTTGAATTGGGAACCAAAGGCCACTGCATGCTTTTGGTCAACACATGGATCCAAAGGCCACAAAGGCCACTGCATGCTTTGGGAACCAATCCAAAGGCCACTGCATGCTTTGGGAACTTTCGCAAACTATTTGAATTTTTTTTTTTAAATTTTTTTTAGAGAGACGGGGAATGAGGAATGATTCCCCGTCCTACCCCATTTTAAAATTAAAAAACTTGGGACGGTTAATCATATCCCGTCTCTAACGAATATGAGAAAAATTTAGCAAACCACGACTGCAAGCACTTCGTCCATTTGCTAATACCTGTTGCTGCCATTTTATAAGAAATGAGAAAAACGACTGTGGATGCTCTTAGAGCATCCACAGTCGTTTGCTATAATTGCCATTTTCCCAAATTTTAGCAAACGAATAGAAAAGTAGCGCTGCAGTCGTTTCTCATTTTTCCATATTTTGGCAAAGTTTCTATTTCCATTTCTCAAATATGAGAAACAAACTGAGCTTTCTCAAATTATAAAGGACGGGGTATGATACCCAGTCTCTTCGATATAATTATTTTTTAATCGTATTAGATGGACGATCATATACCGTCCCAATAATTCTTGATTTTTTTTTTTAAGAGAGGACGGACGGGGAATGATACCCCGTCCGGGGTATCAAACCCCGTCTCTCTAATTAACCCCAAATTTTTTTTTTAAAAGTGTTCAAACGGGGAATGATACCCCGTCCGGGGTATCAAACCCCATCCCACAAGTTTGCCACAACTATTTGAATTGGGAACCAAAGGCCACTGCATGCTTTTGGTCATCACATGGATCCAAAGGCCACAAAGGCCACTGCATGCTTTGGGAACCAATCCAAAGGCCACTGCATGCTTTGGGAACTTTCTCAAACTATTTGAATTTTTTTTTTTTTAATTTTTTTTGAGAGAGACGGGGAATGATTCCCTGTCCTACCCCATTTTAAAATTAAAAAACTTGGGACGGTTAATCATATCCCGTCTCTAACGAATATGAGAAAAATTTAGCAAACCACGACTGCAAGCACTTCGTCCATTTGCTAGTACTGTAGCTGCCATTTTATAAGAAATGAGAAAAACGACTGTGGATGCTCTCACAACTCCCACTATCCCATTATAATATATAAATAGAAGATAGATAGATAGATAGATAGATAGATAGATGAGCTAAAAAGTTCAATATAAATTGTTTATCTTTCCCATTTTATTCTTCGGAACTCAACTCTACATCTTTCCAAATAACATAAGTTACCTTCCAACATTTTCATCCTCTTAGAAGTTAATTATACCTAAATCATTCACAAAACCAGCAACCAATTCGTATAAAACCATATTGTTCACATTCATTCCTCACTGTTTACAGCAACAATGTAAATCCATACACAATAATCATCATCCCCAATCTTATTTCCAATAACTCTACAATTATTTTATCTAAATACGAAAACCCCAAAAGATAATAGCCATACTACTAATAGGTTAAACTTGCAATAGAAATAGAATTTACTGAAATTAAAACAAAAGGAGCAGAAAATACCTTAAATCGATAAATCGAAGCTAGGATTGGGGTTCACGCGAGCGAGAGAGGAGCTAATTGAGATTAGAGATAGGGTTGAGCTGTGACATAGGAGTTGATAGAGATTAGGGTTAGGACAGCGACGACAGCGCGAGTGAGGAGAGATGAGAATCGAGACGAAGAGGGAGATGAAAAGAAGGATCGGGAATTATCGGGAATTATCGGGAGAGAGAGAGAGAGAGAGAGAGAGAGAGAGAGAGAGAAATGAGGTGATTGGGTCTTGAGAGATGTGGAGAGGGAAATAAATTTGAACGTGTAGTGTACGGATTTCATGGGTTATATTGGGGATTTTAATTGTACGTGCATTGCACGGGTTGGTAGATGGACAAATTACACTAAGGGAGCGTCTGGTACATGGATTGGGAGATTCTCAGAAATGAGAGGATCCCGGGAATGTGAGAGTAGGAATGAAGATTATCGGGAATGTTGCATTATCACGTTTGGTATAATACATTGCATTCCCGAAAATCCTTTATAATTGTAATTTTTTATTCTAATTTTTTGGATTATTTTATTGTTTGTTATGAAAATCTCATAAGAATCCTCAAATACCATGATTTTAGGGAAATAATTTTTTAATATTTTAATATTTTATTTTTTTTATTTTTTTGGATTATTTTATTGTTTGTTATGAAAATTCCCATAGGAATCCTCGAATCCCATGGTTTTTTAGGGGAATTGAAAACCTTCCAACTAAGGATTTTGATTCCCATGGGAATACACCATTCATTCCAAAACTATGCTTGCCACATACCAAACAAGGTAATCTAAGGGAGAATCTGAGATTCCCTTGCACATTTTTTCGTACCAAACGCCCCCCAAGGCCTTCACCCATTATAGTGGTAGAGATTATATATAATATAATAAAAAATAACTTGGGTAGTTTAGGAAGGAATATCCACAATTTTTTTGGACAGAGTACGGTAAACCACAACTACTTTAGTCCGATTGTATAGCAAACCGAAAAACAAAAATATGGGGTAAATTTTCTGCAAGCTCGCCAAAACTGGGCTGAGTTTACTAAATTTTTGAGGAGTTCCCCCCCAAAATAAGCCTCATTTTTCAAACCATATCCCATAAAGGGATATTCACCAAACTTAATCCGCTGGTGGACTCTGTTTTTTCATGTCAGCAGAAGTCGCAGCTGGGAACTGCGACTTCTTCACATTTTTTATTTAATTTTAAAGATGTTGTTCTCATTTGCGGCCGCAACTCATTATGTGAAAATCTACGGCCGCAGTTGGGAACTGCAGCAAACGTAGGGCGTAGTTCCTAATAGCGACTGTGTCTCAAATCAACAAGGCTGAATGTTTGTATGATTTGTGACAAAGTCATTATTAGGCATTATAGCTAATGTTTGAACAAGGCAGCAAATCCCATATGCGGCCACAAATATTCACAAAATTAGCTGAGGCTGCAAATGAGAATAACAATTTTTTAAAAAAAAAATATAGAAGAAGCCGCAGTTCCTAATCACGGCATCATAATAGAAGAGCCCGCGGTTGGCAATTGCAGCTTGTACTGACGTGACAAAAAAAATTCACCCGCTGAATAAGTTTTGTGAATATCTCTTTATGAAAAAGTTTTTTTTTTTTGGAGGAGGGGGGGGGGGGGGGGAGGAATTTGGGGATCAATTTTTCCTAAATATTATAGCATCATAAATGTCAAACCTCAACCCCTTAATGTATTTACTTATTGGGTTGATGACGTAAATGTAAATAAAGTTTAGACTAATACCCTATACACAGCCGAAGTTATGATAATACCCCCAATAGCACCCAAACTTAAAAAAATTAGAAAGAAATACGTGTTTTAATTTGTTGACAAAATTAACATGAAATTACATAAATACCATATTTTAAATTTTTTTCTTCTTCTTCTCCTTCAATTCTTCAGTTCTGTCTTATTTTTCAATTTCTCCCCCTTTTTTTTGTATTTTTTCCCCAGCTTTTTGGGGGATGAAGGTGGTGGTGATAAGTTTCAGGGATGAAGTTTATGGTGATGAGAAGGTAAAGTTATAGATGATGGTCGGTGGTGGTAGTGATGGTGGTCGTTGGTGGGTTTTCAGGTAGAGGAGAAGAAAAGATGAGTTTCAGGTTTGGTTTTAGATAATTGAGAATATTTTTGTAATTTTATATGTTTCTTAACGAGTTTTAAACCCGTTAAGAGAAATACTAGTGTTATCCTGTGCAAATTGCACAGACTAAAATAATTTTGAGAAACTTATAAAATTATATGAAACTTAAAATTTTAGAGATGTCCCTTAACTATTTCATTCACAATATAATTAAAAGATGACAAATCTACATATTAATTCACACTTTCAAACAAACCAACATCATTCTATATTTCTATTCAATTGAAAAGAAATTAAAAAAATATCAAAAAATTACCGAAGTTGGGTTGTGATTCTTCTCGGACTCCTTGATGTATTTCGTTATCTCCTTCTCGATTGTGTGCTTCTTAACGACTTTCCCTCTCAAATTAAATATAATCAACATCAGAAACACATGGAGGGAACAATAGTTGATAATTAGCTATATGAAAAGATGACAAATATATAGATTAACCTATTCACATTTCGAAATCAATATCGTTATATATTTTCTATTCAATTAAAAGAAAATCCCAAAATTCTTGATGTGTGTAACTCTCCAACAATTTCAGCACAAAGACATAGGTAAACCCTAGATCCATAAATTTAGAGACGTCAAGAAAAAGGTATTATCAAAAATCACTTACAATCTTGTCAGATTCCTCTATTCTAAAGCTTGCTTGCAAACACTCATATTGTCTACGAAGTTCCTAAATATTTTTCTCCTGCTGTTCTATATTACTCCTTAGTTGTGCCTCTACAAAATGATCATACCATAAAACACACATAAAATACTACAATTTCTTAAAACTTTTCAAACAAAACAAAAGATGTAGAAAAGATACCACTATCTGCATGTTGTTTTCCTTATAATTCCAGCATATTTTGAAGCTTCTATTCCAGCATATTTCGAAATTGTCCTTATCTGCAATCTCGGCGGATACTAATCTATCAATATCTTCAATATTGGTAATCTTGTCTTGTCTTCGAACAGTAATCAAGATGTGATCATGAGGATATCCTATTTTCTGAAATTCAATTACATGTAGATCTGTTTTAAAAAATAATTAACAAATCTTAAAAAATGCTCATTTCAAATATAAGTCAAGGTTAAAAAAATATTCATAATGGAAACTTTGATCCACGTACATTTTATACAGATTAGAAAACTACAAAAGTTTAATCTGCTTAATCAGATAATTCCCCATGACCTGATTTATTCCTCCCGAAGCATAATTCGATAGGAATAATCATCCTTAGGTGCTTCTTACGTAACTTATCTAAACCATGTTATTGACTCGGGCATATCACGAATGACCTTCAACATTCTTTCTCAGCAAACAGAATACATCTTAGGATTGGGCATCATGAACATTTTTTTAGGTAAAACATAACCCATCATACCCATCTCCCCAAAACAAAATATATTCTATTCATGTTACAGACATTACCATTTTCAGCCACAAACTCAAAATGGGTGCATTACATGTTCTATTTACATAAAGATAAACAACTTATGTCCAGTGTTGATTTCGACAAACAGTTGGTTGGCATCATGAACCATGGAGATCGTACCAAAGATATAATTCATGGATTTCTTCCCTAATTTATAATTAACCCATTATAAATAAGAAATTTATAATACTTGCTGGCAATGACCTAGACTATTATTGGGAAATAGTTTCGTCATTGATATGACCATGTGAATTTTGAGTTGATTTTGCTATACCATGTGATTTCTAATAGGCCCCTTAATTTTGCAGCCCCTTTTTGCAGCGTTGAATTACGGTGGAAGGTAGAGAAAGACAGAAAAATCTTAAGTAAAAGGGAAACTTACGGTGGAGGGTAGAGACGGCGGGGTCGGGGCGGGATCGACGACGGATGGTGACGATGGAGGGTAGAGACGGGAAGGATCGAGGCGGGGTGGACGGCGGGCGGCGGTAGGACGGACGGGTGAGGAGATGTGAGTGGGCTTTGGGGTATGGAGAGTTAGGGTTTGTGGGTTTTGGGGAGATGTGAGAGAGAAAAATGTTTTTTTTGGGTGTTTTTTTAATTAATTCTATTTTGACAATTTGTGTGGGCTGCACGTGTCAGTTCCTACCTTTGCTCTCCTCTCTCTATTTCAAAATAGAGAAAAGAGAGATGAAATAGGCCTATTAGCTTAAGATATATATATACAAATAAATTCGGAAAATATTTCGCTCGCTTAACGAAAAAGAGAACTGCGGGGGCCTTTATGGCAAATTTTAAAAAAGTTTTGGTGCTATTGGATAAAATTTTTCATTTTACTTTATAGATCCTTATATTATTTCATTTTCAACAATCTCAAGAAAGCCCACCTCCTGGATCAATTTTCGTCGGAAACAAAACCTTAACCCCTAAAACCACCCAAAGCCCTAGAATAAATCCATGGCGTTTTGCGTCCGACGAGCTCTCTCTTCCCGGTCTCTCCTCCTCTCCCTTCGACTCACGCGCTGTTCCACCCCCCATTCACACCTCTCCTATCTCGTCTCCTCCCATTCCACAAAGGACGCCCCTTTCGCCGCTTCTCGAGGGGGGTTCAGTGGCGCTAGTTTCGATGTCTTCTTCTCGAATCGGAGAGGTTTCGCCAAAGGCAAGAAATCGAGTAAGTTTCCCACTGTTTTATTGTGGATTAGGTAAAGTATGATGCCTGTGATTCAGTTGTCATATTGTTTGAGATACATTTGATATTGTTATTAACTGTAAAGATTATTAGTAATAAAGGATAATACTGAGTAGGATTCTGATTACTCTTCTTTGAGAGAGGGGATCAAGAAAGAAACAAAAAAAAGAACAATGTTTGATAACTTGCTCAGTGGCAAGTTTTCTGACAAATGGTTCTTAAGTTTGTTGTTAGGTTTTCTTGAATTTGAAGAGAATGTCCTTAGAATTGATTTCAATTGACAATTTGGTTTTTTTTAATGTTTAAATTTGTCTAGCAAACAATAGGTGATAAAATAGTTGAATTGTTTTGATGACGAAGAAGAGGCAAGCGATTATCAAGTTTCTTAAGCACGACGTTCCTGATCTTATTTGCTATAGTCATAATACAGTTGCTTTTAGCTGTCACATGTATCAGGGTCATGGGAGAAGATCGATAGCATCCTGCTTAAGAAACTTGACAGTCGTCTGTTTCATCTTCTGTTAACCAATGTTGGGTAGTTATAAACTTGGGTTTCCTCCCTTTAATAACTAGCTTTTAAGAGTGAGTTCTCCTGGGTTCGTAACAATGGTATCAGAGCCAACCCCATACTTCTTAATTCATTTTAGTGGCTGGATTAAAATTACTGGTAGTCCTGGGCCGGGCCAGTGTCACTAGAGTGAAAGCCACCAAGGACGCCGGAAAGGGCTACCTAGAGGCCGGATTAAAATTACTGGTAGCCCCAGGCCGGGCCAGTGTCGCTAGAGTGAATACCGTCGAGGACAGTGGGTTACGGAAGCGTGGTGGAATGTTATGATCCAAATTTAGTCCCACATCGGTTATATGGGGAACCAATTGGTTATACGGCGAACCAATGTTGGGTAGTTATAAACTTGAGTTCTCCTGGGTTCGTAACATCTTCATTGTGAGAAATGTCCTACTATTTATGATATTCGCTAATTGTTTGCTAAACATATTTAAACCAAAAAGAAATCCTAAAATGTCACTTGAAATTAATTCTAAGAAAATTTTCTTCAAATACGAAAGCCAACAAGAAATTGAAGAAATTTGTTGGAAATTTGCCACCAAGCAAGTTATCAAAGATTGTTATTTTCCATTTATTGTTCAATCCTTCTCTCCTCTCTTTCTATCTCCATCTCTCTCTTGCTCTTGTATATAAACAAGTTGAGAAAGAAATCACCAATACTCTCCCTCCCCTTTGCTCTCTGCTCTCACCCTGCTCCTTCCTCCCATAACTTTTTTCTATTGAACGACCACATTTTCCTCTAAAGACATTAAATCTCCCCAAAACCCCATCATTATCACTCTTATTTTATTGCCCTTCTCCAACACCCTCATAGACAAAGGAACAATGGGCTTCTCCATCATCTTTTTTGCCCAATGAAACAAAAAATGGAACTTGGTTGTTTGTTTGTCAAGCTGTTGGAATTTCAATTTTTTGTTTTGTTGAGTCAAAAAGCTAGTGAGAAGGCCTATAAGTAGTTTGTCAAGGATGACTTTTGGGGGGTGGATTGATGATACATGAATGAGGTATTTACATTAGAATGAGCCAATAGGAGGGGTCAGAGATTTTTTTTTTTGGAGATTTGATGTTTTTTTAAAAGATAATGGGGCATTGACATTGGAATGAGTTAGGGTGGGGGGGGGAGTGGAGGTAAATGTTGTCGTGGGAGACGGTTGCCATCTTACTGAAAGAAAATAAAGAGAGTAGATAAGAGGAGGGAGGATGTCACTTTAGGTTCAGGTTAGGGCTTTTTGTGGAAAGATTAGATTGAATTTGTAAAATGGGAGAGTGGGAGAGCTTCTTTTTTTATAAGATAATTTTTGAGTCCAGAAAAACATGGTTAAGTTTTAGAATTGCTTAATTTCTTTTAACTCTTTAGGTTACACCTTATACAATATATATTATTTGCTTGTGTAAAAAATTATTATTGAAAGAAGTACATGACAGTTTGAGATGAAGCATCGAATACTTTATGTAATTTAGAGTGTGTGAGACAGATATGGTGTCCAATTTATTTTAAAATTATTTTGAATTAGGTTTTTGGTACATGCAATGCACATTTTTTTAGTAATATGCACACAATTTTTCTTTATAATATAAGTTATTAAAAGCCACATCTTGTACTGTTAAAGCATAATAATTGTCATCAATTCCTAATAATGCTTATAATTGCTATTGCAATTATATGTAAAAGCATATATATATACACGAGGCAAACATATCCACTGTCAATGTAACCCCATCCCAATCTTATAATAGCAAAGATGATTAGGGACATGCTGAGCATCTTAAGGTGTGGCATTAGTGACAACATGTATGCCCAAGTGCATTCTACAGTTAAGCATATCCATCAACTACATGCAAATCACACAATTTGGAGGAATTTACTTCATCCCCCCCTAACAAAACTCAAATTACTCAAATTCACTCCCGGAAGACTTTGAGATATGTGCAAGAACATTTTGGATAAATGCATCTCCAGCCCAAGTTTCATGGATATAATTAATGGGTTGGTTCAGGGTGACTAGATCATGATTGTTTTGGTGTTAGTAAATGATGGTTGAGTATTGGTAGTCATTCATGGTAGTGACTGGTGACTTCATAAGTAAAACAATAGCAAGTGGCATAGTAGTTCACATGTAACGAATAAATTTGGGGCAATGAGCCAATGACGGATGGAGATTAAGATTATCAATGGAATAAAGATCAGACAAAACCTTTAATTAAATCTATAAGGTGGTCAAGTTGTTTTTCAATGTTCTTCAGAGGTTTCACTGGTGCTATCAGATTCTTGATGAAGAAACATATGTAATTCATCCAATCGTTTATCAGGTATGGCGATTCATTTTGGGAGGGTATGGGCCATTAGGTTGATCTGAAAGATTTTTCTGAAAAGAAATTTGAAGTAGCTATCCAGACTTTCAGTTGGCTTTAAGGTAATGTGTTGTTGGGGTAATGTAAGATTTGAAGATGAATTCTAATTTTTAGGTCACAGTGTGGGTTTTGTAGAATTGAAGAAAGAGGCTTTAATAGAAATTCAGCACTATATATAAATAAGAAGATGCATACTGCAAGAAGTTGATTGTTTACCCATATGCCATGTCTTTGCTTCAATCTTTTATGGTCGTTCAGGTAACATGACAAACAAACATACAAAGAAGCAAACTAAACATGGCCCAATTAAGGTAAGACCATGTTTCAAAAAAAAGAAAATTAAGGTAAGTCCTTAAGAACAAATATTTTCATCACTGGATATTTCCTTTTTCCTCTTCATGTTTTGACTTTTGATTGAAATTTGGAACTCCCAAAACAAATTCTTAATTATCTATGTATAATAATTTCTTTTAGTTCAATCCACATCTTCAATTAAATAGCCTGCACTAATCTTGAACATGTGTTTGCAGATAACTCCCAGTTGCAGCTAAATTTATTATTAAACTCAACCTTTGCCAAAAAGACCTAATTGAATTGTTAACTAAAATTTCTGATATAATCATCATATTCTTGTAAAACAATTTACTTATGATTAAGATAGTCAACCACACTTACATTCTAAATTACTGGTGTTAAAGGGAAGTCGCAAAATTTATAAAGTTCAAAATTGCATTGATCTGTATATTTCTGAGGCTAGTTCTTGTACTTGCAAAGAGACGCTTCTAATGTTCTAACTGCAATTTGTAGAGAATGAGGATGATTCAATTCAAGTTGCTCCGGACATGGGACCTGTGAAGTCAACTGCTCTTTCTCAAATGGAGGCTGCAGTGGCTGCTTTGTCAAAGGAATTAGCTAAACTTAGAACAGGCAGAGCATCTGCAGGTATGAATATGATGCAGGTTTTCTGTTATTGTTTTATGATGCTGGATGTGATTTATTCTTCCAAAGATTACCTAGGGTTGTTATTTTGTAGGAATGCTGGATCATATTATTGTAGAGATAAATGAAGTAAAGAAATCCCTCAACTATGTTGCAGCTGTTTCAGTCTCAGATGCACAGACTCTCTCGGTGACACCTTATGACCCCAATGTAATTTTTCTGCGAAGTCCTAAACTCTAATTCAGAACCCACTCATGCACGTGCACACACACATTGAGGCTTTTTTACAATAGGCTATATGTTTTTGAATATTATTCCGTACTGTCGGCATAATGTTCATATTAGCAATGCTGATAATATCAGCTGAAACTGATTTAATAAAGTGTATTGAGGATACATATGTAAGCCATTTAAGGTTGAAAACAAGAACTTTGCATATGTGAATATTATTTAAAGAGGCATAATGCTTCCATGGCATAACTAGCTTGGTTATGACCACTGACAAGGACATCCCACTTACAAGTACACGATGAACCATCAAATGGAGGATCCATTCCATTTTTCTTGATCCGCATGTCATTAACTTTTTATACAAGAATTTGTATGTGTCCTGAGAATGTTTTTCCTGCATTGTAAACAAAGAGATTATATGACTAGGAGTTAGCAGTTCTCTGAACTTAAGTTTTGATTTTAGATGTTTTAAGGTATCTAGATCATGATAAATGGAAGTTATTTTCCATTGGACAGCATAGTTCATGATTTAAGACGCAAATTTTGCTATATCACTATAAAACTTTCATTTTGCAATGATTTGGTCCATAACTAATACTGTATTACATCCTCTAATATATCAAAGTGAATGGAGTGGATTGTCAGCTTTTATTGCTTGGCAATCATTTTTGTAGGTGCAGATAGCTATCTAATCATGCCTTGGGATTGGGTGTATCAAAGCTGACCCAAATATCTATGCTATTATATAATGTACAGGTTCTTCAATCTTGCCAGTAAAATGTGCCCCCTAACGGGAAAAAATAACAGTTTGATTTAAAAAATTTATAAGAAAAGATGAACGGGCATTTAGTAAATTTAAGTTATACAGTAATAAGTCTCCTAATTTTTCTCCATTGGAGATCTATTCTGCTTAATTTTCTCCCTCATTTCTCAATGCACCTACTCCCTATGTTTTCTCACTTGAGCCTTCTGCATAATTAATTTTATTCACTTTGACAGATATAATTAATATTTAAACCTTTTTATGTTTAGTTCTGTGACATGAATATGTGTTTATTCTCATGTACTCATTCGATCATGTATATTAATGACGATGCTCACTGGAGATACATAGCAAGAAGTAAACTGTATACTGGATTAACTATTAAAAAAAAGTAGAAGTTGAAACTCAAATATTATCATGTGAAGAGTAAGAAAAAAACAAAATTTATTTGTCATGGAACTTATAGGCAGAATTGACCTTACTTCTCATCAACAACAAGTACCTTTATTTTCCCCAACAAATATCGATGACAAGTTGGTGCAATTTTTTCTTAGGTCATTTTACATTCATCCATGTGGGTGCTCTACCATGGATATTGATTTTCCTTGACGCCTGAAATGACTACTGTGGTAAAGCAAATTTTGATTTTAAGTTCTTTACGCAATTCTTTCAAACTTCAAACCCCTTTCTCATTTTGATTCTTCCCAACCTTTTAGTTTGAGGATCTACATGACACTGACACAGTTGCTATCAGAACCTTTTGCTGATTCAGTTAGGAATTAGTCCCAAATTCCTTAAAACACAATCTTGTGTCATATTGCTGACCCGGTTTTATGATTACTTTCGGTATTAAAATGTTGCGTCATATTATAACCTTTTTTGCTTGGCAGAAGCACTTCAATGACAACCAAACATTAAAGAATTTTATTTAATTGTAGTTTTTTTTCCTGTGATTATTTTATGGTGGACAAAGTTCTGGTTGAAGATTCTATATGTTGAACCGGTCATTTTTTTTATACTTGCAGTCTTTGAAGGCAATAGAACGTGCAATTATGTCATCTCCGTTGGGTCTAAATCCAAAAGTTGCTGGTGAACAATTAATTGTTGCAATCCCTCCGTAAGATTTTTATTATCTTTTAGCACTTCGGTCTACCATGCAGTGCTGGATACAGTCCCATATATTCTTGCAATGTTTTAGAGTTTCAACTACGTTTCTCCCTTCTTTCTAAGCTTCATTATGAGTTCTTTGTCTTCTATTCAACTGATTACTTGTTTACTTTACATGAACTTGTTTGTAGACTGACCAAGGAGGGTATACAAGTAAGTCCATTATGTAATGTGCCAGTCACTCGTTCCTCTCATTTTTGTCTCTTTCTCTCTGGTTTCATCTGCTATTTTATATACGCTTGCATCGTGTAGGCACTTTGTAAGGTGGTTGCAAAATCTGCTGAAGATGTAAAGCAGAGTATCAGAAGAGCACGGCAAAAGGTATAGGAATGCTTTTTTTTCTTATTCCCCCCCTCCCAAATTTATTTTAAAACCATCTCTTTATAATGGGCTTGCTTGTTGTGAAACAAATATATATACCATGTTGTGCTCTGCTTGTCTGATTATAATTTTCCTCGCCCTATATAGTAAATGTACATTTCTTCTATTTATTCAATACACGTACTTGGGATAGTATCTAGAGAAATAAACCTAAATTTAGCTTGGTATAAAGTCTAATTGAAAACCTTTACCTCTTATGCACCTTCAAGGATTTGACATTGCATAGTTTGCAGTTGAGTTGGAGAACATTTGCTCTTCTTTTTTTTGCTTATTCTCATAATAAAAAGTCCAATATCACCGCAAATGATTTATGGTCAGATCAAAATATAGCATGATACTGTAGTGATCAAAATATACCATGATATTGTAGTGTGGAAACAAAAAATCTTCCAGCATTAGGGAATGTTCTTTACATCATAATGAATAAACAATTTTCCTCCATTCGAATCTAAATATACTAAAAAGAGTATCAGAAGAAAACGATAAAATTAATCAAAATTTCTTTTCTTTTTTTACCCCTACATAATGATGGTGCAGGTTAGTTGTGCATTAGATATTTGCTGTAACCTGCAACAGTATTCTTTGCCCTTGTGGACTAGTAACAATCACATGTTCATCTTATTTCTCTTTTGTTTGTTTCACACAGATAAGAGGCTGTTAATTTCTTAATGAATAACTGTATGATTAGTTTGGGAAGTAATTGAAAGCTTTTACATGTTATGCATGCTATGCACTTTTATCATCTTCTATTTTGCTAAGCATATAAGCGCGGAGTATATGTTAGCTTCTCTTGTTCACCCTCTCTTTTGATGTAAACTGATTGCAAAATTACTAATTGCATATAGTCTAGAAGCTTTTGGGAGCTCTGAGTTTGTTGTTTTCAGTATGTTTAGTTGCAAAGTGCTCTTATCAGCAGTTGTTCAGTACCCAAAATCTTTGTTACTGAATGTCTGTTATTATCCTTATTAATTATGTTTGATTATTTATGTAACAATTATCCTATTCATCTTAGTCATATTTTTTGTATACTTGATAAAAAAAAATAAAAATATTTAGTTATAGTGCTTTCAACATGTATATGAAAATAATCAATTACACAAAAATTATAATATACTGTTCTAGTTTAGCAACATACATACATTGAATCATTGAATGTTTTATTTAACATTTAAATAATTTATGATTTTATTAATTTTAAACATATTATGACGTCAATTTCAAATTTGATATACCGAGATGGTAGGCTTGATATTCCATGCATGGCGCAATTAATACCTTAGAAATCCCAGACCGAACCCAATATCGAGTTTCCAACCATGTCTGACGTATAAATATGACCTGTGTATAACACACTTTTCATCTTGGATATTTCTTCTATAATGATGTCACATGTGACTTATCCTTGTACTGAACCTAGAAATTTTGCAGTTACTAATTGATCACAGTGGCTGAATCCTATATTGTAGATATGTTATAGAATGTTACGGCCTTCATAAGCAATTATTCCATCTCGCAAGGTTGCAAAAGAGAGGCGAAAAAGAAAAAAAAAAGAAGGATAGCGCGGCTCTTGTGATTAATCCCCGTTTTTGAAACGGATTTGTCACACTTCCCCCTTTTTTAAAACACCACCGTCGTGCTATTTTGTCTATTGAGCTAATGCTTGATAGTGTTAGTACCGGAATTCTGTAATGAGCCTTTGAGATAAATAATTATTGAAATCAGTATCTATATTATAGACCCAATTGGAATCTTATTTGGTTACCATCTTCCTGAATTAAGATGTTTGGACATTGCAGGCTCTAGATTCAATTAAGAAAGCATCTTCAAGCCTCTCTAAAGATGACATAAAGAGGCTGGAAAAAGAAGTGGGTGATACACATCAGAAGCTTTTAAAATATTCAGCTTTTATGTTGTAAATTATGTGATTAATGATAGCCCCCCTCACCCCCACCCACCCAGGTTGATGATATGACAAAGCGATTTATCAAGTCTGCAGAAGAAATGTGCAAAGCGAAGGAGAAGGAGATGGGTGGGAAATAAATAAAGTTTGCCTAAAATTTTTGTTCTTTCAATGGATGTCTACTGGTAATCGCACCATTGAATGTTGCTCCAGTATTTTTGAAGTGTGAAGCATTCAGAGGCCATGATTTATGAGCACATATCTTCGGTTTGTATTTATTACAAAACCTGCCATTGTTAAGCTTATGCTTTTCAGTGTACATTGAAGTAGCCTATTCAGGTCAATTGTAGTTTCTAGATTTGACAGCCTGATCTTGTTCTTGCACTTGGTTTCAGCTTTGTCTGCCATGGTAGCTAGACAATGATTGTTGCAAACTGTTGAATAAATTCTTAATCCTTGTAACATGACAATTAAATCACGCTCAAGACTGCTTGACACATAGGGTTCGCCATATGATTCGTGCAGTGCTGGATGTGGGTTCTTCTTCTTTGTAAGTGAATTAGGCTGTATCCCGTTGCAAGTGGCATATGATATTGCTGCCGGTCAAGGTGCTTTACCACTATACTGCAACGAAACTTGCTTCTAGAGACTGTTGGGTTCTCTCTGCGAAAACCAATTAAAAAAAAACGGGTTGGGACCGCCTAAAATCTTCAAAATCTTGTTCAATATCCTCCTCTCTCTGAGCTTCTTCATTCTCCTATCAATTGCAGATTGGCAGTGTATGGAGGAGCTGACAGTCTTCAGTCACATGCTTGCTTTCAATGCCAATCAATTGAAAAATGAAAAGCCAGCCACCATATTCTCATACCATTACTCCATACAAATAGCTGCCTCTCTGGTTGTTATTTCATCTTCAATAATGTGGTCCTTTTTCTTCCCTTTCTTATCCATTTGTTCGGTATCAGTTATTTCTTGTTTGTCCTTTTTCCCTTTTCCCCTATTCCACTAGTGAGTTTTCTCTTAACTCGTCGAAAAAGTTAGTTGGTTCTCAACTTCTCATTCATTTCACTCTCAACAGCTCAAAAATGGGATGGTGATTTTTGTTTTGTTTCTTTCTTTCCTAACAATTACACTGCATTTTGGTGAGAAATGGTAACGTTGTTTTCTTTTACTAGGGTTGTTGCATTGTTCATTGTCATTCTCACCATATGAGAAAACGTTTCTCAATTCCTCATTGATTTCACTCTTAACTGCTTCATAATGGTAACTGTATTTTTTGTCTGCTTCTTTCAATTAATCTGCATTTCTTTATAGGTTTCTTGAATGAGGATGACTACACATACATGAGTTTTTACCCCAAACATACATTATAAATGTATTGGGGCCCACTTCTCACTAAAAGATAAGGTTTTAACATTATCTTTTAGTAAGAAGTGAGTCCCAATGCATTTATAATGTATGTTTGGGGTAAAAACTCATGTATGTCTAGCATTTCGCTTCTTGAATTGATTTCACTTCTATCCATGTTGTGAAATGGTTAATGTACTGCATTGTTCTGTGTTTCTCACTTTATTGGACCTCTGTGACTGTTAATGCATTTTGTTGTCGACAACTTCGAGTAAACCCTAAATAGGAACTGATTTCACTGTTGGATTGAATTCCAGGAATAACAGCAAACCTGTTTGTCTTTTCCTTGCAAGTTGACTTGCTGGCTTGGCTTCATATTTCTACCGTATGGTGAAAAACAAGCATTTCTATCTGTTATTTGATTTCTGCATTGTTCATGTCATTCTCACCATTGTTATATTTATGTATGTGAGTGATTACATTTTAGATGCGAGACCTTTGTGAATGTTAGATTCTTCTGCTTTTTAGACAACAGCTATAAAACCCACAGCTTGGGTTTCAGTAGTTCCATATGCTTCCAATGTCACAGTCTATCAAAATTATTATAGCCATTCTATGTTGGTTTCTTTCAACACACAACACTCAACCACTTTCCACTTCACAAATTCAAGTTTTATACCAACTAAAGAAGCATCTGGAGTACCCAAAGCAATTGGAAGCTTGGAACGGCACCAAAGACCTTTGCCACGCTCCTTGTTCATCGTTGATGGTCACTTGTGAAGAAGAATCTGTCACCGAGCTCAAAATAGTTGGTGATAAGATTGCCCGGCCTGCTAAATTTAAATTTAATGGCCATTCAGTTCAAGATTATACATTATCTGAAAATTTCTCTGTTGATTCATTTGTGACGACCCTGACGAGACTTTCTGGCTTGAAAGTAGTGCTCTTGGTTTCCTTGGGGATATGGGGTCCACTCCCTGACAAGATTCATCGGTTGTATTCTCTTGAGGTGCTCGATTTGAGTTCAAACTTTCTCTATGGTTCAATTCCCCCGAAGATATCTGTAATGACAAGGCTTCAAACTCTTACATTGAATGTAAACTACTTTAATGGTACAGTTCCTGATTGGTTGCATTTGTTGTCGAATCTCACGGTTTTGAGCATGCAGAGGAATCAACTAAAGGGTTCACTTCCGCGTTCAATTAGCAGCGCAAGCACACTCACTGTTCTTGCTGTTTCTGAAAATAATATTTCGGGTAACATCCCTGATCTTAGTAGCTTGACCAACCTTGAGGTTTTGGATATGAGGGACAATGAGTTGAATTCTGAAATACCCGCCATGCCCACTAATTTGGTCACGGTTTTACTCAGTAAGAACTCGTTAAGTGGTCATATTCCAGGGCAGTTTGGTGATCTAATCCAACTTCAACACCTTGATTTGTCATTCAATTTATTAGTAGGAACTCCACCGGCGAAACTATTCTCATTGCCTAATATCAGCTATCTGAACCTGAGGTCAAATATGCTCAGTGGTTTACTTCCCAAAATTTGCAGCAGTCAACTTGGGTTTGTCGATGTTTCTATGAATAGGCTAAGTGGTGACTTGCCTACTTGTTTAAGCTCAAATTTAAACAAGAGGGTGGTGAAATTTGGCAGTAATTGTCTGAATATTGACCCCCAACACCAGCATGATTCTGTATTTTGCCAGGAAGACCGCATGAAGAAAAAAGATACAAAGATTCGAGATATAGGGCTAATGGTGTCTGCTATTGGAGGGATTGCTATTGTGGTTCTGTTGGTTTTACTTGTGTTTCTGGTCTCGTGCAAAAGAAACTGCCAGGGAGTGATAGCAGAGCAGGGTTTGTTGCCAAACCAATTGCCGGATTATTCAACTTCAGGGATCTCACCAGATATTCTTGCAAATGCTCGTACGTATTTTACTTCTGAAGACTTATCATATTTACTTGTTAAACTCACAATATACTCTGTAAAAACGAGGGAAGAAAAGACAGCATCTCTACTATTACAACACTATGTTACCAAAAAAACAAAATTTGAAAATTCTGGTGCACAATGTGTATTGCACAATGTGTATTTTGATTATTTAACCAATGGTCGATTAGTATAGTGGACTACAACAGTGTTAATAATTAGTATGGTGGACTACACCTCATACAATAAAAGTTTACTAATTATTAACAATAATGTACTTCGATTACATTGAATGATATCAAATGATTCTGTGTTTACCTAAATACATTATATATACGATCCACATTCGGAACTCCTTTGAAACTTCATGAAAATCGTCGTTTCATGTTTGAATTAGTCTTCTGTTTTGGTTAAGAGATTCAAAAAAGCCTACCCAGTACAAGAAACATCTAATCAGGGTTATAAAATTCGGGATCAGGAGCAGGATTGGGTTTTTCCAAATATTTGGATCGGGAACGGTATTGGTCAGATTGGTAGTATCGGATAGACCTATTAGGTTTTTGGATAGGGCATTTAATTTTTTTAAAATATATATCTAATATGTTTCTATAATCAAATTATTTTTTAAAAATTAAAAATTAATTTTAAAAACAAATTGATGAATTTAAATTATTCTTTTTACCAAGTTAATATTTTCAATTACAGAGTCGGACATTTTAATTAATTTCAGAGAAGTATTACTGTATGGAAATAGGTAGACCAAATATTACAAATTTTATTTACAAAGAAGGAAAAAAAAGCTAGATATAAAAAGATTTTCATTACACAATTACATCTTTATTGTTTGGATAAAAGGATCCACATTAATAGAAAATTCAAAGATTGTAATTTTTTAGTCATAGGATTTGTGGTTTTGGGTTAGGATTCGGGCAGATCCATCCGATCCTATTGCTAACTAAGATGATCCCCAAGTTATCTCGCCGATCCCGAGATTTAGGGGCTACATCGGATCGGGATTGACCGATCTTTAAAATCATGCATCTAATATTTAAATTATCAAATGCTAGGCAAACTGCACCATGTTTCTCAATCAAAATCAATAATACTACCTCTATGCTTCACATATGCTATCAATTTAGTTCGTAATGGCCAAATATTTTAAAGGGAAATCAATCATGTTGCATGTGTGTTCATTACATGTCTCCTGTTGCTGCTAATTTTGGTGTGAGAGCAAACAGATGAATTTGTGGATTCTTTTGAAAACAATAAAGGCAAACTTGTTGACTTTCACTGGCATTTGACTGGTTTCTTGCCGCTGCCGTGAAAGTGCAAAAAGTTTGATACACCAGGATGGATCCCTCCAACGAACCCTCCGATGCTCTTGTCAGTAATCAGGAAGATTATGAAAGAGCTTTATGTAGAAAAATATTGATTATCTTGTTATGGTGGGAGGACAGGAGTATTTATAGTCGCCTTTAGAGACAGTTTAGAGATAATCATTTATCCCTATATCTCGGTGTTTTTGGATAAGATGTAGAGTTTAAATCATTTCATGATAAGAGATTTGATTTTAACCGTCTCTTAGGAATAACCATGAATTTGAATTACTCTTTAAATGACTTGGGCTGGTTTGTAATGGGTTGTCACCCCGACTCAGTATGACAGATCCGTTTTTGGGTTATTGGGCTTTGAAGAAAGACTAAGTTCCCAATTCAAACCCGTTTGTAGGTGAAATTACTCTTTTACCCCTGAGAGCTTTAAGATTCGTGCCCGATTTGAATGGTCCCGATTTAATCATATTTTTAGCCATATCACGAGCCCCCCACTCCCGAAGATTGAGTTTAACAGCCTTTGAAGAGTAGTTTTATTGTTTTAATGGCGTATGGGATTTTATCGAAGTTCTTGAGAGAGTCTGGATCTTGCTCGAGGTGTAACAGTATCAATCTGAGCTTGTAAAGTACCCAAAATTATTCTAAGAATTTTCTGGATTTTTTTTGTGATTTTTCCAGATTTTTCAGAATTTTTTTCCAATTTCTAATCATTTTTATTCAATTTCCGAATTTAACTAATTAATTTTAAAAATTTTTAATTAATTACTAATTCAATAATTATTATTTTCAAAATTTAAAATTATTTTCCGAATTAATAATTTTTTAAAGAATTTTTAATTAAAATTTTTGGATTTTTTATATAATTAATTCAATTAAATAAATAAATAAATTAATATTTACCTGTACACGTGGCGCAATCCTGTGCGTTGATCACGATCAAGCGAGCGCGCATGGCAAAGCGAGGTGTTTTCCCCAATTTCATGTTCGGATCCCTGTTTGCTCGGATCCCGCCGCTGACCCACGAGATAACGCCACGTGGCTGGTCAACGTTGACCGCCACGTGGATTCCCCCCTCTTCCCCCCATGTTCGGCTTCGTCTTCGAGTCGAAGAGAGCCACCGATGCTTGAAGAGGGGAGCACTAGGGCCCGACGAAGGGGGCTCGTCGACCGTGGAAAGGAAAGCTAGGCACAGCGGAGGGAGCTTCGACACAGTGGAGGAGTCCGAGCTCGGAGTTGGGTTCGGCGAGGAAGAGCAGGAGCTCGGCGGAGCTTGGTGAAACTTCGATGAGGAAGCTCAAAATGGATGGGGCTCGACTTCAGTAGGGTCGACGACTGAGGAGGAGAGGAGAGGGTCAACGAGGCGTTGATGGAGGTGATAAGTTTGGAGCTCGACGAGGGAGCTCGGAGAGTTAAAGTCGAGGTCGAAGCTCGACAGTGGAGTTCAGCATTGGGGTTGATGATGTCGAAGGTGACGATGAACTTGGTCGAGGCTCGAGGTTGAAGAGGGAGCTCGTTGTTGTTGGCTCGGCGAGATGGGGTGTTGGAGCTCGATGGAGGGTGACGACGAGGGGGCTCCAGCTCGGCTGTGGGGAAGCTCGACTATTGTGGGAGCTCGGCGAGGAGAAGAGCTCGCGAAAGAGGAGCTCGGCAGTGGAGGCAGCTCGACGAGGAGTTTTGGAGCTTGATGGCGGCAGTGGAGAGCTTCGGCGGAGCTCTTTCAAGAGAGCTCGTCGAAGGGTTCGAAGGGGAGCTCAACGCTGGAGGTTGACGAGTTGGCGAGGAAATGGCTCTGAAGTAGAGGTTTTGATTTTTGAAGATGACGGTTTTGAAGAAGCGTTTTGTGGGTTTGGGTCCAAAGCAGATCCGAACCCAACCCGTTAACCCGCTTAATTGTTTTTTCCTTTTTTATTTTCTTTTGGGCAAATTTGAGCAGTTTGATCTTGATCAGGCGCGGATCTTGGGGTGATGATTTTTTCCTAATTTCACGTTCGGAGACACGTTTGCTCGAATTTGGCTCTGAGGGACGTGGCAACATCAGGGCCATCTGATCTTGATCAGGCGCACGTCTGGAGGCATATCTGATCAGATTTTGGATCTGAAGGACGTGGCAAGATCTGAGCTGTTGATCAGGATCAAACTCGCATCTGGAGGCAGATCTGATCGGATTTTGGATCCGAAGGACGTGACAAGATCTGAGCCGTCGATCAGGATTAAGATCGCATCTTGAGGCAAAGTTTTCCCCCATTTTCACGTTCGGGGACACGTTGGCTCGGATTTTGGATCCAAGGGACGCTGCAAGATCTGAGCCGTTGATCTGGATCAAACACACATCTTGAGGCAAAGTTTTTCTCCATTTTCACGTTCGGGGACACGTTTGCTCAGATTTTGGATCCGAGGGACGGGACAGATCTGAGCCGTTGATTTGGATCAAACGCGCATCTTGAGGCGAGTTTTTTCTATTTTACGTTTGGTGCAGCTATGTTGTGACCCACTTTTCCGGTGCTACGGATGTCGGATCGGGGCGTGTGACCCCTCATTTCGAAGCTGACCCGTTGATCTACAATTTTTCTTTAGAAGTCAGTTGAAGAATTATCCAACTTCATTGTCAAAATAGTCCTGCAATATTTTTGTCTTCATGAAGTTGAGAAGTGCTTTGTATGACTCTTGGGAAGATCCATTCTTAGAGGCGGGTTTAGAGAGCGTCTCTAGACGAGTTAGGCTCTGAACTCTCTTGGAAGAAGGCCGCTCCGGAGGTGAGCGGAGAGCATCACCAGGCTCTAGGAGAGAGCTGTTTGGGAGGCAAGTTTGAGGAGCAACTCTAGGAGAGAGTTAAGCTCCGAACTTGTTCGTTGCAAAATTTAACTAGTAGTGGGAGTAGTATGAATGTTCGTTTTGAGTTCCGAAACTGCATACTTGCAAGCTGTGAAGGCAATTTGAACTATGATTGTGAACTTCGAACTAGTTGTTACGGGTTTATCAACGAGTTGTAGGAGCAATTCTGATTGGTGATCTGCTCCACACTTGCTTGTTTGCAAGCAGCTAAAGCGACGTCGAACCAAGTGTTAGACTCCAAACTTGTTGTTTTAAGAACTTCAACGAGTTGTAGGGGCAATTCCGAATGGCGAGCTACTTCGCACTTGCTCATTCACAAGCGGCTAAAGCGGCGTCGAACCAAGTGTTGGACTCCGAACTCATTTTTTGAGCTTAGCAAGTTGGGGGAGCAGCCCTGTAGAACACCTGGATTCCGAACTTACCGTTCAACGAGTCGTAGATGTGACTCATAGAGATAGAAATGAGACAAATGCAATAATTTTCAGTAGAATAAAGCTAAGTTTTATTGAGATAAACTAAGTGACTGCTTCAATGGGGTGAGTCATTATTACATGTTTTTAACCGTGTTACAAGCATCGGCCTTATTGAAAACTAAAAACCTACTTCTACGATAGGGTGAAGGCCTTTTGGGAGAAGTTTGGTTCTCCCCCCAATGGACCTCCATGGATAAGGTGGAGGATGGCCTCAGGTTCGGAGTCTTGAAACTTGTTGTGCCTCTCGGTTTGATTGTTGGCTCCTAGGGGTGGAGGATCGGCTTCGTCTTTTCTGACGAACTTGGCCAGGTGTCCCCGCTGTATAAGTTCTTCGATCTCCTCTTTGAGGGCTCGACAATTATCCATGTCGTGGCCGTGGTCCCTATGAAAGCGACACCACTTATCCCTGCTCCTTTTCTTGCCAGGGGTATTCATTCTAGGGAGACTGCGGAGTAGCCCTTCCTTGTTCACCTCCATAAGAACTGCTGATATACTAGCATTGAGGGGGGGGGGGGGGAGGAGGGGGGGTGAACTTCTTAAAACAAGGAGCTGGGTGGTGTTGGCCATTATCATTTTTCTGGAATTTCTGGGGTCCTTCGTTTGTATTCTTCTGTTTGTCCCCGGAAGATGACTCCTCTTGACTGGGGGGTTGAGAGCTTCTTCCGCTCGGATGTTCTTCTCGCTCCTAAGCAGGAGTTCCGAGAAGTCCCGAGGAGGCTTCTTGGCAAGGGACGACCTGAGGTCGGCGTTAGTGACGTGGTGCCTGAATACTACAGAGGCTACTGATTAGTTGAGGGAAGCAATAAACCGGGCTTCGGTAGTAAAGCGCTGGACGTAATCTCTTAGGTGTTCACTCTTTCTTTGGCTGAGGGCTAGCAATGATGCACTCGTTTTTTCAGCTCGGCGACTGCCCATGAAGTGGGTGAGGAAGAGCTCCTCAAACTGTTCGAATGAGAAGATGGAGACCGGAGATAGACGGGAGTACCACTCTCGCGCTGGTCCCCTCAACGTTGCTGGGAAGGCCTTGCAGAGGAGTGCATTCGAGACTTGATGAATCATCATGAGAGTTTTGAAACTCTCGATATGATCTACTGGGTCTAACTCTCCATTGTAGGATTCAAAACGGGGCGGCCTGAAGGCTTCGGGGACCGGAGCTTCCATAATGGCCCTGGAAAAGGGAGGTCTGCTTGGGCGGAAGTTGTTGGTCCATTGTTCTTCTTCATGATTGATCCTGTTGAGGCATCTCTCCATCTCGTGGAGACGGCGGTGGACCGAGTGATCCCTCCGGTCGGATCTAGTCGACCTTCGGGACTCTCCTTCACGAGTGGCGGTATGACGAGGGCTAGACGTACGCTGATCCTGACTCGTGGCGATATTAAGAGCTCACATGATATCTTGTTTGAAGTTCTGGAGCTCGGCCTGAGTGACTGGTGCCCACCAGCTTGACGGTCCCTAGGTGTGGCTCGGCTTATTGGAGTATGACTTCTCCGCCGACGACGTGGGGGGGGACTCTCTTCGCCTCCTCGGGGGAGGGGATAATCTGGTCCTCGGTTTACGCGGGGTCCGGACTCTCGAGGCCCCTGGATGCTCAGGTTGAGGGACTTCCTCAGGGGCTTGCCATTTATTCAAGCGAGTTCGGAGGTCGACCCCCTGCCGACGGTTAAGAATTACTTGACGGAGATTCGGTCCTGAAGGACTTTGAGAAGCATAAGAGTCAGTTGAGGGATTGTGGACCGAAACATGGTCATGATGAGGGTGTTGCTTTGGACGACTTCGACGAGGGCCCCCCGAGACCCTGGAGAGGCCTGTTGAGGAGGAGGCTGTTAAGGAAGAGGCTGTTCAGGCCGCGGTTGCTGAACTTGCTGATTGAGTTAAGGAAGGACATCTTTGACTGGAGGAGGAGGAAGGGGAGTGACTCTTTGGTTGGAGGCCGCTGCCTTCCCCTTCTCTTTCGAAGGCATGGTTAGAAACTGACTTTACTAGCGAAGTAAGGTTGGATTGCTTTTTTTTTGTTTCCCACAGACGGCGCCAATCTGTCGTTGCTAATTTTGGTGTAGGAGCAAACAGATGAATTTGTGGATTCTTTTGGAAACAATAAAGACAAACATGTTGACTTTCACCGGCATTTGACTGGTTTCTTGCCGCTGCCATGAACCTGCAAAAAGTTCGATACACCGGGATGGATCCCGGCGACGAAACCTCCGACGCTTTTGTTAGTAATCAGGAAGATTATGAAAGAGCTTTATGTGGAAAAATATTGATTGCCTTGTTATAGTGGGGGGAGAGGGGTATTTATAGTCGCCTTTAGAGACAGTTTAGAGATAATCATTTATCACTATGTTCGGTGTGTTTGGATAAGATGTAGAGTTTAAATCGTTTCATGATAAGAGATTTGGTTTTAACCATCTCTTAGGGATAACTATGAATTTGAATTACTCTTTAAATGACTTGGGCTAGTTTGTAATGGGTTGTCACCCCGACCAAGTAGGACAGATCCGTTTTTGGGTTATTAGGCTTTGAAGAAAAACTATGTTCCCAATTCGGACCCGTTTGTAGGTGAAATTACCGTTTTACCCCCGAGAGCTTTAAGATTCGTGCCCGATTTGAACGGTCCCGATTTAATCCTATTTTTAGCCATATCATCTCCCAAAAGGAATTGCTTCATAAGTCATACCTTCAGATTTGAATTGCATATTTTTAAAGTTTCTAATAAATGGTGTCACTTGATCTTTCCTTGTTGCTTCCATCATCACTATGGAACTTAAGTGCCTAGATATTTCTCATTGTAGTGTTACCATATTATTTCCATTGTACACGGTGCACATTTTACATTTATTTGAAATTTTTGTTGCACAATAAATGCGATACATTATAAAGGGATCCAGTTGTTTGAAAAGCATATATTGCGCTTGATACTTAAAATCTAAGTTTATATGTATAATACTTGCATACTTAGTTTATATGTTAAGGAAACAAAGTGCTTACACTTGAATATTACGTTTATATATCTAGGTCTCCTTGATGAACTGACTTTATATCAGAACATGGTATTGGTATAGGGTATCGGCTGCCATGTATTGGTAATAAATCACAGTATCAGTAGGCAATTTCTATTCCAACTTGGCCAATGCATTTCTGTTTTGTCTAAGATTTGATAACAAGTGTAAAACATCTTTATCGCATTAGATCACCAATAACCAAACTGGACTAAACTTGGACTTTCGTTCATAAATAATTTGACTAATTATCACCCAGGCTTGAGAGTAAGATTAATTACTTTATCGGTCAACCAATTTTCTGCCTGGAAAATCTGAAATTAATCATTTTTACCTGGAAAACGGAAGTTTGCTTAATTGTTCTTGTAGGAGACTGAATTTCACATGATTGAGGTTGGTTGATAGCTGACCATAACCAGTTGATTGATTTGAGTATCTTGTTTAAATGAAAGACATCTAAATCAACAAAACTTGATGCCAAAAAAAATGCTGAAATTATAGAGTAAATTCAAAATTTGTAAGGGTCTTTTAGGATGGTCTTGCATGCACCAGTTCAACATGGAAAATATTCTTTGCGTATTTGATGCTAGGTCACAGACCATTAGTATTCCTTTCCTTTCCGATCAATGGACGGTGATCAAAATTCTATTTAGCTAACGATGTATTTGGAAGCTCTTAACCTCAGATAGTCGACGAGGGATGCCATTCTGAACCACCCTTTTTTGTGCATTGGGACAATCCAATAATTTGCCAGATCTTTTAGGGGTAACCATTAACCATAGATTGAAACTGTGCAATTTCACATTTGCAGTGGTTAGTGTTCACAGACATATTATTACTTGGAATGAATTGTAATGTAAGTTCATCCAATGATACACCCTTATTTGAACGGTGAAACTATGCAGCTTATCCCATAATCAGTCCTGAACGAACAAAACTTTGAATTGAACTTTACGCCACAATCAAACCTTGACACCAGAATAGAGCATTATTGCTCAATTTTGCACCTCTTTTTCCATTTTAGGAAAGCTCAAGTTGGTAGGCTGTAGGCACAAGCCAATGTGATGACCAATCTTAACAATGCACTAATTTCTGGCGAAACAAACTTTCTGATACTTAGATTATTGGGATTATAAACAAAATTTGTTCCATTTCTCTGCAGTCACACGGGTACAATTTACTTCCTGCAGAGAACCTGAGAACTGTGCAGGAAAACAAATCTAGTCTTTGTTTTTCTTTTTCATTTTAGTGTACAAACCACTCCTGTGAGTATCATGGGAAAAAAAATCTGGAACCGTGTGAAAAAGTTATTACTAGAGAAGCAAGTTAGGAAACTTTTGAGTCCTTATACACTTAGCTTCAGTGGATTCTTTAACTTGGGAATATTTAAAAATTGCAATCTTTCTGTTTGGAGCAACAAACTTTTATATAGTTGCCTCTACCGGAAATCTGCATTATTTATACTTGCTGTGATTAATGAAGAAGAAATGTTAATAGTTATGGAAAACCTCCAATGTCAGCTGGAATGGATTTATAACATACAAAAACTCTGAAGTTTATGTATTAATGAATTAATCTGATTACTTTCTTCCTCTTATATATTGTTACAGATGACATTTTGCTTGCTTTTCCTTTGTTTATTTGCCTACATGCTCAACACATTTCAAACATAATAAGTTTCAGATAAATATATTTTATTATTACCTAATTTTCAAATTATACTTAAAAAAAGAAACAAATACATTAGAAATTTGAATAACTTAACTGGTAGGATCATTCTCTACGTACAACTTCTTCGTTTTCAGGATATAATTCTCAAGCTTTGAAGATAGAGACCCACGTTTTGCCTACATATCGAGTATTTTCTCTGGAGGAATTAAGAGAGGCAACAAGAAATTTCGAAAGGGCATCATATATTGGTGAGGGATCAATTGGAAAGGTGTGTATTTAATATAAATCTCTGGGATTTTTTTCTTGTGTATACCATTAAACAGTAGAGCATTCTAAATATGCATTTCAAATATTTTCATATGAAGCTATAGGCAATATGACAATTTTCTTAATACAGGACTTTTTGTGTTTTTTGGGTCCCAGGAATTTAGTTTTACAGTTTTTTGTTTTTTGGTTGTAAAGGATACTTATCATTTCTACGCAATTAACTTATCATAACAACTTCCAACTATTCTTCACATTTGCATATTTTTTGTTGCAACTAATGCAAATTTTGATATCGCATTTTGTATCGTTACAACAATTTATGAGTTTTTTAATGACAAAGCGAGCAATATGAAGAAAAAACAACAATTTTTTGTTGTTGTTGTTAATATAAACTTAAAACTCAGTCATTTGTAGCATGTTATTTTACAACAAACATTTCAACTTCATTTACTCACATTAATGCATCTTAATGCATCGTCCTTTTTTTAGATTGTCAAAATATTCTTTGCTTAAACTTCTTAATTGCCCCATTAGTATTTTTTTTTATATTCAACTGTGCATGCTCACTTATCTATAATGTCTCTTCTAAAATAATGTTAAATATTCATTTTTTTCTTCTATATTTCCAGATTTACAGGGGAAGATTAGAGAATGGATCCTTTGTAGCTATAAGATGCTTGGCACTGCTTAAGAGATACTCTATAGGAAACCTAAAAGTTCGTTTGGATTTGCTTGCAAAGCTTCGCCACCCGCATCTAGTTTCTCTTTTGGGCCATTGCATTGATGATGCACCACAGGACTCCACTGTGAATATTGTCTTCCTGATTTATGAATTTGTACCTAGTGGAAACCTTTCTTCTCGTTTGTCTGGTAAGTTTATACAATTATACTTTGTGTAGATTTAGCAGCAATTCTAATGACTTTTGCTTTTTCTTGCAATTTTTACAGACTGCAGTTCAGAAAAGGTTCTTAAATGGACTGGTAGGCTTGGAGTTCTAATAGGTGTAGCAAAGGCAGTGCACTTCCTACACAATGGAATTATTCCTGGTTTATCCAACAATCGGTTGAAAACAAATAATATTTTGCTTGATGAACATTGCATAGCAAAAGTCAGCGACTATGGACTGTCATTTATTTCTGACGAAATTTATCGGCATGAGGTGACATTCAATTTCCGATCATTATTCCTCTATGTTAAGAACTCGGTTTGCTTGAACTTACAGGTTCATTTGAACTGCTTCACGAGTTAATTCTTCTTCGTTGTAGGCAAAGGCTGAAGGACATCGAACTGTTGAAAGTAGATATCTTTCAATGTGAGTTTCATTTATCTTTTTTAATTTTTATTTTTGTTCATGAATTATTGTCTCACAAAAAACTATCATGTGGCAGTTTTTATTTCATATCTTAGCATTTATAAGGGTGTGGCAAATGTGAATAGACTGATTCAGGCCAAATAAACTCCATGCCTTGTACTTTGGAAATCTGTCTATATATACTTTTATATGAGTTTGGAATATTCCAAATAACTCAACCTAATAAGTTTTCCTTCGTGGGAATAAAATAAATATTTGGTTAGATTTTTTATTTTTTTGGGGGACTCGGTATTGATTTAAAACTTTAAAAATAAAAAGAAGCATTTGGCGTTACAGAAAATTAAGATTGTATTAATTTGTTAATGTAAATTCCTAATTTTTCTGTTGGAGATATTTCTCCTTAATTTTCTCTTCATATCTCTCAAATCAGTTGACATTTCTAATTAATTTTGTCTATATATTTTCATGAGAGATATTTTCCATTTTCTCATCTATATTTTTGTATTGTTTATATATTTTATATTTATACTATTATGTTGGTAGAATGTAAATACTAAACCCTCAATCCTTACCACAACTTTGAAGTTTGGCAAAGTCTTTCACATATCAAACACCCAGGTTCAAATCCCATATGCAATATTACAGTGCAACTTAAACGAAAACTAGGTTTGCCCGTTGACACGTGCCTACGACACGTTTTCTTTAACGATGCAGCATATAAAAAGTAACATGAAGGTTTGGAACCAAAATTTGATATGTTGCATCGTCCACGAAAACGTGCCGTAGGCACGTGCCCACGGGCAAACCTAGTGTGTATATATATATATATATAGAGAGAGAGAGAGAGAGAGAAAGAGAGAGAGAGAGAGAGAGAGAGAGAGAGAGAGAGTTAAATAAATAAAGGAGTTGTTTTTTTGGGGGGGGGATTTGAATTTGAGTTTTGGGGGGGGGGGGATTGTGTTTTGTGAGGTTAGATCTGAGCCTTTGATTTTGGGGGGATTGAAGGAGAACCACTTGATAGCTTTCTTTGTGTTTTATTATATAGATAGTGCTGCCAATTTAAAATTAACCTTAAGTAGAGAATTTTGTAAGAATATCAGAAGATTCAGTTTACCAACAAGTAATGCAGATTAAGTTAGAAATTACACTAATAATCGGTTTGATGGATTTTCAAGAAATGAAATAAGTTTAACAAGCCCAATTAAAGATTCACGCCTAACAATCAACAATTATACTTGATCGTTCTTAGCATGTAAGATATGCAATAATGATTCATACTCTAATTAGCAAGAGAAACTCGCACTCAATATTTGTGGACGACAGTAAATCCAGATAATATTATAGACAGCAACACAAATAATGGATAATATTATAGAGACGATAGGCAGTAACACAAATAATGGAGAGGTGGAACGAAATTATCGGGGTTCGATGTCGCCACGGATGGAGAGGAAGATGCGGCTGCAACTGAATCTGATCCAACAACCAAACACAAACAACAACAACAAAAGGATCCAACAGAAAGCACTGATCTCACTTGCGCTCGGTTTGTGCTCGGGAAGAAGGCGACGGAGGCAGGGGGTCGGAAAGCGACGTGCGGTGGTGTGGGGGCGCTAGTAGTCTGCAGGGGCGCTGGCGACGACGGTGGCACTACTGGGGGAAGAGATGATATGCAGTATCACAAATAATGGAGTGGAAAGAGTTTACCGATGTTCGAGGAAAATGTCGAAGATGAAGACTTCAAGTGGTCGACGGCAACAAACGCAAGCAACAAGGAGTGGCGGCTTGTGGCTGAGTTGCTGCTCAATAGCAAAGAAGGTAGCAAAGCGGCAAGGTAGCAAGGGCATCGAACACTAAGAGGAGGCGTTGGCTTTGGGTGATGGCAGTGGCAGCGGCAGTGGGAGGCCGTCAGAGTTGATGGCGTCGGCGATGGGTGCGGGAAGGCGGCAGGGGTCTGTGGTGGTGTAGATTGGAGATGAGGGAGGCTGATGGCGTCGATGTGGGTGTGCGGGATCGATCAACAAGGGGATTAGGGTTTCGACTTTGAAGTAGGGTTTGTGGGATTAGGGTTTCGGGATAAGAGGGGATTTGGAGTGGTGGGGTGACGCGGGTAGTCGAGAGGTGTAGGAGGTCGATTTGGAGAGGGGGCTGATGGGTTCGATGGAAAAGAGAAAGAGAAGAAGAAGAAGAAAATAGAAGGCAGATTAGATTAGTTTTTTTTAAATTTTTTTTTGAAAAGGGATTTGAGGGTTTTGGGGATGGAGATGGAAGTGGGATCTAGGATTTCTCACACTCTAGATGTCTTAGGATTTCTCACAAATCCTAATGTTCTTAATGTATCAGACAAAAGAGATGAAAGAAGAGTCAAAAACTCAATCATAACAATTTTTTTTATCAATCAAAGCATAATGTTTTCATTAATTTAGAGGTTTATATATAGGCTCAAAACAAATTTCAATACAAATCTCCAAAATATCCTAATGTATAAAATAAAGGGTGCAAATAGCAAAACTACCACATATGGCTAAAATTGCCAAAAACAAATATGAATGCTAAAATAAAAATACTAGGCCAATAGAACAACCATCCTAGACGATGTCTGCGCTGATAGAAGCGCCCAAATCGTCTCGAACTGATGTCCTCATCAGCTGCTTATAGTCCAAGTCTTGGCCCACAAAGACGACCATCAACTTGCAGGGGCGATGTTAGAATATAAATTCTAGATCTTTGACCTTTACCTCAACTTCGGCGTTTTGGTTTACTGCTAGGGTCTTTCACATATGTAAACCAATAATTTTATGCATTGTGAGTATTATGTACTAGTATCTTACGATATAGGTACAAAAATGCAAATATGGGTAACTACCATAAATATCTTATTAGATATCTGGAATTCTGGATAACCGAATACATACATGGAGATACAAGGTTAAACTCCCGTTTCTTAAGAATTATTTTTCATCAGCGATTTTAAATAATATCTTGCTATTCTATGTGAGCCTGAATTCATTAAATCACCTAATCTGATCGGCATTTATGTTTGTAGGGAAACTGACGATGATCTTTACTCTGTTGGCTTAATAATACTTGAAGCACTTGTAGGACCATCAATTTCCAAAAAGGGAGAGGCCTTTTTCCTGAATGAGTTGGTATGGCTTGACGTTATCATTTTATTCTGCGTAATCTAACTTGGTTTGCTGCACAAACTTCAACTATTTAGTGCATATCCATAAGACAACATGATATGCATGGTTTTGATCGTTTAGCTCATTAACTGCAGGATGCTAGGATGCAACCTTGTGTCTGCTGCTATAATGGATTGAATGTTAAATTATCCTTGTTTGAATTTTTTAATACTAGTAATTTACACGCAATGCACATCTTAATAAATAAATAAATTTTAAAGTAAAAACTCCGACGTAGTCTGGCCTCGAACTTGAGACCTCCTTCAGATTAGTTATGTACGTACGACACACGTAAGTTGGTATGTTTACAAACGACAACTCCAACTCTCCCATTATAATATTAGAGATGTTTCTATTCACTATTCACTATTGATATTATGAGATGACCTTGCTGCTATACCACAGATCCAATGTCATGCTGAAGGTCAAGGTATATAATTTTATCTTGTATTACTTATATGATGCAATTAATATAGGTCATTATGATCGTCAAGTGGAAATTTTCTCATCTACAAATAATTTTGGCAAAAATTACCTTTATATGCCCTAACATGTACCATCTTTAACCTTTAAATGCCTCAATGCAAAAAAAAAAAGAAAAAAAACTTTGCCTTTCAATACTCCAATGTTTTCTCAACTTTACCTTTTGCTACCTGATTTTTCCATTCCATTAAATTGTTGATAGAATATTCTCCTTGTGATATGCATGTGATAAGTTTAGGACACTTTTTTCCGTGTAATTTACTTTATTTTGGCAAAAATTAACGATTTAAGGCTTAGATAGGGAAAGTGAGGTGGAAATGAGGTCAAACTTTGTTTAGCGTGGTTTGAAGCGTCTCAAATGAAGCAGAGTATAGGGAAAAGTCATTTAAATATAGGGGCATAATTTTCTTTTCACTTTTTATGTTACGAATGTTAGGTAGCAAAATGTTTGAAAAAAACGTTAAGGTGTTAAAAGTAGAAGATTTTAGTATGGAGGTATAGGTGGGTAAACCTTAGGGCATATAAAGGTAATTAGCCTATAAGTTTTGTTTTGCTTGCATCTCCTTCGGTAAATTTGTAACTGGGCATGCATGGTTGACTAAAGGGGAAACTCTTGTACTATCAATCTGTGAGTGGTAACATGGGACCTTCACACCAGCGTAAATTCCTGACATTAAATTGCAGGGCCTAAAGTATCCCGATTAATAACGTCCCTCTATAAGAACTTCATGATATCTATCTTCATTTATTTTACTTGGGTGGACTTTAAATTCTAAATTCTCATTGTTAGAATATAAATCTACATATTTCAATATCACTAAACTTTAATCGTCACCTTAGAAGTCTCGGTGCATTGCTGGAGACATTTCACATCGTGCCAGCATAACCTAATTACAGGCGCTTCAGAATGTATTTATTTGCACTTAACACTTATTAGATGCCATGATAGAACAATTTACAATTAGCAGCTGTTTTGTATAAATTCTAATTTGTTTTTTTGTTATGGCTGGTTTCGTAGGCTAAGCCGTTCATCATCCAAGGGGAGAGAAAAGGCATCATCGATCCCATCATTTTGGATACTTGTTCCCAAGAGTCATTGTCTATCGTGATCTCTATAATGAATAAATGCTTATCTCTGGCATCATCCTCCAGGCCTTCAATAGAAGATGTACTTTGGAACCTGCAGTATGCTGCTCAGGTCCAAACAACAGCTGATGGTGAACACAGCCCATAATTTGGTTCGCTCTGGTAATTTAGTGGGGCATGAATGCAGATATGCCTCTTTGTTCTCATGCATTTAATATGATCATTTGTGCTGGATATCCTCTATTTATTTGGTACTTGATTGGATCTGAAAAGAGGATATATCAAATTAGGAAGAATGTTTTAATTTAGTAGCTAGACAAAAATCATATTACATAACTAGACATATCGTCGAGAAAAGGAGAGAGTAATATTTCACCAGTCTTAACAGGCAAAAAGGTCATGATAAATCTTTGTTTGCTCATCTTTCCTGAATTGGAATCATTAAGTAGTCTAAGGAAAGCTTGCTTCGAACACGAGTTTCATCATCTATGTATGAGCTTATTTTTCGGTATCAGTATGTTCGAAGGAGACTAGCACTACCCACATTTAAGTCTCCATTTGGAGTGGAAACTGAACCTGTAACACCCAGGGCCAGCTCTATGGAGAAGCGGGAGAGGCGGCCACCTCGCCCCCTTTTTAGCCAGTTTTAGGGGTCTTCCAATTTTTTTTTCTTTCTTTTACCTATATATATATATATATATATATATATATCGATTTTTTGGGCATTGTACATGAGTGTTTATAACCAACAAAACAACCCTGCCTACGGTCATGAGACCTCAGAACACAGTTAGAATAAACACAATAATAAAAGAACATGTGGGACCCCCCCCCCCCCCCCCCCCCCCCCCCCCCCCCCCCCCCCCACACACACACACACACACACACACACACACACACACAAATGAGATGGAGAACTTTGAGTTTTTTTTAGGCATGGTTATTTTACACAATATATTATGGAGTTGTTTATTCTGTCAGTAAATTATTTCAATGCAGATTGATGTTGTTATACTTTAATTGAAAGGACTCATTTCATTTCTCGAAGAGTGCATATAAACATAGTTTATGGAGGCTATGACTGAAGTTTAAACCGTTGCAGACAAAATGAGAGTTGAATCCGTTTTTCTAAAAAAAGTATCATCCATAGAAAGAGGAAATCTGATGAGAGTGCTAGTGAAGAAGCAACACAATCACCTGAAGAAGAATTTAGGGTCTATTACTTTTTAATTGTTGTAGATCAAGTTATTTCTTTACTCAATAGAAAGTTTGAACAATTTGAAAAATATGAAATTTTTTTGGGTTTTTTTAAAAAATAAATATTTGAAGAAGTTGAGATCTCTACTTGATGATTTGAATGCTTATTGTGCCACTCTTGAAGCTTTCTCAATCATGACACCCATTATGATATCTTGAAGCTTTCTCAATCATGACACCCATTATGATATTATGAGAAGATATTTTTTTATTTTTAGAGTTGAAGCTCTTGGGAGAATTTTTACCAGCGGAAACAAAAGAAAAGACAATTGATGTGCTTAATTATTTGCAATGATGGACAGGACATTCCCAAATCCATGTATTGCATATATAAAATTGTTGACCATACCGATTAATGTTGCTTCTACATAAAGAAGGTTTTCAAAGTTGAAATTGGTCAAGTCTTATTTTTATTTAACCATGTCTCATGAGAGATTGAATGGATTAGACATACTATGTATTGAGAATGGATGATAGAAATGCATGATTATAAACAGTTAATTAGTGAGTTTGCTGCAACGAATGGAAGAAGAAGTCACTGTACGTGATACATTATTATAATAATAATATATATTGTTTTGTCTTGAACAATATGTAATTTTTTTTTATCAACAATGCTACACATACACCCACTTCTATAATGTAATCCTTTATAACATTAGGTAACACAATTCTATTGGAGATTATTGTATAATATGTTGTAGAAACCGCAAATAGAATTGTGCCCGCTAAAGTTGTAAACGATTAAATTGTAGAGGTGGGTTTGGGTATAGCATTGTTCATTATATATATATATATATATATTAATTTTTTTTTACAATATTGTATGGGGACCTCATTTTTAAAGTTCACCCGGACCCACGGCCGGCCCCCACCTTGAGGCCGGTGAGGCAGCCGCCCCAAGCCCCCAAATTTTTTTTGCAATTTTAGGGATTCCTAAATTTGTATTTTTCTTGTAAATACAGACACGTATTTTGCTGAGAAAAAATAATAATATTATTATTAGGGGTTCCCCAAAATAATTATTTGGGCATTTCGCCTCGGATTCCCAGAAACTGAGGGTGCCGGCCCTCAGTGCCGGCCGTGATAATTGTATTGTTTCTTGATATGTGGGAAAATGACAAAATCTTCTACGTGGCTTGTTCCTTGTTGGTATCATTCAGTTTGACAACTAGTGATTCCATAATCGTGAGGTGTATAAGTGCCTCTAATATTAAAAGGACCAGTGTGCTGTATCAAAATTTAGCATACACTCATATCTATAATTACTTTATTCAATTCTTACTAGTATCATTTTTTAATATATAAACAAACCTGCTGGTTAGTTCGTTCAAGGGAAAAGAAATCCTTCAGTTGTACCTTACTTTTGTTAAATCCAATATCAAAATAATGTTCTATTGAAAATATGTTACACAACAAGAGAATAAATATAAACAAATTACAGAATGTTACATTCTTACTACTATTATATTGCATTTTTTTTTCCTGCATATCTCCTGTGAACAATGACAAACTCTTGGTTTGGTCCATTATCAATCAATTAGGAGAGAAAAAAAATGATTAGGTGTTGGCTACTGTGTTTTCTATTGATAAATGAGATTATATTATTATATTAAGTACAATGTATGGGTGTACATATAGGTCTTTATGTGAATCTATATTGAGTGTGTTGTACATATATTTTGGCCTTTGCCTCTTTTAATGCAATCTTTATTATTTTCACAAATATTGATATAGTTTCAGAGCTTGGATTCTAGCTTATTTCTAAAACCAAATCCTAATACCCCACCACCATCATCCACCTTCGAGTCCTCGACAGGCCGGCCCTGAGTTCCCGGAATCCTAGGCAAACTTCCGAATGGGGTTCCTAATAACATATATATTTTTTTACGCACAAAATACGTACCTATATTTACAAGGAAAGTTCAAATTTGGGGTTTCCTAAAATCGCGAAATTTTCGGGGGCCCAAGGCGGCCGCCTTATCTGCCTCTAGGGTAGGGCCGGCCCTAGTCGCTCAAATGGACAGTTTTTTCTATGTTGTGCAAGACTCATTCTCCCGTGTGGATCAACTACTTAACTCCAAGATCCAAGCAAGTTCTACCTGTACTTATCTTGGATCTCTTCATCATCCTACATTCTCAAATCTCTCTCCTCTCTTCCAAATCCACTCAAAATCTAACCCAAAATTTGAACTCTCACCAAAATTGTAGATGAGATGTTTGATTCATCCCCAAACTATATTTCCACCTCTTTGTTTGCACCCAAAGCAATTGATAAAATTCCCAAACCATCCTCTGTGTTTGCATGCAAAGTATTTGATAAAAGGGTTTTTAACATGTGTACCCCGAACAAATAAGCTAATATCATATATACCCCTCACAAATCAATATTATCACATTTGCCACTAACAATGTAAATTTTAATCATATATATCCTTCAGGTTACAAGACATCCAATAGGGAAGGAATATTCTGTTTTTCTTAATAGAATTAATGGAAAATGACTAAAATACCCTTCTATCATTCCTCCTTCAATTTCTCCTAATAAGTCAACTCTTTTATAAAAGATCATGTCTCTTTCTCTCTTTCTCTAACCCTCCAGTTACCCGTTTAAATCTCTTTTCATCTCAGATCTTCCCCTTGATCTCTGCTGTTTATATTTAAGTCTGAAAATTTTCCCTTGAAATTCTTTTTAACTCCAAAAAGCTATTACATTGTGATATATATGGTGAAGGTTTCACTTATTTTGAAGCCTCTGTTATCTCTAAATGTAGACATGATGTAATGTGAGAGCTGAGTATTTGGAAATCAGAGATTTCTCAACGGCTCCTCTAGTAGAGTTATGGTCTGTTTGGGTTGGTATTATCAAATCTAAATATACATCATTCTCTGTCAAAACTTCTGAATCATGGCATGGAAATAAGGTGAGGTTTTTTGATATGTGCCCAGGCCTTTTAATGTCTCTCTTTTTTAGTTACCTCTCATTATAAGCATGAATCATTTGGATTTCAGTTTAATATCCTCGATTTATAGTACCAACAGTGACAGGGACATTGTCAGCATTTCATCTCTGCTGCCCTTTTCTTTACTTTCCCTATCATAATTTCAAGTTCTTCCTGATGTCAAAATTTCTCTGGAAACTGCTGTTAAGTGTGTTGCAATCAAAGCTGTTCTTCTTAACAATTGTTTCTCACTTAATCCAGTCTGCCTGTTAAAATATAAACTCAACATAACCTTCTTCTTCTTATGTGCCCCCCATTCCCCCCCCTCATTTGTGATCTTTTCATGAACAATGGGGGATTAAACCTTACAAAGTACTATTAATATTCAGAATAGTTTACTGTATTTTCTTTTTCATAAATTCTGCCTCTCAAGCATTTGCACTCTTGATTTGATCATTGGAACTGGTTTTGTTTATTATTTACTAGTTAAATCTAATTCAGAGGCACAGGAGTGACAAGAGTTTTTTATCCTGAAATATTTCATTGTTCCCAAATAAGTGAGTACTTGTTTGCATTTTTATATAGGCATATTTAATTCCATCCATAGACCTACTCAAAATCTTAAACAAACATTCCATTGACTGAGGACAGCATCCATTTTTAGTATTTTTGTCTTCTCATTTCTGTTATTTTTCTTCTTCAAAAGACCCTGAAAAGATTAATAGCATTATGATCTGTCTTTCTCCCGTGCATAAATTAATAGTTGGCATTAATTATGAGAAAAAGCTGTAATTGTTTTATCTAATAAAACAAGGAAAATGGTGAAGATTTACTACATCCATGTTTCATAACCTTAATATCAGCTGCTCATTTCTACAATCCTTCTAAGAATGCAAGGATATCACAAGATCAGGTTGGTGTATATTTAGATTTGATAATACCAACCCAAACAGAGAGTGATGTATATTTAGATTTGATAATGCAAGGGTATCACAAGTCTGCTCATTTGACAGAGAATGATGTATATTTAGATTTGATAATACCAACCCAAACAGACCATAACTCTACTAGAGGAGCCGTTGAGAAATCTCTGATTTCCAAATACTCAGCTCTCACATTACATCATGTCTACATTTAGAGATAACAGAGGCTTCAAAATAAGTGAAACCTTCACCATATATATCACAATGTAATAGCTTTTTGGAGTTAAAAAGAATTTCAAGGGAAAATTTTCAGACTTAAATATAAACAGCAGAGATCAAGGGGAAGATCTGAGATGAAAAGAGATTTAAACGGGTAACTGGAGGGTTAGAGAAAGAGAGAAAGAGACATGATCTTTTATAAAAGAGTTGACTTATTAGGAGAAATTGAAGGAGGAATGATAGAAGGGTATTTTAGTCATTTTCCATTAATTCTATTAAGAAAAACAGAATATTCCTTCCCTATTGGATGTCTTGTAACCTGAAGGATATATATGATTAAAATTTACATTGTTAGTGGCAAATGTGATAATATTGATTTGTGAGGGGTATATATGATATTAGCTTATTTGTTAGGGGTACACATAATAAAACCCTTGATAAAATTCCAAGCAATCTTGCATCTCTTTGTCTGCACTCTAGGTGTTCGATAAAATTTCCGAATCAACTCTTTCCAAATCTCCTATGCTTACCTCTCTACCATCTTCTCATGCCTCATCAATTGGTAAGACATCCTCTAGTTCTTAGTGTGCCTATTGCAAGAAATGTGGTCATCATATTAGTGATTGCACACAAAGAGGGCATCGACCCGCTGCCTACTACTCGTCCCTTTTGTGTGGCAACATCTGTTTCGAACAAATCTTCTTGGTGCATGTCCACCGGACCTACCTGCTATTAGCTCCGATGGTCCTCCATTGTCTGGCCATCAGATCCTTCAAGTCGCTACCCGTTTTCGACAGTTGATATCACCTTCTTTCGGTGCCACATTATCTGCCAAAAAGGGTACTAATTCTTCAACTTGGTTACTTGACTTGGACGTGACACAACATATGCTATTTAATGGATCACTCTTGATTGCTACCACTCCTCGCACTAGTTCCATTCTTACTACGATTGGAAACTCTCTACCTATTACTCAGTTTGAATTCCTTGCATCTACTTCCTGCAATATTTTCATGCCTATTTTACATGTTCCAGCTGTCCATAACCTTATTTTAGTTGGACAACTGACAGATTCAGGCTTTGAGATTTCTTTCTCATGTACTTCATGTGTTGTGCATAATCCTCAACTGAACGACAGATTTGGATAGGGCATAGTGTGCACATACTTTATTAGATGGAGTCTTCAGATTCTTCAACAGTCTTCTAATGTCACTGGTCCTACATATACTCTCTCTTGATGTTTGGCATAGGCACCTAGGTCATGTATCTGTATCTAAGTTAAAGCAATTCATTCATATGGGAGTTTTAGGTCATGTTTCTAGTCCTGTCTTATATAGTTATGCAAATTGCTGTCTTACTAAACAATATGTTTTACCAGTGATTCTATCTCTATGTCTCCTTTTGATTTAGTGCATTCTCATATATAGGGACCGACTCCTATTTCTTCCTTAGGTGGTTACAGTTATTTATGTTTTCTTCATTGACGATCAGAGTCTATATTGTTTGTTATATCTTATGCATTGTTGTTCAGATATTTTTTTTTCCATCTATCGTGACTTCATAAATATGATTGAACTTAGTTTGATGGAAAGATCAAAGTATTTCGTTCTGATGGTGCCTGTGAGTATCTTTCTTATGAGAAGCGTGCCATTATGTCTGCTCATGGAATACTATCTCAACAATATTGTCCTTATACTTCTACTTAAAATGGTGTTAAACGCATGCATCACCATATTTTAGAGTTTACCAGGGCAATTTTTTTGTCTGCTTACATGCCTCGTACTTATTGGGCAGAAGCTCATGATTGCTGTCTATCTCATCAACCGCACTACCTCTCGTATTCTTGAGAATCAATCTCCATTAGAACGATTGAATTGTACTCTGCCTTCATACTATCATCTTTGAACTTTTAGGTGTACCGTCTTTGTTCTTATTCCTTCCACGGCTCGTGATAAACTCTCATCTCGATCAACCCATTGTCTTTTTCTAGGGTACAGTCCCGAGCACAAGGGTTAACGTTGTTATGATACCTTTGCTAAGATTCTTTAAATTTTTAGACATCACTTTCTTCGAGGACACTCCCTTCTTTTCATCTTCAATCACTACAACACAGTAATCTTCTCTTCCCACTGAGTCTTTTCATGATCTCTCATTATTATATTGATCTTATCCAGTTCCTATATCTAGTCCTTCCTTTAGTCAGTCTTTATCATCCCTTGATGTTAATCCTCCTTCACCTTCTTCCACTAGTTCTCTTGTGCATCATATTATCAAAAGTTCCGACTCTCGCGAACCACAGAAAACTGTTAAGGACTTTGAGGTTCTTCCAACTTCATTTGATGATGTTGAGCTATTCACATCTACCCATGTCTCATCTGATGTGCCTGTCGTGGATCCCACACCTATGCCCAAGGCCGGCCCCCAAATGGAGGCAGGGGAGGCGGTCGCCTCGGGCCGCCGATTTTTTTTCGCAATTTTAGAACCCCCCCCCCCAAGTCATTATATTTATATATACGTATTTTACGCGTAAAATTTTATAGGGGCCCCCAAATTTAATTTTTTTTAACTTTTATTTTTAAAGTTAGTACTTGGATCTGCTTGTTTTAGTTGGGCTTGGATTTGTATGAAGACCTTTTTTCTTAAATCCCTAAATCTCCATCTATTTCTTCACATATATCAGTTTTTAAGAATTGTAGAAAAAAAATTCCCAAATTTTTTTTACACTTTTTTTAAAAATAAATTTTGTATGGGAGCCCCATTTCGGGAGTTCGCCTCCAGCCCCCGTAAACTCAGGGCCGGCCCTGCCCATGCCTCGTCAGAATGCTCATATACACCGTGTGCTAGATCACCTTGATCTTCTTGCTCTTTCGTCGTATTCACATTCTTTTCAAGCATTTCTTATAGTATTTGGTTCATATGCAGAGCCATCCTCATACAGGGAGGCTGTATCCTCATTGGTACTGCTCTCCATCACACATAAACTTTGGATATTGTGCAATCCCATGTTCGACTTACTCCAATTAGCGGGAAGGAATTTTAAGGTGAAGACAAAATTAAGTGGTTCAGTTGAGCGATACAAGGCAAGTCTTGTGGCTAGAGGCTTTTAGTAAGATCATCATATTGATTATGATGAGACTTTTGCTCATGTGGCAAAGATGACCACTATTTTCACTCTTATTGAAGTTATTGATGTGCGACATTGGTCATTGTATTAGTTAGATGTGAAGAATGCCTTTCTTCATGGTGATCTCTTAGAAGAAGTTTACATGCAACCTCCGCCTAGTCTATCTTATTATTCTTCCTCATGTTGTCGTTTATGTAAGACTATTTATGGCGTCAAACAAGCTCCTCGTGCATAGTTTCAGAGGTTTAGAGATACAATTCTTGCTGCTGGATTCATTGAGAATTTCAATGACTATGCTCTTTTTTGTATCAGACCGACATCTCGTGGTCTTGCTATCCTCTTACTCTATGTAGATGACATGATTATCTCGGGTGATGATTCTGCTTCTATCTTTGAGTTGAAGCAAGTACTTTAGAGCCAGTTTGAGATGAAGGATTTACAGCGTCTTTCTTACTTCCTTGGCTTAGAGATTGACTACACTAAACATGGCTGTCTTATCTCTCAGTAGAAGTATATCTTGGATATCCTGAGTCGTGCATCACTGTTTGATTCACGTTATTTGGCCACACATGTGGAACTTAATCAGAAGATGTGAGCTTCTGATGGTGAGCTTCTACATGATCCTACTTTATATCGATAGTTTGTTGGAGTGTAATGCCATGGGCCCGCTCAACGCCCTACAAAACCTAACTATGGCCCTACCACAGGGCATAGTCTCACCAAAAATGCTATAGCTTAGTAGGTGTAAATCACCCTAGGGGGTGAATAGGGTGATTGTGCGGAATTGAAAATTAATAAAATAAAGTGCAAAGTAAATAAAAGAGTTAAGAACAGCAAACACAGATGATGCAGCGATATAACGTGGTTCGACCCCCAGGTCTATGTCCACACCACCTACTTGTAGCAATTCTCCGCCACAAGCATTCTGCTATACTTAAAACCCTTTGTACAATGATTCTCGGATTCAGGCCGAGAGACCTATTACACCCACAGGACTTCCAATACAAGTTCCGTCAATCTCTCCGAAGTGGAAAAGAAAGAAAAACTAAAACTCAAAATCGTTAATGATCCTGACTGAAGAATACAAAAAAATTATCGTTCACACTTGGATTGATTATTGAAAGATTAGTTCAGAATATTTTTCTCAGAAGAAATAGGTTGAAGAATACACAGTGGATTCGTCCAATATAAATAGACGGGGAAGTGTATCGATAAAAAAAGAAAATAATACATTCCAACAGCGCAAAGTGCGGTCGACCGACATATTGCTGCGGTTGACCGTTCAGCTCTCTGACATAAAATAGAGAGGTGAAAGGTCGACCGCTTCTCAAGCAACTCAAGGTTGCGGTCGACTGCGATGCGGTCGACCGTCATGAAGTACGGTCGACCGGTATCGCATTGTATATTCCGAATCCACTCTGTTTTCTTACCATAAACTAATCAATCTTTAATCAATCTTATACAATTAAAATCTCACGAAAATAGAAAGAAAACTCAGGTCTTGATAGCTTTCTTGGAGAGCAATTAATCATGAACTCTTTTTGAATATCTTCATCTTTTGCTTGTATTTGCAATCTTTCTTTATTACTTTCCTTATTTGAATATTCTTGAATCTCTCTTGGATCTTGTTGATATTATTTGATCTTGAAAATCTGTACAACTAACTTTAAACTTATTAGTATTAATGAGCATGTTTTGTGCACACCAAACTAAGAGTCAACAGTAGGTACTCTTGGATCCTTGACAATCTAATATATACACTCATCACTCACTTCACAAATCCGATGTAGGACTATGTATCAACCCCCCACTATAATATTAGGGGTATTACATGGAGCTTTTGTTTACTTGACGGTTTCTCGTCCTAATATTGCTCATGCCATTCATATTGTCAGTCAGTTTGTTAGTGCTCATCGCCAGGTACACTATGTAGTTGTTCTTTGGATTTTGAGATATCTTCATGGCACTATGACTCGCTCTCTTCTATACTCTTCTTCCTTCTCTTTGGAGTTACGGGTTTATTATGATGCTGGGGCTAGTGATCCCAACGATTGTCGATCTAGACTTGATTTTGTGTCTTTCTCGGTGACTCTTAATCTCATGGAAGAGCAAGAAAACAAGATGTAGTGGCTCGTTTATTACCGAGGCAGACTTACGAGCTATGTTGACTACGTTCTGTAAGATCATTTGGCTTCGATGACTCCTCCTTGATTTTGGTTTCAGTTCACTATGCCTACTCCTCTCTTTGGTGATAATCAGAGTGCACTTAGAATCGTAGCTCATCCTGTTTTCATGAGAGGGCCAAGCACATCGAGGTCGATGGTTAGTTTGTCCGATTTCATTGTGACTAAGGAACCATCTCTCTTCCATACATATCTACACTAGATCAAATCACTGAATTTTTCACCAAGCCTTAGACGAATGATAGATTTGGCTCATCGGTCTCAAAAGTCATGATGATTAATCCACATTGAGTTTGATGGGGGTGTGCACGTGCGATGCACGTTTGAAGAAATATATTTTTTAAAAGTAAAGACTACGACGTAGTCTAGCCTTGAATCTGAGATATCTCTTTACCCACCCCAACTCTTATTAGTTATGCATGGGCGATGCATGTAAGTTGGGTTATCTACATCTACTTGAGTTATTTGTTAACAACACATTCCTAACTCTCTCATTAAAGTATTAGATATTGAGTCTATGTATGAGTGTAGTCTATATTGAGTGTATTATTATGTATGAGTTGTACATATATTTATAGATGACTCTATATTGAGTGTATTCTTATGTACGAGTTGTACATATATTTTGACATTGGCCTTTTTAATACAATTTTTATCATTTCTACAAATATTGATATCTGTATTGATTGTGTCTTAGTAGATGGAGTTTTTTCCCAAACTGTCCCATTTTTTGAAAGTTTTTCCCAAACTGCCATACTTTTTTTTTAAATTCCCAAACTGTCTCACTCGGTTTTCGAACAGCCGAGTTTAGTTAAAACTCATTCGATTTTTCGATTACCGAGTGTTATTCTTGGACTTTTTGAAGAGCAATACTTGTTTTTTGAAAAACCGAGTGAGTTTTAACTAAGCTCAGGTTTTTCGAAAACCAAGTGGGTCATTGTGGTAAATACTTTTGAAAGTGGGTCAGTTTGGTAAATACTTTCAAAAAGTGGGTCATCTTGGTAACTAGTTCGATTATGGTTTGATTATGGTTTATAGACTTCAATGATTTTCTTCTCTATGTTTTGTTTCGACTATGAATTCAATGTATTTTCTTCTTCTTCTTCTTCTTCTTTCGTTTGTGTATTATGGTATTTGTGAGACATATTAATGAATAGTGTTTGATCAGAACCAGCTTCTTCCACTTGTTTACAATTGTGAGGAAAGAAAGGAACATAAAATAATTCTGTCTGCCACTTTTTACCATAACTCTCCATTATTCTCTTCTATTGTTATTTCTTGTACAGAATTGTATATGGATATGAATCAATAAGAAAGATGTATACATAACAGACAAGGAAAGTTTGCAACTCCTTTTATGTTCAATTCTTCTGACAATTGGAGAATTACCTTCTTGTTATCTGCAACTGGAAGAATCCTCCAAGTACCGTTTAGTCACACAGTTGTTAAGTGTTTGATTACCCTACGAGTAAAAATATTATCACAAGACGTACCGTATTTGGGGCTTGAGTTGTGACATCTTGTGTTTATATTACATTGGATATGTCTCTACTTGTAATGTTGAACTTTGAGTTGTGGAACGCAATATATCATTCCCAAACATTTTGAATATTCACGCGTTTTATCTCTTATGACATATTTGTATGCATGAGTTCTTGCAACACAAGAACCGTTGCGGGTTACCTACTACTGGCCTTCGTATTGTAGAGAATCAGATAGCCTAATGAGAATGTTCGATATAGTGGAGCATATGTAGTGCATAAACTTCCCTCGGAACAAAGTTGATCGAATTTAAGGTCTAGAATGTGTTGGGTAATTAACTCAACCAATCACTGCATGGTCTTCATGTAATCTGAGAAGGGGACAGGGTACGCATACACTACTTTATTTCTGATGGCTCAGAGGTATCTTTTCTTCACCCAAAACTTTTTCGATTTATGCCTCAAGTAGTACCAATATTTGCAACATCTGCAAATCATTTGTGTGAATATATATATACAAATTAATTACTATAAGATTAAAAGTAACAGATGTAAATTTGCTACACAATATAAAATGGACCCAACCCTACACACCAATTGCGCAGCTTAGCTTATATAACATGAACTTTGTGATGTATGTTAGGAGGCCCTTCAGTTTTCCTCAATTAATACAATCTCCGAGAACACTACTCATGCGAGCACTCCTGATGAGTTTTTTAGTAAAGCCAAAAAAAAAATATGTTGGTAGATTTAAAGTATATATCATAGTATATATCATGGGAGAGTTGGAGTCGGACGTGCGATGCATGTTAGGTGATAGATTTACAATACTACAACCCCTCTTCTCCCATTATAATATTAGTGATTAGAGATATGGATATGTAGCTATATAACTTAAAAAATTTTAAGCAGACTCTCAGACTCTGTCTTATGAAATCTGTATATTACTACATGTATCACATATGCTCGTAGTTTAGTTTCAATTAGAGAGAGATTGTGGTTTGCAACATTTGAGGCCATACTTGTACTTATACTTGTACTTATTAACAATTAATATATGAGATTGGTGAAAGGATGGTTGAGGGAGAACATTTGCATGAGCACTGTAGGACACAGCGTACCTGCACCTTTCCGATTCAGAGTTGAAATTGTTACCAAAATGACCCACCTTTTGAAAGTATTGACCAAACTGACCCACTTTCGAAGTATTTATCAAAATGATCCACTCGGTTTTCGAAAAACCAAGTAAAGTTTTCGAAAAACCGAGTTTAAGTTAAAACTCACTCGGTTTTTCGAAAACCGAGTGTTACTCTTCGAAAAATCCAAGACTAACACTCGGTTTTCGAAAAATCGAGTGAGTTTTAACTAAACTCGGTTTTTTGAAAATCGAGTGGGACAGTTTGGAAATTTTAAAAAAAAGTAGGACAGTTTGGAAAAACTTTCAAAAAGTGGAACATGCAGTTTGGGAAAAAATTCTAGTAGATGTGCATAATGGAAGCATACATGCGATGTATGATGAGAGACGTGAACACTCTAATGACAGTAACATCCCAACAGCTTGCATGCTTCCTCGTTAATTAAATTGTTATTCTCTTTTTGGTGCTCTTTATTTATTTTATTTCTTTATTCTCTTCCTTTTAATTTTCAAAGTTAGCGTATGTCACTAACTCCTTATTACAAGAAGAGATGGAGTTTGTTGAATTAAACAAAAAAAAAATCCAATTAGTTCCTTCCCCGTTGCGAGATCATGCTAAGAGCACACGTTTTTTTTTAGAAAATCTAATAATAAGTTTCTTGAGCCCCGTACTGTACTATATATTTTTTAAAAAGAAATGCTACACTTATATTGGTTTCTACCCAAACATAAATTACTTTATCGTTTAGTGATAATTGGATCAATTTCTCACTAAAGATCTAATAATCACTTAAAGACAAACTTATGTATATTTGGATAGAAACCAATATATCTATGGTATTTAATTTATTTATTTTTATTAAAATTTTGTTTACTTGAGTTGCTGAGGATGTGGTGAGTATGATTGTGTACTATAAGTTTTGTTTTATTTTATTTTATTTTGTTTACTTGGGTTTTTGAGGATGTGGTGAGTATGATTACTGAGTACACAAGAAATGGAAGCATCATTAATGAGACATCTCATCTTTCCAATCTGCAATAATAACAAATCTTGCAGCCTAAGGGTGATGATTGATCTGAGACAACTTATCTCATCACTTCCAACTAAAAACAGGACACATCTACTTATAGCTTTTCTTGGCTAATTTGGAGCTTTCTCTGATGATTATTGGGTTTCAGTTTTTTTACCTCCTCAAAGTTCGATGGAATTGAACTCTTGATGAACCTGAGATAGAACCAGTTGTTTTTGGACATAGACAGTCTGGTTTGGTTCAGACTGGATTTTGTGTTTTTGTATTGGAATAGACTTGTAACAATCAGATTAAATTTTATGGATACAAGTATAGGTTAAATCTATTATACATCGACTGATATCAGCTTTGCGAGGAAAGAATATGTCTGCTGTATGTACTTATATTGTTAAAGATCATGAGAGATTCATTATAACAGAAAAATCTCTCTATATACAATGGGAAAGTTGAAGTTGTAATTTGTCATTACACAAACCCGTGCGTTGCACGTGCAACTCCAACTCCAACTCTTCCATTAATTACAACAAAAAACAAACAAACAAAAAAATTTCACCTATTTAAACGTGCAAAACAAAATTTTAATATTTTTCTAACACAAAACAAACACATAAGTTGCACGTACAACTCCAGTACTACTTATGAACACATGCATTGCACGTACAAATCGTAGTTATTTCTTCAAAATAATTTTCCTAAATCCAACTCCAAAACTATTTCTTAACACGTACATCGCAAGTGAAAATCCTCCAGCTCTTATCAAAACGTGTATTGCACATGAAAAATACTAGTTAGGGTTAATATACTAGACTAAGGTGTTTGAAATATTTACCCTAGGTATCAAGATTGGAATACCTATACTACTATCACAACTCAGTATTTATAGGATAAATGCTGGTTTGGGTGCTGGGTTCACAACCCACTCAACCCGAAGTCCGATATCCATACAATTAGTATGTGTAACACACGTGTTACCTATAGAATAATATTACACATAATATTATTCATATAGTGAGAATATACATATATATCCAACAATCTCTCTTATATTCTTAATATATAAGTGTACTGGATCATCTCATCAGTTCAATATGAAGCTGACTGGCTGATAGCAATCTTTAAACAGAAGAAATGAATCATACAAATTACAGTTCATAAGGATTAAATCAATTATAAATCTGAATAGTTCAAATAAGACTAAACCAAAATAATTAAATATTCCCAAACCACATCACAACAGAATAGTTCACAATGACTAAATCAACTGGAAAAATCTGTCATAGTTTTAAAATCAGCCAAAGCAAATAAACTTCGAGAACGAAATAAGAGTTTTAAGCTCAATAAACATAGCAGTCTTAAACTCAAAAGAAGTTTTACCAAGCAAGTGACTAATTTATCCTCGAGAGAAATAAACTGAAACTCTATCCTTGCACACTGTTTTATATTTACTCCTCCATTTTGAGCAAATCATTATTTTAAAATCTATGTTGAGAGATTCATCTCCTCCATCTTTGTTAGCATATTACAAACAAGAATATAATGAGACACATTTCTAAGAATTCTAGCGAATTTAATAAATTATCTAGTTCCACAAAAGAACTTAGTACGATTCAAAATTTGCTTAGCAAAAATATAACGCAAGCATCACAATCGAGTTTCTTTAACAAAATAAAGAACAAGAACTATTATAGTTTCTACACAAGATCTATAATATGTTTCATATTGAAATGATAGAACAGTCAAATCAATTATGGTTAAATTCATAATCATCAAAATTGGAATGATACATGAATCCATAAAAGAGATATATCATCAAAATTGGAATGACATAACGACAATTCTAAACATCGGAAACACATCGACAAGTTTTCATGCTTTCTTTTTGAATAATGAGATGATTCCAAGTAAATTATGAGAATATATAGCGTCATCAAAATTGGAATGACATTATATATTAACAAAAAATTACATTGAACTTTTCAAATTATCTAAAGCATGCCAACTGCCTAAAATTGATGCTTAAGTTTGGATTTCTCTATGGCTCCAATTGAATTTTAAATTTCAAAACTACTAGGATGTTAAATCTTTTGATTCAGTAGCTTTTAACTCCATTTCCTTACAATTTTGATAATTTGATCACTTTCAAGTTTCTTAGCAAGAACATTAGTCATACTTTCTCTCAATCGCACTTTATCTATAAGAAAGTTCAACTAGGTTTCTTTTAGCCTTAATGTACTCCTCTTACCATTATAGAGTGAGTTATGAGCTACAGTGCATTATAGATTGTTAGTCGCAGAACAGAATCAGAGAGTTTACTTTAAACTTCTCAATGGATGACTAGTAATAAGTCATTCAATCCATTCAACCTCTTCTCCTGCAGAGAATAACACATAGATGTCTGATTTCATAGATGATAGCGCAATGCCTGTTTGCCTTTGTTCTCCATACTATTTCTGCTCCTCCTAGTGTAAACACATATCCACTGATTTTCGACTTTCACTAAATTCCGAGCACTATAATGCATCAGATCATCCATTCAATTCTACAGGATGACTAGAGTAGCACAATGAAAACTTTTGAATACCTCTCCGGTATCTCATTATCATCTTAAGGGCACTCAAATGTGTATCATTAGGAATACTAGTGAATATGCAGATCATACCTGATAAGGTTAACAGAGAGACTGGAAAATATTATTGGATTATTAGGATGAATACAACTTAGTACAATGACTCCTATATATAGGAGAGAACCAATCACTAAAATAATACATATCCGATATGGGACTAAATATATATAATACAATATCTAATACGCCCTCTCAAACTCACGATGGGTCGAACAGTGTGAGTTTCCCCACCAAGTAACGAAATCTCTGGACAGTATGAGACTTGGTGAAGAAGTTTGTTGTCTGTTGTGAAGAAGTAAAAGAGTGAAGTGAAATGGTCTCTGCTTCAAAGCGTTCACGAACATAGTGGCAATCTATCTCTATGTGCTTTGTTCGCTCATGAAAAATCGGGTTGCTTGCAATGTGCAATGCACTTCGGTTATCACAATAAAGAGGAGTAGTACCCGTGAGAGTTACACCCATATATGATAACAGCCAACGAACATGAAAAATTTCTCTAGTAGTGGCTGTCATTGCTTTGTACTCAACTTCAATTGAAGAACATGCTAGAACTGCCTGTTTCTGTAATTCCTGTTTTCGTTAATACATATTTTTTTCAAATATTTTTCTGTATTTTAAATTCTTAGTACTTTGTAACTATTCTTTCTTAATTGATTATTTTATTCAAACTATTTTATGAAGCCCAATATACAATTATTCTATTATTTAACTATTTATTATAATCCCCATTTGTTTAACTATATATTCTTAAAGCCCAATTTTTATTCATTCTGCATTATTTATTTATATATCTAATCTGAGCTTAATTGTTATTATAAGCCCAATACCCTAATTGATTTATTTAAAATTTTGAAGCCCAAAGTTTAGCCCAAATCCACTAACTAGTACCCATATATTTGTACAGATTAATCATACACACCACCCCTATACAAATCCCCTCACATTCCCCCCACTCTTCACCTCCCGTAACTCCATAACCCCCACCACCTCATAACTAACCATTATTATATTTATTATATTATATATTTATTATTTTATATTATATTCTATTTAACCCCCCCCCCCCACCCCCAACCCCGTACTCTATCTCCCCGTCTCCTTCTCTCTCTCTCCCCATTCTCCTCTCTCCTCTATTTTCGAAAACGAAACAGAGCTCATCTTCAACCTCGCCACTTCATCAACCAGTCGCCCTCCATTCCCGCTTGAGCTTCCCCTTCGCCCCGCCTGCCTCGCAACCCATTCCCCCTCGTCGACTATCGACAAACCGCTCGCCATTATCGAGCTCTGACCTCCTCGAACCTCCTGCCTCTTCCCCGTCGAGCTCCCCTCGATGCCAATGCCGCACCTGTCTCCTTCCCCTCGCCTCGTCAACTTCTGCCTTACGAGCTCTTCCCGCTCGCACCGCCTGCACCTCCGCCGAAGTCCTCCGCCTTCATCGCCATTCCCCTCCCATCTCTCACCCGTTCTCTCTCTCTCCATCCTCTGTTCCTAAACCAAAAGCAGAGATCCCGAACCCAAAACAACCCATCATCTTCCTCCCTCTGTGCCGACCTCCGCCCAGCCGCTCCACCGCGGTGAACCCATCCTCTCTCTCCGGTGCTCCTCTCCAGCCCTTCGTCTTCCTTAACGAGCTCTGCCATCCTCTGCCCTCTCAGTCGTCATCCCCTCCGATCGCCAGTTTACTCCGAGAACCCAATGGAGAAGCCCCGCCTTCGCCATCGAGCCCCCGCCTGTACACCATCGCCTGCACCCTCGATCACCACATCTCCTCATTGCCGTCCTCCTCCTGTCACCTATTGCCTCGCGATGCCCCTTCCACGTCGACTGCACCCAACCATTTTGCCTCCTCCACCGCTCTCGCTGTTGCATCGCTTCCTGACCACAACATCGTCACTATCCGCCACCATCAGCCACCCTCGCCCTCGCCACCGCACTGCCGTCGAGTCGATCCTTCTCTCTCTGTCGCTGTGAAGAAGAAGGGCGGGAGAGAATGTGATTGGGTGGTTTTGCTGTTGAGTATTTGGGAGAGGGTATTGGGCATTGGTTGTTTGCTGTTCTGTGTGGTGTGGGGAGAGGGGATTGGGCGGGAGAGAATGTGATTGGGGTGGTTTTGCTGTGTTCTGTGTGGGATCTGATCTGAGCTTTGTTGGTTGCTGTTTGTAGAGGTTGGGTTGTATGTTTGCTGTTTTGGATTTGCTGATACGTATCTTGCACGTGCTTTGCTGTCTGGGAATCTGATCCCGTTATTCTGGTATTCGATATCATTGTCTTTGGTTATCAGGCACGTATCCCCTTGTACAAATCGTTTGTTCTTGTATAAGCTTTCTTTGAAAAATACCGCAAGTATATTCTTTGACTCTAATTCGTATTCTTTGGTCGAATTGAAAACTGTTGCTATATATAATCCTTTGATCCCGTATTCGCATATGATTCGTGAATACCTTGTTACCATGCATTACATAAACACGATTAATACACACATATGTACTCTTAGGATTATACATGATTATGTGAATGATTATTTTACTCATGATAGTAGTCTAAATGTGATATCTTATTATCGTTGATTAAAATTAATAAAAGTAACAAGCCAGGGTATAAGGGTAAGGATCATAGTAGTGGAAAATATAGGTAAGTGTACTCGGAAGGGGACCCGTGTTTCCCAATACATGGTTCATGAACTTGTTGTATCTTGATGTATTCATGAAGCCATTACTTGGCTCATGAACTTGTTGTATTCATGAACCCACTGTGTGGTTCTTGAACTTGTTAGTGTATTCACGAACTTGTGCTTGGTTGGTGAACTTGTTACTTTATTTTCGTATTCATGAACCATACTTGCTTGATACTTGATACCTTATTACACCGCCCTATAAAATCCACCACTAGACCTAAGCGTAACTGATTGTATGTAGCAACCATGTAGTAAAAGTATGGATGCATAAAGTGCTACCTAGATAGAATTAAACAAAAGACATGATATTAACACGTACACTTGCATGATCCAATTACATGTTACATGTTCTTGTTGACTTGATTACTTATTTACATGCCACTTGTTTCATGATGTCTTGTTCATGATCCTGTTTACATATTGCATTTCTCCTATTACATGATTCTTGACTCCATGATCTTTTTCCTACTTCTAGTTTTGTTTTTATACTTGCCCCGTTAGCTTGTACTACTTGCGGTCCGTGACTTGCATTAACAGCTATCTTCTTGTTTCTTCTTTTTGTAATAATGTACTTGCAGGTGCAAATGGAGAGTTACCAGAAGGTGTTGCTGATCAAGTGTTTTAGTCTTGTTAATTATCATGTTATCTTTAATTCATGCCTTTTTTTTTCATGCTACTCTTTATTGTATTCCGGCATGTTTGAACCGTAACTACTTCGTATTTTCTTGCTGTTGGTTATGTTATGGACTATGTTATGTACTTTTTGTTATCCTATTGTGATCTTACATGCCTGCGTGGTTTTGTTGTTATCTTTTTGTTGAGTTACCTGTACAGCTTATGAATGGTGTATTTGCATCATTCGCTGGGCCTCAGTCACAGACTCGTATTCTCGTATTTTGGGAAGCAGGGAGTGACAGTTTCTTGCTTTGCCATGAGATTAGTGAATCACCAAGAAATAGACAGAAACCTGTGGTAGACTGTCTGGTGGTAGGATCATCCACCCAATCTGAATCAGAGTACGCTCAGAATTCTAGGGTAGATATCGAAGGCATGAATAATAAGCGAGTGATAGTGCCCCAAAGATATCTGAGGACCCGAAGAAGAGTACTGTAGTGAACTAATGTAGGAGCGGAAACAAACTGAATAACAATACTAACTGTATGAGCAATATCGAGTCTGGTCATGCGTAAGTGGACAAGCTGTCCAACAATCTGTCTGTATCTAATGGGGTCAGGAAAGAGCTTACCATTTGTGGGATGAAGTTTCACATGAAGCTCTAAGGGAGTGTCGGCCGATCGACTGTTAGATAGACATGCAGCGGAGATAATATTTGATGTGTATTGAGAAATAAATATCTCCCGAGACCCATGGGCAATCTCTAGGCCCAGAAAGTAGCATAACCTGCCAAGATCATTCACATGGAACTGTTGGTAAAGGTACTTCTGTGTAGATGCAATGCCTACCGAATCGTCCCCAGTGATAATCCTATCATCAACATATAGTAATAGATTGACCCTCCCCTGCGGTGAAGAACGCATAAACATGGAATGGTCCTGTGAACTCTGATGAAAACCAGTCTGGGTGATAACACTGCGAAAATACTCAAACCAGGCTCGAGGGGCTTGTTTCAGACCATATATAATCCGACACAAATGGCAAACTTGAGGAGGAGTGGTAAGACCATGAGGAGGATGTATGTAAACAATCTCAGATAAGGTACCATGAAGAAAATCAATCGTCACATCCATCTGGTATAACAGCGGATGTGCGAACTGTAGTCATCTGTGCAACCGGGGCAAAAGTCTCATCATAATCAATACCATGCGCATAAGTAAATCCTCTGGCAACAAGACGAGCCTTGTGCCGCTCAATGGAGCCATCAGGTCGATATTTGACATTGAAAATCCATTTGCAGCTAACGTGCTGGATGCCCACAGGCAGTGGAACAACATCCCAAGTGCCAGTCTGATCAAATGCACTGAACTCCTCTGCAATAGTTTCCCGCCACTCAAGATATTGAATAGCTTCCTGGTAAGTTCTGGGCTCACATGTAGAGTGTATGGTAGTGAAATATGCATGAATCTGTGGTGAGTAGGAGGCTAGGGCGGCAAAACCAAACTGGTCAGAAGGATCAGTGGCATCAGGTGTGTAACAAACGAGTGGGATGCCCGAGGTAGAACGTACAGACTGACGGACCGGTTGAGGATGAACAGAGTGGGGAGGTGAGATAGGTTGTGTGTGAGCATGCACCTGTGGGGATGTAGGTGGTGAGGGGGCATGATGCTGTGGAGATGCAGGTGGTGTTTCCATCGGAGGAAGAATAGGTGGGACGTCAGTATGAGGTGGGAAAGGAGCTAAAGGAGTGGGATCAAATAGAATGCGTGAAGGTCTGGCCGTGGAATAAGGCCCAACTGTAACATCCTAGATTTTTAAATCATATTAATTAGAATGTATTTTATTTTCCACGTGTTGTGCACGTGTAATTTTATGCATGTATCTCTCTAAAAATATTTCATAAACTAGTAGTCTTATTTCCTTCTCTTTTATTTAAGAGAACCTAATTTAATTTTTGGCCTAATTGTCTCTTTGTGGTCCACCTTAATTAATTAATTAATTAAATTAATGAAGCCCATGGTTAGTTAGCCCATTAGTGAGCCCATTTATTTTTAAAATCTCTTTTAATAACCTAACTTGTAGTGTTGACTCATTTCATGAACAAAAAGATTAATTAACATGAACAACTTGTAAATAAGGGGGGCACTAAAGGGCACGTGCTTGCACTAGAGTGTGCAAAGCTCACCCTTTGGGTGTGGCCGGATGGGGTCAAGAGAGAGGGAGAGTGGATGAGGTGGAGAGGTGGTTATTTGCATCATGGTAAGTTATAGCAACTTCCTATTTTATCTAAGCCCTTGATCCTTAACCATTTGATCTAATCCTAGCCCTCTATTTTCGCAAAAAATTTGTATAAATACCCCCCCTCTCATTAGTTATCCTTGCACCTATTCTATATCATAAGAGAAAGAAATACATTAGTGAGCAAAAGATTGAGAGTTATGTGAGTTCTAAAAGATTGAGTATGCTTTGTGTGTGTTCCATCAAGAGGAGGCCGACCACTCATCCAAGGAGCAAGGAGGCTTGCGGCAAACACCAAGGAGCAAGGAGGAAGCTTGGACTCATCACACACTAGGAGAAGAAGGCCATTTTGTTCATTCTAGGAGTTTTCCCTATGATTTTTGTGAAATTTCTCTCCAAATAAGGTGGGTGTTTCTCTCTAACTTCTAAGTAGTACCATGCTAGGATGTATGTTTGATCATGCTGAAATAAACAAGTGAAGAATAATGTTTTGTTAGTACCATGATTAAGGGGAAAAATGAACATATGAACATTGCATGTTATAACTAAAAGAAATTGATTGAATGGTATGATTAAAATTGTGGTGGTGGTAAATTGATATTGCTCTCGCATGTTAACTTAGAATGAATGATTCTATATGTTGCAATATTCGTGTATGTGGGAAGAATGCAAATTTAAGGAATGTGTTTGTATGAAAAATGTGAACTTTGGGAATCTCCATGTTATTTAGATAAAGTTGACTAGTAGATTATGCATGGTTTTAGTTAATGTGATTGCTGTTAAAAGACTCTAAAGATGTATGTTTTTGTTGGAAAAAATGAACATTTTTGCAACTTAGGCCAAGTTAAGAAATAATTGACTTTTTGTGTTAATAAAAAGGAAAGAAGAAAACTCTTTAGTCAAATGAAGAGGAACCTAGTGATGATTGAAAAATATCAAGGAAAAATCCCCTTCTTAAAAAGAAGTAGATATTATAACAATATGTGGTTTCATGTATATTTTGTAGTAATAAAAGAGTAATACTTTTTATATGAAAAATGTGAGTTAAACGACTTTAAAAATCTTTAATTTACTGTTTAAATCGAAAGAATTCCAGTCAGGAATTTATTTAGTTTTAATGAAGAACAAATCACATTTTTGAAGAAACGAGTCTCTCTAACGAACTAGAATGGCTACAATCGTATAAAAAAAATTAGAATTATGTTCCCTACGGGTTAGTCACTCTGTCCATACTGGTCTGTGGGTGCAAATAAAAAATGTCACTGTATTAGGAGATCTTGGGTTCGAGTCTTGGCATGGACTCTTTATTTTTCTTTTTGAGAATACTCCAAAACCGAGACTTTAACCATAAAATCAATCAAAACCCTCCTTATGTCACGTGGGTGCTGCTGGCTTTTTGGTCAGTACAGTGCCATGGTACGGTGCTGTAGCGCTGCTGCTGTGGCGGGTTCGAAACCTGGCTTCAGCAAGTTTTTTACATTTTTTTGATTTTTTTTTGGAGATTTCATTTTTTTAATGGATTCTGTGAAATAAATTTTTAAAATAAAAAAAATATGATAATTATTTTGGAATTAAATGGAACTTATATAGAATTTCTATTGGATTAAATGAAGATTTTAGATCAAGTTAAAGAGATTTCGAAAGTATACTTTGGGATAAATAAAGTAATATGTGTTCTCTTTTAGAAAAAAAACTGATTTGTGTGAAGTTTATTTTAAAAAAAATTCATGACTCAAAATGCAATTGTGTTAGTCTAAACAAATGAGATTTAAACTTGTGAATGCAAAAGATTTATTATGAGATTCGAATTATGAAATTTGAGAATTTTGAAATAGTTGAATTATCTTGTCTCTTTTATGTGAAAGAACTATGCATGAAAAATTATGGAAAATCAAGATGATTTATGAGAAATATTGATGAGTGTAAATACTCAATGTGGACATGAAATGAGATTTGAACTAGAGGGTAGCTAAGTCCTTATACCGGCAATTGAACAAGTTGATTCTTTGAAATGAAATGTTGAGATAAAAGACCAGGTTCGGGTCAAATGCATTGATTGATGGTTAAGACCGGTATAGAGGAAAGAGCTAACTCTAGGAGTTGATTTTATTCATTATTCATACAACTAAGAACCAAACAATAGAGAAGATGTGATGAAAGTAAGAGAAAAACACAAGTATGAGGCCTCGAGTCTACGGTGTGAGAGTGATTCATAGGTTGCCTACTTGATGAGTCAAGTCTTGACATGGACACTACTCCGGAATTATTGGGATTGTGGCGACGCTTGTGGGATGTTTGATTGACTACGGGTGGTGCCATGGTCCATGACGGAGGCTGAATTGACCATAGGCTCTGCATGATGCGTTATGTCACGACGTGGGATTCCCCTCCAGGTTGTCTGGACATGGGCTCGTAACTCATAGGACATCTAGGATACTTACCGTAGTTACAGTAGTTGATTAAGTCATGACGATGGATCGAACCCTATAAGTTGAAGAACGATTAAGGGCTTGCCCTCGGACCTATGTAGTATGGGATGTATAGAATCCGAACAAGTACGCATTAGTGTCATTTAATAATAATAATAATAAATTGCATTAAGGACTAGGCACACAATCACAACACGACATCAATAGGATAGTTCCCTTAGCTTTGTTTGTGAACAAGTTTGTGGTTTGTTAAGTATTGAGAATCGTTATACTGTTTCGGCATAGAGAGGATGACCGTATATAATATCTCTTCAGTTGAATGAACTGACGTGCCCACAGTCTTTATGCAGGATAAAGGAATTGACAAAGGATAAAGTATGCAAGTAGCTTAAAGAATGTTTCAAGTGTTGTACATTTATTTATGTAAATATTGAAATTTGCTTTCGGGGTTTAAGTGTAAATGTAAATGTAACTCTGATGTAAAGTAAAGTTTAAATTCCTTGTAAAATTGTACGAAGTGAAGTGTAAAGATCCTGTGGAACTTCGAATTCGGTCTTATTTGGAATTCGGGGTGTTACTCCAACAACAAAGGAGTCAAGAAAACTAGCATCCTCAGGAGAGGTCAAATAGTAGGGAGAGTCATCCACAAAGGTGACATGTCAGAAAATACGAATACGAATTGCCACAGGAGCAAAACAACGATATCCTTTATTTTCAGGATTGAGACCTAGGTGAACGCACTTAGTAGATCGGGCGGTGAGTTTCGTGCGCTCAGTGGGAGGGAGAAGGACATAGCAGGTATATTCAAAATTACGAAGCATACTGTAGTTCGGTGATGAGTGATGGAGAGCCTCATAAGGTATTGTACCAGATAGGACAATGAGGGAGTGATGTTAATGAGGCTGATAGACGTCATGACAGCTTCAACCCAGAAAAAACAAGGAACAGAATAGGAGAGTAGAAGAGCGCAAGCCGTCTCAAGAATATGACGGTGCTTGCGTTCAGCTACACCATTCTGCTCATGTGTGTGTGGGCAGGATTGCTGAAAGAGTGTACCATGAGATTGAAGAATCGATCTCATAGTAGCGGAAGTGTAACGAGCACCATCGGAGCGAAATATTTTGATGTGTACACCAAACTGAGTGTGAATCATGTTTGTGAAGAACTAGTAAATGTCAGGTATTTCAGAGCGTTGGCGCATAAGAAACACCCATGTGTATCTAGTAAAGTCATCGTTGAAAGTGAAATAATAAAGATAGCCTTTGTGAAAAAGGGTGAAGGAGATAGGCCTCATATATCAGAGTGAATAAGTTGAAATGCATGAGTAGACTGAGAAATACTAGGACTATGTATTTTGCCAACTTACAACCCTAACAAACAGATAACGGAGTGAAAGTAAAATTTTCAAGAACGCCACTACGGACTAAGATTTTCAAACGAGACTCACTAACATGACCTAAGCGTCTGTGCCATAAGTCGGCATCAGAACCGACGACACCAGCAAAATGCAAAGTAGAGTTATGAGCATGAAGGAAATCTAGATGATATAAACGACCATGTCTGCTAGCTCGTCCAATCGTGTGACCAGTTCGAGGATCCTGTATGGTACATCCCAAAGAAGTAAACATAACGGTAAGACCATTATAGCATAAAGCACTAATAGAAATAAGGTTCATAGATCAATGCAGCATATAAAGAACGAAGGGCAATGTGAGAGTGGGAGTGTGAATAGATCTGGAGTGTGTAGTGTGGAGAAGTGAGCCATCAGGAGTGTATAGTGACGGTGCGTGCGTTAAGGGGAGTGCTAGTGGCGAGGAGAGTATAATTGCTATTAAGGTGGTGTGAGGCACCAGAATCTAAAATCCAGGAAGAGTTCATACCAGGAGTAACAAAAAAAGTAGGAGCAAAGGAGCCAGTATTAATAGACTGACCCGAGTTCTGAAGGTCTAGCTGAGCGAGATGTCGCTGAGGAATATCATAAGCAACAGGAGAGGGCATAGGTGGAGTAACCACCATTGCATGTGGTGGATGAGGAGGAACACTGAGAGGAGGTAAACCATGTTGTTTCCTGCGCTGCTGTGCTAGCACAAAGGGTTGTGGGTGCAGGATGAAACACTCGTGATGAGTATGACCATTCTGCTGACAGTGGGTGCACAAACATGGACGATGATTAGGAACACTGCGATGATAAGATGCAGGAGGCATAGGGCCGAAGCGTGGTTTGCGGGAGGAAGAGGAACAAGGGGCAACAGTCAGAACACCGTAATTGCCAGAGGACGGCATAGAAGCTGGAGTGGAGAGAGCATGTAGTCGAGTTTCTTCAGCCACAAGTTCTGATATAGCAGCTTCAAGACGAGGAACTGGATCACGGTGAATCAACTGACTACAGAGGGACTAGTATTCAGACCGAAGACCCATAATAAAGAACATAAACTGACACATTTCCCAAGTAACACAGACAACAACATCTTCGAGATGTTGTAATTCGCGCTAGATATGGCACATAGTTGTGTAATGCTCCTGAATGTTGCGATCACCCTGCAATCAAGGACTGACTGAACAAGAAGCTGGTACTCATGGTCTCCGCTAGCCTGAACATACTGAGTAGTCAACTGAAGCCAAAGAGCCTTAGCGGGATGAATACGAAGTAGATCGGCACAGAGAGAGCGGTCAATGGAGGAGATAATAAAGGCAATGATACGACGATCATGATCATCCCATGTGGCCTGGGAAGTGCGGATCAATTGCTTGTCGACTGCTAACGCGGTATCTGTAGGATCTTTGGGACGGGGAATGATGCCATCAATGTGACTCCATAAGGAATGTCTGAGAAGAGTGGCCTCAACGGAGGCAACCCAATCAGTCCAATCTTTGGCAGATAAAAAGGCGAAGTCGGTGGAAATTGGAATATACTATCGAAATTGGGGTTCCTTGAAGAAGCACAAGTACCTGTAATTTAAAAAAAAAGACTGGAGGTGACGATGACGACGACATCAATGACTGCGACAACAGCTAGCAGCAAGTATATCGGATTTGGGTTATAGAGTTGGATATTAGTTTTGGATGGTGATTGGGATATATGATGTGGGTATTTATTTTGGGTTGTGGATCAGGTTTGGGAGTTATAGGGTATGGAGTGTAGGGTTTTTTTTTTTTTTTTTTTTTTTTTTGGAAAAAAGGAGAAAAATGGGTTTGGGTTTGTTTGGATTTCGGGTTTCGGGTTAGGTTGGGCTTCGGGTTTAGAGAGAATGGGTTTCAAGTTTCGGGTATTAGAAGTTGGATTTTGAGTATTAGAAGTTGGATTTGGATTTAGGGTTTGAAGAAAGAAGAAAGAAGAAAGAAGAAAGAAGAAAGAAGAGGGCGACTAGGGTTGTGGGAGGTGAGTGATGGCTAGGTTTTCTTGGAGTCGGGGTGGGAGTTGGGTATGGTTTCTTTCGAGATGGAGGCAGTGGGGGTAGGAGAGAGGCAGCGGGAGGTAGGAGATGAGTGGGTTGAGGGTGTAGGGTCGACGGAGTCGAAAAGTCGACGATTTTGTGGTTGTTGCTGTTGAGTTGTTGCTGTTGCTTTTTGGGAAGTCGATGGTGTGGGGAAGATGTTGTTGTTGATGGAGTTGGAAGAAGAAGAGAGTAGATTAAATGGATTAGGGTTAGGGATTATAGTTCTGCTCTGATACCATGATAAGGTTAACAGAGAGATTGGAAAATATTATTGGATTATTGGGATGAATACAACTGAGTACAATGACTCATATATATAGGAGAGAACCAAACACTAAACTGATACATATCCGATATGTGACTAAATATATATAATACAATATCTAACAATACCTACCCATGGTATCTCATTAGCCTCTTAAGGACACTCCAATGTGTATTATTAGGATTACTAGTGAATCTGCATATCATGCCTATCTCAAAGGCTATGTCTGGTCTACTGCAGATCTTTGTACACATGAAACTTCCAATAAGTTTAAAATGATCTAACTGTCTCATAATTGCACTATTAGGTGTTAACCATTTATCATAATCATAAGGTGTTTCAAAACACATTTTCAGTCACTATATCCCCACTTTTGGAACACATTATTGATTTGATGAGTTTAACTACCATTGCCAACCGAAACTCACCCTTATATCTAATATGATGTCCACAGCACTTAGGTGTTTCATGCTGAATTCTTTGGATAACACAACTTTAACTCCATTTATAATAGAGAGGTCACTTCCAACAACAAGCATGTCAACAATAAACAAGTAAATAATAGCCATTATATTTGACACACCACAAAGTTAAAGGCGTGTATCTGAATTACTTGATTCAAATACTAGGCTCTTTAAAGAATTTGTCAAATTATTTGTCCGTCAGCTATAATACATGTTTAAGAAACATACAATGATTTTACTAAAATGTAAATCTTGTTCACTAAACATATTAGTGCAAAACTCTTAGTACAAAACTTTTTCAGTACAAAACTGTTGAAACAAAACTTTTCAATATAAAACATTCAGTACAAAATGTTTTATTACAAAATTGTTTAAACATCTCTGATGAATAACAAAATTTTCAATAGATGTAAGGTTGAAAACAATACTTATTGTAGCAATATGACAAACGTGTGAGTAGACATCAAACCAATATACCCCACTTATCTTAGTTAATCATTTAGCTACTACAAATGCATTAAGATTACTACTGAACAATTACAATTAAATTTATTCTACAAAATCCCACTTACTTACTATAGTTTTAGCCCCTTTCGGAAAATCAACTATTTAAAGTATTTTTGTATAATAGATTCATTTCATTATCTACTAAAGAGTTTTCTTACCTCATCTGCCATTGAGGTTTTAAGTGTCAGTAAGACTGGTTCTTAATTTTAACTGTAAATCATGTACCGTGTCTGTAGGACTAGATAATTTCATAAATCTATCTTTGATGAACACATCCTCAAAGAACTCTGCAAGTTTAGATTTTACTAACACAAATTAGATAGATCCAAAACTGTCCATAGAGCTACATTCTGCACTTTCTAAGTACGCACAACTATTTGTTATAGGTCCTACTTTAGGCCTTCTAGTGTCATGTACTCTAACAAATATATCACACTACATGTTTTTACTTTAACAAAATTATTTGTGTTTTTATGCCGTAATATACAAGGTGTAAGTAATTTAAAGTGTAGTAATATATTAGAAATATGATTAACAATACAACGTCACCCCTAGTTACACAAAGTCAAACAATGGTCAATAATATAGAATTCAACATTTCACTAAGTGTTTGATTTAACTTTTATCGATACCGTTTTGACGGTTGTAAATAGAGTGAACTAGAGAATATGCCAAATGCAAACTTCTCTAAAATTATTGAAACATATTCACCACCTCTATCAAATCTGAACCCTTGATCTTAGCATTTAACTAGATTTTAATTCGTTAAGAATAACAAGTGTTTCATTCTTCATATATGTATGACAACCCTTCAATAATCATTTACAAAAGTGATTAAATATTTCTGACCAACCATCGTCTCATCTAGTTAGAAAGATAATGAGATAAAAAATATCAGAATGTGTTGACTCAAAAGGTTGTGTACTCCTAGAGACCATACTGAATGGTTTTCTAGTGATCATAATCTGAGCAAAAATTCCACGTTTGTCATAATTTAATGAAGTGTTATTTAGCAGAGTTATGAGTTTTAATAAGAGTAAACAATTAAATATATGGTTCACATGTCCTAGCCTATTATGCCGTGTTCAAGGACTACACAAATTAGAATGACTATTATTAACTGCTTCATTTGTTAAACTCAACTTACACATGCCATTGACGATGATCTACACATTATAAAATAATAATAATCTTGAGATATTTATAATTAATAATTTTTGCGATATTAATTAAGAGAGAGATTGTCAAAAATCCTTTCGTCGGAATCCGACCGCCGCTGCCGATGGGCACCGCCGCGGTCACCGCTAGTGCCGCACCTGCTGGCCTACCCCTGCCTCCTTCTCCTTCTTCCTGAGCGAAATTAGATCGGGTGTGGAAAGTAAGATCCAAATTTTTTATTGGTTAGCATTGGTGTTCCGTGTTCGGGTTGAAGAGGGGATCCAAGCCATGCTCTGGTATGAATGTTCCCTATTTGTGAGTGGCTGGATTCATTGTTGTGTTTGGTCTTGGATCAGATCCTCACTATGGAAGGGATCAATTCCGATCGACCATTGATCATGGCTTCTGATTGGATCTTTGGTTGATGTTTGGTGTTCGTGGAGACTAGGGATAGAAACCGTGCCGGGTTGACCCGTGACCCGCCCGCGACCCACCCACTCAAACCCGGTCAGCAATAGGCGATTCGGGTCAGGGTCGAACCCGCGGGTCGATCTGCGTCGACCAAGGTTGAAAAATTCGTAAACCCAACCTGCTCGACCTGACTCGATAACCCATTGACTAGGTCAAACCCACCCGCAATCCGCGGGTTTGGACCCGTTTGAACGGGTCGAACGGTCCAAAACAGAGCTGGCTGTTTTTTTTGTTTTTTGTTTCCTCCCTCCTATAAATACCCCCTTAATTCAATCTAAAAATTTCCACACTTTACTCTCTTACCCTCTCTACTACTACTACTACTCAATTCAATCTCAATTCAATCAAGTTTTTCAACAAAGAAGCAAGCAATAAAGATGTGAAAATTTTCGATCGTATCGAATTGTGTTAATCCAACTCTCAACCATGTCTACTTCAACTCCTCCAACAAAGAAGCTCTCTCTCTCTCTTTCTCTCTCTCTTTCAAGTTTCAACGACCCGGACTACGTGACGTCGTGACTATGTCTACTACATTTCTCTACTTTTATTTTCTCTCATTTCTATATTCGATTATCCGCGAAGTATTCACAACCTTCCTATTGTCTTAATTTTTTTTGTAGTTCTAAATTTTTGTATCATATTTGTTTGTTGGTTTTTTGCTTTTCTCTCTCTCTCTCTCAACCCTCTTATTTTTTTTATATTTTATTTTTTAACAGATACCTCCTAGATTGTTTTGTATTATTTCACATACTAGTAAAATACTAGAAATTATTTTTTTCCACATACACTATTACCATGTTGAGATTACGAGGTAGAGGTCGTAACAAAAGTGGACAAGATTTCACTGGTACTTCACATCGGCCTCCAATAGTCCCACATGTAGAGCTCGAATTTATACAGAATCCTATGGTAGGATCTCACGATGTCCCTCCATACGACATAGAAGAAGAAATGCATAATGTTGACACACAAACACAACTAACTGAACCCACTAGTAGTAGAAAAAATAGTGGGGAAACAAGTGATTTGCTCAAATTCTATGACTATATCTCCGATGAGGAAAAGCCGGGTGTAGGACATAAGATTTGTAAAACTTGTTACAATAGTTACAAATGGAAGAAGGGTGAGGGAACATGTACAATTAAACGACACATTTTAAATGTACACAAAGACTTAGTACAAGACCAACAGCGCCAACATAAAATTAACCCTAGGATCGGACAAATAGATAGCTAACCCTATGATCTTGAACTTGTTCGCCAGGACATGACCTGACTAGTTATTAAGGATGAGCTACATTTTTCCTATTCCAATAGTAGGAATGTAGAGTCTTTCAACCAAAATACACTAAATCTATATTTTAGAAGAATTCCTAGAAACACACTAAAGTCCGATTGTTTTAAACTTTACAATGAAATGAGAGACGCTTTAATTGCACTCTTGTATTCATTAACTTGTAGAGTATCGTATTCATTAACTTGTAGAGTATCGTTAACTTCCGAATGTTGAAAATGTTGTAACGATATTCCGATGATGGGCTTAACTTGTCATTAAATAGATAGTGATTGAATGAATCAAAAGAGAATCATCTCACTTGTCGCTTTGCTGTATCCCCATAGTGGACAAGTTATTGCAACACGTGTTTTAGAATTTTGTGATTTATATCAAATTCATGATAAAATTTAAACTATTAGTTTTGATAATGCATCTAACAACAATGCTTCGATTAATACATTAAAAACACAATTAGCTCCTCCATGTAGTGAAAATTTTCATGTTAGATGTACGTGTCATATTTTAAATTTATGTGTATAAGATGCATGGAAAGTAGCCGATTCATATATAATTGGAATTAGAAATTGTATACATTTTATTGCTTTGAGTGATCCTATGTTTCAAGAATTTAAAGTATGGTGTAAAGCTAGGGAAATACATTTTAGAAAATTTTCTAAAGATGTTAAACACCGATGGAACTCTACTTTCGATTTACTAAATATTTTTACTCAATACAAAGATATTATAAACGAATTTTGTCTTGCAAAAAACATGGAAAATTTGCAAATGACTTCCCAATCATGGTATTTTGCCGAATCTTTATTACAATTTTTGGAACCTTTTAAAACCGCAACTTTGAAGTTTTCTACATCTTATGATTCTACTTCTAGTAATATTTTTAGTTCAATCATTACTATGATGCAAACTTTTCAAGAAATAATTCCGGACGAATACATTAGCCATATTGTTGTTCCTGCTTATACAAAAATTTTGAAGTATTTTAATCATCCTCTTATGTTGTATTGTATTGTTACGGTTATGGATCCTCGTATCAAATTAGCGGGTACGAAGAGTTTGATTGAAATATTTTTTTACTTTACCTAGAGATGATTCCGAATATGATTGTAATAAATTTTTAGCTAGTTTTGAATCAACATTGAATAACTTGTATGATTATTATGGTAGAACTTTTGCATCTAGTAGTACAACTAGTATAGTTACTTCTTCTTTTCTCCTTCTAGAGGTAAGGGTAAGAGTACATTAGAAGATGTCACTGCTAATTTACTTGCTCATATTCAATAAAATACCTAGGACTAATGTACCAAATGAATTAAATTGGCATAATCAATAAGATAGTGAAAGTTCTAGTACTAAGATTGAAGTGCTACAATGGTGGAAAGAACATGAAAATCTTTTTCCTATTCTTTCACATATGGCTAGAGATTTACTAACTCCTCATGTCTCTAAAGTTACTTTAGAAAATGATTTTTCTACAAGTGACAGAGTTCTAACACATTACAGGAATCGCTTCAAGCCGAATTTGTTGGAGATGCTTGTGTGCACTGAAGATTGGATGATGGCTGAAGAAAGGACTCAGGGAAAAGCGGCATCTACATCAACAAGTAGAAGCAACTCGCCTGAAGTTCAATAACAAGATTAGGGAATTTAGGGCAATGAGATCCTAGGTTTAGGTTAAGTAGATGTACACGACATTAGTCCAATGCCCTTTCTTCAATCTAACTCTAGGCTATCTCAAACTCTAGATTGTCCTCTTAAACATGTAATTAATGTAATTTGTATTTTTTTTAACACTATTTATATGTAAAAAAATTGTAAAAATTTCATAGAAGTTGAAATGAATAATATATACAATTTTGTTTAATTCTTAATCTCTTATACTTATTGTACAATTTTTATTTATTTATTTTTTTAGGTTAAAAGAGAGGAATAAAAACTTGTAAAAAATTCATCGTAGCTGAAATGAATAATATATGCTTTGTATCACTCTTATACAATTATACTTGTTGTAAATTTATTTATTTTTGTAAGTGAAGTTGTAATAAAAAAAATTAAAAAAATATTAACCGGGCCAACCCGCGACCTGGCCCGACCCGAAACGGGTTCGACCCTAATGGATCCGCGGGTCGACCCGGTCGAACTTTACACTTTCGAACCTGGCCCGGTTAAGCCTACGAGCCGACCCGAACCCGCTCTTAATTGGCTGAAACCTGCACAGGTCTGACCCGACCCAACCCAACCCAGTCTACCCGAATGCCAACCCTAGTGGAGATTACGAGATCTGCTGCTGTGTACTTCTAATTAAGATCCAACCCTTCACTACTCCATGATCTTCATCATGATTCAGTCCACTGTAAACTTCAATTAAATTTTTGTCTTCTTCATGATTCAGTCCACTCTAAACTTCAATTAAATTTCTGTTTCATTGTTTATCTGGTAATGCTACACCTATTACCAAATCTACTACCTTTCTCTTTACTACCTTAGGTGACACACTACTATTGGATGTTCTACCACCTACTCTACAATAACATCCGCTAATAGTGTACCACCTAAGGTAGTAAAAGAAAATGTAGTAGATTTGGCAGTAGGTGTAGCATTACCCGTGTTTATTAAGCAGTTTTATAGAAAACCTCTCTTCTTTACTGAAATTACGTAAGTAGTAATTGTTTAGAATAAACCCTCCACTTTTTGGAATTTATTTTTTATTCTTTTGAGTTGAAAAAACATAATCGTCCGTACGAGGTTCCTAAATTAGAGGATTCAGTAGTTCTGAATTTAATAGTTAGAAGAGGAAATCACAGTATAAGATGTGGATGCAATTGTTGGAGATGGTGCGAGCAATGCGGATACTATTGGACTAGATCCAAGTATGATTAGACTGGATCAGATCAAAATTAAAGATAAGTTCTTTACCTGCATATATATTTTTATTATTTGTTGTTGGTAAGTGCTAAAGTTGAAAATGAGTTAACCATTGTTTATGTGTTGAAGATCAAATATTTATTTTGATAAGATAAATTATATGTTTTCACGATAAAGTTGTATCTCCAAATTAAATTGTTCTTAGAATTAAATAGAGCTAATAATTCATTTAATTGGCTAATTTTTAACAATTTGATGAATGTAGGAACTTCAAAGTTGCCTGCAAATTGTGTGTTGGAGATGATAAATTTGCATTACGGTAGAATAAGTCTGCACTACACAGACTTCTCCATCAAATTTTGAAAACACTTCTAACGTGAAGTGTTGGTATGATCTACTATATATCTTTTGTTTTAGTATTTTCATGTGATGAATGTGTAAACTTTTTGTACGTTTGATCACATGATTGAAAATTTTAGATCATAATTAATTGCACTTTGAAAACTAGCATGTTTAGGATTGTTAGTGTGTCTTGTCATATTATGTGTGTAGATATAATGGCTAACACATCGTTTGCAGTTTTGTGAGATCGTATATTTTCTTCTCTAATAAAATTGATGTACAAGATCTATAACAAAATGTCTATAATTTAGGTGAGAGCATCTTATAATGCAAGATATGACTCTATTAGTTACGTGCTGTTCTTTCTCATTGAACCTAGGAAACTAATTGAAATAAATAATTAAAATAAAATAAAGTTTACACAGTGTACAACATAAATAATACTAACAATCTTCTCCCCCAGATTTCTTTGATTAGTGGCATTTCTCTTTTCTAATATTTGAGTCGGCCGTTTGAATCATTCTCCTCTTAACTTTGTTAAGAACTATTTTATTTGTCAAATTAACACTTTTCAAATTAAATGTTGTTTAAATCTACTCCTAACTACTATCTATCAGACTTTTATCGGTATATATATATATATATATATATATATATATATATATATATATATATATGAGCTTTCTTCCGTTGCAAACGGGTCGGAAGCGGGTCTGTTCGCACAGACCCGTGCGAACTTTGATCTGACGGTCCAGATTTTTTAAAATAAAATTTTGCCTTAACCCGTCATCCCCAACGACGGGTTAAGGCAAATTTTTATTAAAAAAAATAGCCTTAACCCATCCTTCCCAAGAACGGGTTAAGGCTATCTATATTCATTTGTATTTCCATTCAGTTCGTCTTCTTCGGCGCTCTCTCTCGCTCCTTCTTGTTTCTTCGATGAACCCAACGGCCAAAAAAAAAACCTAGCTCCGAAGAAGACTTGATCGACATCTCCGTCCGCTCCCCCTCCTCTCTCCCAACTCCAAAGATCGAAACCCTACTCTCTCATCCCCTCTTCGAAACGGAATACAAACCCTAGTTCTCATCCGAATCGATCGTTTGGCTTGATTTGGACCTATTTTGTAAGGTATAGACTATTTTTTTACCTCAATAATCTATATTTGTATTTTTTTTTCAATTTGTGTGTAGTAAATTATTTACAAATTGGGGAAAAATTTATATGCCTTAGTAGATTTTAGATGTAGAATCGGGTTGACTTCAAGTATATTCAATTGCCGAATTCTGTTACTTGCGTTAGTAATTTGTAGAATTACAATTGTATATACGAAATTAGTTAGAAACTTTTCAGTGCGGTTATGGTTGAAAACCCTGCAAACGACCGTAAAAAAATACGAAACTTTGCGAGTAGGTTCGTCTCACGTAGTAGAAGCCACCCCAATTTGTAGAAGCGAGTTTTGACTCACGGTTTGAGAGATACGGCCGCGTATCGCTTTCGGTTGAAAAAAACCAAGTAAGGCAGTACACGGCCGTATCTCCCGAACCGTGACTCGAATCTCGCTTCTATAAGTTCGGGTGGCTTGCCCTACGTGAATTCAACCAAGTCGGAAAGTTTTATAATTTTCGGATGCCGTTTGTGCGGTTTTCTTCAATTCCTCGCATGAGAAGTGTAACGCCCCGAATCCCAAATACACTGAATTCGAGATGTTCTACAGGATCTTTCCGCTTCCTTTAGTACAATTTTACAAGGAAATTTGAACTTTTCACTTTACATCAGAGTTTACATGATTACATTACACTTTACATTGCACAGCGGAAGTAAACTTTATAACAATGAAACAAATGTACAACAACATTGAATAATCTTTAAGCATTTGTTCCTCTTTAATCTGTATCAAGCCATTTATCTGCATATAAGACTGTGGGTACGTCAGTTTATTCAACCGACGATCATTATACACGGCCATCCTCTCTATGCCGGAAATAGTATAACTTATTTTTCATATTTAGCAAACACAAACTTGTCACATATCAAACTAAAGGGACTACCCTATTGATGTCATGTTGTGATTGTGCACTTAGTCCTTAATGCATTTATTTATATTACATGACACTAATGCGCACTTGTTCGGATTCTATGCATCCCATACTACATAGGTCCAAGGACAAGCCCTTAATCGTTCTTCATCTTTGTAGGGTTCAATCCCTCGCCATGACTTAATCTACTACTGTAATTACGGTAGGTATCTTAGATGATCTATGAGTACAAGCACGTGTACAGAAAATCCTGGAGGGGAATCCCACGTCATGTCACGGCGCATCGTGAAGACAGCCTGTGGCAATTCATCCTCCTTCATGGCACACGATCCTCTTGCAGTCACTAAACATCTCACAAGCATCGCCACCGGGACGATAATTCTGGAGTAGTGCCCATGCCATGTCTTGACGCATCAAGCAGGCAGCTTGTGGATCACTCTCACACCGCCAATCCGATGGCCCTCATACTCGTGTTTTTTTCCTACTTTCATCACGTCTCCACTATGTACTAATCCTTAGTTTTTATCAAAATCATGAACAAAAATCAAAGCTCTAGAGTTAGCCTCTCCACTAAACTGGACTTATTCATTCATTCAAACATGACCAACCTTGGTCTTTCTTTTAAATTTTCATTTCATTTATTTCCAATGCCGGGGGAGACTTAGCTACTCCTTTTGTTTCAATTTTCAATTCACAATTTCCAAAATGAGCATTTCCAACTCATAAATTCATTTGTTGATTTGTCATACTCAAAAGTATTTCTCTTTTTCCAATCATGATTTCTAATTCATTCAAATAGTCCATAACTATACATGAAATTCAGCTATTCATCATGTAACTCATGAAATATTATTTTCACATAAAAACCCACATCACTAATTATTCAATCAAAGGTGAACATTTACGCTTCATAATTTCCACACTATTCTCGAATAATTTGCATCACATCACACAATATAATTTCTTTTTGCCAAATTAATTTTTCTAATCCTTCATTTCAAATCATTTTTGCAAGATATAATTTCTCAAAGAATATCAATGTAGAACTATAGTTCTATTTACTCATTTAGTCACAAATTATACTTTACTTTATGTAAATCATTCCCAAATTATTTTTAATGAGTCCCATGTATTTTTAGAAGAATAGTCATATTTTTTTCATAATTTTTGGACCACCAAAACACTCAAAAAAATAATTTTCCCTAAACTGCCGATGCCAAGGATCGAACCCAGCACCAAGGAGAACACAGCCGAAGGCACAGACCAACAGGCCATTTGTGCCATGGTGCCACAGGGATTCGAACCGACCACCACAGGGAACCCAACCGCATACTCTGACCACTTGAGCTAAGCTCTCAGGTTGTCAAGGTACAACTTAAATTCTTTTTACTATCATTCTCTCTGTTATTAAGACAATTCGATATTCAACAAGTCCTCTTTTCATTTTGTTTTTTTATAAAAACTACTGAAAAAATTCCAGATTGACTAACATTATCATAAGTTATATTCCAGTATAATAAAATAATTTTTCCAATAATCAAAACACATTTTCATACATTTAATTGAAATTGTGAACTATCACTACCACATTTCTTCTTTTTCGACATCTCTTAACAACTAACGCCATTAATCTCTTTATGAACAATTTTCACATTAATTTTCTGTCTTTAATCATCTACCTAACATACAAACTCATATTTTAATTTATTCATGCCCACATTAACACAAAAGATCTATTTAATACATGAAATAGCATTATCAACCTACTAGCTTTTGTATGTAATTCTTGATGGTAATAAATGTGTTTTCTTCAATCAATCCATGATCCTAATCAATTCACATACAACTTAAATAATAGAACCACATACAAATTTGCATATCCACATTTCAATCATTCAATGAGTTATTTTTCCCTAATTAAAGTGTGCTCTTCTTAATCTTTTTCATGCTTCATTCATTCATTTCTAACATGCATTTCTAATTTAGAAATATGGAGAATTTACTCACCTCGATGGAGAGACAAACACAATTAGCAACTTCCTAAACAAAAGTCCTTGCACACGAACGGTCCTCCTCCTAGAAGCGCGCACTCGAGCCTCCAAAAGCACCAAAACCGAGCTCCCCTTCTTGATGAAAACCGGCCTCTATTCTCCTTGGTGTTGCAAGCACAATCCCACACACTCTCAATCTTTTAACTCACAGAATCACTACTAGATAAGGTATTTTAGACTATAGGTTTGGAAGGATTAATAGGCACAAGAATAACTAGACAGGGGGGGGGGGGTATTTATACTAAAAGTCAAAGAGAATGGATGGCTAGGATCAAGTGATTAGTTATAAGATGGAGGGCTAAGATGAAATTAGGAGTTGCATTAACTACCCACCACCAAGTAACCACCAAGCATGATCACCACTAAAATTTTGATTTTCCCTCCAAAAGATTACAACCGGCCATGCTAGGAATGTGCATATTGCACGTGTACGTGCAATGCACGTGCATGCCACTTGGTCCAAAAATTGTACATTAAATTTTTGTATAAAAATAAAATAGTCTTTAAATTGTATTCTACATGATAAGTTGTATAAAAAATAGTTCATGGGCTTTAGTTTTTGGGCCAAAATAATTATTTAAAAATTAAAATAAATAAATTAAATTTTTTGGCTTTAGGAAAAAGGCTTTTTGTCTAATTGAAAGAAGGCTTTATAGAAAAATAATTAAAGGCACATATTTAAATATCTATACTCATCATGATGAGAATATTTACCAAAAATATTGCACGTGCACACTACGTGCAAAATAAAAATAATTTTCATTAAATGAAAAAAATCAGGGCATTACAAGAAGGTTTTCACTTAGAATTTTGTAAGTGCGGTTAGAGTTGAAAATCCTTCAAACAACCTCCAAAAAATTTGAAACTTTGCGACTTGGTTGGTGTCCACTATGAGAAGCCAACCCAAGTTGTGGAAGCGAGTTTCGACTCACGGTTCGACAGATATGGCCACGTATCGCTTTCAGTTGAAAAAACCAAGTAAAGCGGTAGACAGCCGTATCTCCCGAACCGTGACTCGAAACTCGCTTCTACAACTTCGGGTGGCTTGCCCTACGTGAATTCGACCTAGTCGGAAAGTTTTATAATTTTCGGATGCCGTTTGTGTGGTTTTCTTCAATTTCTCAAATGAGAAGTTTTTTACTTAGAATTTTCTAAGTGCGGTTAGATTAGAAAACACTTCAAACGACCTCCAAAAAATACGAAACTTTGCGAGTTGGTTCTTCTCACGTATGAGAAGTCACCCCAAGTTGTAGAAGTGAGTTTCGACTTACGGTTCGAGAGATATGGCCGCGTATCGCTTTCGGTTGGAAAAAAATAACTAAAGCCGGTACACGGCCGTATCTCGCAAACCGTGACTCGAAACTCGCTTCAAAAGTTGGGTGGCTTGCCCTACGTATATCAGACCAAGTCGAAAAGTTTTATAATTTTCGGATGCCGTTTGTGCGGTTTTCTCAACTTCCTCGCATGAGAAGTTTTTGACTTAGAATTTTGTAAGTGCAGTTAGAGTTGAAAACACTTCAAACCACCTCAAAAAAATACGAAATGTAGCGAGTTGGTTGGTGTCCCCTATGAGAAGCCAAACCAACTTGTAGAAGTGAGTTTCGAATCACGGTTCGAGAGATACGGACGTGTATCGCTTTCGGTTGGAAAAAACCAAGTATAGCGGTACACGGCCATATCTCGCAAACCGTGACTCGAAACTCGCTTCTACAAGTTCTGCTGGCTTGCCCTACGTGAATTCGACCAATTGGGAAAGGTTTATAAATTTTCGGATGCCGTTTGTGTGGTTTTCTCACGTTCCTCGCATTATAAGTTAATGACTTTCAATATTTTTGTGCGGTTAGAGTTGAAAACCTTGCAAACGTTCTCCAAAAAATACGAAACTTTGCGAGTAAGCTGATCTCACTGAACACAACCCACCTCAACATGTAGAAGTGGATTTCGTGTTACGGTTCGAGATATACGGCCGTGTATCGGTTTATTTGGGTTTTTTTACAACCTAAACCATCTTACACGCCTGTATCTCTTCAACCGAGATTTGAAACTCACTTCCACAAGTTGGGGTGACTTATGCTATGTGAATTCAACCAATTTCACCTTCAGTCCTTTTTTTGTTTTCATTTATGCTTTTTTTCCCACAATCTCGATATGTTTGTTTTGTTGTCATTTGTACCAACCACATTTTAATTTTTTTGTCAGATAGATAAATAGCTAGAACAAGGCAACTGAGAAGTCCGTCCGGTAATACTAGTGGCGCACCAACTACTGAGGTAAGATTGATTATTATTATTGGTTTTAAATACGAATATGTAACATTATCTTAATAATAACATTTGTTATCTTTATTCGTGTAGGTTGGTGGTCGTCAATCCACATCTGCTGAGGCAGCTCCGTCGTCCTCGGTTCCTGTTACATCACCCGGACATGTGGATACCAGCATACTCACCTGCAACCCAAACACCGATCCGAAGCCGTGTGGAATGGGTCCGATAAAAAATATAATTTCCGGAAGCACGCAGTACTTCCTTTCGACCCCCGTATCACTCCGTACTTGGTGGAGGCCGGTTTCTACGGAGCAAGATTCATGGATTCAGTGAAGCTAGATCGGCCACTACTTACAGCTCTAGTCGAGCGATGGAGGCCGGAGACCCACACATTCCACCTACCAGTGGGTGATATGACTGTAACCCTACAAGATGTGGCAATGATAACTGGACTACCAATAGATGGGGTTGCCGTGACGGGGAACATGGACTTCGATCGAGTTGAAGTTGTTCGTGACTTACTCGGTATCGACCTGCAGTTGATAGTTAACCAAAGAAAAGAGGCCGTTGAAAACGATATCCTCGATAATGCGCCCGCAAATTTTGATGAAGATTTATTGTATGAACAAATAGAAGCTGCGAAAGATAAAGCGGAGGCTGAAGTGATGGATGAAACTTTCGATGGTAAATCACTGTACATCAACTGGTTAAAATTTCAGTTCGAGGAGGAATATTTGGCCCCCGATTCGGACGAGCAAACCCTAACATACTATGCACGTGCATACATTTTTAGTTTGATAGGGGGAGTGATCTTCCCGAATTCATCCAGATCAACCGTGCCGCTAATATACTTACGGTTGTTGGAGAATTTCCGGTATGCGGATCGTTTTAGTTGGGGAGTGCGGCACTGGTGCTACTATATAGGAATTTGTGCACATGTTCTTTAGGTAGCATACAGATGGGTGGCCCAATGGTACTACTGCAGATCTGGAGTTGGGAACGCATCCACATCGGACGTCCCCGTATTGTTCAGGTTACACCGGATTGGTTGGCCGACCCGGGGGCAGCGGAGTTGTTACCTCCTCTAAGAGCATATTGGGCGGGCCGGCACATGTGGGTCGATAACCCACGCCAATCTTTAACCTACTACAGAGATGAGTTAGACAACCTGCGGGACGAGTTCGTCAATTGGGAACCGTACTCGACCGACAGGTTGCAACAGGTTCCTCCAGTCTGCATAGACAATGCCCTTTGGTTGACGGCTACACCTCTTGTGAATTTTGGAGTTGTCGAGTTCCAGTACCCTGATAGAGTCTTGCGGCAATTTAGATATCAACAAAAGATTCCCGAGGTCCGGTCTTATGATAAAAAGTTGCACGAGGTGAGGGGAACAGGACGAGTGCCCAACTTCGATTGGGCTGATTACCATCGTTACCATGTAGCCAACTGGAACACCATGCGGCGGCAAATGACACCGAATATGATGTTCGTCGCGATACCGTATGATGGCTCCCTCCAGCAGGCATACATGATGTGGTACAAGCGAATAACACAGTTGTATGTTTCTCCAAAGGCCGATGTACTAGCTAGTGTGCAACTTCCGATTCCCCCTACCCAGGCAGAACCAGCTCCAGCATATTCCTCCTCCCAGCCGATGTACCAACCAAAGGCTGAGACATATCGAAAAATGGTTAGTCAAATTTCATATAGTTCGTATGCATGTACTGTAATTAAGTGATGCCGTTAAGTATGAATGATGTTTAAATTGGAATTTTTCATCAAATGTAGATTGAAAACACATGGGAGAATGTTCGAATAGCTGCTCGCGTCTTGAAGACTACAGTACCCGAGAGCTTTAAGGAGGTAATGCGGGAGATGCTAGCACCGTGCCGTCGTACTCTTGAGGACGCGGGTGAAGGTCCACAACTTGAGGCGTATTTGAGAGCCAACTTGCCAGCAACGGGTTCTAGGCGAAAACAAACTGTGACTAGGCCGGGAATTCGCATCGCCGAACCACAACAACTACAAGAACAGCCAAATCCCGAAGATGTTGATGAGGAACAGTCGTCGGATGATCCTGATTCTCCCCAGACACAAGGCAGACGGCGAAATCCTCAAAGGAAGCGGAACCCTCCCGATCAATTCACACAAAGTGGTGGCAAGCCACGTGGTCGTAGACGGTAGTCTTTAATACTCTGTAATAGCGTATCTTTTGGTTGGTAATTTTGTTATTGCAGTAACTAACATATTGTTTGTTTCTATGTTGATAAATTGTTGTAGGTGAATACCGGGCATGGTGTGCAAGCCAAAGTGGAGAACGCCTTCAATTGTAATTTTTGTATTTTGGACATGTGCAACTTGATATGTATAATGTTGGTGTAAATTTTTGAAAATTGAATTCATTTCAATTAATTATGTGGTTTGGTTGACATTATACATTTGTACGCCTTCAAATTTCTTGTGAAGATATATGTTGTATTATTTACTTTGATGTGATGTTGTAGGTGAATTTGTGAACAACATTTGATGAAGTCGTTTCTGTATCAGAAAAAATGTACACAGCCAAACACAAACAAAAGTACTGCACAAATATGTATACTTAACCCGTTATTGACGATAGCGGGTTATTTAGGTTAACCCGTTATCACTAAGGACGAGTTAGGTAGAGAGATATTGACAGTCCTTTGGAAGGCTACAGACCATGTCTTAATAAAGTTCTGCTAATATGGCTCTTCTTAACCCGTCATTGTGAACAACGTGTAATGTGGCCTTAACCCGTTCTTCACGACAACGTGTTAGGTAGAGAGATATTGACAGTCCTTTGGAGGCCTACAGACCATGTCTTAATAAAGTTTTGCTAATATGGCTCTTCTTAACCCGTCATTGTGAACAACGTGTAATGTTGCCTTAACCCGTTATTCACGACAACGTGTTAGGTAGAGCGATATTGGCAGTCCTTTAACTCCTACAGACCAAAGTACTGCGAATATTGCTCTCTTTAATCTGTTCTTGTGAATAACGGGTTAAGTTCACTTAACCCATCGTTCACAAGAACGAGTTAGGTAGAGAGTTATTAGGAGGACCTTATCCAAGTTTTCAAAAAGTACTGCCAATATCGCTCTCTTTAACCCGTTCTTATGAATAACGGGTTAAGGTCACTTAACCCGTTCTTATGAATAACGGGTTAGGGAGTTTGAAATTTTAGGTTTTCTATAAATTTCTCTTCACTCTTTGCGAGAATTGTCTCCTGAACTGTGCAAAGTGACATTAATATGCCCATAATTGTTTATATTTTTTATTAATTTCCATTTACTGCCACGTAACTAACCATTATAAATTTGAACTTGTTATAGGTGGTGAAAAAGTTCAAAAAATAAATTATGAGATTTCAACCCAAGGGTTAGGGTTAGGGTTAGGGTTAGGTTAAGATAGGGTTAGTGTAGGGTTAGGGTTAGTAGTAAGTGTTTGTTTTTTATTTTGATTAATTAGGTTAATATTTGTAGATCCCCACATTTAGATTTTACTTTGCAACATGTAGAACCACATGTACAACATGGCAATAATCTTTACTTGTAGTACAAGTCGTTAACTTGTAGCACATTAACGGGCCGTTCTAAATTCCCAGATTAATGAATCCATCCATCCATCAGTCAATCAATTTGAGGCTAGTAGGCTACATGTAGGATCTACATTTGGCTATGTACTTTAGTTTTTTCCCATATTGAACTTGTTCTACTACGAAGAGAAAAAGATCTGGTGGCGTGGCGCTCTAATAACGGGTTCGTGCTTTTCCATTAGGGATACCATCATCATCACAGCGAGATTCCACATCTGTATTGGTCTTTTTGTACATGCATGTAGGGATCTACATATGGTTTTTCCCATATATAGGCTATATGTGGGGATCTACATGTGGTTTTTTCCCCATATAGGCTACATGTGGGATCTACATGTGGTTTTTTCCCCATATAGGCTACATGTGGGGATTTACATGTGGTTTTTCCCTATATAGGCTACATGTGGGATCTACATGTAGTTTTTTTCCCATATAGGCTATATGTAAGGATCTACATGTGGTTTTTCCATCATATAGGCTAAATGTGGGGTTGTACATGTGGTTTTTTCTCCATATAGGCTACATGTGGGGATCTACATGTGGTTTTTTTCCCATATAGGCTACATTTTCACAATGATATAGGCTACATTTCCACAATCTAGAGTGTAGGTCGTTGTCTCCACCAAAGAAGTGGTGTTGTCATCTAAGCCAAGTGACCACCACAAGCCAGAAAACTTTGAACATACACCTAAGTGGGAAAAAGCACCAAGCTAAACAAGCAGAACTCAACACCCGCCTATTATTGCAGACACTTCAATATGGGAAAAACCTAAACTACATAACCACATGTACATCCCCACATGTAGCTTATATATGGAAAAAACCCTATGTACAGATCCAGTTCTTGATGGCCAATTAATTGGATCTGATGACGTGACGCATCTGGTTAGGCTTTTCCAATTGGGATATCAGCATGTGGGGATCTACATGTGTTTTTTCCATGTATACGCTATATGTGGGGATGTACATGTGTTTTTTTCATGTATAGGCTACATGTGGGGATCTACATGTAGTTTTTTCCTCATCTTCCCGTCTCTATCTTCTTCGTGTTATCAATGGCTTCCAAAAAACCAACAAATACTACATGTGGTTTTCTCTTTACATGTGGGGATCTACAGTTGGTTTTTTGTAGACACGTGGGGGATCTACATTTGGCTATGTACTTTAGGTTTTTCCCATTTTGAACTTGTTCTAATACGAAGTGAAAAAGAGTGGAAACCCTAACCCTACATTAACCCTAACCCTAATCGCTAACCCTAACCTACTAACCCTAACCTACTAACCCTATAATAACCCTAACCCTAACCTACAATTTTTTTTAATTATTTTTTATGAAACAAAATACTAAATTAATATGCGTTAATTTTTATATTCATTTGATGATATCGATTTTATATTGGTTAGTTACGTGGCGAGGAATTGAAATAAATAAAAAACAAGATCTAACCAAACCCCTAACCCCCGCTAACCCTAACCTTGCCCTTAACCTACTGTAACCCTACTTTAACCTTACAAAGTACTCTAACCTAACCAAAAATTATATCTAACATAATTGTTTAAACCGAATTCGCTGAATGAACGTAAATGTTTTAAAAATTTGTTTGTTTACAAACAAAATTTGAAATCGCGTAACGAACATCTATGAAAAGCTGATTATATAAAATTTTATGAGCAGATTTTAGTATGGTCAAAGTGGTGTTTGAATAATTTATCATAAATTGTTTTGATTAAGTAAACTACTTTATATGTTATATTTACAAACTTGTTTACACATTTTTTTTCCATGCGATTTAATAATCTTCAATACTGCCGATATAGGTACACTTAACCCGTTATTTACGATAACGGGTTAGATGTACTTAACCCGTTATCGTCAATAACGGTATAAGTTAACGTATATTGGTAGAACTTCGCCATCTACTTATGCATGTAGCCATAAACTTCTGCAAATATAAGTGTACTTAACCCGTCGTTGGTGATAACGATTTTTGTTAACTTAACCCGTTATCCATAACAACGGGTTACGTTGATAAATATTGGTAGTGGTTCATCATGTACAGACCAAGTATTGGCATAGACCAAGTATACTTAAACCGTTCTTGGTAACGACGGGTTAAGTGTACTTAACCCGTTGTCACAAACAACAGGTTATGCAGATGTAATTTGCAGACATGGTCTGTACATTTTGAGATGTGTATTAATTTGGTGGAGACAATTGCTGTCCTTGCTGCTGTTTTTTGGAGACTTGTATCATACTTTTTGAGTTTTGTATCAGCGTGAATTGAAGTGTATCAAGGATTTGACCTTCTTGTCTTCTTCTTCTTCTTCTTCTTGTTTTCATCCCATCTTGTTTGATGGCCATTGGTCTGTACATGATAGCTGTCATGTCATGCACCCCTCCTTCTAATCTTCCCTATAACTGAGCATATTGAGTTCATAACTCAAATGAGAATGAACTCAATGTAGAGAAGAAAGGGGAAAAAATAGGGAGGAGACACTTCAAATAAGTCATTCTCCAAAAAAAGTATGAAGAGCCAATCTTTTCTTCTTCTCTTCAAGATAATCTCTTCTTCTTGAAGGGGGAAGAAGTTTGAGTTATGAAAGAAATTTGAGTTCAAAGATGGTCGCCTACAATTGTTGTTCTTGTGTATGAAGATGCAGGAGTAGAGAGACTTGTGCATGAACATTTCAGTGTACAAGTGCATGCTCGGTTTCTCTCAAGTGGTAGGGAGGGCCGCCGACCCTGCCTTTTTTTCTCCTTCATTTCCCTTAGTCTTCTTTTTTCTAGCTTTTAGATGTGTTTGCATAAGTAGCAATTGTCCTCCTTTCATACACATTCGTTCTCTATTGTTACACAGAGTGTAAAAATTCTCTGCTTCGTAGGACGGAGTAGTGGTGGGTGTCACAGTGTATTCATGCTACTTTTCAGCTTCTTGGCATGCACACCTCACAATCGTGCAACAAATAGTACGAATATGAGGAGTGCGTGTCAAGAAGTTGTCAAGTACTTTGAATATACGGTTACACCCACTACTACGCTATCCCACGAAGCGGAGAATTTTTACCTCTGTGTAATAGTAGTGAACTAAATTGTATGCAGGGGGGATAACTACTACTTATGCATTCAAAAAAAGGCAGAGTCAGCAGTCATTCCTATTACTTTGAGAAGAAACCGAGCATGTCCTTGTATACTAAATTAATTTCAATTTTGGAGTAGAGTGTCAAAGGATGACTTTGTAATGTCAATTTGCTTGAGTTATGTACGCATTCTATGTATCTTCAAACAACTTGTTCTTTCCAGTTTGTAATGTTTGATATATGAATAAATTTGTTGTTGCAAATGGCTTGTTGTGAATGAACAAATTTGTATATGTATCAACAAAAGAAGATATATCCAACACAGATGAAAGTTCATTAAGTTATTTGTTGTGAATGAACAAATATGTATATGTATCAACAAAAGAAGATATAGTCCACAAAGTGGAATGTTCTATAAATAAATCTCAACCTAACCCGTCATTGGTAATAACGGGTTAGGTGATATAAAACCGTCAACGCCAATAACGGGTTAAGTGGAGAGATATTGGCTGAACTTCATCCCCTACATGTGAAGTATTGGTTAAGGACTGCCAATATCTATCTCCTTAACCCGTCATTGGTAATAATGGGTTAGGTGATATAAAACCGTCAACGCCAATAACGGGTTACGTGGAGAGATACTGCCCGAACTTCATCCCCTACATGTGAAGTATTCGTTAAGAACTGCCAATATCTATCTACTTAACCCGTTATTCAAGATGACGGGTTACGTTATCCACGTAACCCGTTATCCCCAATAACGGGTTTAGTAGAGAGTATCTGGCAGCATCTTTTCTTCAATACTGCGTACATTTTCACAATTTTTGACAATATAGATATATCATCCACAAAATATACAATCTCCCACACAAATCATAAATCTGTTCACATCGGCATCCAGACAATTTTCATTACCAAATAATTCACAAACAAACCGAGTTGCCCAAATTTCACACATCTTCAAAATTCACAAATTTCGACATAAATAAGCATTCGCTACCCAAATACAAGATCAAAATCCATAGCAACATATGTAGTTCACAAATACACAAAATAAACTGACATACAGAGATTAAACTACGATTAAATACATCAGTTATTTAATTTTACCAAAAGATACATTCAATTAACCACATATATACAATCAAAAGTAAGGAATTTTTCAACGCATTCATTCTTTCCATGGCCGCGATTTTGTTTCATTCCGGACCTACACCAAAATAAAAATATAAATTGGAGTTAATAATCGAGTCGAAATTAGTAATTATCTTCACGACAAAATAAAAAAGTAAGCAATTATTCGGTGTTTATCTTCAAAGTTTGATATGACATACATAACATGAAAAATCCTTTAGCACGAACCTTGGCATTCATCATCATCACTCTCCCCAGCATTTGGAGCTTCTTCAAACCCTACCGATTCACTAAATAAGGAAGAATGTGTTAGTATCGACTACAACAAGTTTAGATTCATTGAGTACAATTAACAAATACTTAGTCTCTGATATATTACCTTGCTATATTTTTTGGGCAATTCCGTGAATCGTGACCTATGACACGAAGGCATGTCCTGCAGAGTCTTGGCCTCTTTGTTTTTGGGCCTTCTCTGATAGACTTCAACCTTTTCCCTATAGGCCTCCCCTTTGTGGTGCACTGCACGGGGTCACCTACATGTGCATGTGCATGTGCATTTCCACCACTCTCAAATTGTGCGCTACCTTCGTGTGGTGTGCTGTTCACTGATTCAGTATTAGCAAAGCCTTCGATACCCTTGAGCATGTGGTCGAACATGTACTTGTACCCTCGCTCTGAAGAACAACCAAGATCGACCAAATATCTTGAGTGCATAGTCAGTTCACAATAACGAGAGGCAAAATTATCGCCCATACTATTGGGAACCGGTATACTGCTTCTTCTTATTTGATCTCTGGTCCATTGCTTGCAAATATATTGCTCGGGTAGTGCGGTGTGATCTGTGAACCGAATAACTGCCGATAGATGTTTGCAAGGAATGCCTACGAAGCTGTATATGGCACAAGGGCATTTAGCAATTTTAGTGATTTTACAATAAGAAATCACTCTCCCCGGTTCTGCATTTCCACAAACTGTTACAGAATAAGCTGCACTATCTGATGTATCCATACTCGCAATTAAACTCACATTAAGTAATAAGCTTTTTACAACTTCTTGTTGGAATTTGTAGAAAATCTTCAGTGTGTATATTCCCGCCATTTGTGACTCCAACGCCCATTCGGTCTTCAATTTTGGCATCTTCTCGCGATTACGATGTGTTTCTTTAAGTTCATCGTGTCTTTGTTTTACTAAGAGTCGGTCAAAGATGACGGCAAATTCATGTAATGAATACTTCTTATGAGTATGGCGCTTCAAGGATGAATGTAGCGATTCGCTACGTTGGGTACTCAACATGTTATCCCAAAATGAGTTTCTTGCGTACACAGGAGCCCATTTTTCGCGGATCTCAAATTTTTCCTTCATCCATTTGTTATTCTCAAGTTTGTACTGGGAGATCAAATTTTTCCACTTCTGTTCAAATTCTGTTTTAAATTCCGTCGTATAAATGACAGTCTTCAAAGCATCCCTGAACTTGTCAACGTTATTCTGCATACGCACTTCATGCAGTAACTTATCCAAAATATGCCAAATGCAATATCTATATGACGTTGCTGGGAAAACTTTAGAAACTGCAGAAGTTATTCCACGATCCTCATCTGTCACGATGTTCATCGGATCGAATGCCATTGCTTCTCGCCACTTTTCAAAGAACCACTCAAATGAGGATGCCTTCTCATTGGAGATGAACCCACAACCTAGGAATATTGATTGCCAGTGATGGTTGAATCCAACAAATGGTACGGTTTGTGTTGTAGGTAGCATCAAAGCAGAGAACATCTCCAAATACTTCATAATTCTTTCTACCGATACCATCATCCAGACACAATGGGACAATTGCCCTTCGGGATCACATTGGTAATCAAAATAGAATAAAGGATCGGTCTCCTTTTTGGATTCAAAGAACTCAAGTAGCATTTGCCCGTCGTGTCCTTTTAAACCCTCCATCTCGTCTCTCCTGAGATTTCTGACATCGGTTTCAGTGAAACCAATTTTCTCGTTACCTCCACTTGCACCTTCGAAGAATAGCATTTGTTTGTATTTAGGGACATTAGCTTCGGTAAGTTGACCAATTACTTTTTTATCTGTCTTAGTCAATTCACGGTTTCGAGGTAGCAAGTGACGTCTACCGAGTGAAGTAAATTCGTGATTGTGTGCTTCATTTAACGAATAAAGAATCCATAAATTACTTTGTGAATTACTTTGTGGGTTTAGTTTGACACGAACGAAAGCTTTGCAACCCGTTCTAGAAGTTGTTCCTCGTCTAGCTTCATTATGATTATTCGGTGACTCCCCGACTTTATTACAAATATATGATTTATCCACTAAATCGTTTCTCTTGTATTTATTTCCACCCTTACGCATAGAGAATCCCGCACATTTGCAATAAGATGAATAAAATTTTTTCGCTTCCTCTAGAGTGGGAAATGTCATACCAATCTTCGGTTTTAGGTGCTCGTCAACATGATGAACAAACTCGCCAATTTGTTGTGCATGAACAAATTTCTTTCCGACAACAGAACTTCCTTCAAAACTGTCCATACCTAGGAAACCGTGAAAGGGGAATAGTTAGGGGTACAAAACCGTTGTATTTGGTGTTTTTATAACCAAAAGCGACACACGATTGTATTCACGTAGCGCAAGCCACCACAACTTGTACAAGTCTGTTTCGACAAACGGTTCGAGAAATACGGCCGTGTATTACTTTATTTGCATTTTTTTCAACCGAAAGCGTTACACGGCCGTATCTCTCTAACCGTGAGTCCAAATTGACTACTACAAGTGCGGGTTACTTGTGCTACATGACATCATCCTACTCGCAAAGTTTCGTATTTATTGGAGGTCGTTCGAAGGGTTTTCTAATCTAACCGCAATTAAAAATTTCTAAGTCACTATCTTCTAATGTTAGGAACGTCACAAAACCGCACAGACAGCATCCAAAATTATTACATCAGTGCACCATGCCTGAATTCACGTAGCGCAAGTCACCCCAACTTGTACAAGTGAGTTTCGACTCACGGTTAGAGAGATACGGCCGTGTATCACTTTATTTCGCTTCTTATCAGCCGAAAGCGATACACGGCCGTATCTCTCTAACCGTGAGTCAAAATTGACTTATACAAGTTCTGGTTGCTTGTGCTAGGGGACACCAACCAACTAGCAAAGTTTCAAATTTTTTGGATATCGTTTGAAGGGTTTTCAACTCAAACCGCACTTACAAAATTCTAGGTGAAAAACTTCTCATGCGAGGAACTTGAGAAAACCGCACAAACGATATCCAAAAATTATAAAACTTTTCGGCTTGGTCGAATTCACGTAGCACAAGCCACCCGAACTTGTAGAAGCGAAATTCGAGTCACGGTTTGCGAGATACGGCAGTGTACCGCTTTACTTGGTTTTTTTCAACCGAAAGCGATACGCGGCCGTATCTCTCGAACCGTGAGTCGAAACTCACTTCTACAACTTAGAGGACACCAACCAACTAGCAAAGTTTTATATTTTTTGGATATCGTTTGAAGGGTTTTCTAATCTAATCTAACCGCACTTACAAAATTCTAAGTCAAAAAACTCTCATGCGAAGAAGTTGAGAAAACCGTACTAACGGCATCCCAAAATTATAAAACTTTTCGACTTGGTCGAATTCTCGTAGGGCAAGCCACCCGAACTTGTAGAAGTGAGTTTCGAGTCACGGTTTGCGATATACGGCCGTGCACCGCTATACTTGGTTTTTTTCAACCGAAAGCGATACGCGGCCGTATCTCTCGAACCGTGAGTCGAAACTCACTTCTACAAGTTGGGTTGGCTTCTCATAGGGGACACCAACCAACTAGCAAAGTTTCAAATTTTTTAGATATCGTTTGAAGGGTTTTCAACTCTAACCGCACTTACAAAATTCTAAGTGGAAAAATTCTCATGCGAGGATGTTGAGAAAATCGCACAAACGGCATCCCAAAATTATAAAACTTTCCGACTTGGTCGAATTCATGTAGGGCAAGCCAGCCGAACTTGTAGAAGCGAGTTTCGAGTCACGGTTTGCGAGATACGGCCGTGTACCGCTTTAGTTGGTTTTTTTCAACCGAAAGCGATACGCGGCTGTATCTCTCGAACCGTGAGTCGAAACTCACTTCTACAACTTGGGGCGGCTTTTACTACGTGAGACGAACCTACTCGCAAAGTTTCGTATTTTTTACGGTCGTTTGCAGGGTTTTCAACTATAACCGCACTGAAAATTTTCTAACTATTTTCGTATATACGATTCTAGTTCTACAAATTACTAACGCAAGCAAAAAAAATTCGGCAATTGAATATAGTTAAAGTCAACCCAATTCTACGTCTAAAATCTATTAAGACAAAATATTTTTTCCCCACTATCTAAATATTTTAGTATACACAAATTTAAAAATAAACACAAATATAGATTACTGAGGGAAAGAAATAGTTTATACCTTACAAATTAGGTCCAAATGAAGCCAAAGAATTGATTTGGAGGAGAACTAGGGTTTCGATTTTGTTTCGAAGAGGGGATGAGAGAGTAGGGTTTCAAACTTTGGAGTAGAGAGGAGGGACAGCGGACGGAGGAGGGCAAATTTGGGTGTAGACGAAGGATTAGGGTTTTTATCGAAATGGGTTCGTCGAAGAAATAATAACGAGAGATAGAGAAATCGTCGAAGAAGACGATCTGAATGCACCTTCAAATGATTTTAGATTGCCTTAACTCGTTCTTGGAAGAACGGAAGAACGGGTTAAGGCTATTTTTTTAATAAAATTTTGCCTTAACCCGTCATTCCCAACGACGGGTTAAGGCAAAATTTTGTTAAAAAAAACCTGAACGACGGGTCCAGATCAAAGTTCGCACGAGTCTGTGCGAACAGACCCGCTTCCGACCCATTTGCAACGGAAGAAAGCTCTCTCTCTCTCTCTCTCACTCTCTCTCTCTCTCTCTCTCTCTCTCTCTCTCTCTCTCTCTATATATATATATATATATATATATATATATATATATATATATATATATATATATAGTAATCTTCCGTTGTGCACCACTACCATGTGCACTTGCCATTCTGACCATCAAATGGATGATCCAAACTGTTCACATTGATTTACACGTCTAAATTAGTCAAAATATAAAAAAATCAAGTCATTTGGAATTTATTTGTCCATACATCATATCATTATTAAAAATCGATATTCAGTCATACAATTTTGTGATACTTTAATGTCTGGGCAAATGAATCTCAAATGACCTGATTTTTATATTCAGATTATTTTAAATGTGCAGATCAATATGAACGATTTGGATTATTCATGCGATGGTCAGAAAGATAAGTGCACACAAAAGTGGTGCACAATGGAATGTGAATATATATATATATATATATATATATATATATATATATATATATATATATATATATATATATATATATATATATATATACATACACACACACACACACACACACACACACACACACACACACACACACACTAGATTTGCCCATGGGCACTTGCCTATGACATGTCTTCGGAACGATACCGCTAGCATTGGTATCGGGTCGGGTCGGGTCATTCACTACTCAGACCCGGATCCAGACCCGTAAGGACCGGGTCCGGGTCCTATTAAAATATTCCTACCCGTTCGGGTACGAGCGGGAGTGTGAGCGGCGAGTGGAGGCGGCGAGTGAAGGATTTAAAATAGACGAGAGAAGAAAAAGACATGAGTTTTGAGTTTGTAAGAGGAAGATTTAGGATTGAGGAGTAAGGAGGGGAGGGATGAGGATAGAATATTTATTTTTATATTGATTTTTTGGATTTTTTTTAATGGGTCTGGGTCCGGGTTCGGGTCGGGTTTCTTTTTGAGCGGACCCGGACCCGGACCTGGACCTGAATAGGCCGGGTCGGTTCCTGTCCAATGCTGGGTCCGAGTCAGGTCCGGGTCGGATCCGAATTTCGGGTATTCATACCAATGCTAGATACAACATATGAAAGTCTTGTAAACAGTTAACAACAATTATGTAGCTTAAGGTTGAATAGTAAAACAATAATTAGTTGTAAATAGTAAAACAATAATTAGTTGTAAATAAAATTCCATGTTTTCATTAATATATGTTGAAAAATAATTATAAATGGGGGCGTAAAATCCAACTTCTTAGAACTTTGAGTATATAAAATGATGAAATTTAACTGTTAATGAGATATTTGCTATTTTCAATGTAACATGAGCAATAAAAAAATGCATAAAAAATCTGAAAACTTACAAACATGAAATCTGAAAATATAAATTTCTGAGTAAATATAGAAAAAATGAGAGAGAGAGAGAGAGAGAGAGAGAGAGAGAGAGAGAGAGATAAATAAATAAGTAAATAAAGGAGTTGTTTTGGGGGGAATTGAATTTGAGTTTGGGGGGGGGGGGGGGGGGGGGGACTTTTGGGCTGGAAAATATGTTTTGTGAGGTTAGGTCTGGACCATTGATTTCAACCCTATTGAATAAGAGCCACTTGATAGCTTTCTTTGTGTTTTATTATATAGATATAGATATATCTATCTATCTATTATTTTATTGGGAGAGTTGGGGTTTGTAACAAACAAACTCTAACTTTGTAAGAGCATCCACAATGGTGTTTCTCATTTTTTAGAAAATGGCATCTCCAGTAATAGGAAATAGTGATTTTGTCTGTAGTGCTTGTTTGCTAAAATTTGATAAAGACGAGACAAGTTGTTTCGTCCGGTTTTTTTTTTTTTTTTTTTATATATTTTTAGTTAGTTAATTAATGATTAGATCTTAAAATAGGTTAATTAAATAAATTAAATAATAAAATATTACCTAAAACCTAATTAATTATATACTAAACCTACTTTACCTTAACTAAATGTCCCCCCTTTTGCTGGACGGGACATATTGTCCAGTCCAAGCAAAATTTGCTTGAAACGGGACAACATGTCTCGTTTCAGCATTTTTTTGATTTTATTTTTCAGACGGTACATGTTGTACCGTCTGATCAATTTTAAAAAAAAAATGTCAGACGAAACAATATGTCTCGTCTGATCCCATTAAAAAATTGAAAAAAAATAGGGACGGAACAACATGTCTCGTCTCTTATAATTTGAGAATCGCAATTTCGTTTCTAAAAAAATGAGAAGCGGCTATAGCGATTTTGCCATTTTAGCAAACGACTGCAGCACCTACTTTCTCAAAAAATGAGAAATTGGCAAATATAGCAAGCGATTGTGGATGCTCTAACTATATAAACACGTATAATACATGTTCAAACTATATCCAACAAATATAAATATGCACCGCACGTATAACCAAAATCAAAACATTCAAATATAAACTTATTTTTATATATTTGATATATATTCATTTAATTTGATGATTTTAATTTTTTTAGATGTGTATTGTACGGTACATTATACTAGTAATATCTATACATTGAGAGAAATGTTTTTCTTGAGAAGTTCAGAAATTCCCATTACGTTCTTGGTGGAGCAAACATCATCAGAAAGAAGAACCCACGGCCCACCGCTTATCTCCAGCCCTATAAATCTGAACACCGGCCGTCCGATCAAACCGTCAGGTACAAATCCAACGGCTGCTATAATCCCTCACATTCCAGATCTTGACCAACCCCCAACCGGGACCCACATCACACTCATTGCTTCCTGCAAACGGAACAAAAGAGTGCACATTCCTTCCCTTAAGACCTCCCCAATGTAGGCCCAACATGTTCCCACCCTCCACCGTCCAATTTTCAATCCAACGGTTCAAATCCGCTCTAAGAAATTGTGCATGAACGTCTAGCTTTTTACTTGCCAAAATTTACTAGAGTTTATATTACTAAAGTACACTCTCTGACTCTGGCTAACGTGTCAATGTAATTCAAAATTAATTTCTCCTTTTTCTCATTGTTCAACAGATTGGTTTTAGATGGTAGCTCTCCAGTGTTCATTCTCTCTCTCTCTTCCTTTACCAAAACTGCAAGCTTTCGAATTCGACATGGTGAAAAGCACTGGTGAATCTACTCACAATCCTTCCTTCCCTTAAAGTCTACTGCTTTCTTTATCTGCTTTTAGAATTTAATTTCCACTTCAAAGTCAACTGCATTGTATTGTTTTATAGCTTATTAAACTTTGCAATTTAGTGATCAAGCTGAAATTATTTTTATTCTGCCTTAGTCTCTGATGCTTCTATTTCACCTAATCTTTTGTTTGTTTTGCTCAATTTCTACTTCTTTATGTGCAATGTACTTATAAACCTCTCTTTCACCTTTGTTGCAACTTGCAAGAGCAGGTGACATTTGATCACAACCCATTTTCCTTATTGCCAAAAAAAAGGAAAAAAAAAAAAGAGAGACCCATATCAAGAATTCAGTAGAAATTCAATCCCTTAACAATGGTTTTGGGGTTGAGACCCAAAAACAGAAGACCCACTTCAATCCAAGTGGATTACACCATCCACATTCAAGAAATCAAACCATGGCCCCCTTCCCAATCCCTGAAAACCCTTAAATCAGTGGTTCTCCAGTGGGAGAACGGCGACCGGACCACCACTGGATCGACCAAACCAGTCAGCCCGTCGCAGTCAAAGATCGAATTCAATGAAAGTTTCAATATTCATGTCACATTGTTTAAAGAGAGCTCACGGAAGGGGTTCCAAAAGAATGTTCTTGAGTTGAGTTTGTTTGAACCGAGGAGGGATAGGACGGCGAAGGGGCAGCTGTTAGGCAATGCAGTAGTGGATTTGAGTGAGCACGGAATTGTTAAAGAGGTTTCGAGTTTTGGGGTGCCTTTGAATTGTAAAAGGAGTTATAGGAACATGGCGCAACCGGTGGTTTATATTAAGATCCAGCCATGTGAGAAAGAGGGCTCGAGTACGAGCTCTTCGTTTAGAGAGAGTGAGAGTTTGTCGAAGGAGTCGGTTTCGGCTTTGATGAGTGAAGAGTATGCAGAGGAGGCTGAGTTTGCGTCCTTTACAGATGATGATGTTGATGATGATTTGTCGTCTCGTTCTTCTCTTGGTAACTTGGGTAATGCTGAGTTGGCTGAGCAGAATGGTCATGGAGATGAAGAACCGGCACGACTCAAGGTAAATGCACATATGTTGCAATTGGGGGTATATGGGAAGAGTATTGCAAAATTTTCTTTTCTAATGTATTATTTCTTATCTCTCTTGTTTTCCCCTTTATTCGTACCTCTTATGCAATCTCTCGTACACCTATAATATTGATTCATGTGTCATGAGATCAATGAAAATACATTGTCTCGATAAATTTATCATTGTATTAGTGAATATATATTTTAGGAGATGATTCTTGAAGTATATCACTGAGTTAATTTTAAAATTTTACTTTATTTTACTTTTTGATGAATCCTTTTGGAAATTTTGTTCCCAGTAGTTAAAATGCAAGTATGTATAGTGCAGGGTTGGAAGAGGAGAAACAATACTATACATGGTTGAGTAAAATGCCGTAAATTTAAGCAGGTACCTCATTACTTAAGTTCTATTACGAGTCTAATGTAGGGAGTAATAATGGTAGGAGTATAACTATAGTTGATGCTAAAATTCAATTTGTTTTGAAAATTAATATGAACTGTTGGTTTGTGGCTTGCTTCAAACCAATATAGCCAAACTAGTCAACTACAAACAAACAAATGATTCAACCGACTTCAAGTCAACCAACTGTTGTGGTCGGAATTCCAATTAGGGAATCTAGATCAAGGTCTTGTAACTGATTTCTGAAATAAGTTGGGACGGCCTTGTAACTCTTGTAACAGAATTTCAACTGAAAACTCTCTCAAGACTCTCCCGAGTAATTCTCTTTTGCGGTATTTGTTTTGTGCATGGCATGCAAGTTTGTCTGTATTTCACTATACTGAAAATTGTTTTGATTGCTTCAGGAAAAAATGCTATTTAGTTTTCTGCTGTGCGGGAGTTAGTTTGATAATGATCTCTTGTTCTATTTCTAACAAGAACTACAATTTTTTTTGATAAGTTGATTATTTTCCTTTTATTTCTAGAATGAATCTGGCGAAGATAAAGTAATCAATGAGGCAACTGACTTGCCTCCTCAATCGGAATTTGAGCTATCAGCCATAGTACCTGCTACTAATGATACCACCTTTCATGAAGACAAGACTTCACTTCAATCTTTGCCAGGATCCACTGATAAGGAGAACTTTGACATTGGTGATACTTCTTCTACCACTTCAGTAAAAAATTCAGATACAGCTACTACACATTCTTCGCCTTCATTTACTACTTCTCATGATTTGCATGATGGCGTCGAAGTTAAAGTGGTGGAAAACAAGGACGAAGGAAATGTCATCAAAGTGCCACAGGGGAACAAGGATGAAGAAAATGTGATCAAAGATCGAGCAACAACTGTTGATACTGAACCTCAAAATGAAATGCTGTATCTAGCAGGTATAACTCAACATGTGAATGCCACTGAAAAAGGACTGCCACAGTACCACCGTGAGCCTGATGAGGCTACTACTGAACACATTGAAAAATATGAAGATAGTGGTCTGAAAGAAAAGTCAGAAGCAGTTCAAACCCACTCAAGTGATACTGAACCCAAGATCGATAGTTCTACTGATAATGGCTCTATTACATCCCCTGAGCACATGGATCCCACTCCAGTCATTAGAAGACATAAGTACCTGCAAAATGCTTTGAAAAAGCCAGTGAATTCTGACATTATTATGTCCAGGGCTCTTAGGAGTGAGAGACTGAAGAATATGAGCTTCTCCATGAGGTCACCACCTATGAATGATAATGAAGATGTGAAAGAAATCTTCGTATCAGAAGATGTAGGCAATGGTGCTGTAAAGACTCCTGGTTCAGGCTCAAGTTTAGGTAAAGTAAAATACGTTTCAAGAGATAGCATGAACAATGCAACTAATGATAAGGTTCGAGAATTGGAGCGTAGAATTGAGAAGCTAGAGGGGGAGTTGAGGGAAGCTGCTGCTTTAGAGATAAGTCTTTATTCCATTGTTGCCGAGCATGGAAGCTCCATGCACAAGATCCACACTCCAGCTCGACGCCTTTCTAGGCTATATATTCATGCGTCAAAGCAATGGTCAAAAGAGAGGATGGCAAGTGCTGCTAGAAGTGCTGTATCCGGTCTCGTTTTGGCTGCGAAAGCTTGTGGAAATGATGTCCCAAGGTATGTGTAACCCCATCTTTGTAGGGAATACCTAAAGTGTTTTGTGTACAACGAATCATAGAATAAACAGGAGTCTCTGCCCCTGCACCTAAACTCCAAAGTTGTGGTCGTAGTGGCAAGGTCATTTAACATGTGTTACTTGGGATCAATTCCTCTCCACACACGTTAAAACGGATTTTAAAAAAATAAGTAGGAAAAAAAATTGCTGTTCACTAGACATGTTTTGGCATTCAAAAAGGGCGTTCAACATGTGGGTGCATGTTAGAATGTAAATATAAATCCCACAACCTTCCCGACAAGAATTTTAGTGTAATGGCTGGGTCATTTCATTCATTCTGTATTTTTTATAATTAATTTTTTATTTTTATTTTTATTATATAGCAGATATTTGATCTTTTTTGTTATCTGAATCAGACTGACATTCTGGTTATCCAATACAATTGTGTTGAGAGCAATTGTTACTCGAGCAGTCGGTCATCCAGATATCAGCAATAAAATTTGTGCACACTCTGCCCCAAATGGTTCACAGTTGAGGGCAAAAGGGAAATTGGCATCACTAAAATGGGAGTCTACTTTTCGTAAAAAAGAAGTATCATATTTTAATGAAGAGTTTGATGACTGGGAAAACTTGTCCACACTCACAACTGCATTAGAAAGAATTGAATCCTGGATATTCTCTCGAATTATAGAGTCTATCTGGTGGCAGGTCAGAGCATTGTTGCTATATGTCTTTTTTTTTATATCAATTTTGAGTCCTGATTTTTTAATCTTATGTATCCTAAAAAAAATCTTATCTTTGCCATTGTTTACAGACTTTAACTCCACATATGCAGTCGACCAATGAAGATAATGAACTGAAGACAAGTTCAGACTTAAAGAAAAATAACAAAAGGAACCCAAGTTTGGGTGATAAAAGAATGCCAAATTTCTCAATTGAGATTTGGGAGAGAGCTTTTAGTGATGCATGTGAGAGGCTTTGTCCTGTTAGATCTGAAGGACATCAGTGTGGATGCTTGCCTCTGCTTGCTAGATTGGTAAGTGTCTAATTGACTTGCTAGTTACTCCTATCTTTTGAAAGATAATGTTGTATTACTATTTGTTTTTTTCTTCTTTGGTGTCACTGCAAAGTTCTCGTATACATATAATGGGAGCAAAATCCTGGGTTAACAAAATGACATACATTAAGCTATTACTTTATTACAGACCAGGTAGATGGAGAACAACGTAGGGAAGCTTGGGGAATGGTAGGGTTCTTTGGAGGTGATAGATATATTCATAATCACCAAAAATATTAAAACTAATAATTATCTCCAATATTCTAGGATAATTCTAATTCTAGATTAGGCTAAAACTTCCACACTAGGGCACCATAAAATTTTGCCAATGTACATGACAAAGGAAAGCTCATAATTTAAACTATACTCTAGTTGATTCGTGCGAAAGGTCCTACTGCTTATCCGTGGTTACTAGAGGATAGAACGAAGTTAACTTCCAGTAAACTAACCAGGGGCAATTGATTGTTTTGTCTTAGGCCATGTTTAAATACAAAAGTAGAATCCTATAGGTAATTTTAAAAAAAGGTAGAGCAATGCAACCTATAGGTTGTATACATGTACCTCCATTTTGGCTTAAAAAATAAATTTGGTTACATTTGAGTTTAGAGACTTACCATATGGTCCATATCCTACGGTTTATCTTAACTTCGAGGTGAAAAAACCGGAGTTAGCGTACCTTCAAATTATGATCCAAAAAGACCAAAGTTTTGATACCTACATGTGGACAAGCCATTATAACTAACCTCCACTAACCTTCGTATCCATGCACGGTTTCACTATGTTATATTCTAACCATGTATATAATAAAACAAAAGGCACATGGTAATGTAATGGGCATGGACTGATTAGTTACTCATTAGCTTTGATAAGGTCCCTTCCACTGCTTAGATTTGTAGCTATTTCAGCTCCTTTTTTTTTTCTTTTCCTTTTAAATTTCATTTCCTTGGAAAAAAATTTATATATGTTATATGAATTTCCCCCTTCCAGGTTATGGAAAAATGTGTTGCAAGGCTTGATGTTGCTATGTTTAATGCTATCTTACGTGAATCAGATGATGAAATTCCCACAGATCCTGTTTCTGACCCAATAAGTGATCCCAAGGTTCTACCTATTCCACCAGGAAAGTCGAGCTTTGGTGCTGGAGCTCAACTAAAAAATGCTGTAAGTGATGAAATAAGATATAGCCTCAAATCTCATTATTCGTTTCAAATAAATATTGGTATTGAACCTAACAACTATTGCTCAACCTAACAAAGATGAAGCTATAATTGTCACTACTGATGCAAAGTACATTGCCAGAAGTTCTTCCTTTAATATATTAAAGCATAAAATTTGAGAAAAGAATTTTTGTGTCTGTATGAGAAATTCCAGAGTAATTATAAATTTATAGTCACTTGATGTACTAATAAAGAAATGATCCATACTGTATACATCATGATATCCCTGTCCTAGCATTTGTTATGAAAAAAATTCAAGTGGACTGAATTCCTATTCCCTCTTGAGACTACCCATATATCAAGTTCACCAATTTTTAATGTTTTTATTTATTTTTATTTTCCAAACACCTGATGTTTATACTCATACATATGCTAAGTGGTTAGCTGTTATAATCACGGTTTCTCATATAGATACTAGGACCCCTTTTCTGATCTAATTATTTCAAATAACATTTTCTTTCCTTTTTTATGTTTGGGTGACTGATTCAAATCTTACCCAAGGATTACTTTTACTTGTTTTAGATTGGAAACTGGTCTAGATGGCTAACAGACCTATTTGGCATGGATACTGATGACTCCCTTCAAGACAAGAACAAACAAGGTGATGACCGGTTCGATGTTGCTGAAACTTTTAAATCCTTCCATCTTTTGAATGCATTGAGTGATCTTTTAATGCTTCCGAAGGACTTGCTTTTGGAGAAGTCTATCAGGAGAGAGGTAGGTCTGCCCATTAGCATTGATTTCTCTTGTACCAATGATCATATTTGTTTATGATCAAGCATTAATTTAATATTGTTTTTTCGGCTTTGAAATTTACTTTGAAAAGGTATGTCCGACATTCAGTGCATCAATGATCAAGCGCATCCTTGGTAGCTTTATACCTGATGAATTTTGCCCAGACACAATACCTGATGAGGTTCTTGAAGCATTGGACTCTGAGGTTTGAATCAGTTGAATTTATCCTTTCTTCCATTATTCTATTTGTTGGTTTTCTTTCGGAAGAAGTTATTATAGTAATCAATCAGAACATGTATTGTGAAATGCCAGCTAAAATGAAGTTTTTTTCTTCTTCTTTTTGAGTCTAAGGCTAAAGTGATGCTAGTTATGAAAACCAAGCATATTTATAGGCTACCATTGATATATGATGAAAGAATGAGACTCACTCTTACAAAGCTTACAAAGGCACAACTATTGTGGATATATGACAGTTTCAAGTCGCAACCGTAATAAGAGATATTGGGAGGAGACTGTTTTCAAGCGTTGAATGGTAGGATATGCTCAGCCTTTCGGCTAGGCACCTTGTATAATTTTCTAAGAGTTGAAGAAGTTAACACAAACATGAATTAGAAATGGTCGGGAACTAAGGAAGAAATCTCAAAATTGACTAATAAATATTTCTAATGTTTTTGGCACAACTCGAGAATAAGTGGGAATAATCAGATTATAACAACCTTCTTTCCAAAGGCAAATCAAGTTAGAGGTATAATACATAGAAAAATCCAGAACCCCCTATATGACTTGTTCATGAATCTTTTTTTGGTTGATGAGATGCTTCATGTGAGGTTTTCATTTTTTCATCACTTCTTCGTATAGCTCCATCCCCAAGCCTCTAGCGCTTGATCTTGTGAGAGATTAAGGGGCAGGAACCCTACAAAAGCTGTAAAGATAATTGATTAAGTTTTAATTTTCTGAGAGAAACCTTCCATAAACACTACTTGCGATATAGGCACCAACTACTTAGAACGTGAATGTGAATTAACTATTCTTCATAGTAGACAAAAACTAATATAAGTGTATCATTAGCCTTATCTCAGCTTCCTTTTCTGTTTTCCCTTTCCTCTTTTTTGTTGGGCATGCCATAGCTGAGTGATATGGTATTCAATAGAGTAATCCATGCATTTACCAGTTAACTTACTACCGTGAACCAAGTTTTTAAAACTCGGGATCAGGTTTTTCCAAATATTTGGATCGGGATCGGTAGTATCGGGATTTTTTGGATCCCATTTTTTGAAATTTAAAAAAAATCTAATATGTTTTTACAATTAAATTATTTTTAAAAATAAATAATTTTTAAAAATATATTTATGAATTTAAATAATTCCTTTTTTACAAATTTAGTATTTTCAATTACTGACTTGAACATTTCCGTCAATTTTTATTTTTATTTTTTACGGACGTGAACATTTTAATTAGTTTCGGAGAATTATAAATGTAGAATAAAACTAGAACAATAGAAATAAGTTAGGTAGATCAAATAATACAAATGTTATGTACATACAAGAAAAAAATTTAAAAATAAGCTACACATGAAAACTTGTTTATTACACAGTTACATCTTTATTGCTTGGATAATTGGGTAAGAGGATCCACATGAATAAGAAAATCAAATATTGAAATATTTTATTCATAGGATTGGTGATTTAGGGTTGGGATCGGGCCGGTTCCAATTGCTAACTCGACTAATCGCCGAGTTATCTCGCTGATCCCGATATTTAGGGGTTGTATACTTGTATTGGAGCGGCCCCTTGAAAAATGATCTGGATCCGCCGATCTTTAAAACCATGCCGCGAACCTCATTTTTTCCCCTTTTCATCCATGGATAAGTTAATTTTTGAAAAGTTTCCTTGCCCCCATACCAGAAACTTATGCCCATTTTATGGGCAAAATTTTAAGTTTATAATCTGCTTAAAATATGAGCATGGTGGGATTTGAATCTCGGCAGCTATAATACAATATGAAACAATTGTCCCTGCCATTTTGCCAAAAATCTGAAGTTATGGATACATTTATATTCATATTCTAACAGACTAAAATATTCTACTTCTCTCAGAGTCCTCAGGAAAGCACTGATGACAGTATAAGACACTACCCTTGTAATGCATCTCCAATTACATATACGCCACCCTCAATTACTTCCATCGAGAACATCATTGGAGAAGTTCGAAGCAAAACTGTCTTAAAAAGAAGCGGATCTGCAGTTACTCGTAAGTGTCACACAAGTGATGATGAGCTAGATGAGTTGGATTCACCCCTAACCTCAATCATACTGGAGAATTCATTTGCTCAATCTCCTCAGTTGAAGGGAAACTGCACTGCAAGTGTTCTAAGGTATCAGCTACTCAAGGATGTATGGAGAAATGATGATTAATTAGTGTGCTTTCTAGTCCTTTTTTCACCCTCTTCGTATCTTTGGGTGTGTATATTGCCGATTATATATGATTATATAATATGTAGCTTTGGTTCAGATGAGTTGAAGAGAAGTTGCGACATGTAGAGAATTATTTGTACTTAATATTGTTGTATTATTCAAGTGAACTCTTTTGATTTTGCTCACATCATGTTCAGATTATAACCGTATATGATACTGATTGCAATCTGCTAATAATAAACTACTAGTATGTATAAAATATAAATAGAAATAGAAATATGGCTGGATTGGATATTAATGCTTTCGAAATATTTAATCAACTCAATATTACTCTCAAGTCTTAGCAGACTTAACTACTTGTTGCGCTGTTTTCTAAAGGAAATGAAGGTCCAAAATATGGATTTGATCCTACAAATCCTTGTGTTTCAGCCTCACTCGAGATGGGCTTGGGTTGAGTAGGGTAGCGGGGTTTGGAGATGTTTCCCTCCTCACCTGGCGCTCTTGCCGTCGTTAACCTCTCCGACATTCTCTCCATCTCTCCCTCTTCCTCCACCGCTCCTCTGATTTCGTCTCTTCACCACAACCACCACCCTCCTCTTGTCTACACCTCCTTGTAGTACTCATCCACCATTGTTTTCTTTATCCCCATCCTCTTCTCCACTGTATTCTGGCTGCACTATGGCTGCACTAGCACCGGCAACTTCACAAAAACTATGCGAATTTGATTTTGTCAAATTCTTATAAAAGAAAGTATGATATTGTCAAATATTTTCTAAAGTTAGTGTAAGATGTCAAATATTGCCTACTTATTATATTCCCATTTTGGATATGCCATTGCAATTTACTTGTTCATGTGTGCCTTGACAATTGAGAAAGACTCTCTCTCTCTCTCTCTCTCGTTTTTTTTAGTTTTCTATATCTAATTTAATTACAACGTGACTAGCTGAGTTAATTGGTTAGATAGTAGATCAAAGTTGTAGCTTTTATGTGTAAAAGCTTAAACTGATTGATATTTTTGTATATTTTTGTTTACAGGTACAGTCAAACTGATTGATATTTTTGTATATTTTTGTTTACAGGTACAGCTCTGATTATATATAGTTTTCAATACAACCTAATAAGGTAAATACAATCAGACTGCATGACTTAATCAATCCTAGACAGCTTAGCATACAATCAGTCATTCAAGAATCAATCCTAATCAAATAGAATATGAAAGAGCATACAATCAGACTTGAATGAATACAATCATTCATTCAAGAATCAGTCCTAATCAAATAGAATAGGAAGGAGCATACAATCAGACTTGAATGACTGAATCACTCCTAATCAAATAGAATAGGAAAGACAGCTTGACTTTTATACAGAGGAGCCGAATGTGTGGGGTGATGAAGCAGATTGTGTTGTTGATGAGATGATCTCCTTTGATGTAGGAGATTCCCTAATACGCCCCCGCAAGACGGTGGCGCCATCGGAGACACCGATCTTGGAACGAAGGAGATGAAAACGGGGACGCGGTAAGGGTTTGGTGAGAGCATCAGCTAGCTGATCAGTAATGGAGACATGAGAAACTTAAAGAAGACCACGAGTGACACGATCCCGTACAAACTGGAAATCAATTTCGATATGTTTCATACGGGAATGTAGGACAGGATTAGCACAATAGAATATTGCTCCAATGTTATCACAGGAGACAACTGGTCTTGCGGGGAGAGGAATGTCAAATTCACGCAATAAGGACTGAACTCATGCGAGTTCAGCAGTGGTGGCAGCAATGGCCCGGTATTCAGCTTCGGTGGAGGAGCGAGAGACAGACCGCTGTTTGCGAGAGCTCCAAGAGATTAGATTTCCACCGAGGTAGATAACATAGCCAGTCGTGGACTTGCGATCATCACGATCACCAGCCCAGTCAGCATCAGAAAAGGCATAGAGACGATGAGAGGGGCGGCGACAAAGATGAAGGCCAAAGGAGATGGTACCCTTCAAGTAGCGAAGAAGATGCTTGAGTGCCTGCCAGTGAGTCTCGGAGGGAGAATGCATGAATTGAGAGAGCTTGTTGACTGCAAATGAGATGTCAGGGCGTGTAAGGCTTAGGTATTGAAGACCACCAACAAGACGATGGTAGGGCATGGCATCCGTTGGGGAGGAGCCATCATGGAGCATAAGTGAGGTATTTGCGGACAAGGGTGTACTCACAGCCTTTGCACCATCCATCTTGGCATTGACGAGAAGATCATGAATGTACTTTTGCTGAGAGAGGAATAGACCAGTGGCTGTAGGAAGCACCTCAACACCAAGAAAGTAATGTAATGAGCCCAAGTCCTTGACAGAAAATCGACTGGCTAAGAGTTGAATGAATTTCGCCATAAGTGAGGAATTGTTGCCTGTAATAAGAAGATCATCAACATAAACCAGAAAATAAATTACAGTAATCCCATTTTTTTAGGAGAAAGAGTGAGGCATCAGAGATGGCATTGACAAAGCCATGGGAGAGCAAAAATGAGTGTAATTCCTTGTACCACGCCCTTGGAGCCTGTTTGAGGCCATAGAGGGCTTTTCTCAATTTACACACATGAGAAGGATGATTATAGTCAACAAAACCAGGCGGTTGGACCATATAGATATTTTCACGGAGTGTGCCATGAAGAAAAGCATTGTTAACGTCCAATTGACGTATTGGCCAACCATGAGTCACGGCAAGATGCAAAACAATTCGGATGGTGGTAGGTTTGACCATCGGACTGAAAGTATGTGAAAAATCAACACCAGGGCATTGGTGAAAACCCTTGGCAACTAAGCGTGCCTTGTACATGTCAATTGTGCCATCAGGATGCCGTTTAATACGAAACACCCACTTACAACCAATAAGGTTTTGAGAAGGGAGTGAAGGAATGAGCTCCCATGTACCATTGCGAATTAACGCATTGAACTCATTGGACATTGCTTGTCGCCAAAGGGGATCCTTGACGGCCTGGGAAACACATGTCGGTTCAAGTGAAGAGAGGATGGGGTGTTTGGTAGCAGTCATAGCATATCGGGGATTAGGTTTGTGGATACCTGCTTTGGCACGAGTAACCATGGAATGATCGGGTAGCAGAGGAGGTATAGGGGGGTTGGGAGGTTGTGGGTCAGAGGATGGAAAGGTGACAACAGTCCTATGAGGGTTTCTAGTGTATGTACGAAGTGGGTTGGGATGGGGAGGTGGCTGGGCTAGGTCAGTTTGGGTTGGAGAATGTGCGGGTGGGGTGAATATGGGTGTGATGTGTTAGAAATCTGCTATTAGAAACTGAAAATGGCTCATTTACTTTTAACGTTATGCAGTTTATGGCTCATTTAATTTTAACGTTATAAAGTTTATGGCTCATTTACTTTTAACGTTATGCAGTTTATTGCTCATTTACTTTTAACGTTATAAAGTTTATGGCTCATTTAATTTTAACGTTATGCAGTTTTCTAATCTTAATGTGACCCGATTAATTAAGTCATAAATGGATCGTTCTATAATTAGAGCATTAGATCTGTGATTAATCTTAAGCGTTGAATTGGTATATGATGGACGTACCAGATTTAGAGTTAAATGTTATATAAATGATTGGGTCCTCTCTCTCCCTGTTAAGCAGTTGCATTCTTCTCCATCAAGAAACTCATAAAGAAATAGGGTTAGAGAGAGAAACCGAATTCTGAGAAGAAGAGTAGTCGTCAGGAGTCAGAAGAAAGAAGATGGCAGTCATTACATCTTCCGCTGTTAATCAAGGTATGTCATCTTAAACAATAGATCATATTAAGCTTTGTTTGTGAAATATTCGGTATTGGTGATCCTTGGGCTATTAATTGAATTGTTCATAATTAATCATGAAAGATCGAATAGACAAGAACAGAATTTAACATGATGGAGGTAGGGGCCGAGGCGTGGGAGTTGGGTGATGGTAAGAGAGAAGCAGCAGTAGAAGCAATGGGGGCCAGGACAACCGATTGTGACGGCTCCGAGATGGGGGCAGATGGCACTGTTGATGATGATGTGACATGTGGTGGCAATGAAGAAGAAACAACCGGCGCAACAGGCATGGTGGGTGAGTGTATAGGAATATGAGTAACTGGAGAAAGAGAGGAGACCCAAGTGTGAGAGTTATCAACAGTTACATGGGGAATGGAGGAAGGGAGGTCAGCAAGCGGAAAAGTGGTCTCATCAAACTGCACGTGCCGAGAGATAAAAAGTTTGTGAGAGGAAAGATCAAGACACTGAAAGGCACTTTGATTAGATGAGTAACCAAGGAAGAGACATGGGCGGGAACGAGGAAGTAATTTATTTGAATTGTAAGGACGTAACCAAGGAAAACACAAGCACCCAAAGGTACGAAGGCGAGAGTAATTGGGTTGTTCATTAAAAAGTTGACTGAATGGGGAGAGATTGTGGAGAAGTGGAGTAGGCATACGGTTGATAAGATAAGCAGCTGTTTTAAAGGCGTAAGACCAATAGGTAAGAGGTAAAGAAGATTGATGAAGAAGTGTAAGACCAGTTTCAACAATATGACAATGCCGGCGTTCGGCGACTCCATTGTGTTGCAGAGTGTGGGGTGGTGTAAGAAGATGGGTGATGCCATTGGATGAGAGAAAATGTTGAAGTTTGATGAATTCCCCCCCACCATCAGTGTATAATCTAGTAATTTTTCTTTTGAAGTAATTTTCGACCAGTGCTTTGAAGGTGACAAAGGTGGAAAACACATCAGATTTCTTTTTAAGAGGGTAGAGCCATATGTATTTTGTGAAATGGTCAACAAAGATAACATAGTATGAAAAACCATCAATAGAAGAGTATGGTACAGGGCCCCAAACATTACTATAAATGAGATCTAATGGACCATGACTGGTGAGAGATGAAGTACCAAACGGGAGCTTATGGCTTTTATTACATAGACACGAATGATAAACGGACTCGGACAACTTGGAAGACACATTAATGGAAGACAAACGAAGGACTTGTTGGAGAGTTTTGTGGCTGGGGTGACCAAGACGACGATGCCAAAGGTTGGGAGAGACCACCACACCCACCATAGCTTGCGGTTGAGAAAAGGATTTGGGAGACCACTCGTACACATCATCCTTATTCGGGCCTCGTAGAAGAACTGCCCCCGTGCTCAGATCCTTGACATGAAAGAAATCAGGAAAAAGTTCAATAGAGGTATTATTTTGTTTATTAAATTTAGAAATAGAAATAATGTTTTTTTTCATAGAAGGAACACAGAGAACATTTGATAAGCTGAAAGATTGGGAGGATGAGGAGGGTAAAGTGGTTGAACTGACATGAGTGATACCCAAACCTGAACCATTACCAATAATTATTTCATCAGGACCATCATATGTAGAGGCACCAAAAACAGTGTTGACATTGGAGGTAACATGATGAGAGGCACCGGAATCAAGCAGCCATGTTGGAGAAGAGGTGGACCAGCCATGGGTGGTAGGATTGACCACTGGCTGACTGTGAAGTCCAGATTGGAGTTGGGGGCAGCGTTTAGCACTATGACCTTGAGTGCCACACCATTAACAGAAACCACAGTAACCTGTGCTGTTCATGTTGGTAGAGCGGCAATTATTGTCAGTGAAAGATGGTTGGGTGGGCCCGTAGGAACTATGAGAATTGTTGTCAAAGGAAGATGTGTGGGAGTGTCGAAAGGAACCACGAGAAGGGTTGCGAGAGGGAAAGGACCCACGGTTGGAGTTGGAGTTGTTAGAGCGGTAGCCACGGTTTGAGGTGTGGGAGAGAGATATATGAGTGACATTGGCAGTGATCACTGGGGCGACAACAGCGGTATCATCACGCTTGAGAGCAGCTTCATGTTCAACCAGTTTGTCATGAAGGTTTTCAAAGGAAATTGAGGTGTCGCGGGAACGAACCACCGCAGCGATTTCCTTGAAGTCAGATCCAACACCATTAAGAATGTATAGGAGGAGATCGTCATCCGATAGGGGGACATCAATGATGGCGAGCTCATCTGCAATAACGCGGACTTCTTGTAGATACTCAGAGACAGGCTTGTTCTCACAGTGCAGGTGAGTTAGGCGTTCTTTGAGACCAAGAACGCGAGCATGGGCTTTGCTAGCAAAGAGATGGAGAAGCTTGTCCCAAGCCTCCTTGGATGTCTTGGCAGAGGCGATAAGGGAGATGACTTGTGGTGAGGCGGAAGCAAGAATCGCATGGAGGAGGAGTTGATCTTGTCGAATCCAAAAGGTGCGAAGCACGGTTTGAGTGGTTGATGGGCAAAGACTAGAACCGTCCACATAACCCATGAGGTCGTAGCTGTAAAGGAGGGCGTTGAATTGAGCACGCCAGGATGGGTAATTGGTGGGTGTGAGTTTCACGGGGAGTTGGTCTGTAGCATTGATTGTGATCAAGGTGGGAGTGGAGGAGTGGATCCCTGGCACAGGGATGGTTTCAGAGGTGTCAGTGGCCATGGATGAAAATAGAGAAGAGAGGGATCAGAAAAAAAAAAGTTGCTCGTTGGAGTTTTTGGGCTCTGATACCATGTAAAAGCTCAAACTGATTGATATTTTTGTATATTTTTGTTTACAGGTACAGCTCTGATTATATACAGTTTTCAATACAACCTAATAAGGTAAATACAATCAGACTGCATGACTTAATCAATCCTAGATAGCTTAGCATACAATCAGTCATTCAAGAATCAATCCTAATCAAATAGAATATGAAAGAGCATACAATCAGACTTGAATGAATACAATCATTCATTCAAGAATCAGTCCTAATCAAATAGAATAGGAAGGAGCATACAATCAGACTTGAATGACTGAATCACTCCTAATCAAATAGAATAGGAAAGACAGCTTGACTTTTATACAGAGGAGCCGAATGTGTGGGGTGATGAAGCAGATTGTGTTGTTGATGAGATGATCTCCTTTGATGTAGGAGATTCCCTAATATTATGGACCATGGAAGCAAAACCCTATAAACATCATTACCTTTTGCTAGCGGATAAGAGGAGGTATTTATAGCGAGATGAGATGTAGAGAATACAGTTAGATGTTAGGCATGTGATGCTGATGAAGGCTCCCTTGAGTTTGGCCCACAAGTAGAAGTCCATATAGCTGCTCCTCTTTCGGCCCACACTGCTCCCTTCTTCTACCCGACCCGACCCGACCCGCTGCTTACTTCTTCTGGCGTCTGCTGTTCTCTTCTTCTTCTTCGTTTAAATTTTTTTTTCCCGATCTCCTCCGAAACTTAGCAGCTAGCTCCAAATTCAAACCTTCACTGCTCAATCCCTCTCTCAAATCCTCCTCCAGTCCTCCCCTAACCTCCTCAACACCGTCGTCGACTCGTCGTCATCTCCGAAGACCGAAGGCACCGAAGTCGCTCATCTTCAAAGCCGTTCGGTGACTTCGGCCGTCATCTACTCATCTTCACACACAGGGAGGGAATTGAGGAGTTCATCAGAATCAATATTGATTAATTCATCAGATATACTTTAATTAGGGTTTTATTTTGTTCAATAAAAAATTACTTTTTTAAAACAAAGTTTTAGATTGTTGAGAATATAAGCTTTGATGTGGGTAGGGCTGCAAACGAATCGAGCTATTCGCGAGCTATTCGGCTCTAGCTCGGTCAAAGCTCGGTCAAAGCTCGGCTCGAACCGAGCTCAAGCTCAGAATTGAGCTCGTTTCGTAAACGAGCCGAGCTCGAGCTTGGGTTTTTTTTTTTTTTAGGCTAAGCTCGCGAGCTATTCGGCTCGAATACGGTCAAAGCTCGGCTCGAACCGAGCTCAAGCTAAAAAATTAGCTCGTTTCGTAAACGAGCCGAGCTCGAGCCTAAAGGTATTCGGCTCGGCTCGCCTCAATTGCGGCCCTAGATGTGGGTGTGGGGCACTTGTATTGTTTCCTGATATCTGGTGTGTTCAGGATTTAGGAAAGTTAGTTTTGGCAATTTTGGAATCATGGGATATCTGAAAAATGGTTTAAATGAAAATGTAATCAATATTGTTCATGCTGGTTAATTTTTTTTGTCTTCAATTATACCAGTGAACTTTACTTTGACGATAGCCTCGAAAAATCTGAGCTAAGAGTGGTAAATTATGGCCTAAAAAATCTCCGTTTACCCATTCCATGCTATCTGAGCTAATAATGGTAAATTACTTAATTTATTATTGTCTAATTCGCAGCTTCTAGCAAGCACAAACTATAATTTTTGGGTAATTTTCATAAAATACGTCTAGATATAAGTACATTTCCTAATAGAATGTTTCCTATCTCTATTAAGTCAGTGTAGTCATTTTTTTCTTATTAATCTTGCTTGAGGAACTTACCTAGTACAATATAAAGCTATGCTGAATTCTATGGTCCAGTCCTAGCTCTCTCTCCCCTTCAGACAAGCTTGTAATCAATAGGCTATGATTTCGCTTTCGGTAGATAAAAATTCTGGCTCCGCCACTGGTGATGTCTCTAGATGCACATGTGTAATGTGTAAAGTGTTAATGGTCCTCTGTATGTTTTACTTACTGCGAAAGCTCAATGAATGAGTGGGCTTTGGAGGTTAATGGCATAAGTGGGGGGGCCTTGACTGTGCTTAGCCTTACAAATCCATTACACTTTCTGATAAAGTGGTATTTACTTGCATGTACAGAAATATCGAAAGTAAAATTTGTAGATTTTAACGGCCTCTGCTAATAATAAAAAGGAAATTCTATATGAATTAAATTTCTATACTTCAATTGATGTAAGTAAGCTATATGTTACTAATATATGTCGTTACAGTTTATGCTACATGTTATTAATAACATTCACGATCGTTCATGTTATATTATAGGTATTATACACGTGCTGTGCACGTGGAAAAAATTGGAGAGAATGAAAAGGGTAAAAAAAAATACCTGCACGTGCGCTGCACGGGTTGGGTTATGGACAAAGGCCTTCTCCCATTATAGTAGTAGAGATTTGGAAATATGAAAATGGAAATAGAAAAGTTGCGCTGCTATCGTTAAAGTCAAAATTTGAGTTAAAAAAAATTATAAAATATACACACGGAAGAACATCCTCCGTCTAATAAAATAAATAAATTTTTTAATACCCAAAATTTGATAGACGGAAGATTATGTTCCGTTTGACAATAGTTATTATTATTTATTTTTTTTAGCCAGACGGAAGAACCGTTTGGTCGCGCGAATAATTAAATAAAATTAAAAAATCATCCGGACGGATGATGATCCTCCGTCTGGGGATCTTTTTTAAAAAATAAAATAAAAATATGCCCACCTGGAAGATGATCTTCCGTTTGGGTTTTATTTGTTTTGTCTTTAAGGAAAAGGACGAAAGTGAAAAGAAAAAAAAAATTGCTTCTCTTTCCCATTTTAAAAAATGTCATAAAAAAAAGAACAGAGAGGAACGGAAAAAGATCGTCCGTCTCTCCATTTTAATTAAAAATAAAAAATAAAAACAAAAAAAAGAGACGGAATATCTTCTTCTGTCTCTCTACTAGAGGGAAGATCATCTTCTGTCTTCTGTATTTTGTATTTGCTATTTTACTCTGCTATATATGGTAGTGTGTTGTTCACGTTTCAGCCATAAAATAGATTTTTAGCCAACGATAGTGGTGGATTTTTTTTCAAAATTTCTATTTTTTACGTTTATAACAGACCAGACGATAGTGGATACTCTTGTATTACTATAGCCTATAGGTTTAAACTTTAAATGAGTAAGCTATATGTTACTAATATATGTTTTTACGGTTTATGCTCTCAAATTCGTATTTTACTCGCTGAAAAATTTGACATGATAAGATTGAGGGATCAATTTAGTATTAAAAATTGAATCTTAAGGTCAGGGATTTTTTAACAAACTTATGGAAATTATATAAAATTATGAAGTTTATTGGGTCTACAGAATAAAAACAGAATAAAATAAAAGTAAAGTGAAATGAAATTATTAATAGTTAGTTCACTTTGCTCTAATTAATCATGACTTTTATGATAGGATAAATTTCACTTTATCCTACCGAGTTTCAACCAATTTGTACCCCACCATACCAGATTTTTTTTCCAAAATGACCTTTTTTATGAAAGTTTTGCCACAAACGACCTGTTTTTTTTTAATTCCATAAACGCCCCACTCGCTTTTTGAAAAAGCGAGTGTGGTATAAACCATCACGCTTTTTCAAAAAGCGATTCTTAGGGCTCGGAAAATTTGAAACCTAAGACTCGCTTTTTGAAAAAGCGTGATGGATTATACCACACTCGCTTTTTCAAAAAGCGAGTCTTGGCCTTCTTTGCCTAGCAACACTCGCTTTTTGAAAAAGCGGGGGGAATTAACCCACAAAAAGCGAGTGTCGTTTGGGATTTAAACCCCCCACCTCCAAACAGATCTCACTATTCTTCTTTCTTTCTCCTTCTACGCTCGCGAAACCCTAACCCATCGTCGGAATTCTTCGATTTAAGGCCCTATTCCATCAAATTAGCTGTCGAATAACGCCTAAATTCTTCATTATCTCATCCCAGTCTAATTGCCCACTTTGAAATTGTTGGTTCTTTCGATTTTTTGGTGATTGCGGTGGCGTTCTTCAAAACGGGGGTTGAACGATTTGGGGGTGTTTCTCGTGGTTCAATTCTTGCGTGAAGATTGTGGTATATTTCTCAAACTCTATATTTTCTAATGTTGTATATATATTTAGAATTATTTAGTTAGAAATTGGTTGATATTATTGGAGGTACAATTTGCATCGTCGTTAAAAATGTGTAAAATTCGGTATAAAATTTATGGATATTTAGGGTGTAAAAGTCGGATAGTTGGTTGAGGTGGAGGTCTATACGTTTTGAAAAGGTGGTTAAATGTAGAATTTGTGAGTAAAATTAGGATATAGTTATTAGTAATCAAAACTAGTATAATGCACGTGCGATGCACGTGTAGGGCGAATGAAAAGGACAAAAAAGAAAAAAATGTAGTATAATGCTCGTGCGTTGCACGCGGTGGGGGACTGAAAAGGACAAAAAAAACTACTAACACGTGCGCTGCACGTGTTGACACACATACACCAAAGAATAAAAAATTGTTTATTTGTTTGTGAACCTCAACTCTCCCATTATAATAGTTATAGATGTTCGCGCTACAAAAGAAACTCGATTTCCCGGCGTTTTTTTACGTCTTTACCGGCGTTTTTTTACGCCGGTGAAACTTTCACCGGCGTTTATAATAGCGCCGGTCCAAATGCCGCCGAAGCGAGTGTCGCGGAAAGGAAGGGGTCTACACCGGCGGTTTTAGTGGACGCCGGTAAATGTGATACCTACACCGGCGGCCAGAAAACGCCGGTGTATGGGGGCCTCTGAGTGCCGTTCTTTTACCCCAATATACATTCACCGGCGGCTATAAACCGCCGGTGTTCATCAATTCACCGGCGTTTATAGAAACGCCGGTGTAGATTGAACGTATACCGGCGGTCTGTGGCCGCCGGTGTATGTGCGTTTATGAGTGTCCGCTTTTCCCTACTTACAAGCACCGGCATGATCAAAAACGCCGGTGAACCCAACTACACCGGCGTTTTATAAAACGCGCCGGTGTTTCTTTTTACCGTTACAGCTGATGGCATACACCGGCGTTTGTGTGAACGCCGGTATATCGCACACTGCAACTAATTCAATAGATAGACCGGCGTTTTATAAAACGCCGGTCTAGCTATGCCCACGTGTATTCCTTTCTCCGGTTTTCCGTTCGATTTCAATTCACAGTTTCTTTTACAAAACCTGTAAACTAATTCACAACTGATTCAACCAATTTCGTTGCATATTAATGCGCAAATCACAACCAAACACAAGAATAATAAAGTTTAACACGTATCATATCCCAAATATCTCAACAAACTAATTAACAGTGTCATAATCACAACCAAATTCACCGCAAAATTAACAGTCATAATTAACAAATTAATATACCGACGAACATCCCAAATATCTCAGGTCTGACAAATATCCCAAATTAACAGTCTGACATAACTCTCATAAAAAAAAACAGTCTGACATAACAGCAAGGAGGACATAAGAACAATCATACAGCAAGGACACAAGAACAGCAAGGAGGACCACGGATTCATACCCCTCGAGGAGCTTCAGTTCTGATCATCAGAATTTTCTTCATCTGGGCAACCGCTCTGTGAAAAAAAAAACAACAATAGTTTAATTCAATAGTAGACCACAATACAGAATATACATATTTTTTGAACTTGCAAAAAAATCTAACTGTATCTTAAATTATAAGATCAAAGTGCCAATTGCAAATGGAATTGTTGATGATATATAGAGAGGTAAAATAATTACATTGCAATGCTAAAAATCTGGTACTTAATTTTGTTTTTTAAATATATCTAAAATAACAAAACAAATGAAAATTCAGTATCCAACTTGAAAACTCTATATTCTCCTTTGATTGGGAATATCCACTACCTAAAACAGTAAAACAAATGAAAATTCAGTATCTAAGCATGTCTTTCATAGATTGTTCAGACAATCCATGAAACTGTCATCGTGGACGGAAACCAAATATAAGAAAAATAAGATAGGGCTCATATCAAGTGTATTTTTAGGGAACTGTCATCGTGGAAGGAAACCAAATATAGAAGCCAGAAATGGAAACAGAAAGAAGAATGGTAGAGACTTTGGATACACCATGCTAACATAGCGGCATTTTCCTCATCTCTCTCATCCCTTGTTTCCCTTCAGCACACGAACACAAAGAGACATCAGCAACAACAGCAAGAGCGACAAGAACAACAATAATAATAAATTATTATGAACAAGATGTCTCTATATGGGTTTCCAGATCTCCACTCGAGCCCTCTCGTTCTAATCACAGCCCAACTAAGAACATAGACAACAGCCACTGAACAATCCAATCACAGCCCAATCAAAATTTGCCATCCTGGATGTTAATGAAATAAGCTTCATTAGCAGTAAAAGAAGATGGGGATGCTAGCAGCATACTCAGTTTGGAAGTGAACCCATTTTTGGTTAAAAAATCATGCCAAAGATGGCAAACAGGTTACTTTACCAATACCTTAAAACGAAAATTTCCATTATCTGAGCTTATATGTTGCTCCACTAATTCTTGTGCCCAACTAAATATAAAACCCAATTGTTGTGCATATCCGGAGGATTTTGGCATACGTACCTATAGCATCCTCAGTTCACAGTGAACCCATTTAATATCAAAAACACATGCCAAGAAGACAATCAGATGCATGAAATCAGCTTCATTAACAGTGAAAGAAGATGAGGCCTATGCTAGCAGCATACTCAGTTTGCTAGTGAACCCATTTTTGGTTAAAAAATCATGCCAATTATTTAGCAAACAGGTTACTTTAACAGTACCTTAAAATGAAAATTTCCATTATCTGAGCTTATATGTTGCTCTACCAATTCTTTAGCCCAACTAAATCTAAAACCCAATTGTTGTGCATATTCGGACCATTTTGGCATACATAGCTATAGCATCCTCAGTTCACAGTGAACCCATTTAATATCAAAAACACATGCCAAGAAGACAATCAGATGCATGAAATCAGCTTCATTAACAGTGAAAGAAGATGAGGCCTATGCTAGCAGCATACTCAGTTTGCTAGTGAACCCATTTTTGGTTAAAAAATCATGCCAATTATTTAGCAAACAGGTTACTTTAACAGTACCTTAAAATGAAAATTTTCATTATCTGAGCTTATATGTTGCTCTACCAATTCTTTAGCCCAACTAAATCTAAAACCCAATTGTTGTGCATATTCGGACCATTTTGGCATACATAGCTATAGCATCCTCAGTTCACAGTGAACCCATTTAATATCAAAAAAACATGCCAAGAAGACAATCAGATGCATGAAATCAGCTTCATTAACAGTGACTTTTAGATGAGGCCTATGCTAGCAGCATACTCAGTTTGGAAGTGAACCCATTTTTGGTTAAAAAATCATGCCAAAGAGGGCAATCTGCAGGTTACTTTAACAGTACCTTAAAATGAAAATTTCCATTATCTGAGCTTATATGTTGCTCTACCAATTCTCTAGCCCAACTAAATCTAAAACCCAATTGTTGTGCATATTCGGACCATTTTGGCATACATAGCTATAGCATCCTCAGTTCACAGTGAACCCATTTAATATCAAAAAAACATGCCAAGAAGACAGTCAGATGCATAAAATCAGCTTCATTAACAATGACTTTTAGATGAGGCCTATGCTAGCAGCATACTCAGTTTGGAAGTGAACCCATTTTTGGTTAAAAAATCATGCCAAAGAGGGCAATCTGCAGGTTACTTTAACAGTACCTTAAAATAAAAATTTCCATTATCTGAGCTTATATGTTGCTCTATCAATTCTTTAGCCCAACTAAATCTAAAACCCAATTGTTGTGCATATCCGGATGATTTTGGCATACATACCTATAGCATCCTCAGTTCACAGTGAACCCATTTAATATCAAAAAAATATGCCAAGAAGACAATCAGATGCATGAAATCAGCTTCATTAACAGTGAAAGAAGATGAAAATTCTACCAGCATACTTAGTTTGGAAGTGAACCCATTTTTGGTTAAAAAATCATGCCAAATATGGCAATCTGCAGGTTACTTTAACAGTATCTTGAAATGAAAATTTCCATTATCTGAGCATATATGTTGCTCTACTAATTCTTCAACCCAACTAAATCTAAAACCCAATTGTTCAGCATATCCGGAGGATTTTGGCATACGTAGCTATAGCATCCTCAGTTCACAGTGAACCCGTTTTGGTTAAAAAAACATGTCAAGATGACAATCAGATGCATGGAATAAGCTTCTTTAACAGTAAAAGAAGATGAAAATTCTAGCAGCATACTTAGTTTGGAAGTGAACCCATTTTTTGGTTAAAAAATCATGCCAAAGAGGGCAATCTGCAGGTTACTTTAACAGTATCTTGAAATGAAAATTTCCATTATCTGAGCATATATGTTGCTCTACTAATTCTTCAGCCCAACTAAATCTAAAACCCAATTGTTGTGCATATCCGGACCATTTTGGCATACGTAGCTATAGCATCCTCAGTTCACAGTGAACCCATTTTATATCAAAAAAACATGCCAAGAAGACAATCAGATGCATGAAATCAGCTTCATTAACAGTGAAAGAAGATGGGGATGCTAGCAGCATACTCAGTTTGGAAGTGATCCCATTTTTGGTTAAAAAATCATGCCAAAGATGGCAATCTGCAGGTTACTTTAACAGTACCTTAAAATGAAAATTCCATTATCTTAGCTTATATGTTGCTCTATCAATTCTTTAGCCCAACTAAATCTAAAACCCAATTGTTGTGCATATCCGGAGGATTTTGGCATACAGCTATAGCATCCTCAATTCACAGTGAACCCATTTAATATCAAAAAAACATGCCAAGAAGACAATCAGATGCATGAAATCAGCTTCATTAACAGTGAAAGAAGATGAGGCCTATGCTAGCAGCATACTTAGTTTAAAAGTGAACCCATTTTTTGGTTAAAAAATCATGCCAAAGATGGCAATCTGCAGGTTACTTTAACAGTATCTTAAAATGAACATTTCCGTTATCTGAGCCAATTCTTTAGCCCAACTAAATCTACAACCCAATTGTTGTGCATATCCGGAGGATTTTGGCATACGTAGCTATAGCATCCTCAGTTCACAGAGAACCCATTTTGGTCAAAAAAGCATGCCAAGAAGACAATCAGATGCATGAAATCAGCTTCATTAACAGTAAAAGAACATGAAAATTTCCAGTATCTAAGCATATATTTTTCTATTAATTCTTCATCCCAACTAAACCATTCATGTTAAGGAAATCAAGATGCATCTATCTGAAAAAACATGCTAAGTTTGAAAAATAAGGGAAATCAAGAGATGATACTGAAGAGAGCGAGAGAGAGAGCGGAGGAGGGAAATCGAAAATGACGAATAGGGCTCATATCAAGTGTAGTTTTATGGAATTGTCATCGTGGAAGGAAACCAAATATAGAAGCCAGAAAGAGGAATGATAGAGAATGAGGATACACCAGGCTAACATAGCGGCATTTTCCTCATCTCTCTCTCATCCCTTCTTTCCCTTCAACGCACGGGCACATAGAGATATCGGCAACAACAGCAAGATCGACAAGAACAACAATAATAATAAATTATTATGAACAAGATGTCTCTATATGGGTTTCCAGATCTCCACTCCAACTCATCTCTTTCTAATCACAGCCCAATTAAGAACAATTGGTCACAGTCACTGTTAAAGAAACATATATGCTCAGATAATGGAAATTTTCATTTTAAGATACTTTTAAAGTAACCTGATTGCCATCTTTGGCATGATTGCCATCCTCATCTTCTTTTACTGTTAATGAAGCTTATCTCATGCACCTGATTGTCATCTTGGCATGTTTTTTTACCAAAATGGGTTCACTGTGAATTGAGGATACTATAGGTACGTATGCCAAAATCCTCCGGATATGCACAACAATTGGGTTTTAGATTTAGTTGGGCTCAAGAATTAGTAGAGCAACATATAAGCTCAGGTACTGTTAAAGTAACCTGCAGATTGCCATCTTTGGCATGATTTTGTAACAAAAAATGGGTTCACTGTGAAACTAAGTATGCTGCTATCATACCAAAATCCTCTAAATCAGTACAACAACACGGCTGAACAAACCTTATTAGCAGGTCATACAATGTCATCTAAGCATGTTATGTGCCAAAGTGGGGTTGGTCATACAATGCATGAACGACACGTATTAGTTGTTTGTGAGTATGCAGTAGGGTGCAGCTATGAACAGGGCTCATATCAAGTGTAGTATTACGGACTGTCATCGTGGAAGGAAACCAATTTAATATATAAGCCATATATGGAGCTAGAAAGAGGGATGGTAGAGAATGAGGATACACCAGGCTAACATAGCGGCATTTTCCTCATCTCTCTCTCATCCCTTCTTTCCCTTCAACACACGGACACATAGAGACATCAGCAACAACAGCAAGAGAGGATTGGTCCAACAATAAGTATAGATTATAATAAACGAGATGTCTCTATTTGGGTTTCCAGATCTCCACTCCAGCCCTTTCTTTCTAATCACAGCCCAGTTAAGAAACATAGACGAAATACTTATAGACGACAGCCACAATGCAGACTCACAAATACTAGTACGTGTCTTTCATGCATTCAAGACCATAATCTCTTTAAAAATACCAATTTAAATACTTACCGAGGGTGGGACTTGGGATTGCTGCCCTATTAAATTGGCCATTTGTTCTTGGAAGAGTGCAACTTGTGCCTTTAAGGAAGTCATCTCCTCGTCCCGATTGGCACTTGAACTAGATTCACTCCGTCCGAACAGCCGCGAGGAGGTTGGTCCTAGGCCCATACCACGGACACGTCCATGCCTCTCCTTTCCCCTAACATCGGTCAAGGCAACTCTCTGCCGGGTACGCCAATCTGGGCGTGCCGCCGTAGGGTCAGAATCTGAAGCAGAGGAGATTTCATCATACCTTTTCCGAGCGTTAGTCTGTAAAAGGACATAACAATCAGAGTTAAAAGCAGATGAGATTTCGACTACTCATTAGATATTAGTTCACAAATTACCAGAATCCGTGCTGCCTCAGGGCTCGCATACGTCCCATCCTTCGATTTGTGGGTGGCATCGAAAAAGTCAATGTCGCCAAACTCCGTAGGACCCCCCAAATCTTTTGCCTATATATTAGTAAGATGAAATGGTTATAAACAAATAACTGTAAGTAAAAAATGTTCAATACTATTGCGCCTACCAATTCTTCCCGAACCAGATCGAAGCTCTGTGTACCAGCGGTGTGCAACACTAGCTGCTTTGACCGACTGGCAACTCCCACCTCCGTCCTTTTCTGTACATGCCACAATGAAGTTAGCAGAAAAATTCATTACAGTAGCCATACAACCACATACTCATTAGATTTTTGTGCGTTTAATGTAAATACCTGACCGATCGCCGAACTCTAGTAGTGCACAAGCAATTGCTAGTCTGAAGGCTCCACATTTTCTGGCACATTCATTGCATTCTCCTCCTCTGAAAGGTCTTTGTCATAAAACTTCGCCTTCAAGTCACTCTTGTGGTCCCTCCACTTCTTGGAGAGTGACTTTTCAACCCAAGGTGTAAGGGAGTCGGCGAATGAGAAGAATTGCTGCAAAATTTATTACCCATCACTAAAAATACATATTTCAATAATATATTTGCGCCGACCAATTATGTATTTTAGATGAGAAATACCTTGATTGTCGTAATAGCAGTGGCCTTTGTCGTGGTTGGCACCTTCGGCCAACTCTCGTATGACAAAAAAAGTATCCGGGGGTTCCTTGCTATAACCCCAATGAAGGAAGAAAATTTACTGGCGTTATCGCCAACCGGTTGCCCGACACCGTTCACCTCCACCTCGATCCTTTCGTCATTCTGAAGCCTCCAAATATTCGTCATCTTAGTCCGCCCACGATGTTTTTTGACAGTGGGCGGCGTGCTACCCTCACCCACATCTGTTTGACTGCCACTATTATGTAGTGGCTGCTCATCCCCATGGCTCTCGTTGCCATCATTTATATTTATCCTCTTTCCACGCCTCGGCATGTTGTACCTGTCAAGGATTCAATAACTTCTTTAGAGATGTAAATTTAATTAATAACATGTTTATAATAACTATCATAAAATTTGTACTTTAGTAGGATTAACAAACCAACATAATTATAAAAAAATTTAAAAAATGAGATTTGTAACAAATTAAATTACAATGATAGTTTGGTTCAAATTACACTAAGCATAGTTTAATGTAAATAACACCAACCAGTAGAAAATAGGAAGATAATTAAACCGGTGTATTAAATTGTTGTGCATATCCGGAGGATTTTGGCATACGTAGCTATAGCATCCTCAGTTCATAGTGAACCCATTTTGGTTAAAAAAACATGCCAAGATGACAATCAGATGCATGAAATAAGCTTCATTAACAGTAAAAGAACATGAATATTCTAGCAGCATACTCAGTTTGGAAGTGAACCCATTTTTGGTTAAAAAATCATGCCAAAGATGGCAATCTGCAGGCTACTTTAACAGTACCTTAAAATGAAAATTTCCATTATCTGAGCTTATATGTTGCTCCACTAATTCTTGTGCCCAACTAAATCTAAAACCCAATTGTTGTGCATATCCGGAGGATTTTGGCATTCGTACCTATAGCATTCTCAGTTCACAGTGAACCCATTTAATATCAAAAACACATGCCAAGAAGACAATCAGATGCATGAAATCAGCTTCATTAACAGTGAAAGAAGATGAGGCCTATGCTAGCAGCATACTCAGTTTGGTAGTGAACCCATTTTTGGTTAAAAAATCATGCCAAAGAGGGCAATCAGGTTACTTTAACAGTATCTTAAAATGAAAATTTCCATTATCTGAGCTTATATGTTGCTCTACTAATTCTTGAGCCCAACTAAATCTAAAACCCAATTGTTGTGCATATCCGGAGGATTTTGGCATACAGCTATAGCATCCTCAGTTCACAGTGAACCCATTTAATATCAAAAAAACATGCCAAGAAGGCAATCAGATGCATGAAATAAGCTTCATTAACAGTAAAAGAAGATGAAAATTCTAGCAGCATACTTAGTTTGGAAGTGAACCCATTTTTTGTTAAAAATCATGCTAAAGATGGCAAACAGGTTACTTTAACAGTATCTTGAAATGAAAATTTCCATTATCTGAGCATATATGTTGCTCTACTAATTCTTTAGCCCAACTAAATCTAAAACCTAATTGTTCAGCATATCCGGAGGATTTTGGCATACGTAGCTATAGCATCCTCAGTTCACAGTGAACCCATTTTGGTTAAAAAAACATGCCAAGATGACAATCAGATGCATGGAATAAGCTTCTTTAACAGTAAAAGAAGATGAAAATTCTAGCAGCATACTTAGTTTGGAAGTGAACCCATTTTTGGTTAAAAAATCATGCCAAAGATGGCAAACAGGTTACTTTAACAGTATCTTGAAATGAAAATTTCCATTATCTGAGCATATATGTTGCTCTACTAATTCTTGAGCCCAACTAAATCTAAAACCCAATTGTTGTGCATATTCGGACCATTTTGGCATACATAGCTATAGCATCCTCAGTTAACAGTGAACCCATTTTGGTCAAAAAAACATGCCAAGAAGGCAATCAGATGCAAGAAATAAGCTTCATTAACAGTAAAAGAAGATGAAAATTCTAGCAGCATACTTAGTTTGGAAGTGAACCCATTTTTTGTTAAAAAATCATGCCAAAGATGGCAAACAGGTAACTTTAACAGTATCTTGAAATGAAAATTTCCATTATCTGAGCATATATGTTGCTCTACTAATTCTTTAGCCCAACTAAATCTAAAACCCAATTGTTGTGCATATCCGGACCATTTTGGCACACGTAGCTATAGCATCCTCAGTTCACAGTGAACCCATTTTATATCAAAAAAACATGCCAAGAAGACAATCAGATGCATGAAATCAGCTTCATTAACAGTAAAAGAACATGAAAATTTCCAGTACCTAAGCATATATTTTTCTATTAATTCTTCATCCCAACTAAACCATTCATGTTAAGGAAATCAAGATGCATCTATCAGAAAAAACATGCTAAGTTTCAAAAATAAGGGAAATCAAGAGATGATACCGAAGAGAGAGAGAGAGCGGGGCGACGAGCGCCGGGAGGAGGAGATAGAGAGAGAGCAGGGCGACACGGTCGTTTCCGATCGCCGATTCACCTCCAAATCGGGATAGGGAGGAGGGAAATCGAAAATGGCGAAGGGAAGAAGGGACGATGACGAAAGGTCGAAGGCTGTCGAAGAGGACGAAGCGGCAGAGGCAAACGCGCGGGAAGTAGAGCGAGGAAGGAGGGAAAACGAAGCGCCCCCTTTTGTTTATTTTTTTGGGGTTTGGGAAAATGGTGAGCGAAAGGTTAGGGTAGATGGGATTTATCGCAGCTTTTCACCGACGTTTTAATTAGACACGCCGGTGAATAATACACTTCACCGGCGTTTTTAAATAAAACGCCGGTGAATACGCGGATTCACCGGCGTTTTAATTCGACCGCCGGTGTATAACCATCCCATCTGGTGCCCCATTCCTATTCGCTACCTACCCCGGCGCTACTAGTAAAACGCCGGGGAATATTCGCCGGTAAATCGAGTATCTTTTGTAGATCGTATGTGTTCTATATTTCTTGGTTTTATATTTTGGTATTGTTAATAATGATTGTTCGCTCCACATTGTAGGATACTCTTATTTTTTGAAAAATGCCACGGACTAGGGGACATGTGGAGGTAGGTTCTAGTAGTAGAGCCAATCGTGGCGATGGACCACGTACATCTTTTGGCCCACCTCCACGCGGTGGACGTGGTGGTCATCGTGGTGGCACCGAACGGACTAATGTAAGCTTATAATTTTCTGCATTCGATTTGTTTCATTATCATATAATTGAATGATATATTTCTTTGCTGATGTAAATGTTGTTTTGCAGGTCCCAAGTAACCCAAATGTGGCTGGTACTTCGTCCCCGGCTCCTTCTTCATCTACTATTCCCCTTGGAGGTCCAGGTCCCCTCGACCTCGCTCTTCTTACTCTTCAGTCGCACCATCGTTCTAGAGATGTGTGGGAGGGCGATTCGAAGGAGTGTACATTCCGTGGGGGTCATCCACTCCCTATGCACCCACGGATTCACCAAATCTTACGGGATTGCGGACTCTACGGTATTGCACTGATGAGCGGCATCAAGTGCGATCGGCCACTGCTTACAGCACTCCTCGAGAGATGGCATCCTGAGACCCACAGCTTCCACCTTTCAGTTGGGGAGATGACTGTTACGTTGCAGGACGTTTCAGTAATCACAGGCCTTCCGGTAGATGGGCAGGTGGTGACTGGATCTATGGACTTCGACCCTCCATATTTAGTAGAACAATATCTTGGTGTCGAAGTGGAGACTGGGGCAGTTATTGGGAAACAGATTCGGTTGAAGTGGTTGATGGAAAAATTCAAGGACCGATTGACAGATGATTCGACTGAAGAGGAGGTCCACTACTACTGCAGGGCGTACATTCTGACTCTTTTTGGAGGTGTATTGTTCCTTAATTCCAGCGGCCATTCTGTCCCCCTCATGTACCTACCGCTTATTGCAGTTGGGGGAGTGCTGCCTTAGCATCCCTCTACAGGAGTTTGTGCCTGTGTAGTCTCGGGTCCGTGCAGATGAATGGCCCGATGATATTGCTTCAAGTGTGGAGCTGGGAGCGTATCCACGTTGGACGTCCTGTAGTTAGGAAACAATCACCCAACTGGATCCATCTTCCCGAAGACCAGTACATGCTACCTCCTCTTGGTGTGTACTGGTCCGGTAACCTTACTTGGACTGCCAACCCCAACAGGTGCCTGACCTACTACCGTGATGAGTTGGACAGGTTGGCAGATAACTGCGTAGTATGGATGCCCTACACGGAGGAGCGTCTAGCTCGACTACCGCCCATTTCTTTGTATAGGCGAGATCTTTGGCTAACAAAAGCACCACTGATCAACTTTAGCACTGTTGAGTTCTATTATGTGAACAGAGTGCTACGACAGTTTGGTATGCAGCAGGCGATTCCGGTAGCCGAACCATTCAATGCGGACATGCATAAAATTACTGGAATGGGTCGTACGCCAGGACATAATTGGGCCGCCAGCTTCTCGTCATATGTGGAGAGATGGAATCTACAAAGGTTCGATGAAATCATCCAGAACATTTCTCTATTTGACTTAGCAATGCACGAGAACTATATGGGTTGGTATAGGAGAATGACAAGGCGGTACATCTCTCCGACAGTGCAGACTCCAGTAGGTGTGGTGATACCTATACGTCGACCGGCAGCAGAACCAGTAGATGTACATTCAATGCATTTGCCTATGTTTCAACCAAAGGCATCGGCTATTCGTACGATTGTAAGTTTTTTAGTACTATTAAGTTTTTTAGTTTTTTTGAACTGGAACTACAAAGTCCAACTTATTATATTTTGTATGTAACGCCCCGAATTCCAAAAACAGCTGAATTCGAGATGTTCTACAGGATCTTTACACTTCTTTCGTACAATTTTACAAGGAATTTAAAACTTTTATTTCAACAATAATTACATCAGAGTCTTTTACATCAATAAGCAGCGGAATCAATAAAATACAACAAAAATGAATGTACAATTGTTACAACTCTAGCATTTGAATAATCAACAGCATCATCAATCATCTGTATATCTTCATGTAACTCCAAATCCTGCATATAAAACTGTGGGCGCGTCAGTTGCTTACAACTGACGAAATATTATACACGGCCATCCTCTCTATGCCGGAAACAGTATAACGATTCTTAAATACTTTAGCAAACACAAACTTGATCACAAATAAAGCTACAAAGGGACTATCCTGTTGATGTCGTGTTGTGCGGTGCACTTAGTCCTTAATGCAGTTATTTATATCACATGACACTAATGCACACTTGTTCGGATTCTATGCATCCCATACTACATAGGTCCGAGGGCAAGCCTCTTAATCGTTCTTCATCTTTATAGGGTTCAATCCCTCGCCATGACTTAATCTACTACTGTAACTACGGTAAGTATCCTAGATGTTCTCTGACCTACGAACTCATGTCTAGGCACTCTGGAGGGAATTCCATCGCTGACATGACTCATCATGCAGACATCCTGTGGTAATTCAGCTCTCACCATAGACATGACACCACCCGTAGTCTTCAAACATCCCACGAGCGTCGCCACTGGGACGGTACTCTGGAACAGTATCCTCACCCAGACTCATCATGGGAATTCCTGGGATACGCTCTCGCCGCTACCCAACGGCTCTCATACTCAGTGTTTTTCTCTTACTTTCATCACATCTTCACTATGTATCTATCTGTAATTTCGGTAAGTGTCATAAATGTTCTATGATTACAAGCACGTGTACAGAAAACCTGGAGGGGAATCCCATCGCTGACATGACTCATCATGCAGACATCCTGTGGTAATTCAGCCTCACTTCATGGCACACGATCCTCTTGCAGTCACCAAACATCCCACAAGCATCGCTACCAGGATGGTACTCTGGAGTAGTATCCACGTCATGTCACGACGCATCGTGAAGACAACCTGTGCATACCCTCAACAACACCCATCCAATGGCCCTCAACTCGTGTTTTTCTCTTACTTCCATCACAGCCTTACAAGATTTGTTTTAAAAGAAAATCATCACAACCTAGAGCTAGCTTACCCTACCGGACTTTAAATCAAAACAACAGAGACAGTCAGCCTACCTGGCTACTTCTCAAGAGACGCTCAACCCTCAACGGTTAGCTCTCAAATCATAAATAAAACTGCCGGTCACTAGGGTCTCGCCTAGCCTCTAGATTCCAACAACTATCTCTTTCTAGAGATCAACAATATTTCATAATCAATCTCCAATAATAATTCCATTTCCTTTGTTCACAAATCTTTTTCTCAAAACATTTCTTTTATAATCTCATAACATGAGAACCATTCAATTCAATAACTTTATCAATTTCATCTTTCACATCCTTGTGTGCATTTCACAATAAAACTCAATCAAATAACCATAAAGTCTCATATTCAACTTATTTAACTTTCATTTGTCAAGAATCAAATCCAAACTCAAAACTAAAATAAACAGTTCGGTTCAGTCGACTGGTGATAGTATCAGTCGACTGTTCAGCGAACATCAAAACATCTCAGTCTGTTCAGTCGACTGTCGACAAAGAATCAGTCGACTGTTTTACGAAGCTTTAAAACATCAATATAACACAGTCGATTCAGTCGACTGGTGACAGTATCAGTCGACTGTTCCGCGAATACTTTAAAAACTCAGAACATCAAAATTCAGTACAGCAGCAGTCGACTGTAAAAGTAGTCAGTCGACTGTCCTGCCGACGAAAACCCAACTTTTTACACTTATCAGTCGACTGTCGAAGGTAATCAGTTGACTGTCAAATCCACCAATTGCATCTTTGCATACATTTTTCGACCTTTTAATTGATTTGTATTTCCATTTAAAAATATAGATCATTTCCAGAATATATTCCTTTTAAAAATCACCTCAAATAAGTTACCCAATAACAAGTTTCTCATTTTTCAACGAAATCCTTAAAATGCATCAAAACATATATTCAATCAATTTACCAAAACTGTTTTCTTTTGTCAAAATCACTTTATAAAAAATCTCTATACTCGTATAAATAACATTTTGAGGTTATAATCACACTTCCTTGCCACATTCTCAACAAACAACATATTTGCATTATTCTAATCATGTCTCAACATGCATCAATTTCATGCAATCACTTCAATTCTAGCATTTCAACTAGCAATCATAACAATTTAAGCATAGCAATTTGCAACTACCACATCAATCAAAATTTAACGATTTATTTCTACATTAATTTGCATGCAATCAATTCAATTTTAACTAAATGAATCATATATCAACTATCATGCAATATCTACTCTAAAATTAGAAAGCATTTAAGAAACACCTACCTAAATTGAAGATTTGTTACCCAAATGAACTCCTAGAATTTGGAGCTCCTAAAAAAACTCCAATTGCAACTCCTCGAAATCCGCACACCAAAGCCAAGCCTTCAATCCACATTACGGCAAGCATCCATCATCAAGAGCATCTCCATCCCCACTCCATTCGGCAACAACAAGGACAAACTCTCATCTTCTTTCATATACACATACTAGGTATGCACATATATATACATTAGTATATGTATATAGGCAAAATGGAATGGTTATTAGGTGGAGAAATGGGCAAGGCTATGCTGTTTTTGGTGGGTTTCTTTTCGGAAATGGCAGGAGAGAGGGAGGAGAAGAGATGAGAGAATGAGAGACTAAGGGGGTATTTTTATAAGGGAGTAGTAGGGTAGTTAGTATAACTACCTCCCACATGAACACCACTACTCCATGATTTAAAACTTGTTTTCCCTCCCTCTTTTCAAAATCAAATGTTCAGATTTTTCCCTCTTCTCACAGCAGCCCGGTCCCCAAATTGTGTGCACATCGCACGTGTGCACGTGCACGTGCTTTGTGTACACCCAAAAATAAATTATTTAATTAATCCCTTTAAAACAATTATTTATATATGTAATAAATATGTAAAATTAACTTTAAAATTATACTTTCCATGCACTATAAAAATAGAAAGAAACATTTCATGAAAAATTATTTTGAAGGAAGAACGCGCTTAAAAATACGTGCACCGAAAACACGTGCGTCGCCCGTAAAATCTCAAAAATACAAAAATTGATTTTATCAACCTGAAAAATATTTATAATTAATCGGAATGCAACATAAGGATATATTTAATATACATATATGATAATGTACTCAACGTACAGAAAACACGTGTATTGCACGTAAAAATTTATTTTAATTAAAATAGACAAAAATTGAATTCTATTTACAAAATGAATTTAAATATGTTTATAAAAATAAATAATTGAAACCCATCAAAAACTTTGTACGCAACGGTGGAATACCCAAAATCGACACGTGCATCGATAATACGTAAAAGCACGTAAAAATTCAAAGATTGAAATATAGCATTTGAGTTGTCTCAAATGTAATTTTAAGAATACGGAATTGCATAAATAATTGGAATTCAAAATACATATCAAAATGCATTATGGATATAATCAGTAACAGTACAAAAATGCACGTGCGTAACACACGAGGGCAAAATTGTCATTTAAATTTTGCGGGGTGTTACATTGTAGATGGCCCAGACTTGGAGTATGGGCAAGAAATGTGCAGCTGTGTTGAGTAGCAACGTAGCCGATGTGGTTAAGGACTTCGCACGCGAGATGTTGACGTCCTGTCGAGCACAAGCTGATGCTGTGGGAGAGGGGGCAAGCCTGGATGCTATCTTACACACTCCCGCTCATCGGACCAATACACGTGGTAAGCGAGTGAAGAGAGTTGCCCGTAAACCACTGCGTCATCCTATAATTGAGGAAGAACAAGAGGATGAAGTGCAAGTAGAGGGTGAGGACCAACAAGAGGAAGAGGAGCCGATAGAGGGTGTGACACAGAAAACTCCATCACCGCGAGGGAAGAGGCAACGGCGACGTCCCAACATGTTCACCCCGGACCCGTGATTTTTTGGGTGTAATTATAATGTGAGATATTATGTAGTTGAATCTTGTAATCAACTTTTGAAAAGTGGATTGAATGAAATTCAAAATTCGGTATGGGGTGTGTGCGTGTGGTGATCTATTGTTAAAGTTTTCTGTTTTTTTTTTGGGATTGTGCTGATAAATTGGATTGATTGTGCTGAGAAGATGGAGATGCTGGAGTTGTGTATGTGTATTATTGTATGTGTATTGTGGAGTTTGTGGAATGAAGATGGAGATGCTGGAGTTGTTTGTGGTGTAGTTGTCCCACCAAGAGAAGAACAATTGGCCTCTTCTGCATACAGAGCAAGACTCGCTTTTTCAAAAAGCGAGTCTTGGTATAAATACACCGCTTTTTCAAAAAGTGAGTGTACATCTTTTGGAATTCCAGAGATCTTGAAGCCTCTGGGAATCAAGCAAACTCAACAGACGCTTTTTGAAAAAGCGAGTCTGGGTATAAATACCCCTCTTTTTCAAAAAGCGAGTGTACATCTTTTGGAATTCCAGAGATCTTGAAGCCTCTGGGAATCAAGCAAACTCAACAGACGCTTTCTGAAACAGTGGGCCGTATGTTTGTGGTAATGAAGTAACAGTGTAAAATTTATCAACGAGAAGCTTGTGATCGATTGCACGATATGCACAAGCTGCCAGTATATTAGAACATGGGATATGGTATAGATGAAATTTCATACATGTGCACGTTTTCGTTCCTAAATTCACAGTGTGCAAGTTCCCACCCTTCCTTTCTCCACCCACCATGCGTATACCCGTTCTAACGGAAAAAACTCCCGGTTGATGATGGAACATTGTAACCTCATGTCCGTTAGCTCTCTCACGATGACTATCGAGCAGTTCATGTACTCTTCGAGCAAAAATTGTCCCTTCAGATAAAAGTTTACTGGCTTCCTGTCGACGAGTAGTAAAATAAGAGTTCAGACGTAAGAAGATCGTCTCAACAATCGCTGTTACTGGCAAACTACGGACTCCTTTCAAGACTGAATTGAACACTTATGACAGGTTCGTAGTCATTATCCCGTATCTTCGACCTTCATCTGCATAAAGTGCCCATTTCTCAACCGGCTTCTCTTTCAACCAATTAGCCGCCTCCACATTTACGTTTTCAAGTTCAGCAAGTTTGGCCATGAACTTTTTGGGTTGGCGTTGACACGCTATAATTTTCGCCTTTTTACGCAATGCCTTGCTACCAAATTTACTAAAGAAATTTGGAGCAAAATGGCGCATACAATAACGGTGATATCCATTAGGTTCGTTCCAAGCTCCATTTTGTAACTCCATAGCAGACATTATACCAGCGTGACGATCAGAGATAACACACAATTCAGTGCGATCGGTGACATAATATCGGATGCAAGTCATGAACCATGTCCACGTATTTATACTCTCTCCATCAACCAATGCAAATGCAAACGGAAATAAGCAATCATTCGCATCTGGGGAAACAGCAATTAGCAAGCAACCCTTGTACTTACCGTACAAGTGAGTTCCGTCAACACTGATAACAGGTCTGCAAGACTTGAAACCTTCAATTGAAGGACCAAATGCCCAGAATACACCCTTGAATGTTTCCTCGCTAGGACTAGACTCATACTTATCATAGTAAACAACGGTTCCTGTATTTGCTGCTTGAATTGCTGTGAGTAGAAAAGACAACTTTGTGTATGCTTCTTCGAAGGTACCATACATCCTCTCGATCGCCTTTCGTTTTGCTCGCCAAGCTTTCTTATACGAAATTTGATAATTATATTGTAATTTAACAATCTCAATAATTGACCTCGGTGATAAACCGATATCCTTTTTCACCACATCAACAATCAGATTACAAACAAGATTGTAATCAATTTTAAGGTGATCCTGATTCAATGTTGGATTCGTACAAGTGTGTGGCCCAACTATCTTCTTCACCATAAAATTCGTCCCGCCTTTTGGAACCATTGCTCGTAATCTCCAAGGGCAGCATCCATCACTTACTCCGGGGAGACCTTGCACGATCTCCTCAATGGTACGTTTTCTAGGTGCCATTTTGCATTTAACAGTGTACAGTGACGGTGTAGATTTTAAAGTTACGAATTCATGATTTTTTTGATAGAATACAACTTCACTGCCTGTTGAATCGACTGCTTACTTATAAACTCCTATCCAACGTACAATTCGTCTACATTGGACGAACCAGACGACTCTTGTGGAACTAGGTGTACTCTAGCACCTTCAGCCATCTCCTCGGTAACATGAGCGTCAACATTAGCGTACCTATAAGTAGCTCTGACTTCATTAGAACTGTTGTTCGTAGGATTTACATTTGCACCACTATCATCATCATCTTCGTCTCCGTCATCATTTTCACCACTATCAACATCTTCATCGTCTGTTTCTTCCTCTTCTTCATCATCGTCTAATAAGCTGTTGTTACAGACTGCATTTTGAAAGAGTTCAAATATACTGTCATTTGGAACAGAGTCAAGAACCGGACTAGGTTGGCGTGGCAGCTCAACATTTACAGAATCCGGAATTGTTGTATTTGTGAAAGTGTTCTCTTGTGAGGATACTGGATTTGGTTGTGAAGATTGAGCGGGGTTAGACCGAATCTGCTGTGTAGGTACTACCCTAATGGAGCTTGCACTGGGAATATCATGTGGCTGAGCATTCACAACTTGAATTTGCTGAATATATAACTCTAATACAGACCAAGCACAATTGGGATCAAATATTCTAGCAATCAATGACTTCAGCGCATTATCAGTAGGTACGGGCACTGTCATAAAATACCGACCATCTCCTCTTCCTGCTGCGTATCGAGCTAAAATTTTCACATTCCATTGATTCCTATCCCAATTAGTAACTTCATATATTTTCTCAACTACTTCTTCAAATGTAATGGTACGGGGTACCCAAACTATTTTCGGATCCAACACGCTATAACAACAACCAATCTTTGGATCACGAATTATTTCACCACCAAAGTATAACGAAATAGGAATATCTAAATCCATACCTACGTTAATTTATACCAATAAGCGAGTTATTATCTACCTATAAAGAAAACCTAATGAAATTAACAAAATAAAAACCCAATAAACATCATACCTTCACAATAAAGTTGCTTTCCTCTTCAAGTATACCCAAATTCCAATAAATTAAACCTCTATCGGAAGATGGGTTTAAGTTGTCCAAAGCAATTTTATGGGTTATTCCACAAATCACGAGGGTACCTTGACGAATTTGAGATGAGAGATGGGTTAGGGTTTCAGAGTTAGAAGAGAAAGAGAAAGAATAGAAAGAATAATGAGATCTGTTTGGCGATGGGGGGTTTAAGTCCCAAACGAAAAAGCGAGTGTAGGTTAATTCCCCCCGCTTTTTCAAAAAGCGAGTGTTGCTGGGCAAAGAAGGCCAAGACTCGCTTTTTGAAAAAGCGAGTGTGGTATAATCCATCACGCTTTTTCAAAAAGCGAGTCTTAGGTTTCAAATTTTCTGAATCCTAAGACTCGCTTTTTGAAAAAGCGTGATGAATTATACCACACTCGCTTTTTCAAAAAGCGAGTAGGGCGTTTATGGAATAAAAAAAAACAGGTCGTTTGTGGAAAAACTTTCATAAAAAGGATCATTTTGGAAAAAAATTCACCATACCAAACTTTTATTTCGATGATCTACTATATTATTTAAGTTTTTGCTTTGCAAATAACTTTTCTTTGACTGACACGTTAAGAGCATTTGCAGTCATATGCCATTTACCCATTTTTTGAAAAATTTGAAAAAAAATTGATGTTGTCATTCACCATTTACCTAAAAATAGCAATCACGTAAACAGTGGACGGCCAAATTTGAAAGACGAAATGACTTTTGTCAAAATATAGCCGACGGCAGATTATCTTTCGTCCGTTTAATGTGACGAAAGACAATCTTTTATCAGAGACGTCGGACGGTAAATTAAACACCGTCCCTACACATTTTCAGCTGAAACATCGTTGGACGGGATATAATCTTTCGTCTGATGAATTAATTAAAAATAATAGTGAAGGACGGTAGACAATGTCCCGTCTCTTCAAATTAAAAAATAAAATAAAATGAGTGGGCCCTTCATTTTTCCCCCCAAAATATTTTTGTGTACAACTTTAATACCCTTCATCTCTTTTAAAAAGTAGTTTTTTTTAATAAAAAAAATATAGCTTGGGACAAAAGATTAAGTCCCGTCCTATACAAAAATTTTGGTCGGACCCATGTGATTTTTTTTTTCCTTTTCTTTCGACTGACTGTAAATAATACTCCGTCGTTTTTTATTTACGTCTACACTTTGCTAGGACGAAAGATAAATTTTCGTCTGAGAATAAAAAAAATGCGAAAACCCAAATTTTGGCTTTACACGACTGCAGCGAAAACTCATATTTTCTATTTCCATTTTCCTAATACCCAAATTTTAGTCCACAACGACTACAGATGCCCCTACACACGCACACACACACCTAGATTGTGAAGTTATTTAGTTAATGGTTTTTATTTGAATTTTAGAAATTAATTAAATATCTCTCTTTCTCTCTCCCTCCCTCCAGGGCCGACCCTACCATAGAGGCGGGTAAGGCGGCCGCCTTAGACCCCCGGAGATTTCACAATTTTAGGGGCCCTAAATTTGAACTTCTTTTGTAAATATAGGCACATATTTTGTGCGTAAAAAAAATATGCGCTATCAGGGGTCCCATTTCGGAAGTTCGCCTAGGACTCCCCGGAACTGACGGCCGGCCCTGCAAATGGATTACATCAGAAATTTCATTGTAAAACTCATGCACACAGAAGTACACACTTGGAAACAAAGCAGTTCACTCACACTGAAATGCAAACTCAAAAGAAATATTATCAGTGATGTGTGTGATTTTTGCATTTTAGCACCAATGAATATGATGTTTAGCCTAGAAATATAACATAACAACAAAGCCCCTAAAATGATAAGAGAAAAATGGTTCTACGTAGATGTTAATGTTACTATCTTCCTCATGTCTCTGTGTCTTTTTTCCCCCCACAAGATATAGTATATATTAGGGGCCCCATTTCGAAAGTTTGTCTAGGACTGCCCGAAACTCAAGGCCGGCCCTGCCTCCCTCTTTCCCTTCACCACCACCACCACCGCCACCACCACCATCGTGTCAACTTTTATGCTTGACATAATAACCACTGCTTGCATCTGTCAGTGCCACTACCTCCTCATCCATCATTCGGACTTCACTACCACCACTACCACCATTTTTTAACATTTTCATTAAACCAAAAGTCATAGAAACTATTCCAGATCCTTATTTTCACAAACCCCAATGTCCCCACCATCACCAATCTGAGACAAAACCCATGAAACCAAATTACCAAAATCACCAATTTCTTTCTTACATTTATCACAAAATCACAGTTTTCCTTCGAGGACCTTTTCTTACAACATTTTCTTTTACAATCTTAGGTGGCACAATCTCATTAAAATGTATTATAGAGTAGGTTATAATGGATTGTACATATCTCTAATGAAATTGTGCCATCTAAGATTGTAAGATTGTAAAGATTGTAGGTGTAGCATTACCCTTCCTTCTAAACCTAACAACCCCTTTAAAGAATTCAATTTTGCAACTTGCCAGTCATAATCAATCCCTTCATCAATTTTGGAGATTTACATGAATCTTTCTAAAAAATTCAATCAAAGTTAATTGATTTTCTAGATGAGCGTGAATGGAGACTGATTAAAATCATTTTTGTTTGCTTAAATTAATTAGATTAGTGTGGTTGGTGGTTTCAGAAAGGCGGGAAGGGCGTCGTTGTTGTTGGAGGCTGTGGCGAACTTGTCGTCGGAAGAAGGGAAGGAAGAGGTGATGGAGGCAGTGACGGTGTTTTCCAGAGAAAGAAGACGAGAAGTTGGCGGGGGGACACTGCTAGAGTCTAGAGACGGTGGTGGTGGTGGTGGTAATGGTAGAGGTTATTGAGGAATGAGGAAATTGATATAGAGGGGTCTGGAATTTTAAAATTTTTTTTAAAAAAAAAAAGACAGTGATCTGGAAGTTATTTGCTTGAAAATATATTATCCAAATGAGTTCTTCTATAATACAAATTCTTAACTATCTTAACCACTTTTAGAGTCCCTATAAAAGTTGAGTTAATTTATATTTTCTTTCGAATCAAGATAGTTTTGGTATTAACTTGTTAAGAGCATCTGTAGTCGTTAAAGTTTAAATTATCCATATATCGATATATAGAAATAGAAATTTGGATTTCGCTGCACTCGTCGAAAGCTATATTATAGCAATCAATGTCAACCCATGTCTAGGACGGCACATGAAGTGCCGTCCGACACTTACCACATGTCTAGGACGGCACATGAAGTGCCGTCCGACACTTACCACCTGTCAACATCACTTAATAGCTATACTTAATAGCTAAATAATTACATATCTATACTATATATACTTAATAGTAGCTAATAATCCTAATTATCTTTAGTTTAATGAAGGGTGATTACGGAATTTTTGAAACGGACGGCATATCGAGTGCCGTCCGACGCCTAGAACAGTATTTTGCGCGTCTGGGACGGCTCTTCGACCACCGTCGCTGACTTATCGATAAAGCTATTTCGTCTCTCATATATAGCAATCGACTGTAGCGATTTATCGATAATATCGATATATAGCAAACGACTGCAGCTACTTTTTAAGCTATATATCGATATTATCGATATATAGATAACGACTACAGATGCTCTAAGCAAACCAATAAATAGGGTCCACTACTTTGTTTGTTTTCTCTTTGTTGGAAAAATATTCTTATGATCAAAATTGTATATGATTTAATATAGGGAGTAAAACTTTTAACTATTGGATCATTTCAAATAATGTGTTGGATATTGATTAAATTAAATTAAAAAATTTATCAAATTTAAATTAACACTAGACTCAAATATCAAATTAACACCAGACTGTGTACCAAATTCATCCGAAAAAGTTGTCAGATTCCCTATAATTGCTTTATTATGTGAAATAAGTTTAATAAGTTTTCTGCTTGTAAACCATTCATCCAAAAAAAACTAGTTACCTAATAACAACAATTTTTAACATTAGATATTTTTTTATGGATATATATACATTGAAATGTGAATAAGGAAAGTCAATTGAATCTTGAACATTACATTATTACAATCTTCAACGATAGAGATAGTATTGAGTCTTACGCAATAAGTTCATCACTAGGAACTTATTTTCAAGTCTCAACACTTAATATTCTTTCTATTTTCCCTTTATCTACATTTCAATTATCTCCTCTTGCCGATTTTTCAAAAAAAAAAAAAAAATCTCCTCTTGTTTACTACATTATAATTATCTTTCTCCTCGTCATTTTCTATTTTCTACATCTAGTGTGAAAATAAAAAAAATCAATTAAAATAATAAATATATACTACACGATGATAAGAAAATTACTTAAAATTTTTATTTAGTGTTAATTAGATCAATGAGGTTAAATAGTATTACATTTAGTACTTATAAAAAAAAGAAATTATTGAAGAAGAAATGTTAGAGAGAAATTAGGCAGAGAATATTTGAATGACGAAAATGTCTCTTTTTTTTCTTAATAAATTTTTATCACCTATTAAAATAAATATTACAAATCGTACGACTGTGAGTGAATGTAGGATAGTCACAAAAAATATTAAAAAGTTATATTAGTTGGGGGTTTGCATTCTAAAAAAATCCTATCCAAATACATGTGCCTTGTACGTGGGACGACGTGACATTGATGACAAATTTTAATAGGTTAGTTATAAAAAATTTATTAAAGCTTCAGGGCAGTTTAATCATTAAAAAATCAAAATAACATCATGTGTAAAACGTCTAATGGAACCTAACTGTAGCAGGGCAAGTTGCCAAAATAAAAGTTTTTTTAGGGTGCGGTGCAAATTGATAAAAACTTAGTAGGGTAAAGTGAAATTTATCCTTTATAATAATCAGTTTAATCACATAAAGAATCTATTTTTGCCCTTTATAGGTTCGTTTCCTTCTCACTCCCTCTCTTTTTATTTCTCCTTTTTCTTAAAAATAGTTTCTTCTTCTCCTCCTCCCAAATCTCCGATTTGGGTCCAAAAACAAAACCAAACCCTAATTTTGATTTCGTGGGGTTGGAGGAGATGAAGCCCAATCAATGCCCTTCATGCCTAATTCATCTCTTGACCCATTTCCAATGAGACCTCCTTGGCAATATCTTTCTTCACATTAAGGTACCCAAAAAAAAATCCTATTTTATTGCATTTTGTGCTAAAATTTTAGGTAATTTCAGCATTGTATTAATGTAGATCAAATTTTATTTCTTTTTCATGTTTGGGTGTTAGATGAGTAAGTTCTATTCAATGGATGGTTCTGAGGTTGATGAGAATTTGGTTACAGCGTCAAATGCAAAGGTATTTACTTATTTGTTTATTCATTCATGCAACACCCATCTTATTTCTTTAACTTTTTTTTTTGGGCGAATAACTGATTTTAATGACCTATAAAACATGTAATTTGTAGGCCAATCTTGATTGTTAATGGATTTATTTGTTTGATTTAATTCTTTAAAACTGATGTGCAATTGATTGAAAATGCGGAATGGATTCCGAATTGTTTGGTTTTGAGATATGATATTAAGATGAGAAGGATATTATTGTGCAGTTGCATGAAGGAATGTGCAAACAACTTTCTCCATTTCTGAGCAGAGTACAGGACTTATTTCCAGTCATAGAAGCAGGGAGGCCCAGAAGCAAGTCTGGAATACAAGCATTATGTTCTTTGCATGTATCTCTTGACAGAGCCATGAACCTACTTCAGCATTGTGCAGAATGCAGCAAACTTTACTTGGTGAGGTTTCTTTTATTTCCTATTGCAAGTGTTTGTTTTTTTCTTCTTAATATAAATTTAAATATATCGCCAAATAGTCTTATTTTGTTGAAATTTGTTACAATAACAAGAATGGGGTTAAATATAATGTTTATCTCTGGAAATGGGATGCACATGAATAAAACATTTAATCTCTCAATGGATGAAAATTTCGAGTAATAAAATCAAGCTGATACTAGGTGGTGTTAGCTTAATTTCCCTTACCTTCAATGTTCAAACAATGCATTTACCCAACAATGCGTCGTTGTGTAAAAAACATTAGGTTTTTCTTTTCTTTTGGCTATTTACCTGACAATGCATTTACCTTCACGAAACTCCCATGAAGTTCCATTAGCATGGGGCATATGGCAACAAAGGTTGGGAGGAGATTTCACAATAAGAGTGAGATTTACGAGACAGAATTGATAACAGGTCTTCACTTGGGTTACTTCAATGTCGTGTTTAGGAAAACCACATTATTTCTTCCACCTTGGCACTTATGGCCTAACTACATTTGACTCCAAGTGCCTAAAGGCAATAATGAGACATTGTTCTTTTTGTTTCATCAACATATTAGTTGGATTATCTTTGGTCCAGTCTGCACCACTCTGATGTCATTCATATCCTATATGAATAGAAGTGAATGTCAGTTTGTTTGCTTCTTTCAGGAGGAATAGTTGTCCAGTGTATGGACAACTAAATAATACAAATCTGTAATGCAACTTTATGATATCTGCATCATCCTCAAATCTGTCACAAGATTTTGTAGCTAAATTGCCTCCTTGTGGGTTTCTGTCGGTGCCGCTGTATCTTGCAACATGTCCTTCCATGAAACTAGGCCACCATGAACAATAATAATTTGCAATGCAGTATCTTAAAAGCTGCAATGAACCTTGCTTAACATCATTCGTAAGGTCTACTCTGGTATATCTAACAAATGCCTTAGCATGTACCTTAATGTATGCTAATTGCCCGTATGGCCTGCTCATATACTTGTCCCCAACTGAAATGGCCTATATAGATTGAGGCAAGTGCATGCTGAGATATATTAGGCTATGCACAACATTCACATGCCAAAACTCCGGAACATGGACTACACCTAAGTCTTTGGTGCAAGCTTGCTATGCAACTTGCAAGATGTGTCAATAAATACATGACTTTTGGATATCCTAAACTATTTTGATACATTTTTAATTTATCTTCTCGATTCTGTATCAAACAAACTCTATTTTTAATTTTTATCCGGCTGAACCTCTTCCCAAAGACCTCTCTCTTTGCTGAAGGATACTTTCTTTAAAAGTTGACATGAAGCTAATCTTTTATCTCCGATATTACTTGCTTGTTGGTTGTACAATTTTCAACATATCATGCATGAAGTAGGAGGTAAACTTGATTGCTGTCAAGCTGCATCCTGTATTCGTGTGGTATCAGCTGCATCCAGTTGTACACACATGAATGATATGAGTCAACTGTGTCTTTCCAGTCCTTGCCATGAAGGAATCACATTCATGATACCACTGTTAGGACACAAAGATGAAGCAAGGCAGCTGGAGATGTGTGGTGGTATTCAAGATACCTCCACTTATATAACCTTTGGGGTGTTTGGGACTCATCCGGGGTTGAGGTTATCTAGTTGTCTCAACTGAAAGGTAAGATACCTAGAGTCTAGAGGTATCTGAACTCTAATGCAATCTAATTTATTCTCACCTCCACTTTCTTTTTTCTAGTTTCAGCTTTAAACCAAAACAAAGTTATCAATGTAACTTTAGTTCAGTTTTCACTAGAGTTATTCCTTTAGCTCTATCCAATTATCTTACCTCTATATCCAAGCTAGCCATTAGTGAAATTCTTAAATAAATAGACATGGTTGCTTGTCCCAGACACCACATATCACTCCATCTGGTTTATGTAGAATCCTTTAGCTCCCTATGTAAGAATGTAGCCATTTGCAACAAAACATTGTTTCCATTGTTTTATTCTGCGACTTCCTACAACACTTGCATTTGCACCAATAATCCTAGACAGTAGTAAGTACTAATTTACCTCACAACAAAAAATTTATTCAGCACCTTGTCTATTAATTATTTGTATCTAACTGACTGCACATCTAATGAGACAGTTGAATCTAATAATGGAGGAGTAAGTGGAGTGTCCGAGAACGGAAGTCAACGCGCCCACAAGACCTAGATGCACCAATAACAAGACACCGCAATAATCACAAGATCCCACAGCCACAAGAACACAATAATATGCAGAGATAACCAATACTACTTTTTCCTCAAGAAATACAAATATACAAAGAGATCAAACTCTAATCTCTCTCTCACCTTTGAAACACTCGGCACTCACCTCTCTTGAAGTTGTACAATGGTATGATTAGCCGTTCTCTCTTAATTTCTTAACCCTAGAGTTCACATCTATATCTATATATAGCATCCAAGTAAACCCTAAAAAAGATAAACACAAATACAGCCAGTTGGATCTAAAACCCGCAACCCAAATAAACACACACAACCGCACACGGATGACTGTACATAAAGGTTGTCCCCTGCAATACACTTCGCCGAAACAGAGAGTGGGGCAGTTGATTGCATATGATAGTCGACTCTCTGTTTACTATTTATCATGCTGCACTATTGCTTCTCTTGTTGTGCTCGTGTCTTCTCATCTTCTCCAACTTCAACTCATTTTGTGCTAGTGTATTTGAGTCCACAATTCCTAACAGTAAGTGCCTATCGCAAATCCCCTATGTATAAATCTCAACACTTTCTAGAGAACATGTAACATGGAGCAAGTTTATTTCATGAATTCAGTTGATTGCTCATTTCTCATAACAGTTTGTACTACTGGTATTACCTTTTGATTTGGCAGGCCGTAACAGGGGAGTCCATTCTTGGGAAGTTTGCAAGGGCAAGAAGTACACTTCAGGAAAGTTTAAAGCGTGTAGAAGAAATAGTTCCACTGGCTGTTGGTTGTCAGGTATATTGAACAGTTAAATGTGATGCTGTGTTTACTAACATGTGTTTTTAGGTAAAGAGCAAGAAAAGAGAACTATCATTGTTGAATAACTGCACTACTGCACTGTTTGATTCTGAGCTAATTTTGTTTATTTATTTTGATGCTAAACTAAAGAGCCATAAGCAAACACACATTTTCTGGATTTTATCAAATTAAAAGCCTTCTCTTTGGATGAGAGTGTCAGATAATTTTGATGAACTTTAGTTCGGTTATGAGCCCATAAGCCCTACAACCTAGTTGACCTGTGTTTGTAATTGTTTCTGAGTGTTAGAAAAATAAATATAGAGCCTTCATAAGCAGTGTAGTCGAAGGCACGCCTGAGGCGCAAGGCGCACTGAGGCGCCTCAGTCTTGAGAACGTGAGAGGTCATATGTTCAAGTTATGCTCACCACTTTTGGTTGTAGCATTCTTTCAATAATTAAGGAAAATATATAATTACTACACATAATATTATAATATATGGGAAATGACCTTATAATATATGAGAAAATTTTCTCATTTGGATTGATTATTATCGATTGGCCACCTAATGGGCAATCCGTGTTATCATGATATTTAATCTTATTTACAAATTTTAAAAACCTTTAAAAGTAATAGTGCGCCTTGGTTAAGTGAGGCTTGCGCCTCAAATTGCACCTTGCACCTCAGGCTTTTTATGGGGTAGTGATGTTGCTTTACGCCTTTCGCCTTCGACTACACTGTTCAAAAGGCTCCTATTGTTAGTGTTGTACTAATATCTGATGCGTATTTGAAACCCAAATGTGTGTCCATGTCAAAACTCAACTTGACAATGTTCCTTGGTTATCTACATTGTGATTGCATTAATGTGGGAGTGAGAGACATAAGAGAGGCAAGTTAAGTGAGTTAGAGAGAGATGATAATTAGTTATGTGATGTGAGGAGCGACTTATGGCAGTGACTATTAGTTATTCAATTTAATTTCCCAAACCTATTATCTATTAGCATTGTAGTTGGGAAATGATTTATAGTTTAGCTATTAGTGATTTTATTTCTATATGTAAATCCAACCCTCCAAACTTAAAGTCAAATCATCACGAAAGCATTTGTTTGATTCATAGCTTATGTGATCAGCCTGAAGATAATCTATAACCTAAACATCATATAAATAGTCGCAACTTGCCATGTTACTGTGTCCATGTCTTATTGTATTTGTGTCTCGTGTTTGTGTACGTTTTTTTCCTTTTCTTTTTGGAGATAAATGCAAGTAACATACTTTAGAGGTACCCCAGTTCAATTCACACATGGCCCATGTTAAACACGGACTAAAAGAATTCACTGTGCACAACATAGGTTCAGATGCTCAACCTGCGGGGACCTATGAGAACATGAACTAGTATACCCCATAAGCAATAGCACACATTCTCCTTTTTGGGTCCTTATAAGAAAAGTGAGAAGAAAAAAAAACACATTTGTTTCATAGTAATTCATGGGCCCAACAAATAATTATCAACAGACTACTATGCAACTGGGAAAGAGAAAATCACTTTGAGATGCATTCTACTCGAGAGAAATGGTTTATTCGTATGTCACAATGGTAAATCCTTCTCGTACACTTTTTCAAAATATTTTTAATGACATTGAGATTAGGTAGTCACAAACATGGATCAAATTGTCTTTGAACTTTACAAACTTCAAGAGAAAACCTATTTCTGCGCATAGTTTCTCCAATGCAAAATTCTTGCTCATAAAACTCAACAACCTTAACATATCTAGGACTGGCATAAGATTCTGTTTGACATCCTTATGCAAGAGAGAAATAATTGGAATTAGAAAGCAAAGATGTATTGACAAAATTTTATAAGCAAAAATGGGTTTTTCCACACAGGTCACTAATAAATAAATTGATTACAAAAATTGTGCAAGAAAGAAATGATTGGAGTTAGATAGCAAAATATATAAATTAAGTCTAATAAGTTAGGGAGTTAAGCCAATTAAGATTCAAAGGCATCTTAAGATGGGTACTCCATCCTTTATTTTCATGCCGCAATAAAATGATTCTGCAAGGTGAAATGACGTTTTTTTGTGTGTAATATATGTTGAACAGGGGCGTATCTGGGTCCAAGCAGCACAAGCAACTGCTTTGGGCTCCCAATTATAGGGTCCCATATTTTAAAAGTATTTACAATGTTAAAAAGTAAAATGTAATATTTTTTGATATAATTACATTATATTAATAGTTGGCTTATTAGCTCAGTTGGTTAGAGTGTTGTGCTAATAATGTGAAGGTTGTAGGTTCAAAACTTGCATGAGCCAATTAATTTTTCAATCATTTTTTTATTTTTAAAACTAATTATTTTTCACATAGCCATACATGCCATCTTACCATTTTATGAATTTAATATTATTTTTCACTTAGCCCATGTATGTCACTCTGATATTTTTTCGATGTTCTAGTATATCATATTTACTTGTGTATGATAGATTTCTAACCAAATCTTCTAGTGCATATGATTATTCTACATTTTAAGCTTCCAACTAGTATTCTGATATACATATATTCATCATCATTTCATCTGATCATGTTCTCTAATATATCATATTTAGCTCTTTGAGATAACATATTGCGTTTCTGTTGTTAGAGTTTGTCCGAGTTTCTTTTGGCCACGAGACATTTCATATAAAAAGCGTACATTATCAATTAATTTTTTTTTTGGAAGCATATATATAAATTTGTTTTCATTTAAATAGTTTGTTCTCCAATGCTCCAAGTTTGTTTGCATTTAAATAATTGTCATTATTATTTTGTCAACTTGCAAAAGGCCCCATTTGAGAATTTGCTTTGGGCCCCTTGAAACTCAGATACGTCCCTGATGATGAATGGATACAAAAGTAAAAAATAATAATAAATAAAGCACATAGATCAAGCTAATATAATATCCCCATGTGGGATACTTCTATATTTTGTCATAAATATAGTAGAGAAAACTTAGTCAAGTTCAATAAAAATGTAATAAATATATAAAAGTGCGTCAATTAAAAAATGCCTTCTCAAAATACTTCTAGCATTCAAACTCTGTTGTCTCATTGCATTTTGTTGTTATAGGTAATTCCCAAAGTAGAAATATGTCAACCTGCAATGCCATTATTTGCCACAAAAACTTGATTACAGTGGTCATAATGTTGATAGAGCAAATTAGCAATGAACTTTGATTAACTGAATTTAGATGAAGCAACCCTAAAAAATCTGGAAGCAGCAAAGGACAATGAAAAGAAGACCAACCTGAAGAGAAGACGGCATTTTCCTTGTAGAACCTGTACAAATTTAATAAAAAAAAAGAGCTTCAAAAAATGCGACAGAATGAAGGATAATATACAGAGATTAAACAAGAAAGCAATCTAGGAATGTGATAAATATGACAAATATGAGAGGATCCACTTTTCTATATATATATTTCTTACAATAATGTTTTTTGAATTTGAATGTGAAATTTTTTTAATTACGGTTCCCTTCTAAGATTATGAAAGAGTTTCTATTCATTTCCTTTTTTTGTGGGTATTAATTTGAGAAGATTATAAAATGTGTGGTTATTTCCTACAATTATTACATGTGGTATTTTTTTTTTCACGCAACACATTGTTAAAAAATAGTTTATACCTAATTTAGAAATATGTCTAGCCGTTTGACTGTAATTATTATTATAATTATTGCATGCAGGTTATTTTTTTACTATGATTATTGCATGTGGGTTTTATTTTAAAGGGAAATAGATTGTTAACAATACTTTATAAATACCTTATATCTAATTTAGAAATATGTATATCTATTTGACTGTAACTATTACTATAAGAGCATCCATTTGTTAGCGAAAAGTGCATTATATGCATATTTCGTCACTGTAGACGCTGCACTCGTAAGGTATTCTGCTATTTTTCCAATTTTCACTACAGTAAAAAGCGAAAGATAGCAGGTGATACAGCAATATGCATATTATGCGTGACGAAACATCATGTTTCGTCTGGATTATTTAAATATTTTTTAAATTCTCGGACGAAATATTTTATTTTATTTTTTTCATCGGACGAAACATTCATGTTTCGTCCGATGAAATCCTGAATTAAAAAAATAAAAATAAATCTTAAGCTTCTAATTTAGGATGTTAATTAGTTTAGTTAAGTGTTTTAATTAAACTTTTAGTTAAATAATTAGTTAATCAATTAGGTTTAGTTAATTTAAAATATAATTAACATCAAAATTAAAACACCCACCCACTGGGTGGGTCCTGCGCGTTCTATTTTTTATTTTTATTTTAAAACCCTTTAAAAAATTCTGAAATGATCCAAAAAAAATCAAAAAAAAAATTCAAAAAAAAAAAAGGCGGACGAAACATCATGTTTCGGATGTTTCGTCCGCCTACAAGTTAGCTAAATTTTTCCTTTACCCCACTGCAGTGAAACATCGATTTGCTAAGGTATAATATGCATATATGTATATTATACCTCAGACGACTATGGATTCTCTAATTATTGCATGTAAGCTATCTTTTTTATATTTCATTTTTAAAAGTGCAGTTGAGATTTAACTGGATGATTGGTTTTATGTGGATGATTGTTTTAACTCTGACTTAAAAATGTGTGGTAAAGATTATATTGTAGTTAATAAGTTAGGGCATTTTCATCTTTTCAGGGTACGCTCATTGTTGCCACCGAACTAAAAATGCTTATTTGGTTAGTTATATAGTAGATAGTAGAGATATGCACTTTGGTGAAATTGTGTGCTAATCTTAAAGAAAATCGATTCTATGTTTGTTTGTTTTTTTTGTTTTGTTTTGTTTTGTTTTTGTTTTTGTTTTCATGATATCATCTTTTACTCTGTTCTTATCTTTCACTATTCACATGGTTATTAGATTATGGAGATGGTTGGTGAGCTCGAGGGAATTGTATTTGCATTGGATCAGTCAGAAAAGAGAGTAGGAGATGAGTTGATTTCATTACTTCAAAAGCAGAGGAAAATAAACAGCGACTCTAACGATAGTATGGAACTTCAGGTCTTTCATCAAGCTGCTTTGAAATTGGGGGTCACATCTTCGAGATCAGCTCTAACAGAGAGGAGAGCTCTCAAGAAATTGATCGAAAAAGCACGTTCTGAAGAAGACAAGCAGAAAGAATCCATTGTCGCATTTTTATTACATCTCATGAGAAAATATTCTAAGCTTTTCAGAAGCGAAAAGCCTGACGATACCGACTCGCAAGGATCAAGTCCATGCACTCCAATCTATTCGGAGGCAAATGCATGGAGTTTTGATAGACAAATATCCAAACTAAATTCTTTCAATTTCAAGCAAAAGATCACATCAACTTTCCCTGAGGAGTTTAGGTGCCCAATCTCTCTGCAACTCATGTATGATCCGGTGATTATTTCATCTGGGCAGACTTATGAGCGAGTTTGCATTGAGAAGTGGTTCAAAGATGGCCACGATACTTGCCCTAAAACTCAGCAGAAGCTCTCTCATCTTGATCTAACACCAAACTATTGTGTCAAAGGCTTGATTTCTAGCTGGTGTGAGCTTAAAGGGATTCCACTCCCCGAGGGTCCACCAGAAAATCTTGACCTAAATTATTGGAGGCTGGCATTGTCAGTAGACACTACTGATTCGAGATCAATGGATAGTGTGAACTCTTGCCAGTTGAAGGAAGCAAAGGTGGTTCCTTTAGAGGAACCAAATAGGGATGAGAAAGAAATTGTCGCTGGGAACGAGAAAGAAATTGTAGCTGGGAATGAGAAAGAAATTGTAGATGGGGATGACAAAGAAATTGTAGATGAGGATGACAGAGAAACTTTAGATGATAGAACTTGCCAAGATGATGAAGTTGATGGGGAAGAAAAATGTGAAAGCCTACTGGCTGCTTTGGGTAATGGTGAGAGTTGGAGTAATCAGTGCAAAGCAGTGGAGAAGCTAAGGTTCTTGCTGAAAGACGACGAGAAAGCACGGAATTTTATAGGTGCGAATGGATTTGTCGAGGTACTGGTTGGGTTCTTGAGATCTGCCGTGAATGAAAGAGACGAAAAAGCTCAGGAGGTTGGAGCTTTCGCACTTTTCAACCTTGCTGTCAACAATAATAGGTTTGAGTGCCCATTTAATCTTTAACTTCGTTATTTTCTCAATAACATGAGGTTCAGTATATATCACTAATTTAATATATGAAAAGACTCCTATACCATCTGTGATCTGTTTCTTTTTGTTCATGGTGCAGACAGCTAACTTAAAAAATAATAGAATTTAACAGTTAAAAATAGAAGGTCTTTGAGCTTCTTCTCATTGTGTGTGGAGGCAACTACACATGCAGTACAATGTTTTCTTTTTCTCATGCACATGTTGAGAATCGTGGACATGATTCAATATCTCATGTTCTCACACTTATATTAATGGCAAACAGAATCCTTCATTGCTTGATATAGTGTGCATGTTCAGTGCATCATGGTATATATATATATATATATATATGATTTTGCACTAACTGAATTATATCTTTTTACCCTTTCCTTTATTTTCTTCATGGAATGCCAGGAACAAAGAAATCCTATTATCCTCCGGAGTAGTAGCCTTACTTGAAGATATGATCGCAAACCCTAACACATGCGAATCAGCCACTGCTGTCTACCTAAATCTCTCATGCTTTGATGCTGCTAAACCCATCATCGGCTCAAGTTCTGCCCTCCCTTTCCTCGTCTGCATCCTCAACCCTTCGAGCCCCCAATCTGCAACTTCCAAGCACGATGCCCTCTATGCTCTCTTCAACCTCTCCACCCACCCTTCCAGCGTTCCCTTCCTCCTTGCTGCTGACATCATTGCCGGGCTCCAATCCCTCCTCGCCTCCTCCATATGGATTGAGAAAGCTCTCGCCATCCTCATGAACTTGCTCGTCAATCCCGATGCGAAGGAGAAAATGGTAGAGACCACCGGGTTCATTAGCTCCTTAGCATCGGTACTAGACTCTGGCGAGCCAGCAGAGCAGGAGCTCTCTTTAGCTTGTCTATTCGATCTATGCAGCAGCAACGAGAACTGCAGTCACATGGTGCTTCAGGAAGGAGTGATACCAGCACTTGTGTCGCTGTCTGTGAATGGCAGTTGGAGAGCCAAGGAAAAGGCGCAGAAGCTGTTGAAATTGTTTAGGGAACAACGACAGAAGGAGCAACCACTGACAAGGCAGCCAGAACCAGCAGCGATGATGATGATCAGGATGCAGCAGAAGGTAGAGAGCGCCGAGCTAATTTCAGATTTCAGGGCGATGCATAAGTCAAGATCGAAGAGGTTGGGGAAGAAGATAACTTCATTGTTTAAGGCAACCAGGATGAGCTCATCCACATTGAGTAATTGGTCGTCGTAGCGCAGAAAAAAGAGGGTACACTAATTGCTACTGAAAAGGATTATGTATGTATCTGTGTATGCATGTATGTATGTATGTATGTAACTAACTATGTATGTATGTATATCCATTCTTTTATTTTCTACGTTAATTAACCGAACTCTCAAGCATTTTCCTAGTCAGTCTTGGGAGACTTCAGAAAGGAAATGAATCAAGAGACGTGTACAGGTTATGGGCTGTTTTTCTTGTTCAATGTATTGTCTGGATTTCTCCTTAATTACAAGTTGATTGATAATTGTATAGTCTAAAGAATGTTTTTATTTGGGCATCGTTTTTTTTATAAAAAATAAAACATGAAGTACAAATGCGTACTATAATGATATATTTGCAAAAAAATTCGAATTTATAAATAAAAAAAATCATTAGTATGCGTTTATAAATTTGAATTTTTTTGCAAATATGTCATTAGTATGCATTTGTAGTTAGTGTTTTATTTTTAAAATCAAATTTGAAGAAGAGATTGGCATAGTTTTTGTTTTAAAAAAAACCCATAATTGTTGCTCATTCTATATAAACCTCTCTAGCTCGGTTAGGAGAGTGCAAGGCTCTTAACCTTGTGGTCGTGAATTCGAGCACCACGGTGGCATAGTTTTCTCTAAAATATAGGCTAATTTTTTTTATAAAAAACCTCTTAACTGTTGCTCATTTTATATAAACCTCTCTCAACTATTATTTTTAGTAAAAGCCCCTTTAAACTCGTTTTTCTTGAATACTCCACTTTTTTTTATGAAACACCCATCTATAAAATGAAGATTTTTTCACAATTTAGTCTCTTAGTACGCATTTGAAGGGAAATAGACTACTCAATAATTTCATATTTTTATTTTCTTGTAACTCAAGCCATCCACAAAATGAAGAAGGTAAAAAAGTGAAGAAGGTAAAGTTCAAAGAAAAATGAATTAATAAAAGGTTGGTTTTATTTTCTGAATCAGTTTCTTGCATGTATTCAAAAGAGAATTTCATCCGTTGAGGTTAAAAAATTCTCCATCAAAATCAAAACGGATTCCCTTATGGTGGAAGTCAAACGTATTCTTTTGATGGTCAAATTCTCGAATATAATAATTTCATTTAATATATTATAATATAAAAGTATAAATCAAAAAAATTATAATTATAGTATAGAATTAGAATATATTAATTGAATAATTAATAATTCAAGTAAAAACAACATGTTGATTATATCAAAATAAAGAAGTACAAAGAATTAGAATTCATTATGGGCAGAGACGTTTACCGATATAATAACTTCTATAAGAAATTCTGGCATGAGTAAAAACGGAACGGTACGAATAGCATCCACTAATACACCGAAAACATTGTTAAAATACTCATTTTCTATACTTAATTTCATCGATAATAGCTTTTGCGTAAATACAATTATAATACAAATATATATAATAATATATATAAAATATTATATATATGCATGTCACACACACACACATATATATATATATATATATATATATATATATATATATATATATATATATATATATATATATATATATATATATATATAACATTGGGAAAAATTAGGAGAAAGGAAAATAATTGGAAAAGATGTTTTTAATTGATGAAATTCATAGTTACATGTCCATAAGGAAAGTTCAAACTTAAACTACATTTAGTACTTAAATATGTTAAACAAAATATTTCATTACCTAAGAATAACTTCCATTTTTTCCCCTGTCCTAAGTAGTAGTAAGGAGTATTAAAATTATAATTTGATACTTTCCGATTCGATTGATTGAAATCCAATCAGTTCCAAAATGAATAAAACGAATTGGGTAATTACTACAAATAAATTAATTATACTATAATAACAATAACTAGAAGAACCTATGTTTCCAACAATAAACAACAGAATTTTTGAGTTATTTAGTCTTTAATTTGTTCTCGTATTTAAATCCCCTATGTATACATAGGCAGGATCCATACATAGAAAAGATCTATGCAAATACATTGTTCATTCTGTATTCAGCTCAATCCTTTAGGAAATACATTGTTGCTAGGATTCCACACATTTATATGGAATTCAAAATTTTGTTGATCATCTCTATCTCTACTACTATAATGGGAGAAGACCTTTGTCCTTAACCCAACCCGTGCAACACACGTGTTGGTAGATTTTGTTTTTTTTATATCTTTTCATTCCCCCAATTTTCCCCATGTGCACAGCACGTGTATAATACTAGTTATTATAATGGGAGAGTTGTCATTTGTAAATAACTTCTGATTTGTATGCATTCAACCTCAATTAAATCTACACCACTCAATTAGAAACCTGTGATTTGTATGCATTCAACCTCAATTAAATCCACACCACACAATTAGATTAGAACCCTAATCTAACTAAATCTCTCAATTAAATCTATACCACACAATTAGATCTAACCCTAACCTAACTAATTCTAAACCACACATTCTAATCTCATCCCAACCTAATTAAACTTCAATTAATTATTTAAATAAATAAAAAACCCACCCTCCTCTCCATCTATTCCAAAACTCCCTCTCTCTCTAAAAAAAAAAAAACTCAGATCGATCGTGCCTCCTATCTATCTATATTTTTTGTAGGCGTGCAATGTACGTACATTATACTAGTTACATAAAATACAATTAAGATATTGTATGAAACTATAATTTCTTGTATTCATTTGAGAATGAAAGGAAAGATTCTTTATTTGGAAAAGTTCTAAGAAAAAAACAAGGATTTTTTTTACATGCCTTTTCATTTTTTCATGATTAAAAGAACTCAAAAGGAAAAAAAAAACAAAAAAAAATTCTAATCTACAAGAATGAAATGTTTGTTACGCTTAATATTTTTAGTTTAATCCATATCTGTCTTAATTCTATCCTTTATTCCAGTGGTTTTTTCTTCGCCAAATTGTTGGACGCTTATGCATTTTTCAATTCATCCGTAGATATTATGCCTATCATACCTCTATTATTTTTTTCTCTTAATAAAAAACATTTAACAAATGAAATAGTAAATAACTAGATCCTAACAATAAGAAGAAAACAAATACCTTGAATGTGTAGCCCATTAAATATAAAATGAGTACCAAGCCCGTCTAGCTCAGTTGGTAGAGCGCAAGGCTCTTAACCTTGTGGTCGTGGGTTCGAGCCCCACGGTGGGCGTTCTTGTGATTTTTTTATTCATAATTTGACAATGTTAGAAAATGTATCATTAGTATGCATTTGTACTTTCATGCTTTATTTAAAAAAAAAAGTTTGAAGAATTTTTATTTATGAATTTGAATTTGAATTTGAATTTTTTTGCAAATATATCATTAGTATGCATTTGTAATGCTTTATTTAAAAAAAAAAAATTTGAAGAATTTTTATTTATGAATTTTGAATTCGAATTTTTTTGCAAATATATCATTAGTATGCATTTGTAATTCGTGTATTATTTTTTAAAACAATGAAGAAGAGATTTGACATGGTTTCCTTTAAAGTATAGGCTAATTTTTTTAAAACCCCTTAACTGTTGCCCATTTTATATAAACCTCTCTCAACTAATGTTTTTAGTACGTTCATCTGATTTTTTATTTATAATTTGACAGTTTTAGCAAATATATCATTAGCACGCATTTGTACTTCCTGATTTATTTTTAAAAAAAAATTTGAAGATTTTTTATTTATGAATTTGATTTTTTTTGTGAATATATCATTAGTATGCATTTGTAATTCCTGTTTTATTTTTAAAAACAAATTTGAAGAAGAGAATGGCATGGTTTCCCCTAAAATATAGGCTAATTTTTTAAATTAAAAAATCCCTTAACTATTGCTCATTTTATATAAACCTCTCTCAGCTATTTTTTTATAGTAAAAACCCCATTGAACGCAGTTTTTCTTGAATACCCCCACTTTTTTTTTTGAAAACACCCATATTTAAAATGAAGAGTTTTGGTTGCAATTTAGTCCCTAAGTACGCATTTGTACTTCATGTTTTATTTTTTAAAACAAATTTGAAGAAGAGATTGACATGGTTTCCTCTAAATTATAGGCTATTTTTTTATTAAAAAACCCACTAACTGTTGCTCATTTTATATAAATCTCTTTCAACTATTGTTTTCAGTAAAAATCCCATTTAACTCATTTTTTCTTGAATACCCCCAATTTTTTTTATAATGAAAATACCCATCTCAATTTAGTCCCTTTTAATGAACAAATATTTACGATTTAGTTCCGCGAATCATAAAATTTACAATTTAGGCCCTCAAGAAAATATAGGCTAAAATTTTTAAAACCCCCTCAATTATTGCTCATATTATAAGAACCTCTCCCAACTATCATTTTTTTAAAAAGTCCCCCTCAATCTTGTTATTTTTATTTATAATTTGACAATTTTAGCAAATGTATCATTAGTATACATTTGTACTTCATGTTTTATTTTATTTTTTTAAAAAAATTGAAGATTTTTTATTTATGAATTTGATTTTTTTGCAAATATATAATTAGTATGCATTTGTAATTCGTGTTTTATTTTTTAAAACAAATTTTGAAGAAGAGATTTGGCATGGTTTCCTTTATTATTTAGGCTATTTTTTTATGAAAAAAATCCTTAACTGTTGCCCATTTTATATAAACCTCTCTCAACTATTATTTTTAGTGCGTTCTTGTGATTTTTTATTTATAATTTGACAATTTTAGCAAATATATTATTAGTACGCATTTGTAGTTCATGTTTTATTTTATTTTTTTAAAATGAAGGTTTTTTATTTATGAATTTGATTTTTTCTGTGAATATATGATTAGTATGCATTTGTAATTCGTGTTTTATTTTTAAAACAATTTTGAAGAAGAGATTGGCATGATTTCCGCTAAAATATAGGCTATTTTTTTAAAAAAAAAACCCCTTAACTGTTGCTAATTTTTTATAAATCTCTCTCAACTATTATTTTTAGTAAAAACCCCATTCAACTCAGTTTTTCTTGAATACTCCCACTTTTTTATGAAAATACCCATTTTTAAAATTAAGTTTTTTTTGGGTTGCAATTTAGTCCCTAAGTACCCATTTGTACTTCATGTTTTATTTTTTAAAATAAATTTGAAGAAGAGATTGACATGGTTTCCTCTAAATTATAGGCTATTTTTTTATGTTAAAAAACCCCTTAACTGTTGCTCATTTTATATAAATCTCTCTCAACTATTATTTTCAGTAAAAACCCCATTCAACTCAAATTTTTTTAAATACCCTCATTTTTTTTAATGAAAACATCCATCTTTAAAATGAAGAGTTTTCCCCCCAATTTAGCCCCTTAATGAACAAATATTTATGATTTAGTTCCCCAAATCATAAAATTTACAATTTAGGCCCTCAAGAAAATATAGGCTAACTTTTTAAAAACCCCCTCAATTATTGCTCATATTATATACACCTCTCCCAACTATCATTTTTTTTTAAAAAAGTCCCCTTCAACTCAATTTTTTTTGTTTTTGTTTTTGTTTTTTTTTGAATACCCCCCACTTAACAACCCTCTTTAATATGAAAAGCTTTTTTTTTCTTTCTTTCAATTTAGTCCCTTATTTAATGAATATTTACGATTTAGTTTCTCAAATTACAGAATTTGTAATTTAGTCCATCAATTAGAATGACTTAAATAAGGATTTTTACGATTTAGTTCCTTAATTAATATGTATTTGTGATTTAGTTCCTCAAATTATAGTATAGATAATTTTCAATATCATATTGATCCACCTACACCATCTTGTCCTAAACCCCCTTGTCACCAGCATTTGCTCAATGAAATCCCAGTACACAGTGTCCAAAGCTTTTCTGAAGTCTATTTTGAGTATGAGATGTATGACTTCCTCATGATGCACATATTAATGGCCTCATGAGTAACAAGAAAGCAATCAACAATGGACTTACCTCTGAGGAAAGAACTTTGGGATGAGGAGACAAATGACTCTAACATAGGGCTGAGCCTGTTGGCTAGGATTTTTGTGAAGATTTTGAATGAGCAGTTAAGCAGACTAATTGGCCTATAATTAAACTGAAGTGTTTTTTTTCCCCAATTTTGTCCCTTATTGAACAGATATTTACAATTTAGTTCCCCAAATTATAAAATTTACAATTTAGGCCCTCAAGAAAATATAGGTTAAATTTTTTAAAACCCCCTAAATTATTGCTTATGTTATATAAACCTCTCCCAACTATCATTTTTATTAATGTCCCATTCAACTCAATTTTTTTGTTTTTGTTTTTTTGTTTTTTTAAATACCCCCCACTTAACACCCCTCTTTAATATGAAGAGCTTTTTTTTGTCAATTTAGTCCCTTATTTAATGAATATTTACGATTTTGTTTCTCAAATTACAGAATTTGTAATTTAGTCAATCAATTAGAATGACTTAAATAAAGAATTTTATGATTTAGTTCCTTAATTAATGTGTATTTGTGATTTAGTCTCTCAAATTATAGTATAGATAGTTTTCAATGTCATATTGATCCACCTACACCATCCTGTCCCAAACAGCATTTGCTTAATGAAATCTCAGTTCACATTGTCAAAAACTTTTCTAAAGTCTATTTTGAGCATGAGTGTATGAATTCCTCATGATACACATATTAATGGCCTCATGAGCAACAAGAAAGCAATCAACAATGGACTTACCTCTGAGGAAAGAACTCTGGGATGAGGAGACCAATGACTCTAACAAAGGGCTGAGCCTGTTGACTAGGATTTTAGTGAAGATTTTGAACGAGCAGTTTAGCAGACTGATTGGCCTATACTTAGTAATTAAGTTAGGAATTAGTATGATGTTGGAGTAGTTTAACCTGTCTATTGCTGCATCACTTCTCTGAAGTGCTAGTAGCACTTGAAATAGATCATAGTGATTCACATTCCAAAACTTCTGATAAAAGCTCATTGAAAATCCATCTGGACCTAGGACTTTGTCTCCACTTATGTCGAAGACTGCCTTCTTCTTCTTATATGATGAAGGGGGTTTCATAGCTGATAGATTCACAGTAGAGTTAGGATTGTGGGAATGCCAATCTTCATTAAAATATGACTTAGTTTGTGAACCACAAATCTCTTCAAAATGAACCTTGAAGCAATTTATAATACCAGCTTGGACGTGAGGATAGTCCTATTATTCGTAAAGGAGAAGATATAAATTTTCCTTCTTCTACCATTTGCAATGGAGTGAAAAAATCTGGTGTTTGCATCTCATTCTTTGATCTAAGTTACCATGGATATCTGTTTCCAATAAGCTACCTTTGTTTTCCATCGCTTGATACTCCCTCTGAATAACTATAAGTTCATTAGATTGGGAAGCATATAGAGTGTGGTGGTTAGCCTCAATTTTCAGTTGATGCATCTTTTCTATCAGAGCTTTGGTTAGCCTCAATTTTGAGTTGATGCATCTTTTCTATCAAAGCTTTCTTCTTCACTGTGATGTGCCCAAAAACCTCAATCTCCTAATTCTCCTTTTAAGCAGTATTTGAGCACAAACTTCTACAACAGACCATCTACATACAAAGCCCATCTGCACCAGTCAGTCATAGCAGTAACAGAGGATTCATTTGAGAACAAAGGTTTTTCAAACTTGAAATGGTGGATCTTAGGCATATTTACCATTGTATCAAGAATAATGGGATAATGATCTGATGCAAATTCTGGGGAGACAGTGATGAATACATTGAGGGTGAAGCACCTCCCATTGGCATCGCACGAATATCGGGCTAGTATATATAAAAAGTTGAGTTTTGATTCATTTGCTTGCGCCATGTAGGTATTTTTTTATTCTTTTCCTTGTGCTACATGACATTTTTATGTTAAATACGTGATGAATTTCACATTCATCATCTTCATTTCCTTTCGCCACATGGTATTTTCATGTTAAACACATGATAAATTTGCATTTAGATAGTTTATCTTAATATTATCTAATTTATTATCTATTATATTGTTTTATAACTATTATTCCTTATTCATCAAGTATATGCTTTGATCTTATCTACAGTACTTTTAACCAGGGCCGGTCCTGAGGTATTTGAGGTCCTGGGCGGAAAAAAAATAATTGGGCCCTTTATAAACACGCATGTATTTTTTATATATATTAATGAATTATAATATAACGGTGGGGGACATAAAAACAATAGCCAGTAAGATTACCTTTGTTTTGCTTTATGACACCAAAGACTCCACATTTTTTATTAAGCATAGTGACAGCGACTTTTGCATTTGCCTAAAAAAAATCACCTCTCATCTAAAATATAATGCCAGGGCCCAGAAGTCAAGCTTATCATATAAATAAGCTTCAAATTCCAGTTTACTCACTAAGCTTGCCTAACAATAAAATCAATCAGCAATACTATTGTTAGAGTGATTTCTACCTCAGTACCTCATAAACCCACAAAAGAGATTCTCAATTCTATTAATTAAAAAAGACGACATGAGAGGGCTGAACTACTAGAGTAGTGCTAAGAAGACCAACAACTCTTGTAGTCCTGCTAAGAAGACCAACAACTCCAACTACGCCTCTGATACCCGAGACACCATGACTACAACTCCAACTACAACTCCTGGGAAGAAAAAAAACTCTGTAAAAGAAATGAACGAAAATTCTCAACTGACAATTTGAAGAAGATCTGAAGATGCCAGAAGGGGAGAGAGAGAGAGTGAGTGAGAGAGAGAGAGAGAATTTGAAGAAGATGAAGAGGCTGGACAAAAAAAAAATTACTGAAGTTGAAGTGACACTAAAAGAGAGAGAGATTACTAATTTGGGACCTCTCCTAAAAATTAGTTACAAACTCATTAATTCATTATTTTATTTATAAGACCATTAATCTATTATATTTTTAAAAAATTGGGCCCCTCTCCTGAAGTGGGCCCTGGGCGGTCGCCCAGCCGGCCCTAGGCCAGGGCCGGCCCTGCTTTTAACCTAACTCTATTATTTACATTACTATTACAGAATGGATTTAATTAAATATTTATTAAAATTTAAAAAAAACTTATGATGTCTCATCTTATCATATTCAACAAAAATAATACTCATATATTTTACATATCTTTAATATCTAACTCAAAACTATGGCATAAATATTAGAAGATATAAGAGATAACATGTATATTCTAAGTGCATATTATCTATATACTAGGTTTGCCCGTTGACACGTGCCTACGGCACGTCTTCGACACGGTGCATCTTGTTTGATCATATAAAATAGTTTTGGAAGTCTAACAAATTAATTGAAGTAGCATGCATAGAGAAAAAAACATATTAATATGGCTTTTTTGAATTATTTTTAAAGTTGTTAAAGTTGTTAAATTTTTTAGTTTTTTAGTTTTTAATTTTTAAAAAATTTTAAATTTTTTTATTTTCTTAATTTTTTGAATAGAGGAGGGAAGGAGAGAGAGAGAACAAAAAAATAATTAAATAAATATAGGAGTTGTTTTGGGTGGGAGATTTGAATTTGAATTTTGGGAGGAAACTTTTAGGAGGAAAATATGATTTGTGAGGTTAGATATAGGCCTTTGATTTTTGGGGGATTGAAGGAGAGCCATTTGATAGCTTTCTTTGTGTTTTATTATATAGATGCATGAGCTACTTATTTGCTATTCCCTCTTACAAACAAAAAAAAAATTTAATTAATTATTTTTTCCTTCCATGTATTAATTTTAGTACAGGATTAACAACAATATGAACGATGTAGATTTTATACATGTACGAGGCCAGAGTGAGAAATTAATGATATAGATTTGTTGTACATTACATATTTTAAAGTTGATTTCTATCTTCTATTTATGTAATATTTTAATGTCTACTAAGATTTAATATTAGAATTGAGAAATAAATTTCTAAAATCTTGAAATATGTTAGCATTAATAATATAAATAATAGATACTTAATACTTAATTTTAATATTAGTTACTAACAAAATGTGTTGATATTACACCGTAAGAGGCCAGGGTGAATGGATCGTCTATTATATACTTATCATGATAATTTTCTTTTCAGTTTTTTCTATAGCAATATGTCTACCAGTTTTATTTCCTTCCTTGATAGATGAAATGTTAAGTTTTTACTTTTTCTTTATAATGTTTACTTATATGTTGCTTAAATATTTTTTTTTTATCTCTTTTCTGGTTAAAAAACGAAATAAGATTAATTTAATAACTGAGATGATAGAGATTTTTAACAAAGTGATATATCTTTTTGCATATCACATGGGCTATATGCTAGTCTTCTATAATATATACTAAATTGCGTTGAACGCCTTGAAAACTCGCAATGTGGCATCTTTGAAAAGAGTAATGCTACATCCACTACCAACTTTACTACATTTCACTTCACTACCTTAGGTGGCATACTCCAATAGGTAGAAAAAGATAGAGTAGGTGGGGGAACTCTCCAATAAGAATATGGCACCTAAAGTAGTGAAGAGAATGGTAGTGAAATTGGTAGGGGCTAAAACATTACTCCTTTGAAAAGAGTAATGCTACATCCACTACCAACTTCACTACATTTCACTTCACTACCTTAGGTGGCATACTCCAATAGGTAGAAAAAGATAGAGTAGGTGGGGGAACTCTCCAATAAGAATATGGCACCTAAGATAGTGAAGAGAATGGTAGTGAAATTCGCCATGTGGCATATGTTAAGAGCCCTTTAGAATTTTTATGTGTCTCATTTTAAAATTTTGAATTGAACCTTAAATTAAATAAATCTTATTATGTATATAGCGTAACTATTTGTTCTATTTTCATTTCCCTTTTTCCTTTTCTCCCCCTCTGTGCGTGTGTGTTTTAGGGTCTGTTTGGTTCAAAGGAGGGGAGGGGAGGGGAGGGATTTTAATGGAGGGGAGGGAAGGGGAGGGAAGGGGAGGGGAGGAATTAAATGAAAACTCTGTTTGGTTCAAAGGAGGGGAGGGGAGGAAAAATAATTATTTTCTTGTTTGGTTCACAAGGGGAGGGAATGAATTTTATAATAAAATTACTTTTATACCCTTTTGCATATAATAAGAGCATGAAGTATCAAATTTTGTGAGCGAACTACAAGCCATTAGGAGCGCCAAATTGCTCGTAAGTTTTCAACTAAACACTAAACTTGAGAGGCTTTAGTCAAGTCTTGATTTTCAATTTGTAATGACTCAGTCAAGATGGTTGTGCACATTTGTCTGCTTTTTTGTGTGGCAAAAGCTTATGTTTTCTATGCAAACATGACAATTACATCATCTTATTTTATTAAAGAGATAATAACGAACCATGAGTTCATTCACAAGCGTCAACCCACCAAATTAATCCATATTGACTCCACAGCAGGGAAATATCATGAAAAGAATCTGAAAATATATAGGAGAAACTCATGAGCTAACAACTACACGACCAAGACAGCGTTATTTGCTTCTGAAGGTCAACAAACGATCAACTTATTTGATCCTATATACTACTTTACTCCTTTTGTCCTATGGAACAATCGGCCTCGGTGAAAGTTTTTTCATTGTCGATGTCAGGCCTGTCCGAGAAGAGAAAAACGGCTTCTGAAGGTCAACAAACGATCAACTTATTCTGTTACAAATGTAGTGGCTAAGGATTAATTGCAAGTCGGTACTAGCAGCTATTTTTGTTCAAGTTTTATGCAAAATAAACTCTTTTAGTTGGTCTGTAACTGCATCAGTTCGCTAGGAATCTTGAGATGTTATGGCGCATGGTAGCATCAACGTGATCAGATTACATTCATCCACTAGCTGCTTGAATTACCTTACAGCTAGGTTATCTTACACAAAGGAATATGCATGAGAATTTGAATCTACACAACGTCTTTTTTTTTTATTAGATTATAGGGAGAAAGAGAGAGCGGGAGAGAAACAGTCGGAACTAGACAGGGAGAAAGAGAGGTTTTTTATTAGATTAGGATTTAGATTTAAAGGACAATTTAGTCCAGCCACTTTAAAAAATTAGTCTTATTTTCTCTTCCCTCCAAATCCCCCCACTTTTGGAGGGAAGCCAAAATTGGCTCAGGAGGGGTGTTGCACCCCCCATTTCCCTCCCCTCCCCTACTAAAAAATGAACCAAACAAGAAAAGTATTAAAAAACCCCTTCCCTCCCCTCCCCTCCCCTCCATTCCCCTCCAACCAAACAGTGCCTTAGTTCATAAATAAGACGTACAAAGATAGTGGGTTTCATAACCATCACTGTGAAGGTTGAGCTGATTAATAAATAGGTACAAAGACAACAAGTTTCATATCACAGAATCAGAATTTTTTTTAATGACCCCCTTCCCGTTCGATCCATCTATCAAATCTTCAAAACACCGAAAACCTAATCTCAAGGGCATCATGGAGGGCCACGCCGACCAGTTCACTGCCAACCCCTTCTCGGCCTAGATCCGAGTGCCAGTCTGCCAACATTAAAGACCGAACCCGACGGGCTGCTGACCCTTGCCGACGACAGCCCAATCTCAAGAATTTGATTTGGGATCGGGAGATTGGAAGGGATGGAAGGGATCGGGTTCGGCTGGTTGGATGGAGATAGCAAACGACGGCAAGGATCAGGCTCGAATTGATGGATAACAGCGGGCGATGGCGGTGGGAGACTGGGTGCGACAGGTGGCGTCGGGGGCTGGCACACGGATTGAGAGGAGGCAAAAAGAGAGGGTTGGGCAGCTGGAGCTGCCCTTCTCTTTCTCCCCTTGGGATTTGTATTTGAGTTCTGAAGAAGGTCTTATCGGACTAGGAAGAGAAGACCGAAGGACCCCCACTGGCGAAAGGAGCTACGAAGGATGGGCTTAATGAAGACTTGGAGAGCAAGGAAAAAGAAGATAAAGAGGATAAGAGGAAGAAGGAATCTAAATTCTCATTCACAAGCATAAAAAAAAAGAGTACACAGCTACTAATATAGATGAACTCACTCAGGTGCGTATCGCACGGGCTCACTATTACTCAACCGCTACCCTCTACAGTGTTACCTACCCAGGGCCGGCCCGGAGATCCGGGTTGCCCTAGCCGAACACATGTTTTGTTGCCCTTTAGTAAAAAAAAATTAAAACTAACAACAAAAGGTAAACGTAAATCAAATAAAATAAATTTACGCAAAGCCATAAAAAGCATCAAATGTACACTATGCCATGGAAAGCAATTTATGCAAAAATATTTCCTGATTTAAAATAAAAATCAATCTAGGAACAGAAAATCTACTTACCACAATGTTACAGCAATGACAATATATTCCAGAATCTTTTATATACCCATCGCATAGTTTCTGTCAATAAAATAAACTTGTTAGTGAAAAAGAAGAAACATATAATGGTAAACTTAAGCAATAAAAACAGTAATTAATTAATAAATAATGTGCCTCGAACATAATACCTATTTTGGCTCCCTCAAGTAAAATGTAATCCATGAACACTAACTTATGGAGGCTCAGATCCCTTCACAAATGACAATTCAGAAAATTAAGTTTAAGTTGAAGCACAAGATTTGTAGAAATTAATGCATATTAATTAAATATACACACTTTTTCTGTGAAGATGTCCTCTTATATAGGCCAGCACAAGTGTACCGACAAATCATTCTAAAATATGTTAAGTATGTTGTAAGGACTTATCTTTATGTTTCAAGAATTTATCTTTGATAAAAGCATGATTACATTGTTTTTTAAATCTTGAACTACAACATAAAGTCAAACAAAATATGATTACATTTTCAAAATCAAAATTACATCGGATTACAATTTGGTTCAAAGAAATATGCTTCTCCTTGCATTTCTTGAAGCAAATTCTTCAATTAAGTCATCATACTTGAGTTTCTCCAAAAATTCATTCTCGATTGAGATCATAGCCAATCCACTCAATCTTTCTTGTGACATGGTAGTCCGAAGGTAAGTTTTTATCAACTTTAACTTAGAAAAACTCCTCTCCGCCGAGGCAACTGTAACCGGTATAGTCAACAAAATTCGATAAGCAAACCATGCACTTTGGAAACCACCTTCATCCCAATAAGATCTTATAAAGTTAAGGATGTCAATTGATTTGATCATCTCCTTTGGCAATATTTTTTTCAACTCTCTAAGATCTTGAAATAATTCTTTCCCATAAATATCACATTGTTGGTCATGTTCCAAGAAGCTTTGTAGTTTAGTGCAGTGCTCCCTTAATTTCTCTTCACTAACACTTACAAACTTCGCATTAAATAAAAATCCAAAGATTTCTTCATAGAGCCCAAATTGTTTAAACCGATCATTTAATGATGTAAGAGCTTGATCTATGATGTAGATGAAGTATGTAACTCTAAAATTATCCTCCGGTGATTGGCTTCCTTCGGCATTCGCTTCCATATCCTCATCAAAGTGCTTCTTTCTACGAACAATTCTTTTCATTGGAAAGACCGGATCAATGCCAACATCATTAGCAAGTTCCTTCGCTTCTTTCATCAAGTCTTCAAAACCATCTTCTCTAAACTTTTCAAAGAAAATAATGAGCTCCTTTTGAATAGTAATTGCATCCTCTAAATTCATCTCTTCTTGTTGAAGTATTTTGCTAACACGATTAACTTTGTCTAAGATTTTATACCAAACACATAAACTAATCAAGAACTCAAAATCCTCTAAAGCATTTTTGCACAAACCTTTAGCTTCCGCCATCACAACATCCTCTTTAGAAGTATTGGCGATTTGAATTAAGGCATCTCTCAATTCCGGTGCTTGATTTCTTATTGCTCGAACACTTTCAATGTGACTTTCCCAACGAGTTACGGATAATGCTTTTGGTGTCAAACCCGTCACATATGTTCTAAGAATATCCCACCGTTGGGTGGACCCCGAAAATAAGGTATAAATCTTTTGCACATATGCAAAAAAATTTTTAGCTTTCACATAAGACTTTGTCATATCACATAATGCAAGGTTTAAGCTATGGCATCCACATGGTACATAAAAAGCTCTAGGATTTATGTCAAGAAGTCTCTTTTGTACTCCTTGATGTTTACCTTTCATGTTAGACCCATTGTCATAACCTTGACCTCTTATATTATCAATGTCGAGTTTAAGTTCAACCAAAGTATCTTCAAGCCGTTTGAAAAGACCAAGTCCCGATGTATCATCAACCTTTAAGAAGCCAAGAAAAAACTCTTCCACCTTAACTCCACTTGCATCCTCAACATCCACGCATCTAATGATAATTGACAATTGTTCTTCATGACTTAAATCCGGAGTACAATCAAGGATAACTGAGAAGTACTTTGCTTTTAAAATTTTTTGGAGAATTTTCTCTTTGATCTCATTAGCTAATAAACTTATCAACTCATTTTGAATCTTATGACTCAAATAGTGATGTTGCATTTCTTTATCTACCACACGCCGAAGATGGTCTTGCATAACTGAATCAAATTCAGCAAGAAGCTCAATAAGTTGACAAAAAAGTCCATTGTTCTTCTCATAAATCTTTTCATTTGATCCACGAAATGGTAAATTATTTCGAGAAAGGGTCTTCACAACCGAAATAATGCGAATGAGTACATTCTTCCAACGAATTTTCTCCTTGCCAATTTGTGCTTCCATTTTTTTATCAATTGTTTCCTTTAGGTTTAGTCTTCTTTGCAAGTCAACCCACTTCACAATATTTGCCGAATGCTCCCTATTGCTTTCATGGTCTCTAAGCTTTGTAGGAAGGTTATGCCAATCATCTATCCCATTTTCGGCCAAGTTACTTGACATTGGTTTATGCTTGAACAACTTGCAACAAAAACAAAACACCTTATTTAACTCATTTGAATAGACAAGCCACTTCCTTTCGTTTTTCTCTCCATTTGGAAAATAACGTGTGTAAAGCTTGGATGAAAAGCACCTACCACTCTTTTCGTCTCTTGGAAACTCATCATTTTCCTTTACAATCTTAATAGGGCCTCGGTGAACCAACATTACTCTCTTAGAATCATTGATACTTTCCCACAATCCCGGATCGTAATTCACATCAACATCTTTCGTAAAGTCCAGGATGGTTTCATTATGCTCCTCCGTAGATTCTTCATTTATTACATGAATAAGATCATTCATAGGCTCCACAAGATCTTCATCACTATCTTGTCGATGAGCGTCTTCATCTACATCAACATCTTCATGTTCATCAAGAAATCCATCTCTGTTTTCAACACTAGTGCCAATAGCTTCTCCAACTTGACTCGAATGTAGAGATTTTTGAGATTTTGCATCAAATAATTTAGAAATTGAGCCCACCAGTGATTGTGCAATTACATCTTTGCGTTGCTTGACCCTCCTATTATGAGATCCGGAATTTTGTTTCCGAAACCTCACTCGGTTCTTGTCATTGTCATCCTTAGTCATTGTACCTATAGGATATCGCAATAAGAATTAAACCTCACTCGGTTCTTGTCATTTTGAAAAACTTGAATAGTGTATTAAATAAAGTAATATCCCTAACACAAATAAATAATAGTGTAGTAAGATCATTAATATCCATAAAACTTGAATAGTGTAGTAAGATAATTATTTCTTATTGCATGAAAACAGGTGAGGAGGGTATTCGGAAAATCCTAATGGTTCTTCCTTGCATGGGCGGCAATTGGCGGCGGTGGAGATTGAAAACCCACTTGTTTTAAGAGGATTTGGTGGAGGGATTGGGTGCGGTGAGGGGAAAGAAGGAAGGAAGGAGGAGAGGGTGGTTGAGGGAGTCAGAGATGAAGTGGTGGTGAAGCATCTTGGGAAATTTTTTATGTTAGGGTTTGAGAGATTGGAGGATGAGGAAGAAGAATATGGGAGTTTGAGTTTTTGTGGATTTTATCGGTCGGGTTTGAAATTTATTTTTGGGAGGGTTAGGGTTTTCTTTTGTTTTGGGATTAATATGGTTTTGTTTAACGGTTCGAGTTCAGGTCGGGTCCATTTTGAGCAGACCCAGACCCAGAAATGAAACGAGTCCTATTTTAGGACCCGGACCCGACCCGTAATAGACTGGGTCGGTTCTGGTCCATTACCGGGAGGTCAGGTCCCGGTATCGAGTATTTGTGACATTGCTAGATGGCATGCTATTACATTTCGGTCAAATAAGAACCTTGACAATGAAAGCAATGAGAACAACGATGATGACCAAGTTGGTAAGGTACAAATCTAAGAAATCTGCACAAAACAAGCTCACCTCGGCATGATAATACTTGATAACTAGGTCATTTTCCTTTTCTAGACTTGTCAAACCAAGCTCAAGCTTAACCACAAGCTCAAGTATTAAATACTTTAAGCTCAAGCTAAATTTCCTATGGGCAATTAAGCTTCATTTATATGTTTAAACATATATACTTACTTTTTTAATATTAGCTAAATCATTTATTTCACTTCCTCTTCAACTTTACCTCAATCATGATTTCTTCAACTTTTTAGTCTTCAAATTTATCCTTCCTGAAATTAAGAAAAGGACATAGTTGACTCCAACAAAGAGAACCAGAACATCATGATCCTCAATTTGATTGAACTCTGAGATACGTTAAGCAATCAAGAATTATAAACTTCACAATCCTTATTTGGTTGTCACTTTTTGATTAGTAGTCTTTTAGCTATTCTTTCCAATATCTTGATATATTGTATTGAACAGTTCGAAATATACTCAGCTTGAATTATGCCTTTGCCTTAGTTATCAATATACATCGACTGATATGATCTTGTACACCATAATATTTCCCAATATATGCTCTACAATACGAAAACCAACCAACCAATATGATCTCGATATCCGACAATCAGAACCTTGTTCAGCTCAAAATTAAAGTTATTTGTTTCATGATCTTAAGCCACATATACGGAAAGATAGGTCTACCTGCACAAAATGAGTTAACGGCCTCTCTAGTTCAAAGTAATCTAAGCAATGACTTTACCACTTTTCTAAAGCTACTTGTAGTGTTGATATTTGTTGCAAGAAGCAGAAGCTTTTAACTAAATGATAAGATGACATATCTATATATACGATATACCAACCAGGACAGAAGTGATACAACAGGTGCAAGGCTGAGACATTGCAAAACCATAAACATGCACATCATTATGCCCTATGTATCTAAATTTCCCAAATTCACATTCAGTCCTGAATAAATATGCTCCCCGCTCTCTCTATTTTCTTTGCAATTTAATGTGTTTCCTTTTCCTTTCATTCATCTAATTATAGTTTAACACTAAACCTAATGAATTAATAAACTTAGAGAGGAAGTATGCCACTCACGAGTCTGCAGCAAATCATCACAGTCTAATTCTCCTCTAATTAAGCTATCATCTTCATTCAAAAAATTAAACTTCATAATGGGGATAAACATCAGGTCAACCTACCTAATACTTCTTAATAGTCCTAACCATAAATTTTCCACAATGCAATAACCATTCAAGATAAACAGATGATGGCACAATGCGTAATTTGATAACAAAACTTGTAGATCAATCGAACCCAAACCCTAAATTCCCAAATCCACCAACTCCAATAACAATTGAACAGAACCCTAATCCCCTAAGCCTACAAAATCACCAACTTCCAAACTAAACTACAACTCCTTACCAAACAACCGCAAATCACACAAAATTGCAGAAAATTGCAGAAAATAAATAAGGAAATGGAGAAACGAGCATTGATGGTAAAAGTGATTGAAGGAAGAGGAATTAGGGTAACCTTGGATTGAACTTTGTGAGAGTGGAGGTCCGGTGGAGCCGTCAGCCGTGGAGGAAGTAGGGTTTCAGATCGGGGTTGGGATTTGGGAAAAAGAGAAAGAAAAGATAGAGGGGAAATTGGGGAATAGTCTGGAAGATGAAGAGAAAGAGAGATGAAAGTTTTTGTTAAACTTTACACACAGGCCCTTATTAAAAAAAATTTACTATATAAATATATATATTAATTGAAATTTTTTTAGAATTTTGTTGCCCCTTCAAAAGGGGGTTGCCCAAGCCCATTGGCTTGTTGGGCTTGGGCCTGGGCTGGGCCTGTACCTACCTCTCCCTTCAACTTCCGATAAGACACAGACACGTGGCACGTGCTCTGCACACAGAACTAAAGGGAAGGGTCATTAAGCAAGTTTCCCATTTATTTTTGCAGAAAAGCCCCTGGAAGAAAGAAAATCCTCTGGGGACTGATACACAATGGAATGAGACTGATACGCAACCTAAGTTTGAGTGTCTTCTTCCTGTGGGTCTGCATCATCCCTACCCACTTTAAAAGGAGCTTCCATGGTGCTTTGGAACCCAGGGAAGCGGTTGTACAAGCTCCAAAACTCTTCCCAAGTGGCATCGGCTCTTCCTCCCCCTTTCCACTGTATCAGCACCTCCGTCACTATCCTTCCCCTCCTCCCAACCATTCTTTTATCCAGTATGCTCAATGGCTCTGCCTCTTCCTCCTGGAAGTAAGCTGGTGGGTTTGTATTCGAATTCCCTCCTTCTCCCATATGGGGTTTAAGTTGCGACACATGTAGGACATCGTGTATCTTTGCTTCGAGGGGCAACTGCAGCCTGTATGCGACCGTTCCAACCTTGGAGATCACCCTATATGGCCCATAATACACAGGTGAGAGCTTATGAATTCTCCTCCCTCCCACAGAGAACTGGCGATATGGTTGAAGCTTAACATACACTTGATCCCCTATCTCATACTCCTTGTCCCTCCGACGCAGGTCTGCAGCTTGTTTCATCCGGGATTGTGACTTCTTGAGGTTATCTTTAAGCAGCTGAAGTGTGATATCCCTCTCGATGAGACATTCTTCAACTTCAGGAGATTTCGCAGTTTTGGGAACGTATGACAACAAGTTGGGAGGGCTTCGGCCGTAGAGCACTTGGTATGGGGAATGCTTGGTGCTGCTATGGACTGTGGTGTCGTACCAGTACTCCGCCCAAGGTAGAGCACTAACCCAAGTGCTAGGCTTGTATGCGCAAAAACATCTCAAGTATGTCTCAAGCGTCCTGTTGACCACTTCGCTTTGGCCGTCGGATTGGGGATGAAATGCAGTGCTCATACACAACTGGGTACCTTGTAGACGAAAGATCTCCTTCCAGAATTGACTAGTAAATACCGCGTCCCTATCACTGACGATGGTGGCCGGAATTTCATAGAGCTTGATTATGTTGCTCACGAACAACTCCGCAACCTGCTTTGCAGTATATGGGTAAGCTAACGCAAGAAAATGCGCATATTTGGATAGCCGATCCACCACGACTAATGCAGTAGTTTTGCCAAAGCTCCTAGGAAGACCCTCCACGAAGTCCATACTTATGTCCTGCCACACTGCAGTGGGAATGGGCAAAGGTTGGAGCAACCCTACCGGTGACTGGTTGGAATGTTTACATCTTTGACAAATTTCACTCTCTAATATACGCCTTGATCATTCCCTTCATACCAGCCCAATAAGCCACCGTCTTCACTCGTATCCATGTCTTGTCGTACCCGGAGTGTCCCCCTTCAGTTGAGTTGTGATAGAGCTGCAACAGCTGCTTAGTAATTGGGGATTTTGGATTGAGGAGAATTCTTCCTTTGTAGTAGTACACACCATGTCTATAAGTATGTCTTGGGTTGCTCTCCTTCCCAGAGTCGATTTTTGCTTGTATCTCTTTGTAAAAGGGACTCAGCTCCATCTCCCTTCTTACCTCGGTGAGCCAATTTGGTTGGATGATTGTGATAGCCTCAAGCTGACTATCCTCAAAGACTCTTGATAACCCATCAGCCCCAACGTTATCTCTTCCTCTCTTGTACTCCACTATGAACTGGTACCCATGTAACTTCCAAAGCCACGAGTGTTGAGCTTCAGTTTCCAACCTCTGCTCTAGTAAATGCTTCAATGGCCTGTGATCTGTACGGATAACAAACTCCCTCCCTAATAGGAAGTGCCTCCACTTCTTAACAGCCAAGAGGATTGCCAACATCTCCTTCTCGTAGGCTGAAAGATGTCTACTTCGACCCTTCAACTCCTTGCTCAGGAAGGCGATCGAGTGTTTTTGCTGTATTAGAAGAGCTCCTATTCCCGTACCTGCGGCATCACATTCTAAAATAAATTGCTCATTGAAATTGGGTAATTGGAGCACTGGCGATGAAGTGAGAGCTATCTTCAGAGCTTCAAAAGCTTTTTGTGCCTCCTGCGACCATCCAAAGGCACCCTTCCTTGTTAATGCTACTAATGGTGATGAAATAGCTGCGTACCCCTTGATGAACTTACGGTAATAGCCAGCTAATCCAAGGAATCCTCTCAGAGCTCTGAGTGTTTTAGGTGTTGGCCACTCTCGAACTGCAGAGATCTTATCAGGATCCACCGACACACCCTCTGGCGACACGATGTGTCCCAGGTCAGCTACCTTGGCAACAGCAAACATACATTTGCTTAACTTGGCTCTCAAAGAGTGTTGTTGTAACTGTTGCAGCACCAATCTAACATGATCAAGGTGTTCCTCCTTGGACTTGCTGTAGACGAGTATATCGTCAAAGAAAACTGACACAAATTTTTGCAAGAAGGGCTGGAACACAGTGTTCATCAGCGATTGGAAGGTGGATGGGGCATTGGTGAGGCCAAACGACATGACCACATATTCTTAGTGTCCCTCGTGCGTTTTGAAAGCTATTTTGTAGATATCCTCCACCTTCATCCTCACTTGATGATACCCACTTCGCAAATCCAATTTGCTGAAGATGACTGACCCATGCAGTTCATCTAGGAGTTCATCGATAATGGGGATGGGAAATTTATCCTTGAGAGTCACTTTGTTGAGCGCTCTATAGTCGATGCATAGCCTCCACGTCCCGTCTGGTTTCTTCACCATCACCACCGGAGACGCATATGAGCTAGAACTGGGTCTAATGATTCCCGACTGTAACATCTCAGTTACTAGCCGCTCTATCTCATTTTTCTGTTACCATGGGTGTTTGTACGGCCTCAGACTTACATGAGGAGCGTGAGGAAGCAGAGGGATTTGATGGTCACAGGCTCTCTTCGGGGGAAGCTGTACTTTGTCCTGGAAGACCCCGTTAAATTCCTTCAACACAGGAAGCAATTCTTCATGGCAAAGAGGTTGGGAGGTGTATGTTGAAGAGGTTGTGAAGTTTTGGAGAGGGGTGACCTGCAGCAAGACTCCTTTCTTCATGTACATTAAAGTTTTCTTTAAAGATTTGGAGGAAGCCAACTCTAAGCCTTTACTTCCTACTCCCTTCAACACCTTCGTCTCTCCCTCCAGCTCAAAACGAAGAGAGAAATCTTTGAAGCTCATCCACACCCCATCAAGAGTTTTCATCCATTGGACCCCAAGCACCAATTGGCTGGTTCCCAAGGGAAGCAGATAGAAATCTGTTTTGATCACCACTCCTTGGCAGAAAAATTCCACATTCTCGCAGATCCCTTCGCACTTCAGCTTTGCTCCACCTACAACACTGACTTCAAACTCCTCCCCATGAGTGATTGGTAGCTTAACCGTCTTGGCTATTTGAGTGTCCACAAAATTATGGGTCAATCCGGTATCTATCAAAGCAAAAACCTCTTGTCTTGCTATACTACCTGCCAGCCTGATAGTTTTTGGGCGATCCACTCCGGAAATAGCCTCCAAGGATACAGTTGGGTGCAATTTACTATGGGTTTCATCCTGAACGTAGTAGAGATCACTCTCACCACTATCTTCATCAGCTTTCATTCCTCCTGGGGGTGGCTCTGCTTCCCAGTATTCCTTACTATCAAACTCCCCTTCGATTTGCATCATTGATCTTCCTTTACATCTATGGCCCTTCTCCCATTTCTCATCACATCAGAAGCACAAATTCTTGGCTCGTTTCTCTGCCAGCATTTGATCAAATTGTGTGAGCTTGATAGGATCATTTACAGCTGGTTTGCTTCCAATTGCAGGGCTTGTCTTTCCCCATGTTGGAGAGTGAAAATGACCTGCAGGATGACTGTACACCCCTGGTTTTGGACTGTTAATCTGGTACCTGATGGTCTTCCTCTGATTGGCAATGATGGTATCCCTCGCTTGAGCTTCACGATACGCAGAGGTTACCGACAAGGGATGTTTAAGGGTGACCTCTTGTTGGATATCCTCCTTCAACCCTGAGATGAAGCAATCAACCAATACCGGCATGGTAAGGGGTCGACTAAGATGGCTGTATTTGATGAAATCTCTATGGTAGTCATGCACATTTCCTGTTTGCCTCAACTTGAACAAGGTAGCGGTTGGATTTTGTAACTCCGCTGGTCCAAACTGAAGAAGCATCTCTCGCTTCAAGGCTTCCCACCCCACCTCCATTCCGTATTGGCGTTTGAACCACCTCCACCAAACAAGGGCTTCATCCCTCAAGTAATACACAACAAAATCCACATGGTATTTGCCTTCTATCTTCTGAGTATCAAAGTGGTGCTCCAGTTGAAAAACCCAATTGCTGATGTCTCCTGTACCATCAAAAGTGGGAATCTCCAGCTTAGTGTGTTTTGGGAAGAACTGATTGTACTTCCCGTATTCTTCTTCTTCTCGTCTTCCCCAGGGGCTAGGTTGCAAGGGCTGTACAGGAACTGTTGTGGGTGTGGGCAATAGAGGAGGGTTCATCAACCCCACAGGGGAAGGATTCTCCCCTCTAGATGGTGTTCTTTCATTGTAAGGGTTCAGGTTGTGGAGGAGATTCTGCATCTCGTCGAACTGGGCTCAAATCTGATGTTGGACTCCCATGAATTGATTCTGAACGATAGTGGTTAAGTTTCTGATCGACATCTCCATCAGATCCATCCTCTTCTCTAAGTCGGCCGACTGTTGGGGATCAATACTCCGGAGAGTAGATCCCTTTGTCGTAGCGCTCGGTGATCCAATTCCAGACCCTGATCCGGATCCAGATTCTAGGATCGTTGAGCTCCCGACCGGATCAATCGTATTGGACAGAGGTGGCTCTGATACCATTGATGCATGCCCAATGGGAAGATCTCTATTTGGGTTTAATCTAGTGTTCGTAGGCATAATAATCTACTATTATGGGTACTGAAATGAGCAAGAAAGGAAGACGTGGAGAGCAAGGAAAAAGAAGATAAGAGAATAAGAGGAAGAAGGAATCTAAATTCTCATTCATAAGCATAAAAAAAAAGAAAAAGTACACAGCTGCTAATATAGATGAACTCACTCAGGTGCGTATCGCACGGGCTCTCTATTACTCAAGTGCTACCCTCTACAGTGTTACCTACCTCTCCCCTCAACTTTCGATAAGTCGCAGACACGTGGCACGTGCTCTGCACACAGAACTAAAGGGAAGGGTCATTAAGCAAGTTTCCCATTTATTTTTGCAGAAAAGCCCCTGGAAGAAACAAAATCCTCTGGGGACTGATACGCAATGGAATGGGACTGATACGCAACCTAAGTTTGAGCGTCTTCTTCCTGTGGGTCTGCATCAGCTCCAAGAAAGAGTCCTCTAGGCATCACCATTGATCATCGTCTAGAGATCAGGCTCCAAAGGGGAGGCCCTCTAGAGGCCACCACCATCGAGGGATTGGGCCACCAAAGGAATGTCCCCCATTCACCGTCCCCACCAAGAGATCAGGCTCTAAGAGGGAGTCCCTCTAGGCACCCCCACTCATCATTGTCTAGAGATCGGGTGCCAAGAGGGTGTCATTTTAGACACCTTGGGGCAGAGAGGATGGTGATCACCGTTGACATGGAAAAAAGAAGGGTAAAAAGCAAATGTTAACCCTTTGACAAGGTCAACATGCTATCAGGCGTCGACACATGGATGAGTTGCTATGTTACAGTTGGAGGTGAAGGAAACGACTGGAATGGATTTGAACTTGAATTCGAAATTGGATATGAATTCAAAATTCGCACCGAAATTGTCGCTGAATGCTATGCTGGATGATCCACGTGGGTCATGCGAGGCACGTGAGATTGCTTCATTGGATGCTTCACCTCTTGAATTGGGCCTGTTGTTTGGGTTTGTGGAAGGGTCCAAAAAAAAAGAATATTTCCTCTCGTTGGATTTGTCCCACCTTCCTAGGGATGTTGAAGGAGTTTTGTTTTATTTTCTGTCTGTTTTATCTTGTTTGATTGTATAGTTCCTCAGTCTTTTGGAATTATTTCGTTACTTTCTTATTAATGAAACATGATGTCCATATTCCTCATTCTCCTTTCAAAAAAATTCCCAAATACTTATCTAACATGTATGGAAAGAAACCTTCAAACAACTTGATCTTTTGTAACCGTTGAGTTTCTCTCTCTAGAAAAGTCTAGAAAGGGAAACTAACCCCCAAATCCCCAAAGCAAACCTTAGATCTCTGAATAAAGTCTGGGGACGGCGGCTAGGGCTCGCCGCTGCCGCCCCCTTGCCCCGCCGTCGTCCCTCCCTCCATGCCCTCTCCTCCCTTGTGATCCATCGACGATGTTGCCCCCCTCCCATCCCCAACGCAAGTCGCACACAGCCATCTTCCAGAGCTGAAAGCCTCCGCCCCCTTCCCCCTTCCTCCAGCTCCTCCAGTGCGCCACCTGGGATCCACCATCGCCCAGTCACGCTGATGCCTTCCCCATCGTGCGGCGCATCTAGCCATCGAGCTACGCATCCGGCCATCGTCACTGGTGCTGTCGTCGAGCGTAGCGTCTGGCTGTCCTGCCATGGTGCTGACGACCAAGCGGCGGCGACGAGCTCCAGATCTATGACATTTTGGGGGTAAGTTGGTTGGTTGGGGTTTGGGTTAGGTTGGGGTTGGTTGGCTTTGCTAGTTAGTTGCCCGGATGTTCTTCGCGGTTGCCACCATGTCCACACTCTCGGGGCCAATCAAGGCGATCTGTGGCTATGTAACGCCCTGCCCCTAGCTTAGACAATTTATACAATTTAGAATACAAATTAGATACTATGTAGTACAACTGCCCACCACAGGCTGCCTCTCAAAAGTTGGTTAACCGATTAGGTGACTCTTGATCATAGGCTATATTATTTATATTATATTATATTTGATCTTACTCCCGATGTGGGATATAATTCCATTATACTTACCATTCTCTTAAATCTGTACACATCAGCATGCACAAGGCCGCATGCTATTACCGTGGCCCCCCATGGTACATTTCATATTCATTTATTTCCAAATCAATTCATTTCATTACTATTCAACATTTATTTCAATATATCCATGCATATATCCATGCATATTATTACCAACAGCCAAGTTATGTACTCCATATATGTTATATTATTATATTATTTATTTTTTTAACACGGGGTGTTACAGACACCCCCCCTTCAGAAATTAGTGTCCTCGCTGAGCACGGGCATGCACAACCTAGTGCAGGATCTCTTTTCTAGCCGTTGTGAATTTAATTGAGCCGCTGACCACAGTCCCAGAGTACATTGTCCGATTGGGTCTATAGTTCGAAGTACATCGTCCGACTATATAGAGTGCCCCACACCTGGTGTCGAAAGTCAGCTCTGATACCATTTGTAATGCCCCTACCCCTAGCTCAGACAATTTATCCAATTTAGAATACAAATTAGATACTATGTAGTACAACTGCCCACCACAGGCTGTCTCTCAAAAGTTGGTTAACCGATTAGGTGACTCTTGATCATAGGTGACTCTTGACTGCCTCAACGACCTCCTTGTCCCTTCCTATTTCTGATCGCCAGCCACAGCCAAAACCCCTAAATCCCGACGACCCTCCTCCTGTTTTCGTCGACGCCGCTGTCGACCCACCTCGCCGCCCTCAGCCAGCGATGCCGCCGCCGCCGTCGCCCTTGCTGTTGCCATTGCTGACTTTGTTGCTGCTGTCTCTCTCTTACTGTTGTTGCTAATTGCTGTGTTCTGCGTTGCTACCCACCTGAGATCTAACGCTGGTTTCTTCGAATCTCGGTATACTCTTTTCAATTTTTAAATATTTGTGTTATACTGCTTTATCATCTCTATTATATTATTTAATTTAACGATTGACCACAAATATCGAGAGTGAGTATTCTATTTGCCTAATTAGAGTACGAATCAATATTGAATCTTTTACTTGCTAAGAATGCTTAGGAATTTAATTATTGATTGTTAGATCTGAATTATTAACTGGGCTTGTTAAACTTAATTCAATTCTTGGAAATCCATCAAACCGATTAATTGTTTAAAATTCTAATTTTGATCCGCACTACATGTTGGTAAAATTAATCCTTTAAGATTCTTGGAAATTCTCTCTTTAGGATTACGTTTTACATCATTTTGGTATCAGAGCGAAGGTTCTTAAAACCCTAGTTCTTGCATCATTTAGGCATCAATTTTTGCATTTATTTAGGATTGTACAGTCTTTTATTTTTTTTCTTTATTTTAGGTCATTTAAGATTTATTTATAATTTTTTAAAAAGAAAAGTACACACACGACCCCTAGTTTCTCCCTTTTGGTGAATGCGTCTTCGCAGCACCATCACAGATCCTGACGAGCCTTTTTTATCCCTCCCAAATCACCCAATTAGAATCCCTAGACCTCCCCGACCTGAAATGAACAACTCTGATATTTCTGCTACCCTAGCCGCCATTCAAGAAACTCTTGCAAATATCAATCAGAGGCTTGAGAAAGTGAAATTAAATCAAACTATTGCCCCTGAGCTTTTGCTAATCGTCAGATCCCTCAAGGGAATGTTCGTGACGATCGACGTCAAGAATGTGACCCTTACGAATAATATAAGAAGAACGTTAAGGTTGACATTCCCCATTTTAAAGGCAACATGGAACCTAAAGCTTATCTTGATTGGATCCGTGCGATGGACCACTACTTTGTGTGGTTTGACATGAGCGAAGCCTTGAAAGTTAAATTTGCCACGATGAAATTGACTGGAAAATCTCAACAACACTGGACCAATCTTGAACACGCCCACAGAGGCTGAGGCCTGGCACCCATAGCCACTTGGAAAGCCATGAAAGAGAAGCTCACTGAGAGATATGTACCCTTATCGTTCCACACTCGGTTGCTAGATTCGTGGAACCAACTTTGTCAAGGAAGTAAATCCACACAAGAATCTATATAATAAAATACAAAGAAAGCTATCAAGTGGCTCTCCTTCAATTCCTTCAAAATCAAAGGCCCAGATCTAATCTTACAAAATACATTTTCCCCCCAAAACTCAAATTCAAATTCCCCCCAAAACAACTCATTTATTTATATATATATGGGTTTTGCTCAGTTGAAAACGGGTTTGTTTTCAACGGGTTGGAAAACAGCCCTCTCAGCCGTCCGATCTACCTTGATCATGATGAGCGGATCAGATCTGGACCCGTTAAACATCCCACTAACGCTGAGAAAAGCGGAGGGGTAATTTCGTCAATTCACGCCAAAAAACGTTTGGGACTTAGCATTTTTTTGGCGTGGAGTTTTTTTTGGTCCAAAAAATCACTTAGGCCGTTGTTGTTTTTTTTTTAACAAAAATTTCAACTTAGGCCGTTGTTGGGAACAACGGCCTAAGTATATACAAGTGTTTTTCCAAACACTTGTACATACTCAGATCTTCATCTCCCTCACAACTCTCTCTCTCGCTAGTGGAGCTCGATAAACCCATTTCCCCAAACCGTAGCTCTCTCTCTATCGAACTAAAAAACCTACCTCTCTCTTGGTCGTTGCTTTTCACCGAATCTTTCCCTATTCTCAGTCTCTAGCCCTCTTCCTTTGAAGATCCCAATTACAAAAAAACCCTAACCCATACGAAATCTACCCAACCCTAAAACTCTAATCCTGAATAAATTAGCCAAACCCTACTCCCCTTCCTTTCTCTACAGCAGCGCGCAGCGGCCTCCCGAACACCCTCATTGTTAAAGGTACTAATTTGTTCATACTTGAGTAGATCTAACTAGGATAATTGATTGGAATTTTTTCTCCAATGTTTAAGCGTACAATTACTATATTATGCGTAGGTATTTATAGAGTAGGTAATTCTAGTTTAATTGGGGAAGTAGACGTAGTATTAGTTGTTGTTGGTTGTTATTCGATGTTAGTAATAGCGCACAAAGCGAACAAAATTTTTTGGAACTTTGCGAGTACGTCGCGCTCACCATACACAAGCCAACGCAATTCGTAGAAGTGTGTTTGGATTCACGGTTTGAAGTGTACGACCGTGTATCGCTTTCAATTCATTCCCGTGAGTGAAAGCGATACATCTGCGTATTTTGCAAACCGTGAGCCGAAACTCACATCTACAAATTTTGTTGGCTCATGTGTTTTGCCGCCGTCCCACTCCCAAAGTATAGGAATTTTTTGATCTCGTTTGTGCGGATTTGTACCGTATATCAAATAACAACCTCAGTTCAAGAGTGAGGGGAATGCGAGCGAGACACGGCCTTATATTGCAAACCGTGGATCGGAACTTACTTGTAGAAGTTCCGTTACCTTGTGTGCGGCAAGCCGAACCCAATAGAAGAGTTTTGTATTTATATGACGTCATTTTCGACGTTTTGTCACTTATTTTTGTTTTGTAGGTATATATATCGCAATCGTTTGTTAACAAGCTATTTTATATATAATGTGTATATTAATTGACCAATAATATATTTTTACCCCAGATGAACAACGATACGGAGAGTTCTGCTGCCGGTGATAATTTTATGTGGGTAGAACCAATCACTGATTCCATGCCGATAGTTGAAGACCATCTGAAACCAAAGTTAGGTATGACATTCCCCACTTTAGTTGAGGCCGAGAAATTTTATTCTTCATATGCTCTTTGTGGGGGTTTTGCAATGCGTAAGGGTGGGAATAAATTAAAAGGGGGAATGGAAGTAGATAAGTCATATCTTTGTAATAAAGCTGGATCGTCGCCGGATCAACATAGTGATGGTAGACGTGGAACAACCAGTAGAACGGGTTGCAAGGCTTGCGTTCGTGTAAAATTGAACAAAATAAGTAATACGTGGGTGGTGTATTCATTTCACGAAGAACACAATCACGAATTTACCTCACCCGGTAGAAGGCACCTTTTGCCCCGGAACAGGTCCGTGTCAAATACGGACAAAAGGATTATAGATCAAATGAACCAAGCTAATATCCAAACATTTCGACAAATGCTCTTCTTCGAAAGTGCTAGTAGTGGTCATGATCAAGTAGGATTCACAGAAAAAGATGTTAGAAATTTAGTTACAGATTCGCAAGAAGCATTGAAAGGACACGATTCTACAATGCTAATTGATTTTTTCGAATCTAAGAAACAGACGGATCATTTATTTTTGTATGACATTCAAGTCGATCTCGAAGGGCGGTTGTCACATTGTATGTGGGTAGATGGTATTTGTAGGATGAATTACGAAGAATTTGGTGATGTAGTTTGCTTTGATGCCACGTACAATACGAACCGTTACGGAATGTTATTTGTTCCGTTTGTTGGAGTGAATCAACATTGGCAATCAACTTTCTTAGGAGGTGGGTTCATTCCAAATGAGACGACCTCTTCGTTTGAATGGTTTTTTGAAAAGTGGTTAGGGTTTATGAATCGTGCTCCATCCGGTACTGTCACCGATCAAGACCGTGGGATCGCCGCCGCAGTTAAGAAAGTTTTCCCCCGGACTCGGCATCGTTTTTGTATTTGGCACATTCTGGATAAGTTACCCCAGGAGGTTCGTCTTGGTTTCAATGTCGACAAGTTTAGGGAGTCCTTGAAGAATGTAATCTACAATTCCGAATATATACATGAATTTGTAGAAAAGTGAAATATTTTGATTTCGCAATACGGATTAGAGTGTAACAAATGGTTGAACGATATATTCGATATCCGTGAAAGTTGGGCACCCCTCTACGCTAAAGATTCATTTTGGGCCGGCATGTTGAGTAGCCAACGGGTTGAGTCGGCACATTCTGCTCTGAAGCATCATACAGAAAAAAATATTCCCTGCATGAATTTGCCGTCTTCTTCGACCATTGTTTGGGAAGGCAAAGACACGATGAATTGAAAGAAAATCATCATAACCGTGAGAAGAGACCGAAGTTGAAGAGCGAATGGATTTTGGAGACACAAATGACAAAAACATATACTTTGAAAATATTTTACAAATTCCAAGATGAAGTCACAAAAAGCTTCATGTACAATGTGACATTTGTTGCCGATCTTGAGACACCGGATAGTTCAACCTTCCATGTGATACTCTGTGGAGAATCAGAACCGGCTCGCCTTCTTCAATTATCCAAAATCAATGGAATTATTACATGTACATGTCACTTGTTCGAATTTGTTGCCATTCCTTACAGGTATATTTTAGCTGTACTTCGTTTCTCCTATCACACATCCCTCCCGGATGTATATATTAAAAGAAGATGGACTAGGGATGTGATGAGAAGAAGTTACACATCAGTTCCAACCGAACCCAATACCGAGAATTTTGCTTCTCGATATTGTGAGTTGAGTTACCATGCAAAACAAATTGTCGATCTCGGTTGTTCCTCCAATGAGAGTTACAAATACACATTGGAGAATTTGCAGAAGATCATTGACGGAGTTTCTCGGCTACAACCCGAATTAGGTGAACAACCGGAACAGGCCTCACAACCACATGATAGTGTCGAACTTGGAGGTAGTTCACAACCGCATGGTAGTGCACAACCTCATGATCAAGGGAGTGGACACATACCTACACGCATTAGTGACCCACAGCAGTGCACGACAAAGGGAAGGCCTCGCGCCAGAAGATTGAGGCCGATTAGAGAGCAACTCCGCATCAAAAAACCGAGAAGGTGCCGAAGATGCGGCGTTGTCCAAATGAATCATGATTCAAGAAATTGTCCAACTTTATTTGAGGGGTATGACTCGTAATTTTTATGTTTATCACTCGTTTAAATTTATTATACTTTATTTGTGGCAAATGAGTTTCTTACTAACTAAACCTAATCTTTCAATGAAGGCAAGAAGTAATTCCTTCCGAAGAAGACAGTTCTGAGTCGAGATATGACGATCCACTGTGAATTGTAATTTTTAAAATATAATTGTTCGGTATATTTATAACTCTTTATGCAACTTGGTTAATTACCTTTGATTGGTAACTGTAAATGTAATTCTCGAGACTTAAGTGTCGTTTGTTTGTGTCGTTTGTTAATATTATTGTTGTACGCAAATGTTGGTTTGTAACTTAATTGTATCAGCTGTAGCTGTACCTGTATTTGTAAATATATATATATTTTTTAAACCAAGGCCGTTGTTGGAGACAACAGCCTCAGTTATTTTATGAATTTGGTTTTTTATTCAATATAACTAGTTCAAAAAGAGCAACAAGCCACAGAGCAAAACAATATGTACATGATAAACTTAGGCCGTTGTTGGAGACAACGGCCTAAGATAACCTCAAAAAAAGTGGTGATTTGGGGGGTGCTCTCTGACTTGGAGAAGAGAAAAGGAGCAACAAGTCAGAGAGCAACCCCATTTCTTATAAATACCTTAGGCCGTTGTTGGAGACAACGGTCTAGGTTATAGTCATAAAGTTGTGATTTTGGGGGTACTTTCTGACTTGTTGAAGACAAAAGGAGCAACAAGTCAGAGAGCAACCCCATTTCTTATAAATACCTTAGGTCGTTGTTGAAGACAACGGCCTAAGTTATAGTCAAAAAGTTATGATTTGGACGGTGCTCTCTGACTTGGAGAAGTGAAAAGGAGCAACAAGTCAGAGAGCAACCCCATTTCTTATAAATATCTTAGGCCGTTGTTGGAGACAACGGTCAAGGTTATAGTAAAAAAGTTGTGATTTTGGGGGTGCTCTCTGACTTGTTGAAGACAAAAGGAGCAACAAGTCAGAGAGCAACCCCATTTCTTATAAATACCTTAGCCGTTGCTGGAGACAACGACCTAGGTTATAGTCAAAAAGTTGTGATTTGGGGGGTGCTCTCTGACTTGGAGAAGAGAAAAGGAGCAACAAGTCAGAGAACAACCCCATTTCTTATAAATACCTTAGGCCGTTGTTGGAGACAATGGTCAAGGTTATAGTCAAAAAGTTGTGATTTTGCGGGTGCTCTTTGACTTGTTGAAGACAAAAGGAGCAACAAGTCAGAGAGCAACCCCATTTCTTATAAATACCTTAGGCCGTTGCTGGAGACAACGACCTAGGTTATAATCAAAAAGTTGTGATTTGGGGGGTGCTCTCTGACTTGGAGAAGAGAAAAGGAGCAACAAGTCAGAGAGCAACCCCATTTCTTATAAATACCTTAGGCCGTTTTTAGAGACAACGGTCTAGGTTATAGTAAAAAAGTTGTGATTTTAGGGGTGCTCTCTGACTTGTTGAAGACAAAAGGAGCAACGGACTACGTATGATGTTTTTGGTGTTTTTATAATTTTCTCTTTACTCTTTACGTACAGTCTCTATGGAAATTTATACCAAAGACAGATGATCTACACTTGTATATCTTTCCGCTATATTTTTTTTAAGTGCCGATTACTACCACCTTTCAAACCAATATATAATCATGGTGGTTAAATATGTAAAAAAAAAAAATAAAAAATAATTCATAATCATCCATTTTGGGGAAATTTTTTTACAAAAAATAAAATAAATTTTATCTGTCTTTACGAACAGTCTCTCTGGAACTCTACACGAATAAAATAAATTTTTATCGGTCATATACAGAATATCTATAAACTCTTTACTGGAAACTTATTACCTGTCAACTCCCAACTACCGCAAGTTAGGGTGAGGGTTAGGAGTTTTTTGTTATATGGGTTTACATGTGGGGATGTACATGTGGTTTTTCCCATATATAGGCTACACGTGGGGATCTACATGTGGTTGTGTACTTTATGTATTTCCCATATTGAAGTGTCTGCAATAATAGTAGGCGGGTGTTGAGTTCTACTTTGAGATTGAGTTCTGCATGTATGTATTTTGAGATTGAGTTCTGCTTGTATTTCCCATGTATGTTGAAAGTCTGCTGGCATGTTATTTTGTTGAGCTTAACAACAATGAAGAAACTAGGAAAACAACAACATTGTTGAGTCCTAATGGCAAAACATGGGAAGTTGGGTTAATTTGAGTAGGGCAGAATCATGTGTGCATTGGTGGAGAGAAGTGGAGAGAATTCACAGGTTCTAATAAACTAGAAGTAGGATATATGTTATTGTTCCATTACAAAGGGAATATGTTCAGCTTTAGGGGTATTGATTTTTCCTGCATTATAATTGTGATCATTTCTAATAATACCACTGGTCGAAATTCTGGTAGGTCTTATGTCTGTTAATTTCAATATGTTTGTGATCTTTTTTAGTATGATATATATAGATTTGATTATGCTAATACAATACCCATATATCCAAAAAATATATACCGGGTTGGTTTACAAGTATAAGGTCAAGGTTAAGGTTAAGGTTAGGGTTGTTCTAACCCTACGATAATCCTAACCCTAACCCTTAACCCTACTCTGCTAACCTTACAATAACCCTAACCCTACATTAACCCTAATCCTAACCTACAGATCATGTTTTATTGATTTTTATTGGTTATATACAGAACATCTATAAACTTTTTTGTGGAAACTTATTACCTGTCTGCTCCCAACAACCACAAATTAATGATAAACCAAAACCAGATCTTACCGCAAATGTCTTTCTTGCAATAACCTTAACCTTACAATAACCCTAACCAAACTCCTGACCCCCGCTAACCCTAATCCTACCAATAACCCCCGTTAACACTAATTACCAAACTGAATACCCAAACCCTAACCCTAACCCTAACCCTAGCCAAGTCGAGAACACCCCAATTTATCTCTTTTTGGCATAGGGTCCAAGGCCGTTGTTGCAGACAACGGCCTAGGTTAAATACCTTAGGCCGTTGTCTCCAACAACGGCCTAGGTTTTAGCTTAATACTTTTAAAATGCAAAAAGTCATAAAGGACCCCTTTATATGAATGCCTTAAGCCGTTGTCGTCAATAACGGCCTAGGTATGAAATTTTTGGGATTTATACAATATTCTCTTTACTCTTTATGCACAGTTTCTGTGAAAATTTATACCAAAGATAGATAATCTACACTTGTATATCGTATAGGTATTTTTGTTTATTTTCCCATTACTTCCACCTTTCAAAGTGACTCGAAGAACTGCACACAATTACTTCACGACGAGATTCCACATCCAAAATTTCCACAGAAGCAACAGTTGGCGGTAGTGCTTGAGAGTAATCTTTGAACTTTTTTAGAATACTCGTCACATTGGTTTATACATGTGGTCAAATATACTTTTGGTTTTCTGTTACGGTTTTCCAATACATGATGGTCCCTATTTAGACCGTTTTTTCCCAAAAATAGTCAGATCCAGTTCTTGATGGCCAAGTAGTTTGATCTGATTACTCTCCGCTCAAACAACAAACCGAATCTTTTTAATTTTTGATTTCTTCTTGTCCATCATAATTATTAGATATTTTTGATATTCGGAGATGGGTTTTTGTATTTTTAGGAGGGTGTTTTCGGAAGAGTGCAAAAAATGGAAAAACTACATGTGGTGATGTACATGTAATTTTTTCGATTTTGGTCTTAAACTACATGTGGGGATGTACATATGGTTTTTCCCATATATTGGGTGCATGTGGGGAGGTACATGTTGTGATGTAGTTTAGGTTTTTTCCATATTGAAGTGTCTCCAATAATTATCCTTATCCTTCTTCATGTGAGAATCTAAAAAAAAAGGTCTGCTCTTTCATTATACATGTGGTTTTTTCCAAGTATGGTCCACATGTGGGGAGCTACATGTAGTTTTTCCTTTACATGTGGGGTTTTACCTTATTAGTTTTTTCCATAATGAACTTGTTCTACTACATGTGATCACACCTCTTCTTCCCAATCTCGTAGAATTCTTCCCAGTTGCATGTATGGAGAATGTCTTCAGGAACGTCTTCATTGTAAACAACGTACAAGGATTTTGTAGATTATATATTATTATTCAAAAAAATAATAATATATAAACAAAAAAAACCAAAAAATATAATATATTCGTTACTTACGTGGCTAGAAATGGAATTGAATACAAGTTATAAACAAAAAAACATAGATATGAACGTCTATATTGTAAAGTTCAGAAGACAATGCACGTAAAGAGTGGAGAGACACATGTGATTAATGATAGAACTTAAATATCTATAAACTCTTTAATGGAAACTTATTACCTATCTACTCCCAACTATAAATAATCCTATCCTAACTCCTACAATAACCCAAACCAAATCACTAACCCCCGCTAACCCTAACCCTACCCTTAACCCCCGTTAGCACTAACCCTAACCCTAACCCTAACCCTAACCCTAACCCTAACCCTAACGAATGAAATAGTTTTGTTTTTTTATATTTTCTGGGTTGTTCTGTACATATTAAAACATCGTGATTATGTAGTGGTTAGTTAGGTGTAGTCAAACTAAAAAATAAAAAAAAATAAAAAAAAATAAAATTGTTATCCAAGCCAAGTTCTCATATATCTTTTGTATAAAGTTCCACAGATATTGTTCGTAAAGAGTCAAGAGAAAATTGAAAAAAGCAAACAACCAATTATTTTTTGGCCTACTTCCTAGGCCGTTGTTGGAGACAACGGTCTAGGGTATAAACATTATATTGGGGGGCTCTCTGACAAGTTGCTATTTTTAAATACCAACAAGTCGAGAGCATCCCAAATTGTCTGTCTTTTTGGCGTATAACCTAAGCCGTTGTCTCTGTAGAACCCCGTATTTTTAAAATATTATTTTTAAAGGTTTATAAATGACTAAAATGATTTTTGGAGAATTTAGGAATATTTTCAGAAAAAATTATCTTTTACACGTGCAAAACACGTGCAAATACTTTCTTGAGAAGTTTGAAAGTCAAGTTTTCTTCATGAAAAATCATTATTTAATATTTGGGACTTATTTAGTATTTTTCCAGATTTTTCTGAAATTAATTGGAGCTATTTGCAAATTTTGAGAAAGGAAGGACCTTTTTGCAAATTTGTCATCTTTAGGGGTTAAGATGTAAAATGTACTTTCTGGACATTTTGAACAGTACCGGTTGAGATTTAGGATTATATTTTACTTTTAAATCCTAATTTAAATGAACTTTATTGAATTTCCAAGAATAGAGCTATATATATATATAAAGTTGTATTTGAAGGGATCATTTTGTAAAAGTGGGGCAAAACCCTAAACTCCTATCCCGGGTGTTTAAAAGGATTTTTGCAGCCGTCATACGCTGCACAATAGAGAACTTTGTGATTTTTTTGGTGGAGCAAGAGGAAGATTTGGATCTCGCAAAAAGGAAGGCTTTTTCGTTGGATCATTTCAATTCCAAGGTGAGTGACATTGTTTTGTTTTGTGGATGATATGAACTTTGTTTGTGAATTGATCTATGCGAACGATTGTTTGTCGTTTGTTGATATGTTATTTATTTGGTGTATTTTGCATGAGAACGATGCAAAGGTTGTTGTTTGTACCATGTATGTGAAATCTAAAAATTTTGAGTAGATATTGGTTTATAAATTTGTATTGCTAGAAAGCATGTTAAGATTTGAGTATGGTTATGATCGGATGGATGAACATCTGGATCTTGTGTTTACAAATCAGATATTGGTTATGAGTTGTGAAGAAATTTAGTATTGAGAAACCCTAATGGAAGAATTAGGAATTTAGAACATGAGAATTGAGTTTTGAGATGTTGGATGTTTTGAGTAATGTATCCATAATGAGGATTATTTTAGATTGATCATTTTTACCTGAATACGAATTATTTTCATAAACAATGAATCATTAGAAAAACTCCAGTTTTGATTATTGTATACAGACCTAAATTATGTAAACTGTAGGCTGACAGTCGACTGGTACGACCCAGCTGCTGTGTCTTTAGTTCTTTTGAAAATCCGTTCTGGACAGTCGACTTAGACCATTGTTCAGTCGACTGGTGTACTGAGAACTCATTTTGTAAAGTCATTACAGTTTCTGTTCTGGGCAGTCGACCTATGACCCCTTGAGTCGACTTAAAATACTTAGAATATTTCTTGAAATTATTGGGATTTGTCTCGGGTAAGTCGACTGATGGATTTTCAAGTCGACTTATGTTACTTAGTTTATTTTCTTAAAACCATGGATATTTTCCCTCTGGACAGTCGACTTACTACAGTATAAGTCGACTGGTACTGATGAGTTTTCGTAAACTGGAATGTTCTTTCGAATGGTTAGTCTTCAGATATTTTGAGATTGTACTTTGTCTTCAGTTGAGCATATGAATTTGAGATATTCAGTTGAGCATATGATTTTAAGACATCAGTTGAGCTATTTTGTTTAGTGGAAAGTTGGTTTAGACTTTTTAAGTTTGAGTCTCTAGAGGATGTGTGTGACCCTAGTATACCGGTGTTGAGTTATTTTGTTGAGGCCTGTTGAGGCATTTCAGTTATTCAGTTTTGAGTTAAGTCCGGTAGGGTACACCACTCTAGGAGATTCGTTGAGTAATTAAGTAACCCAAAAATAATAAGGACAAGCACTAGTGGTGATATGATGAACGGGAACATGAGTCAAGTACCTCAGTATGGCTTTCGGTGTGGGATCTATCTCCGGAATTATCCAAGTATTTTACTTTGGGTGTGAGATATATCTCCGGAATTATCCAAGTAGTTACTTGCGGTGTGGGATTGATCTCCGGAATTATCGGAGTCAAGGCGACGCACATGGGGTATTCATGTGATGAGGGTCATTGTTTCGGTGTGGGATTTAATCTCCGGAATTATCCAAGTATCTTACTTTGGGTGTGGGATGTATCTCCGGAATTATCTCAGGTAAGTTACCTGCGGTGTGGGATATATCTCCGGAATTATCCAAGTAGTTACTTGCGGTGTGGGATTGATCTCCGGAATTATCGGAGCAAGGGCTAGTACTCACAGTTTATCTTTATCTCGTAGTAGTCATCGTGTTAGGATTAGTTGCATAGCGGGGGGATTGAACCCTATGAAGTGAAGACGTTAAGGGCTTGCACCGAACCTATGTAGAGTGGGATGCATAGACTTTGACAAGTACGCATTAGAGAGTCCGCATATAGAATTTGTGTTTTCCTGACTTGGTCTTCATGCATATGAATTTCCTGTTTTCTACACTTGACACTTGGTTTAGTATCACTTGTTGTTTACATTTCTTGCTACTTCATGTTTTATGTATTTTGGTTCACTACATGTTGTTTAAGAATCCTTGCTTAATGATTATTTATGTTGTTTGTTTGTTTTATGTCACTCACACCATTTATGGCTGACCCCTTTAGTTTTGGGGGTTAGGGATCATCTCTAGCCTCATGTGTTGCAGGTTGTTGCTTAGAGTTTAGAGGTTTGGATGCTTGAGATAGTTTTCGAGATAAATTGATTTACTAGAGTTTTGTGTAAATTTGTAAAAGTAGTGTTGTAATAAGACTGTGTTGTAAATAAAAGAAAACTATGATTGAGATGTATTTAAATTCCGCTGTGCTATGTAAAAATTTGTTGTAATAAAAGGTGAAAATTTTAGTGGAGTTGGTTGTGTTTAATGTTACATTGAAGTTGATGCTGGGATTGTGCCACGTATTTTCTAAGATATTATATTAGAAATTCGGGGCGCTACAGTCTCTAACGACGGCCTTGGGTATAAACAATAAAGTGGAGCTGCTCTCTGACTTATTGCTATTTTTGAAGCCAACAAGTCAGAGAGCAAGACAAATTTTCTATATTTTTCTCCTACAACTAAGGCCGTTGTCTCCAACAACGGCATTGGGTATAAATAATAAAGTGGAGCTGCTCTCTGACTTGTTGCTATTTTTGAAGCCAACAAGCCAGAGAGCAAGACAAAATTTTCTATATTTTTCTCCTACAACTAAGGCCGTTGTCTCCAACAATGGCCTTGGGTATAAACAATAAAGTGGAGCTGCTCTCTGACTTGTCGCTATTTTTGAAGCCAACAAGTCAAAGAGCAAGACAAATTTTCTATATTTTTCTCCTACAACTAAGGTCGTTGTCTCCAACAACGGCCTTGGGTATAAACAATAAAGTGGAGCTGCTCTCTGACTTGTTGCTATTTTTGAAGCCAACAAGTCAGAGAGTAAGACAAATTTTCTATATTTTTCTCCTACAACTAAGGCCGTTGTGTCCAACAACGACATTGGGTATAAACAATAAAGTGGAGCTGCTCTCTGACTTGTTGCTATTTTTGAATCCAACAAGTCAGAGAGCAAGACAAAATTTCTATATTTTTCTCTTACAACTAAGGCCGTTGTCTCCAACAACGGCCTTGGGTATAAACAATAAAGTGGAGCTGCTCTCTGACTTGTTGCTATTTTTGAAGCCAACAAGTCAGAGAGCAAGAAAAATTTTCTATATTTTTCTCCTACAACTAAGGCCGTTGTCTCCAACAACGGCCTTGGGTATAAACAATAAAGTGGAGCTGCTCTCTGACTTGTTGCTATTTTTGAAGCTAACAAGTCAGAGAGCAAGACAAAATTTCTATATTTTTCTCCTACAACTAAGGCCGTTGTCTCCAACAACGGCCATGGGTATAAACAATAAAGTGGAGCTGCTCTCTGACTTGTTGCTATTTTTGAAGCCAACAAGTCAGAGAGCAAGACAAAATTTCTATATTTTTCTCCTACAACCTAGGCCGTTGTCTTCAACAACGGCCTTGGGTATAAACAATAAAGTGGAGCTGCTCTCTGACTTGTTGCTATTTTTAAAGCCAACAAGTCAGACAGCAAGACAAATCCTCCAACCTTAGTCCTGTTACCTAGGTCGTTGTTTGGGACAACTGCTTAGGTTTAAAAAAAAAATCTACATTTATACAAAGCAGCTGAAGCTGCTACACTTGAAAATATCACCAAATTCCAAACACTTTGCCATCACCTACACTCTCCGAATAAATTCATATCTACAACCACCAAAATTACCAACCATAATTGACTATTAGAAATTAATAACAACAACATCAACTACACTTAAACTTACGAACTACATTTTCCACTAGTTTAGTTACAACAGGATAAAACCCACAAAATAAATAAACAAAAATTACAACCTCCAAAATGTATTGGCTAAGTACCGGACGTGAAATGCTGTGGTGCTCGCCTCTTCCGAGCAGGGTTTCGGCGCCGCATCGTGGTTGGCAAGTCGGGGATTTGTTCAGATCCTCCCCCCTCTTGTTGTACGTCTCCGACAACCCTCTCCCCACTCTCTTCATCCTGCGCTTGTTCGTGAGATGGATGTGAAGTTGAAGCTTGTTGTTCTCTGATCTCACGTTCCCGTTGCCCCATTAATGCAGTTGGCCTACCCCTCACACTTTTACGTCGGCTCCTCGGTCCGTGTAATGCTCGATCCAAACGTTCGGCCACTCCCAAAACATCCATATTGCTACGGCATGAAGAGAGCATCCTCTGAGCGAAACTCTTCATAGCCGGGCCCGCATTACTTTTTAGTACCTCCGCGCATTCTTTTGCTATGTCCATCGTGTTATCAATCTAAATCAGAAAAAACCAACAAAAATAATTACACAAATTCAATAATTTAAAGAATTCATGAACTTCACGTATAACCAACATTAAAATAAATATGAAAATTGAAGTTACCACTGTACGTATAGCTGTGGCCTTCGGTTGGAACATGGGTTATGAACTGGAATATGCGGGTAATGGTTCAATCTCCCTCTCCTCAATTTCTCGTTGAATACCAGCAGGTAGTACTGTATCGGGAGAGATGTACAAACGTGTATATTGTCGGAACCAAGTCATGTACTTTTCTTGCACTCTTCCATCGTACTCTGGAACATTGACGAGTACAAGTTCAAACCGTCGCTCGTTCCATTCTGCAACGTGAATACGATGGTAATCTGCCCAATCATGAGTAGGCATGCGGCCGGTACCCCTAACGGCGTGTAACTCATGATCGTATAAGTTTGCGCAGCTTGGGGAACTATCTTGTTGAAGATTGAACTGACGAAGGACTCTCTCCGGTCGCGGATGCTCCACTATACCGAAGTTGATGAGGGGAGCCGTCGTCAACCACAACTGCGACCCGATGGTGCACATTGGCGGTAGTCTTCCCACACGCTCGGGTGTATACGGCGCCCAAATCACGAACTCTTCACGTAGTTGGTCGAGCTTATCTCTGTAGTACGTTATTACACCCTTGGGGTTGTCTTTGTAACTCCAACTACCAGCCCAATATACCCCTAAGGGTGCTAACATAGCAGGATCTTCTGGTTGGGCCATCCAACCGGCCGCCGGTCTCCTAATGCGGGGACGACCCAAGTGCAGTCGCTCCCAGGACTAAATCTGTAACAAAACCATCGGTCCGGTCATTTTTGATGATTCTAGCGCTACATGACACAACGTCCTGTATAGCATTACCAATGCGTAGCTTCCCCAGCTGTACCGGCCAGCTAAGCCTAGGTCGGCGAACAATCGTAGGTACATGAGGTGCACCGTATCGCCCGATGAGTTAGGCAATAGAACCTCTCCGATCACCGTTAGAATGTAGGCTCTGGTGTAGGACTGTATATAGTCGTCGGGCGATTCGTTGGTCAGCGTCACATCAAAACGTCCCTTCAACCAAGATAGTCGGATTGATTGTCCTTGGAAAATGACATCATCTTCCACAGCCGACTCATCAAACTCTGTACCGAGCAGTTCGTTGCACATCTCTATTTTATCAAAGTTAATATTACCCGTCACGGCCAACCCATCTATTGGAAGACCGGATATCATCGCTATATCCTATAGCGACACCATCATCTCTCCGACCGGTAGATGGAACGTGTGCGACTCTGGCCTCCAGCGCTCCACGAGTGCCGAGAGAAGTGCTCAGTCGAGTTTAACATTCCCCATCATGCTGATTCCATAGAAACCGGCCGCTACAAGGTGCTCGACAATATGTGGATGCACCTTCATGATCTCATGGGTGCGGAAATTACACCTACGCGTCGTCCCACCCCACACTTTCGTGGATCTGTGGCGATCTTGCAAGGTTAGTGTGCCGGAATTTATTGGTCCTAGACCACGACGTCCTGTCATCGAAGAGGATGCACCAACCTACACGAACCAAAAAACATAATTATTATTAGTCTAAAATAAATATCACTAAATACAAAATTAGGGAAAATACAAATTATTGGTTCTCACATTCTCTGTGGAATGTTCCCCCCGTTCTTCCTGGGATGTCCTTCCCCTTCCGGTTCCCCTCGTTCTGGTCATTTCTCTGTAACAAAGTTTGCATATATAAAACTAATTACTCGCCAAAAATTAGCAAACACAAACCAACGAGATGAAAAAATTTCAAAAGTTCGCTTATACGCGTCAAAACAACACAAACGAGATGCAAAAATTTCTAAATTTTGCCGTCAACTAGGGCACACCAAATACAAGCCAACGCAACTTGTAGAAGTGAGTTCTGACCCACGGTTTGAAATATACGCCCGTGTATCACTTTCACTCATTAAAATAGAGCGGGAAGCGATACATTGACGTATCTCGTAAACCGTGGGTCAGAACTCGCAAATACAAGTTCCGTTGCGTTTTGAATTGTTAGACGAACCTACGTGCACCGTTTCGAATTTTTTCGACTTCGTTTAAGTATTTTTGTATTGCGACTGTACCAAAAAAAATTTGAGGTATATTGAAGTTTTTTCATATACGCGTAAAAACAACATAAACGAGATGCAAAAAATCCAAAAATTCGACTTTGGGTCGGGCTCTCCTCACACAGGCCAACGCAACTAGTACATGGGAGTTCCGAACCACGGTTTGAAAGATATGGCTGTGTATCATTTTCACTATTGAAAACTGAGCAGAAAGCGATACATAGACGTATCTCGCAAACCGCGGGTCGGAACTTGCATGTACAGGTTGGTATGACTTGTGAGTGGCGAGACCAACCTACTCGCAAAGTTTCATTTTATTTGGACTTCGTTTAAGCTATTTTTAGCTCATAACGTATTCTACAAGTTCCGACGTGGATTAAAGGTTTTTTTATATACGCGTCAAAACAACAAAAATGATAAACTTATTTCCTAAATTTGGGCGTCAACTCTGGCACACCAAACACGAGCCGCCGGAACTTGCAGAGGTGAGTTTTGACTCTCGGTTTGAAAGATACGGCCGTGTATCACTTTATATCCGTTGTATTGAATTGAAATGATAAACGGACGTATCTCACAAATCGTGAGACGGAAATCGGCTCTACAAGTTCCGTTACCTTCTACGCGGCGAGTCCGACCTACTCGTACAAATTGAATTTTTTCATCTCGTTTTTTTTCTTCTTCTATATTCCACAACTACAACTACCACTACATCTACGAAAATGTCAAAAAAATGTATACAACATACATGATCAGAGCTAATTATATACTCTCTAAATTATAGACTACACTACTATGCATAATACCAAAAAAACCAACTCCAAAACTGGAAAAAAAATCAATAAATTCAAAGAGTTCATTATAGTAAATTGAGATTAAGAAAATACCTGGTCCAAAGAGAGAGTGATAGAGAGTTGGCAAAGATGTGAGAAGCCGCTGCACGCTGTTGTAGACAAAGAAAGACAATTTGTGCTAGGGTTTAGATGATTTGGGAATTTGGATGTGAAGTTAGGGTTTGCTGTATTCGGGAGAGGAAGAGAGAGATAGGGAGCTTTCCACAAGGGGCGGAGATCGAGAAGGCAAAGAAATCGATGCCAAAGGGGTTGGGAGAGTGAACTAGGGTTTGGGGATGGGTTTCGGGAGCTCGAGAAAAAGAGAGATAATGTTTGTGACGAAGTGAGAGAGATGAAGATCTGAGTATGTACAAGTGTTTGGAAAAACACTTGTACATACCTAGGTCGTTGTTGGAAACAACGGCCAAGGTATGTTTTTTTTATAAAAAAAACAACCTAGGCCGTTGTCTCAAACAACGGCCTAAGTGATTTTTTGGACAAAAAAACTCCACGCCAAAAAAACGCTAAGTCCCAAACATTTTTTGGCGTGAATTGACGAAATTACTCCACTTTTCTCAGTGTTAGTGGGATGTTTAACAGGTCCAGATCTGATCCGCTCATCATGATCAAGGTAGATCGGACGGCTGAGAGGACTGTTTTCCAACCCGTTGAAAACGAACCCGTTTTCAACTGAGCAAAACCCTATATATATATATATATATATATATATATATATATATATATATATATATATGGAAATTTATAATTACTTTTCACCATATACTAATGGAAATGGACTTTTATTTACAACTAATTATTGTCATACTATTCAAACTTCAGCTACATAATTGTTGATTTACTATTTACAAGCTTTTCATATGCTGTATCGTTCTGAAGACGTGTCGTAGGCACGTGGTCACGGGCAAATCTAGTATGTTGATAAATTTGATGACTCTCTTATTCGGTGCAATACTTTAGGTAAAGAAAGTGAAGAACAAACTTTATTTAGGTTCAGGGCTGGATTACGAGCCGATCTGAGGAATGAGCTAATTCATAGAAATGTGGACTCATTAGCGGCAGCTTATGCTCTTGTTCTCGATATGAATTTCCTTAACGCAAGTTCCCATTACAAGTCCAGCGATTCGATGGATCATTCCTCTAGAATGAATTCTCCTGATCCCTCTAGACCTGAGCACTCCTCTCCTCAGTACCCTAACAAGTCTTACCCAAACAAACATACTTCAAATTCCTATCCACTTAGAAATGACAACACGGGTAAGAACACTGAAAGAGACTATTCTAAGATTGATCCTCTCACTAAGTACTATAAATATAAGGGATACGGCCATGTTGCTGGCAACTGTTCCAGCCCAAGTAGGATCAATATAGTAGAGGGTACCGCACTCATCACTGATGAGCCCGATAATAAGTTTACCTATGAACCTAATGTAAGTGATGACTTTGATAAAAAAGAGAATGACTAGTCTCTCAATTGTATTCAGTCTGTCCAGTCACCTCCATTGAGTGTACATGAGTCACCCATCCCTTCCCAAGTCACTTGGAAGTCTATAGATTTTATCCATGTGTAAGAACATCCTAGAGTCACAGAATCTGCACCCACATTTGCATATCACATTCATGACTTGCATAGAGAAATTTTCAAGGAAATTAACGAGAATAATTTTAACTACATGTTAATAGCAGATACTAGAATAAAATTTATAACTCTTGATGTTGGTGACGAATTGATGGTTTGGATTCATCCGGAATGGTTTCCAACTGGACCCGTTAAGAACTTGAACATACGTGCTGCAGACCCATTTAAGATTCTTCATACAATCAATGATAATACCTATGTCGTTGACCTTCCTGAAGGATTTGACATAAGTAAGACTTTCAATATTGAGGATCTAGTACTCTATGAAGGCTCAAAATTCCACCCTAGAAATTTTCTTATAGATGAGCATACCCTACAGCCTAATGGTGAGATTCACATATTTAGCCCTTTATCTGATACTATTTACCTACCGACAAAAGAATTGAATAATATTTTAGATGATCAGATAATCTCTATAAGAGATGGTGGTATGCACAAGTATTTGGTGAGGTGGAAGAGCAAGCCGAAGTTGGATGACACTTGCAGTGATCGTGAGGAGCTCCTGCAACTGGATCCAGATCTTTTGGAGCACAATGACAGGAACACTGTTTTTGACTCGACTAGGTCGAGCTATCTCCCACCCGGAGAGAATGATGAGGACATCTATTTTGTTTAGTTTAGTATTTTATTTCAGTACTATATTTGTTTTTGGCAATTATAGCCATATGTAATCTTTCTTTTATGCATTAGAATATTTATGAGATTTTAGAATATTTTGAGATTTGTATCAAGATTTGTTTTAAGCATATATATAGGCCTTGAGATTAATGAGAAGTTATGCCATTCTTGATTAAAAATTATTGTGTTGAGTTTTGCACTTCAACTCTCTTTTTTTGTGATACAATTGAGATCTATTTATTAGGGTTTGTGATAAATCCTAATAAACTTTTATGGTTTGTGATAAACTCTAAAACTACCCCCAAATCTCCAAATCCAATACAAATTTCTAACCTTAATTTCCCAAATTAAAAATTAAACCATAATCCCCCAAATATAATTAAACCCAAACCCTAATCCCTCTTCGTCTTCTTCCTCTCCCTCCATCGATTTACGAATCAATATTGAATCTTTTAATTTCTAATAATGCCTAGGAATTTAATTATTGATTGTTAGAACTGAATTATTAATTGGGCTTATTAAACTTAATTCAATTCTTGAAAATCCATCAAACCGATTAATTGTTTAAAATTCTAATTTTGATCCGCACTACATGTTGGTAAAATTAATCCTTTAAAATTCTTGAAAATTTCCTCTTTAGGATTACGTTTCACATCACCATGTTTTACTATTTAGTGCAATTTGTATATTTTCAATTTTAACTAAAATATTCATGTTTCATACTGCATTACATGGTTGCTTCTTGTTTGAATGTTACACACCTCAGTATAGCTAATGTTATCCAGAAATTTGATATTAACACATAAATACTTATTAATAGCAGTACCCTGGTTTAATCGAAACCAATTACGTAGTATCCTCATCATATCTGATATTTCTTATTTTCCTGCTGTTTTGTTTGCAGGGGCATTTTCGTAGAACTATTTTATAGATGAATTCATTCCTAAATCTTATTATTCATGACTCATATTTTTGTTGGTTTACCATGTTGATGGTGCAATTATGATATAAGTGCACCTGAAATAATTTCATGTATTGTGTTTAATTGCCGCCATAATCACTGAATTGATTGGTAGCGAGATTCAGAGGTATATAATTAAGAACCCCTCTCTATGTAATGTAGTTATTAGTTCATATATAGAAGTAACTTCTGTTATCCACAAATTGTTATACACAATATATCAATTTTTTTTAAAACTTTTAAGTGCAGTATGCAATTCAAGTGTCAGCTAAATATTCTTATGTTACATACCTGATTACATGCTTGCTCCTTGTTTAAATGTTACCACCTCTATATTTTGCTTATCTACCAAATTTGATATACATTCTAACATACATATTTAGTTTTTTTTGTTTTGTTTACAGGCGAATCATTGTATGAACTATTGTATAGGTGGATTCACTTCTTGATCTCTTCATAGCTCATATTTTTCGAAAAATTTGCCGTACTGCCCTTTTTTTGAAAATAATTAGTGACTTGCCCTACTTTTCAAAACAATTAGCAATATGCCCTTGTTTAGGACACGTCAGCAACAAACGTTATTGAAAAAAATGGCATCTGTTATTTCGAAGCCGTTCTTCCCAATAACGGCATCTCTTTTTTAAAAAATTGTCGTGCCGTTATTGAAAATAACGGCATAGCTTATTTTTGTCTAAAGATCGTACAGTATCAATTGTGACTCGAGAGAGAAATGCAAAAATGAAAATAACTGATGCTGTTCTCTTAGAGAATGGCATAGATTATACTGATGCCGTTTTTCACAATAATGACATCAGTTATAATCGTTTTGCACAGCTTCCTATAATCGAAAAACCCCTTCTTCTTCCCCCTTATCCCTTGCGATTGTTTCCTTCTCCATTCCGACTCCGAAATCCCTAAACCCCCGAAAAAAAAAATTCCTAAAATCCCAAGTATTTAATTGATTTGTACTCAGAGTCTACTCTTCAATCTCTCATTGAGAGTGCCAAATCAATCCGAATCCGAAATTATTGTAAGTATCTAAAAACCCTAATTTTATTTTGTAAAGTTGATTTTGATAGTATGATAGATGTGTGCATTGGTAGTATAGTACAAGTGATGTAGATTTGTGTTATTTAAGTAGTAATTTTGGAAATAATATTATGGATTCTTAGTGATATAGGGTTTACAAAATGTTGAATTGTTGAGAAAGGTGGAATTGTTCAATTTGTTAGGAAAACAAAGAATTTGGAGAGATACTTTGTGGGGGGGTTTTCGTTGTCATTATGATGATTGCAAGTAGTTCAAAATTCATACTTAGTTTATAAAATCCATTTTTTACAATGTTATGAACGATTCGGATTTGAGGAATAACGCGTTTGTGATGAATTATACTTAGTTTATTTTGAAAATTATTTTACTAAAATTGTTGTTGATTAGTGTTTGTTATTGTTGACAGGCCAATGGATCCTACACAACCATCTTCTTCCCATGGTGTTGGTGCTTCTTCTAGTTCTTCGTATGGATCACGGGGACATCCGGGTCCATTAGATCCTACCGTTCTATATCTGTAAGAAAACCATAGATCACAGGCCGTTTGGACAGGAGATGTAGAGAAGATGAGTTTCCGAATGCACAACATAATGCCGGCGATCCCCCGTATTGAAAATTACTTGGTCAGCAGCGGATTCAACGGGATGTCAAAGCTGGTGAAAATCAAGTGTGACCACGCCCTACTTACCGCACTTGTGGAGCGATGGAGGCCGGAGACACACACGTTTCACTTACCGGTTGGAGAGATGACGGTCACCCTACAAGATGTAGCCGTGATTGCGGGTTTTTCAATTGATGGGGTGGCCGTCACCGGCAACTTGATGTTCAACAAGGTAGCATTGGTACGAGATTATCTTGGCTTAGAGGTGCCTGAAGAGGACCACGGAATATTCGTTGGGGAATCCATTAGACGTTCATACCTTGATGATCAGTTCACTAATCTATTACCAGACGTGCCGACGGACATCCAACTCCAGAACTATACCCGCGCATATCTACTGTCGATGATTGGAGGGATTCTATTCCCTAACTCTTCAGGTGATGTAGTGCACCTCATGTATCTTTCACCCATTGCTGACCTGCAGACAGCCGACCGATATAGTTGGGGAAGTGCGGCTCTAGCCTCCGTCTACCGTGCACTCTGTAACTGTTCAATGGGGTCGATTCAAATGACCGGACCGATGTCTATCTTGCAAATATGGTGTTGGGAACGAATACACCTCGGTCGATCCCGTGTCACGGTACTGTCAGAAAGTTGGAGAGTACTACAGAAAAATCCTGTGCTGAGAGCTCCTCTCGGTATCTACTGGGCGGGGAAGCGTACATGGAGGGATAACCCACGTGGTGTCCTCACCTATTACAGGGACGAACTCGATCAGTTGAGGGAAGAGTTCGTCAATTGGACCCCGTACACAGATGATAGGCTGCGACGTCTACCACCCATTTGCACTGCCAATAATCAGTTGTGGTTGACATTAGCTCCACTTGTAAACTTGAAATTTGATGTGCATTTAGATTTCAGTTGTGCAAATCTGTGAAGTATTTGAAGTCTATGAAATCTTTTGAAACCTGAGGAATTGAATTGAAAAGGCATGCAAAGAAGTCTTGATCCAGTATATGAAGAAGAAGGAATTGAAAATGAATTGAAGAAGGATTTAGTCTGTGCATGTCTGTCATGTAAAAAACATGAATAAAAGATGCCGTTATTTTCAATAACGGCATCTTAATCCTGTAACGTTATTGCGAATAACGACATCAGCATAGAGGGAAAATTAGCAAATATGGAGTTTGCTGCCAATATTTCTGTCTCCACAGTCGTTATCCAAATTAACGACATCCTAAACTGATACCGTTATTGAAGATAATGGCATCTTCGTATAACCCCCTGTCCTCCAAGATAACAGCATATCTGAAGATGTACATAAGTATGCCGTTATCCAAGATAACGGCAACTTCAAATCCTGCCGTTTTTCAAAATAACGGCATCTATTAACTGTGCCGTTGTTCAGAATCACGACATCAGTTAAACATCAAAATTTCAAAATTTGAGATTTCTGCCAAACTTTCTGTCACCACAGTCGTTCTTGAGAATAACAGCTTAGAAAGAAGATGCCGTTATTCACAACAACGGCATCTGTTGTTTGAACAGTTGTGCATGTTTTGTTGTGATTGTTTATTTACAACAAATTTAACTATATCCACCACCCATTCAAACAACAAATCTCATTCCAAACAATTTAAACTTAAATTGCTCAACATATAAAAACAACTTTATAATTTCATACAAACACTCACAAAAGAGCAGACAAAACTAACACACAATAACAAAGAAAATATTCAAGTGCGGATAGATTGTGAAGTCCCCACACTTTGTACATTCTTACAACTCCGTCTATTGTGTTCACTCACACCACATTTCGAACATACTTTTCCGCTACTCCCACCTTCTCAAGCGTCCATGTCATTGCGGATGCGAGTACTCCTAGGCCTCCCCTTCACCCGACGTAGACTAGAATCAACTATAAGTACCGGTGCGCTTTGGGTAGGCCAATAAGATTCGTCTGGTATAAGATTGAAAGTTGGTGCCCATATTTTTGCTAACGAATCCGTAGAGTAGAAGGGATCAATGTACGGTTGATAATCAAGCGCACGTGAAGCACATGCCGCTAACACATGAGAGCATGGAACGTGGATCAGTTGGAATTTGCCACATGTACAAGTTCGGCCCTCTAGGTCCACCGTATGCCAATGTCCACCTTTTTGATATCCACCGTCCATTCTAATGCCCATTTTCACCCCAAAAACACCATCACGATTATTAAACATTATTGCCTCATGTAAATTGGATTTTTCACGGTGGACATCAATTAGATCCTGAATCCGGAGTGCCCATAGTTTACCTTTACTGATAAGTGTCTGCGCGGCTTCACGACGGTCGGTGAAGTACATGTTTAGACGGAAAAATATCTGTTCTACAATTGCGGTGACAGGTAAGCTACGAACACCTTTTAGAACCGAGTTGAACACTTCAGACAGATTTGTTGTCATTATACCATATCTACGCCCACTATCGGCAGTAAGTGCCCACTTCTCAATCGCTTTTTCCTTCACCCAGTTAGCCGCATCAGCATTGCTAGCTTCAAGTTGTGTCATCTTTTTCTCGTACTTTTTCACTGATTTTGACACGCAATTAACTTCAACTTATTCATCAAAAATTTGGAACCAAATTTTTTATGAAAATTGCTAGCAAAATACCGCATACAGTACCAATGATATGCAAATGGTTCCCTCCACGTACCAAACCCATTTCCCGTTGCTGATAAAATACCGGTATGTCGGTCAAAAATGACACAAAGACCTTCACGATCTGTAACAAAGCACCGAATACAGTTTATGAACCATGTCCACGTTTCTATGCTTTCACCGTCAACCAGTGCAAACGCAAATGGAAACAACCTCCCGTTTGCGTCTGGTAAAACCGCAATAAACAAACAGCCTTTATATTTCCCGTACAAGTGAGTGCCGTCTACACTTATAACTGGTCTACATGACTTAAATCCTTCGATGGAAGGACCGAATGCCCAAAAAACATCCTTAAATGTTTCTATACCCGGACCGGTCGCAATCTTCGCCCAATGTACAGCCGTACCCGAATTTGAAGCTTGAATTGCATTGAGTAGATATGGTAATTTAGTGTACGCTTTTTCAAAAGAACCATATAGTTTCTCAATTGCTTTATGTTTTGCCTTCCAAGCTTTCCAATATGATATTGTGTAATGGAACCTACCCTTCACTAAGACAATTATGGCTCTTGGTTTTATTGAGAGTTGTCCCTTCAGAGTATCCATTATGACCATCGATACGACCGTCGAGTCAATTTTGCTGTGATCCTGAGTCAATGTAGGATTCACACATGTGTGTACACCTTCAAGCTTTTTCACCACAAAATAATTACGGCCTTTGGGAATAATTGCACGCAAGCGCCATGGACAACCAACTACATTTTGAAGTGATGGATTTTCTGCAATCTCCTCAGCTGAATGGTTGATGGGCGCGTATTTACATTTCACATGGTATAGACAACGATATGATTTTACCATCACGAATTCTCTGTGGTTCTTCACGGCATACATCTTCACTTGATGTTGTAGAGCATCTTTGGTTGGAAATCTTTGACCTATGAAGAGTTCATCCAAGTTGGAAGAACCAATGGAAAACTGTCCATGTTCATGTATGGTGGCACGGGACATCCATTCACTTGATTGCGATCCACGCATCGCTGCAATTGTGTCCTGACTTGGCGACATGCGGGCATTGTTAACCGGCACATCAACATTGACTTCAACAACTGGAGCTTCAACAGCAATCTCCTCATCATCATCCTCGAGACCGCGTACCTCATCTTCTTCCTCTTCGACCAAGTCATTATTTACAATGGCGTTGTCAAAGTCTTCCATAGCAATACCAGCTACGAAAATATTTTGTGGCAATGGGGTCGGATGTACCTGCTCGTATTCGGAGGAAACAGGTTTCGTTGGAATTGTGCTAGTATCTCCAGTTGTATTTGAAATCCTTGCGTGTGACTCTGTAGATGGTTTCAAAGTCCTTGTGGGCTCGTGTAGTATTTGGAAGCCTCGTTTGATCGATATATAACTCAACCATATTCCAACCACAACTTGGATGAAGTGTCCTAAGCAACATAGACCTCAGAGAACTGTCACTGTCTATGGGTACCAACATGAAAACTGCCCATCCCCTTTACCAGCAGAATAACGGCCTCTGAGTTTCAGACTCATTTCACTTCTATCCCAATTGGTGACTTCATATATCTTATCTATTAATTCTGCCTACGTAAAGTTGGGGGTAGCCCAAATAATTACCGGTTCAACATCACTATAAGAATAACCAATTTTCGGATCCTTAATTACTTCACCCCCATAATATAACCAAATAGGGATATCAAATTCCATACCTATGCATAAAAATTAAAACATATTCAAGTTATTCACTACTCACAATAAACATAACATTGGAATAAAAATCAAACATAAGGTTAAGATGATAATACCTTCAAATTCAACCAAAAAATCACTAGCAAAAATTTCGTTGTGGATGAAGACTGCAAATGAGAGTGGGAGTATGGAGATAGGATGTATAGAATTTTACAGGACTCAAATGGTTGGAATTTTTTGATTTTGGGATCTAGGGTTTGTGGGTAATAGGAGCGATGAGAGAGAGAAGTTTACGAATCAGAAGGGGTAGGAAAGAGGAGAAGGGGTTTTTCGATTATAGGAAGCTGTGCAAAACGATTATAACTGATGCCGTTATTGTGAAAAATGGCATCAGTATAATCTATGCCGTTCTCTAAGAGAACGGCATCAGTTATTTTCATTTTTGCATTTCTCTCTCGAGTCACAATTGATACTGTACGATCTTTAGACAAAAATAAGCTATGCCGTTATTCCCAATAATGGTACGACAATTTTTTAAAAAAGAGATGCCGTTATTGGGAAGAACGGCATCGAAATAACAGATGCCGTTTTTCTCAATAACGTTTGTTGCTGACGTGTCCTAAACAAGGGCATATCGTTAATTATTTTGAAAAGTAGGGCAAGTCACTAATTATTTTCAAAAAAGAGGGCAGTACGGCAAATTTTTCATATTTTTCTTGGTATAGTATGTGGAGGGGCCAATTATGACATGAGTGCATTAGAAATAATTCCATGTATTGTGTTTAATAGTTGGCCGTAACCACTAGATTGATTAGTATATAGCAAGGTTCGGAGGCACTAAGCTTTCGCATGAATAAACTTACCTTTGCTGTAAGTGAGTTGATCTCCGAAGAGCAGAATGCTTTTGTCAGTGGTTATTATTGGTTAGGAGTTAGTGCATTCCATGAAATATCAACGAGTTGGGGGAGAGTTGATGGGTATTAAGCTCGATATGGAGCGGGCTTGCGGTATGACACATTCGAACTGTAACGAGGCATTGGAACTGTAACGAGGCTGTTTTGAATAAGTTTGGCTTTACAAAGAGATCTGTTAGGATGATCATGGGCTGTGTGCAAGGAGCACCAGTGCTTGTTACTGGAAGTCCTTCCGATTGGTTCAAATCCTCGATGGGATTGCGGCAAGATGATCCTTTATCACCGTACTTATTCATCTTAGGATCTATCCAAAGTTGGAAATGGCAAGAACTAATGGGCTACTTACAGGTTTCATGGTTGGCCAAGGTATTGAATGTGTTGGTGCTTTGATGTATGCTGACGATACTATCGTCACTGCCAAAGCCACAAAGCAATAATCTTCGAGACTTTCTGAGATCATTGGGGACTATAGTTATACGAGCAGATAGTTGTCTAGTTTTAACTTTCGAGAAGGTCTAATATTTTCTTTGGGGACAAGGTATTGGGAGTATGAGAAGAAGCTATTGCAGAACAATGGGTATGCAAGAAGAGCAAACTCCATTCAGAAAAGCTTCCAGCGGTTATGGTTAAGCCTATTCCATATCCGAACAGAGGCAAGATGAAATCATGGAAGGCTGGAGTTCTCCCCTTCGCAGGTAAAATCACATTGATTAAATCAGTGATAAGTGTAGAGAATCTGATACAACTTATAGTTCAAATAGCGGAATACACAACACAAGAAACAGAAATGTCTAAGAACTAGATGCACCAAGAACACCACAATAATCGCATGATCTCAAATCACAAGAACACAATAATATGCCGTAATATCCAATATTTCGTATTCCCATGAAATAGGAAGAATACAAAGAGATCAAAACTCTCAATCTCTCTCTCACCTTTGAAACATTCGGCATTCACCCCTCTTGAAGTTGAACAATGACAACGGCTCACCAATTCTTTCTCTTGATCTCATACTCTAGAGTTCACATTTATTGTTATATATATAGCCAGGGGCGTATCTGAGTTTCAGAGGGCCCTAAGCAAGTTCTCAAATGAGGCCTTTTGCAAGTTGATAAAATAAAAATGAAAATTATTTGAATGCAAACAAACTTGGAGGCTTGAAGGACATACTATTTAAATGAAAATAATTATATATATATGCTTCCAAAAAAAAATTAATTGATAACGTACGTATTTTACATGAAATGGCTCGTGACAAAAAGAAACTTGGACAAACTGTAAGAAAGAAGCGGCAGTGATTTTATTCTGAATTGCATGTTGTCGGAGAGAATGGAAATAGTGAATGAGAGAATTAAAGAAGAATAGAACCAAAAAAAAAAAAAAAATGTTCAAAACATACAAGTAAACGCACATTGAGTTTGTGTACATTAAGAGAAAATATTGAGCTGACAAGATTGAAGTATATCTATAATGCTATTTTGAATGCTTTCATGGATATATTTTGGTTTTATCAAATGCCTCTTCTATTTTTTCTTTTTGAAGACAACCCTACTATTCCTTTCATTTACAGATACAAAATTTAGAAGAAAGGGAAAATAAGCAAGTATGATATATTAGATAACACGGTCAGAATGAAGTGATGATGAATATATGCATATGAGAATACTAGTTGGAAGCTTAAAATGTAGAATAATCATATGCATTTGAAGATTTTTGGTTAGAAATTTATTATAAACAGGTAAATATGATATATCATAGAACATTGAAAAAATATCATAGAATGACATGCATGGGCTAAGTGAAAAATAGTATTAAATTTATAAAATGGTAAAATAACATGTATGACTATGTGAAAAATAATTAGTTTAAAAAATAAAAAAAATGATTGAAAAATTAATTAGCCTATGAGGTTTCGAACCTGCAACCTTCATGTTATTAACACAACACTCTAACCAGATGAGTTAATAAGCCGATTATTGTTTCAAATTTTAGATAATACAATATAATCTTATCTGAAAACAATTAGATATTTTTTAAACATTGTAAATACTTAAAAAAATATGGGGCCCTATAAAATTGGGGGCCCAAAGCAATTGCTTGTGCTGCTTGGGCTGCTAGGGCCCAGATCCGCCCATGTATATAGCCTCAAGCAAACCCTAAAAGATATAAACAAATACAACTTATTGCATCCGAAACATGTCAGCCCAAATAACATACAGCACCGCTCGCGGTCGACCGCACGTTTGGTCGATCGACTGCAATGAGTCTCGCCAAGACTCGAGGACTGGACAATCGACTGCACAGTTAACTGTCTCACTCTCTGGAATGACAGTACCACAACTCCTTCAGCTGTCTTTCGTCCTTTGATGCATTGCTGCCTTCTCCTCGTTGTTTCGTGTCTTCTCTTCTTCTTCTACAACTTCAACTTGTGCTTACGTGTATTTGAGGCCATAATCCAAACAATCTTCCACTTGGAGCAAATACACAACGCTTCAAAGTTATTGTATCTTTACCTTGCATTATCTCTGTCAGTCTCCCAAAACTCATGAAAGACCCACTCTCATGAAGAGCACCTCTGCCACTTCATGTGGAGTGCACCAACCACCCCTCATAGGCTCATGAAGGATGTGCCCCACCAATCGCATAGGGCATGAATAACGGAGAAACAACATCCCGTGTTGGATTTCATTTCACAAGACTCTCGAATTCGTAGAATCTCTATTAACACCGGACATGGTTCTTAGCCTCTCAATGCACCCTTTGCACTAGAAGTCTCCGTAGACGACACCTCCAAAAAATTCGCAGACTGCTCAGCCTCCATAGCCTCATTTCGGTTACACACATTCACATCATCTCACATATCAGTACCAGTACTCTCTACCTCACAAAAGCGACTTGAAGCATCTTCTGCCATAACACAAAGAACCCTCATCGCAGCAACATCTTGCTGTCTAGGATCCATCTCATGGCCAACAGCTCCCACTAAATGTGCAACCTCTTCTGAATCCACCCCACAATTGAAAGAACTCGGTTGAACCCCACATACCCTACTACTCGATTTCGGCTGAGAGTCAACTACAGTAGAAATGTCCCTCACGACTCTAAGCAAATACAATGTTCCTTCACTCTTTCCTCTTACTATCACCTTTGAACCTGCAGCTATACACCACTCCTCACTACCACATGTAGTTGACAAACCTTCTTTGTCTAGCATTCCTATTGAGATAAGATTTTTCTTCAATTATGGAACATGTCTTGTCTCCCGTAAGGCAATACTCTGATCATCACTAAATTTCACGCGAACAGTACCAACACCCACTTACAGGATACCTCGACTGTTCCCCACGATCACATCTCTGAAAGAATCTTCTCTGTAGTCCTCAAATACCTCCCTCCTCGAAGTGCAATGAAAAGAATCTCCCGAATGAATACACCAATCTCGTGAGTCCAGCTCCACCCTAGCTGATAAACATAACTCGCCGTTTTCAATAGACACCACATTGACTTCCTTTGGTTTGACTTCCTTTGGTCCTTTGTTTTTTCTTCCTTTTTCTTTATATAGGTCTTATAACTGCGCATCATGTGATCATTCTTATGACAATACCAACACTCAGGTCCATGTTTCCCGTCGCTGTCATCAGATCCATTCTCAGACGAATTACTCTGACCATTTCTTCTTCGACTGCTCTTAAATCTCCCACGTATCTTCTCAACTGACATTGTGGAATACTTGGAAGATTATGATGAAAGTCCTCCATTTCTCACCCTTCTCCACATCCTGTAGAGTCGTCGAATCTATCATAGTGCCTGTAATAGTCTGTTCCACTGTACCATAACTATCAGACAAACTAGATAGAAGTAACAATGACTGTCACCTCTTTGAAAAGTTTAATCATGCAGCTTCTATCTGGTTGTAAACCATATAGTAATTATTTGCATGTTCTGCTACTGAACCCCCTTCCCTTAACTTTATATTAACCAACTTCTTCAGATAAAGAATTTTGATTAGATGTCGACGGTTTCTCATGCATATCCGTGAGAATCTCCATAGCCTTCTTTGTGGTCTTTGCCTTCATGATATGAAACAAGTCTTTCTGCTTAGTCCCAAATGAATCTGTCCTAGCGCATTCTGATCCAAACGATTTCAATCTGCCAAGATCTTCGCATCCTTGTTTGCCCCTTCCGTCATCTCATCAAACAACGAGCCATCTAGATATTTCTGATGAAGATACACTATCATCTGAATCTTCCACATCGCGAAGTCAATCCCGTCGAACATCTTGACTTTCGACTGCTATTGGCTATCACGAAACCTTTGCTCTGATATCACTTGTAGAGAATCTGATACCACTTGTAGTGATAATAGCAGAACATACACCACAAGAAACAGAAACACCCAAGAAATAGATGCACCAAGAACAAGTCACCACAATAATCGCAAGATCTCACAATCACAAGAACACAATAATATGTAGAGATAACTAATACTTCTTATACCTAAGACATACAAAGATAACAAAGAGATCACAACTATCACACACTCTTTCATATTTGAAACACTCGGCACCCATCCCTTTTGAAGTTGTACAATAATAACGACTCACCAATTCTCTCTCTTGGTCTCATACTCTGAAGTATAGCCCCCAAGCATACCCTAAAAGATATACCATATATGGCTTATTAGACCCGAAACTCGTCAGCTCAAATAATATATAGTGCCGCTCGCGGTCGACTGCATTTTTGGTCGGTTGACTGCAATGAGTCTCGCCAAGACCCGAAGACTGGACAGTCGACTGTCCCACTCTCTGGAATGAAAATAGCCAAGGTTAGTCGACTGCACCCTGTTGCAGTCGACAACAACTCCTTCAGTTTTCTTTCTTCTTTTGCTGCATTGTTGCATTCTCCTCACTACTTTGTGTCTTCTCTTTTTCTTCTACAATTTCAACTTGTGCCTACGTGTATTTGAGGCCACAATCCTAACACTAAGTTCGATGCCTATTCACATTTTATCATCAGACTTGGGTTCCGAAAGTAGTTATATCCAAAATTGAGGTTTTATTTCTAGGGATTTGGATAAAAAAGGACTCCCACTCATATCTTGCGATGTAGTTTGTTTGCCAAAAAGAGATGGTGGTTTTGGAATTCAACATTTAAACGATAATAGAGAAGCATTACTGGGTAAATACACATCGCTAGAATTGTTAGTTGAACTGTGCAAGTAACACTTCAGAGACCAAACTGATCTGATGGAAGTAGAACACCTCTAATGTGGAGGCGGCAAGGTGGCTCACCGACATGGAAAGCTATTATTCGGGGGGGTCAATGTTGTTCGGGAAGGCCTCCATTGGAGTATTGGGGATGGTTTTGGGTTTATGTCTTGCATATTATGTTGGATAAGAAAACGATGAGACGATGGAGGAATCGAGACGATCGGGGACGAAGTGGAAGTAAAAAAAAAACAATCAGCAGTAATAGCAGTAGCAGGTTGCGGTCGACCGTCCTGGGGTGCGGTCGACCGCCCTACTATGCAGGAGTTCCCAAGAGAGGGACGGTCGACCGACCTTGGGGTGTGTTCGATCGAATGCAGCACTGATAAATTATTTGGGTCAAGTCTTCGTAATTCGTGAGAAGCCCAACTTTCTTTTCAAGTCAGATTGTACGGCTCTTATCGTAGAGTTATCTCTTCAGGAACATCTAACGGCTATTATAACAAGATATCAAATAAGGGTTCTCTAGATCTCTATATATTATTGTTATTAGTCTCTATTGAGAGCCGAGAGAGAGAGAGAGAGAGAGAGAGAGAGAGAGAGAGAGAGAGAGAGAGAGAGAGTACTTCATTGAAGGCGGAGTTTGAGAGTTTCTCCAATTGTAAACTACTAGTACTTACTGGTGAGGTTTGAGAGAGGGTCGTAGTGAGAATTGTAATATTCTTGTATCTTCTCTAGTTGAATAACATTTCAGGTTTCTTCTCCCTCGGATTAAGGGAAAATCCCCAGCCGGGACAAACTTGTGTGTGCTTTGGTGTGTTTGGTATGATCTAGTATGTGCTTGATAGTTTGTGTTGATTACATCGAATAACTCAATAAGATCCTCAGTTAGGTATTCCTGAGAAATCCTAACAATTTGTATCAGAGCTTCAGGTTAAAGGGTTTGTTCGAGTTCCTTGGAGAAGATGACAGATCAGATCACGAAGATCAAGCGGTTCAAAGGTAAGATCAACTTTGTTCTTTTGAAGGATGACATGCATGATGCATCGGTTCAACAGGATTTGCGTCTAGTTCTAGAAGGAGATAAAGGGAGCCCATTCAGCACAAAGTAGAAGAATTGGGAGGAGATTTATTCAGAAGCCTTAAGTTTAATACGTATGTATTCGATGAGCGAAGTCAGGTATATAAGAAGCACGGAGAGTCTTTAGGAAAGATTCAGAACTGATTACTCGGGACCATCATTATAGGGTCAGATGCATCAGAAAGGAAAGTTGTGGGATTTCCCAATGAAGGAAAGTACCTCTTTTTTAGATCATATAGTGGAGTTCAATATGGAGTTATCTGAACTGAGGGCGTTCAATGCAGATGATCTAAAGGTTTCCAACTCGATATATTCACCACTAAATCCATCCAACATGATAACCGTGCTAGACAAGAAATCTACCAAGGAGAAATGTATGTAGGGGTAAGGTCCATGGCCACTTAGGAAGAAGAGTCAGAAATTGGCGTCAACTTTTGTGAGTTGCTTAGAGGTGGATTCTACTTCGAATGGAAGGAAAGGTGGTGTAGGGGTAAGTTCCGTGGCCACCAGTGCAAAGGGATTAAGCATTACATGAGAGACTGTTGCAAGCGGTTGAGTCAGAGGGGTGCCAAATCCTGTATCGCTGAATCAAGTGATGGCTTAAACAGTGCTTTTGTTTCAAGTCCTTTAGATGTGAATTTCGGTTATTCTTTTGATACAGTTAGTTCTTCTTAAGTTTTCTCCGAGAGGGGGATGTTTTCTACTTACAAGTTTACCTCATGTCGTTGTGTGAAAACGACGATTGAAAAGACTTGTGAAGTATGGGGTGAGAAAACAAATGAGTCAAAGATGACATACGGAAGGGGATACACACTAGAGGAGGGCATGTATATTCCTTTGATGAAGCAGAGCCTTATATCCATGAGAACTCTAGAACCACGGGACTGCAGGTACACAGATCCAGGTGGAGTTCGATCAGCATGGGAAAGTTATCGTAAGTTGATGATGGGTGAGAGGGATATTGAGCAGGGTGAGCTCAACCTCTACTAGCTTTGGAGGAACAGAAAAACTTGCGCAAGTATTTCGAAGTCCATTGTTCCTAAAACACCATCTAGTAGGTCGTCACTAGAATCATCCGAGCGAGACTGCGACGTATGAATATCGTTGGAAGGTGGAGAGAGCCTTGAGGTAGGTGGAGTTCGTGTGGAGGGTGACACCTCCATGATTACATCTACTGGGTGTGCCCTTGAGGAGGGCATACAACTGGAGAAAAATAGGTAGAGATAGATTCAACTAGTAGAGGAAGCCATCGAAATGAGTCATTTGCAAGAAGATAAGAAAAAGAGTCTAGAATTTTTTTAAATCACACAGGTGTGGATTCATGAGTATGCAATCAAAAGTGGAGATTGTTGGGTTTATGTCTTGCATAATATGTTGGATAAGAAGACGATGAGACGATGGAGGAATCGAGATGATCGGAGGCAAAGTGGAAGCAAGAGGAAACAGTCAGCAGCAGTAGCAGTAGCAGGTTGCGGTCAACTGTCCTGGGGTGCAGTCGACCACCCTACTATGCAGGAGTTTTCGAGAGGGGGACGGTCGACCAACCTTGGGGTGTGGTTGACTGAATGCGGCACTGATGGATTATTTGGGTCGGGTCTTGGTGATTCGTGAGAAGCCCAACTTGCTCTTCAAGCCAGATCATACGACTCTTATCGTATGGTTATCTCTCTAGGAACATCTAACGGCTATTGTAACAAGATATCAAACTAGGGTTCTATAGATCTCTATATATTGTTGTTATTGGCCTTCACTGAAAGCCAAGAGAGAGAAAGGGAAATTACTTCATTGAAGTGGTGAATTCGTTACGGTTAAGGCTCTCATTGAAAACCAAGAGAAAGAGGTTTATAGTCGGGCGGTCGACTGTCCTAAAGATCGGTCGACCTCAACTCCTTCTGTTGCTGTTGCTGTTGCTGTTTCCTCTTGCTTCCACTCTGTTTCCAATTGTCTCGATTCCTCCATTGTATCATGGTCTTCATATCCAACATAGTATGCAAGACATAAACCCAATAATCTTCACATTGGATTGCATACTATGAATCCACACCTGTGTGATTTGAAACATTCTAGACTTTTTTATTCTCCATTTGCAAATAACTTGGTTTTGTGGCTTCTTCTGCTAGTTGAATCTATCTCCACTTGTTTTTCTCATGCTGTATGCTCCCCTCAAGGGCACACCAGTAAATGTTACCATAGAGGTGCCACTCTCCATACAAACTCTACCTACCTCAAGGCTCTCTTCACCTTCCGACGACATTCGAACGTTGCAATCTCGCTCGGATGATTCTAGTGACTGGTGCTTTAGGAACAATGGGCTTCAAACCACTTGGCCAAGGTTTTCTGTTCGCACAAAGCTGGTAAAGGTTGTGCTGACTTTGTTCAATCCCCCTCTCACACTTCATCACCTTGCGATAACTTTCCCAAACTAATCGAACTCCACCTGGATCTGTGTACCTGAAGTCCATAGCTTCAAAAGTTTTCATGGATAAAAGGCTCTGTTTCATCAAAAAAATATACATGCCCTCCTCTAGTATGTGTTGTCTGTTATCTTCAACTCTACTGTTATCTTACCATTTACTTCATAAATCTTATCAATCTTCGTTCTCAAGCAACGATATGATGCAAACTTGTAAGTAGAAAAAATTTTCTTCTTGGAACAAACTTGAGAAGAACTAACCGAATCAGAAAAACAACCAGAATTCACATCTAAGGAACTTAAAACAAAAGCACTGTTTAAGCCATCAACCGATTCAGCGACACTGGATTTGGCACCCCTTTGACTCAACTGCTTGCAACAGTTTCTCATGTAATGTCCAATCCTTTTGCACTGGTGGCCATGGACCTTACCCCTACATACACTTTCCCTTTCATTCGAAGTACAATCCACCTCCAAGTGAACCATAAAAATTGATGCATATTTCTGACTCTCCTTCCTAAGTGCATCATCCTCCAACCCCTTGATCATATCTGCTATAAAAACTGCTCATTGGTAGATTTTTCATCAAGCATGATTATCATGCTGGATGAATTTGGTGGTGGAAATATCAAGTTGGAAGAATTTTGATCATAACTCCATATTGAACTCCACTGTATGATCTAGAAGAGCGGTACTTTTCTTCATTGAGTAACCCCACAACTTTCCTTTCTGGTTCATCCGACCCTACAAAGACAATCTCGAGTAGTCAATTCTGAATCTTGCTCAAAGACTCGCCGCGCTTCTCCTACACTCGACTTCGCTCGTCGATGACATCCGGATTTAACCCAAGGCTTCTGAATAAATCTCCTCCATATTCTCCTACTTTTTGCCGATTGGTCTCCCTTTACATATAGGACTAGATCCAAGTCTTGTTGAATCAATGCTTCGCGCATGTCCTGCTTCAAGAGATCAAAGTTAATCTTACCTTCAAACTGCTTGATCTTCATGATCTGATGTACCATCTTCTCCAAGGAACTCGAACAAACCTACAAACCTGAAGCTCTGATACCAATTGTTAGGAAAACAAGTAGTACAACGACACCACTTGTTAAGAAATTAGTGAAACTCTTTTCTTTCGAAGATCTTGTTAAGTTATACGATGCAATCAACATAAACAACCCAGCACATACTCGATCACACCAAACACACCAAAGCACACACAAGTTTGTCCTTGTTGGGGCTTCTGCCTTAATCCGGGGGAGAAGAAACCCGTAATGTTATTCAACTAGAGAATATACAAGAATATTACAATTATCACCACGACACTTTCTCAAGCCTTACCAGCAAATATTAGTTGTTTACAATTAGAGAATCACTCAGTCTCTCTTTTAATGAAATACTCTCTCCTGGCTCTCAGTGGAGGCCAATAATAACAATATATAGAGATCTAGAGAAACCCTAGTTTGATATCATGATACAATAGTTATTGGATATTACAGAAGAGATAATCTTACGATAAGAGGCATACCATCTAATATGGATAGCAAGTTCGGGCTTTAGTGAAATCACCCAGACCCGCACCCGAGTCAGCCTTACTCGGTCAACCGTCCAACAAAATTGGTTGACCGTCCCTCACGCGGGAAAACTTGTACCAAAGATCGGTCGACTGTCCCAAAGATCGGTCGACCACAACTCCTCCTTTTATTGTTTCCCCTTGCTACCACTCTGTCTCCATTCAGCTCGAACTCTCCATCGTCTCATTGTCTTCGTATTCAACATACTATGCAAGACATAAACCCAACACCAACCTCAGCTATTTCAACATTGTTATTTTTTAAAAAATTTCTCCACATTGGTAAGTCTTGCAGCATCATTTCCACGTGGTATGTTCGTGGCTATGCTTCTTAGAGTAGAAATGTAGTCTCTGGAACTAGCTTTTGAAATAACTATTGGCATCAGGGTGAACAAACGATGTGAAAACTTACCTGATTTGCAAGTTTTCTTGCACTATTATTGAACTTACATATAGAATTGCAAAAGATGAAAAAAACATGTGAGATACCGTCACTGCAATTAACTTTGAAGTAATATTGAATAATTTATATAATAGTCATGATAGAGAATTTGGAGCTACTTCTCATACACAACACACATCTAGTACTGCATCTTCAAGAGGTAAGAGTATTGCAACTTATGATACAAATATATGGAGTCTTATTATAATACCCCACAAAATTGAGTTATTACAATTTTGCACCACATGTGTTTCACACATATATTTTGTACCGTTACGTGTAATATCTGTAACATTATAATTTTTTTAAAAGTATTTTCTACGCGTTTCACATATTTATTTTATAACTTGATCGAATTTGTTTTTTTAAATTGAATTCATTTCCCCCTATTTTGAGCCAACTCAAATATATATATTTTTATATGGGCAATACACGTGTTTGTAGTGCATGTGTTAATTCTAAAAATCTTTTGGAGTTATTTATATATTTTTATTCCATTTATTAAGTATGAATGCATAATCTAGTTTTAATTAAACTAACTTTATTTAATTCATATTAATTTGGGTGTTATATGTGGTTATATTAATTAACAATTAATAATGTTTAGTGCATACCTTATGTGCACATAACACCCTTTTGAAACCCGTGTTTTTTTCTCCCCAATGGTTGGCCGGTCAATTTAAATTGGCGGGAGAATTGGAAAGAGTCATGAGATTTTTAAATAATGGAAAGAGTGGGGTGGTTATGAGAGAATCTTGGGTGATTGTGTAACTCCCCCTCATCATTTTTTTATATGCTAGCCAGCCAAGGTTGGAAAGGAAGTTTCCATTTCTGTTGTACACAAATATTTTGGTGGGAGCTTTTGGAGTTGAGGAGAAGAAGGCTTTTGGAGATCCTTGCTTGCAAAGAGTTCATCAATTGGGTCGACATTCCTTAACTTTCTAATTTGTTCTTGTAAGAATTGCATACTAGATAATCTGTATAAATTGAGTATTCATGTTTAGATTATGTGTTGATTGTTGTTAGATTATGTACTGTTAGTTAATTGTGTAAAAGTATGATATGATTAACTTAGAAACGTTTTTATGGTTGTTGTCCTAAGTTTTAGTCTCACTTCAAAAAATTATTTTTTTAAAATCTAGATGGAATCAAAATCTAAAATTTTTATATGAGTATCTAGTATATGTCAAGAACATATCCTAAAAATTTCATAATTTTGGAAGTCGTTCGATATTTTAATAAAATTCGAATTTAGGACAGGTTGACAGTTTCGTCTAGTTTCTGGAAATTTGTATATCTTTCAGATTTTGATCATTTCTGTATCTTATATGAAGTATTTTGAGAAAAATAAAAACTAAGAATTTGAAGTAGAATCGTTAACATTTCTTTAAAGTCTAAGAAATCAAATTTCCATGAAGTATGTGATTTTAGGTGATTTTTATACGTAGCAAGAGCTGCATTTTTCGGATTTTGAACCTACTGATTTGCAAATGAGTTTAAACAAAGTAATTGAGAGTGAATTTAGATGTTCTTAACTACAATATTGTAGTAGACTCATTTAGGTTTCATATGAAACTAAGAAATCTATTTCCTGATAAGTATATTAATTTATATGATTTTCGCAAGACCATTGAGTTGCTATCAAAAGATAGTTGAAGATTTCTATATATGTTGTTACCTTGAAAAGAAGTTGATAGAGAAATAGGCTTGGAGTATTGGTTATTGCATGTAACTTGGGACCTTTAAGACTGCAGGTTTGAGTTTTGGTAAGCTTGAATTTGGTTGTATTTACTGTTTTTGACTATATTAAAAATATAAATTGATTTTTGAGAAAATATTTTGATGATAATTTGTACAAATATTTTTGGATTAAACACATAGTTGGTGATTGGATTTGAAGAATTTGAATAGAGATGATTTTAAAGGATATTAGTATATTAGGGAATTAAGATTTGATGGAAATTGGTACAAATATTTTAGATTAAATTCTAGATTTGAATGAACAATTTTAGTACAGATTTTGAAAATTTGAATTGAATTACTAGAACAGAGATGATGTTGATTGAATTGAGGCGTATGAAGTCCTATTGTAACAGTTTGAAAAGTTTTTTCTAGTTATTTGAGAATGACTAGTTGGATGGAATGAATAAGAGATAAATTGAGTATACGAACGAATGAAATTTGTAATGATTATAAAAGTGGTTATGGATGATCTAGTAAGTTTATGAACTTTGGAAAGTGTGGATTATAGAGGCTGAGTGAGACCCAGGGTACCGGCAAATTTGTGATTAAGAAAGTTTGAGAAGTGGACAGTATGGGCTAATATTTTCGTGTGTTGATTTAAGTCTGGTAGAGGGGTAAGCTAGCTCTAGGTGATACTGTTTATGTTTGAACTTAAGGACAGACACTAGAAAAGGAGATGTGATGAAGCTTCGGCAAATGTGAGAGTGGCGACTCTATATAGCCGGGTGGTGTATTTCGGGACTATAAATTCATTCGGGCGGTGTATTCCGAGACTATAATTGGTATGCGGAGCGAGACGAGTCTCAATTACTTTCGGGATTATGAATGATCGGGCGGTGTATTCTGGGATTATGAATAGTCGGGCGGAAGGGAGGCGGGTCTCTAGTATTCCAAGCTAGAGCGACGCTTGCGGGGTGTTTGCACAATGATGATTCTATTTAGTCGGGCCATGGATTCTGGGGCTGGAACCACTACTCGTGAGACGTCTAAACCTTGTCTTTGTCACCGTAGTAGGATTTCATCACCAGGTGTAACATTCCGTAATTTCTGAAAAAGATATAATAGTATAATAGTATAATATATATATATATATATATATATATATATATATATATATATATATATATATATATATATATATATATATATATTTGTGTGTGTGTGTGTGTGTGTGTGTGTGTAATAAGAGGTTGATGGCATGGATGTAAATAAAGTGGAAAATGATAGTAGATGGGCCCACGATGTTGAAACAGCAGGGTAGTGCTGCTGCTTCATGCTGATGACGTCAGCATTTCAGGGGGCCCACTCGGAAGCTTTGGGCTTCTGTCTCCTTGTGTGACGTGGCGTACAGGGGGCCCACTTGGGCCTTCCGTTGTGCAAAGCTCGCAAAAATCAGAGACGAGAGAAAGATGTATTAAAATAATCCCATATCGGGAGTTTAAATAGAATAGTTAACTATAAATAATATTGCTTATGATCAAGAGTCACCAATCCGGTTAACCACCTTTTGAGAGGCAGCCTGTGGTGTATACTATACTATAAATAATTTATCTTCTAAATTGTATAAATTGTCTGAGCCAGGGGCAGGGGCGTTACACCAGGGATCGAACTTTATAATGAAGAGTACTTTAAGGGCTTGCCCTCGGACCTATGTAGTATGGGATACATAGAATTCGAACAAGTGTGCATTAGTGTGCATTGTAGGCATTTGTTGCTTCTTGGATACTTGTTTTATGCCAATGTTTTATACATTTGATTTCTGTTTCATGACATACACTTATACACTTAGATTAGATTCACTTTTTGTTTATATTAATCTTTGTCATTATTGCTTTTGTTTTTTTGCATCAAGATCGTGATTGTTAAAGTTGATGATCACTTTGTTATAGCATTGCGTTAGTTGCATTCAACTGACGTGCATGCAGTTCTCAAATTTTGCAGGACTCAGATTAGCGAGAGGTGTGGGCATGAGTTTGGTGTCGAGGGATGTTGCACGATTGAAGATTTTGATGATATAAATTGTATTTTATACATAAATTTTCACTGTGTGTTGTAAAAAATAACATTGTAATGATTTTTAAAAAAAATTCCTTGTATTTATGTACGAAACTGAAGTAAAGATTCTAGTTGTGCTACGAATTACCTGTGTTTGGAATTCGGGGCGTTACACTTATTTAAACTAAAAAGTCTAGGTCTAATGTACTGAATGAACTTCACTGGTATAATGCACAACTTCCACTGTAATTTGAGTAAAAAATTGATGTGGTCCTTTGGCAAAAAAAAAACAACGCGGGATCATATCCTGTTCTTTCTTTTCAGGCAAAAGATATACTAACCTGCAGGTGTCCACCGTCGTATCAGAAAGTGCATTTTCTCTTGGTGGCAGGTTATTGGACGGGAAAATGAATTGCATGACACCGTAGACTGTGGAGATGCTAATGTGCAGCGAAGATTGGATGAAAGCGGAGAAAAGGATTCAAGGAATAACATTAGGCTCAAGCGGTAGCATCACTCCAGAAGATGAATCATGAAAACAAACTCCTAAAGATTGAAGAAGACTAAGATTGAAGATAGTAAGCTTTTCAATGAATTTAGAGCGATGAGATCCTAGGTTTATGTTAGGTAGAGGTTCACATCAGTAGTCATCTGTCCTATCTTCAATCAAACTCTAGGCTATCTCAAATTCTAAATCCACTCTTATCATGTAATTTTGAAATTAATCTTCTTGTATGTATTATGACATGTTTTTTTAGCAAAAAAATTAATTTTTTTAATTTGACTATTGTAAATCATTCCATAGTTGTAAAATGAAGAAAAATAATACCTATTTTTTATATATGATTGATGATTCTTGTACATTCGAATTTTTTACAATATTTATATATTTTATATGTTCAGAAAAACTGGATAAATGTGCCAAAATAAAATTAAACAAGCTATTTGTAAAAAAATGAAAATAAAAAAATAAAAGAAAAAACCACAAAATTTTCAAAAATTTCCAGGTTGGTCCGGCCCTGCCCGAGACTCGAGTGGTCTTGATGGGTGGCCGGTCCGGGTTGACCTCCCCCATCTTTGAATCGGCCATGTCCCGAACCTGTTCCCAATTCAGCCCAGTCTCGACAGCTATAGCGGCGGACCTGGTGGGCCTCGACTCGGACCGGCCTGCCCGGCTCGGTTACCACTCTTATGCATAGCTTGTTTTTCTGAGGGAGTATGCATAGCTACTACATAGTATTGTTGCACTATTACCTAAATGTCCTTCGCAGTATTAACCTATATCTGGCATGGCTTGCACTAGGGCAGAGGCGAAGCCAGAACAATTTTTTCAAGGGGGCCAAGAAAAAATCATATGCCTATCTAAAAACTATATCAGAATTTTTTCATAATTTTTAGGGGGTCCAAACTATAAAATTTAATAGATTTAATGTAACCCCGTTCCCGTAAATACGTATTTCCCGAATATTTTCTGTATTATGATTATTATTAGTTAAATTCTTTTTTTTCCTATTTAATATCTTTTCTAAACAAAAAGGTTTGTTATTTTAAATAATAGTGTATTTTAACTTCACTTTCCATTTTATAATTGACTGATTATATATTTTTCTCATTTGGATTATTTTAATATAAAATTTATAAGTCAATCCTTATCTTGTTGTATAATGTCATTATTATTATTATTATTATTATTATTATTATTATTATTATTATTATTATTATTATTATTGAATTATTTTCATGAATATGTTGAACCAAATTCTGTCATGTATTATTATTCTTATCATTTTAGTATTATTATTTTTGTAAAGTCCATTGATTTCGATTTATCTTGTATTATATAATTATTTAATTTTGAAAGTCCAATTTTATATTCTTTCTATAATTATTATTTTATTTTTGAAGCCCAAATATAAAGCCCAAGTTAATCCAAACCTAATTCCCCTCCTATTTGTGTGTTGACTAGATCAACAAAATCTTTCACACTCTCTCACCCTTCACATCCCGTAACCCTAATTCCCCATATCTTTCCACTATCCCTATAATCTCTCCCCATTATTATACATTATACTTATTATATCATTATTATTTTAATAAAACCCCCTCTCTCTCCCTCTTCCTCTCTCTCTCTCCTCTATGTTTTCCCCCAACAGAGCTCACCCCATCGTCTACCTTCTCCGTCTTCGTCCTCCAACGAAGCCCATTGCTGAGCTTATCCTTACTCATCATCCTAGACCCCGCTTCCGTCGTTAGCTTCGTCTTCCACACCTATCGCCAGAGACGACAGCAGCGCCGGCCAAGCCATCGCCATCATCCACCATCCTCGCCACCGCCATCTCTGTCCTCGTCGAGCTCACCACATCTGCCACCGAAGCTCCTCCTCGCGACCTCCCGTCGCCACATTGTCGCTCCAACCTCCAGCTCCACCGCAGTTTCGTAACCCTTCATCCCCCCATCGCTCATCCTCTTCCTCCTCGAGCCGACCGCTTGAACCCATCGTCGATTGCCCCTTGTCGAGCGCCGCCGCCCCCTGCCTTCAACTACACCACCACCGTCCAGTCGCCTCGCTTCACTTCGTCGAAGACCCCCGAGATCGACCTTCCGCCATTGCCATCAACTCGATTGTCCTGTCCCCCGAGCTTTCCCCAGTCGATGCATCGTGCCGCCCTCACCATCACCTCCCTGAGGTCACCGCAGTCATAGGTAGCAACCAGCCATCGCAAGCACTCGCCTTTGCCTCCGGCCGTCGATGCACCCGATCACCCGCCCTCATCTGTTTTGATCAACAGTGCAGCAAGTTCAATCACATCTGTCTGATCCTCCATTTGATCATCACCATGATCATCATCAAGTGCTTGATCAAATCAGACACCACCATCCAATTAGATCTGGATCTCGATCGTCGGATCTCCCTTGATCATCGCGATCGTGATCATCATCTTGATCTTGATCTTCAATCTCAGCCGTTTGATCATCCGATCTTGATCCCCATCAAGATCCGTGCCCGATCGTGATCATCATGATCGTTTGCTCGTCGCCGTGTCGTCAGGATTTCGATCCCGTTATTCTTCGCATATTCGGATTAATCTAACGTCGTCCTAAAGGCAAGTCATTTTCCCTCGAATAGTTATTGTATCATATTCGAGATTGTTTATTGAATTCCACAAGTAGATCCATATTTATTATCGTATATTGTTTATTTTTATCTATCGTTGGGATGCTAAGGATTTATACGAGCGAATCCAAGTAGTAGTCTTGACTTCGTGTAGTCTTTTGCCTCTAATGTATAGAGATGTTGCATGCATTCATGTAATTAATTATTGAATATAGGAATAGGAATTATTATTGTACTTCATATCATGACATTACACAACTAGTGTAGATTGTATACTAGTATTGATTGTTATATGATTGATGTTGGTGTGCCGATTGTGATTAGTAGGGTTATGGACATTATACATCTTTATACCATGTTCACATAGATGTAACTTGCTGTGAATTATAATTGTTAACCCCTAACTCATCGTTCATAACATTTTAATCTTTTTGTCCATGAAGAATATGTTGAAACCCTGAAATTTATTACTAACCTGAATATTACCATGCTGTTTCGACCTAGATAATGTAAACAAAATCAATAACTTTCTGAATATGAAATGTAGCCCCATGTTTCTAGTTTCCAGAACATCCATAATTTTTGAATTCTAACTTATATTGCATGAGTTATGACCATTTTACTGCTGTTACGTTGTATTTTCAGATTTATGCACATACCATGTTAAGCTGATGAATTAGGTGAACTAATGATCAAATATTACCATGATAATTTCCAGATTGATAACCAACATGATTAGGGTAATGAAAATTATTTTCACTGATTTTTACAATGAATATTTACTGCTGTTACAACTGAAACTAGTTAATACTGATAACCAGCCAGAAACAGTAACTTGTAAAAAACACTGAAATTCACCTAGCTACTACTTTCGGAATTTGGACTTTAAATATGCATTGGAACCGGACAGGAGTCTAGTTTCTATAACTTCTGACGGATCCACAATTGCTATCCTGTAGCAATGGAAATTCTGATTTTGGTACAGCAACCTACTGCTGTCCAGAATTGGGTTTCTATGTTTAATAATATATAATTGAATCTATAATGTTGAATTTGGTATATTTGATTATATAAAGTATATTGCATGATCTTAGGGTTGTGTTGTCATTATTCTAGTGTCCCTTATTAATCGCATTATCGCTTTCCATTGATATTTCTGTCCCTATTGTTCCCTACTAGTATATTCCCTGTGCAAAATTGCACAACCTAAACTAATTATGAGAGATTGCTAAAAATGAATGATCAGTTGAAAAACTTAACTAAGGATATTTTCTTGATGGACATGTTTCTAAATAACTCTGAGTGTTGCTCCAAAGTGTTCACGTCGTATGAGTTTTAATCTATGCAAGCGGATACATCTTTGATAAATAATTATCATAGGGTCGCACTTTAAACACCTGAAAACTCTGCTTAGGTTTTACCTGTAGCATAACATTGGGCCTAGAAGATTGATGACCATTATGTTGATGTCGAAGACAATAATTTTGTACGTAACCATCAATCAATAAAGTATTCATGTAAAAACTTTCCACTATATAATTTTTCTCACTGAAACATACTGAGTACTAATTCATGACTAATTACATGGCTAAAATAATACTGAAATATACCTCTGACTTTGCCTCCTCAACAGATAATGCAATTGCATAAAATTTTGTTTACCCATCAACAAACCATATGTACCTGACTGTCTGCACACCGATTTTTCAGTGAAGGCCCACATCATTAATTGCACACTTGTATTGTCCTCCCGCAGGATACCTTTAAAGATGAATGACGATTAGAGGTTGAACTTAGTAATGACATCTTTATTTGAAGAACAAAATTAAAAGTCAATTGTATGATAATGAAATTCAAGAAAAATCTACAAGCATAAGAACTATACATCATCTCACAAAAAATGTGCTAAGCAATCATATATCATATGTATTGACATTGAAATGAACGATAAGTAACAAGCGTCAAGGAGAACAATCCATATTCAATTATCTCCCACCTGCTGTGAAGTAATTGATGAATGTATGTTATGAATCATAGTAAAAAGAAAAAGTATTAGGAAAGTTTCTTCCATGCTTTCTTATTACTTGGTATGTATCCCCACCAATTTCCAAAATTTCAGAGACATACATATTTCATAACTCAGATAGTTTTATACCCTTATGTAGCATCCTTAGCCATTTTATGGGCCCAAACCCTAATTGCCAAATTCTAACTCCTCCAAGAAAATTACTTATATAGCGGCATGAACAAATTTGAATTGATATGAGACAATACATAAAAAAGAAAAGAATAACTAAGGCGTTGATAAACTCTAATATAATGACATAATGAGATTCTTAAATATAAAAACATTGTGTACCAAAAACTATTATTTTAATCATTTGAATATAATTACAAAAGTTAATGACATTTAAATTTCAATTGATTATCATAGAGTTACGCACTTTTGAAGAACTTCTTGATATACCACATTACGTGTACGATCATCAGTCCTTTTCTGGAAATTCGGAGTATATGAGAGCTCGAGCATCTTCATAGATCTGATCTGCCTCTAATCAACCATCTAACATTGTTTTCTGATCTTCAGCTCTTGAGACAACATCAATCAAGTTAGCATTTTCATTTAAATAGGCACTCTGCTGATTTTCTAGATGATATTGTAAACGTTCCACCGGAGGATGATGACGATGCAAACTAAATTCAAAAATTTTCCAACATGCTTCGACAAAGGAGACATAACAACAATCTAAATATTGCTGAATTTCATCATCTAGCTTGTATTGAGGTTCAGAACATCCCGGGACAGGAATTTCATTGTCCTTTATGATTATTGTAGTTCTATCAAGGCCTTTATACACATCTTGTAAAGCTATTTGAGCAACTTAGGATTGTCACAAATCTCAATGTTGATATGAGCATCATATTTTGTTGTTAAATCTAAATTGTTTTGAACCTTCATGGGCATATTGGAGCAAAAAACAGTTGATTTTTTTCTATTAAATTATATTTGTTAACACCTAAAAAACAAATTTTTTGAATCATAAATAATCTTAAATATAGGGTTCTAAACACACATGTCCATAACAAAATAAAGAGAAGTTTTGACTGATGTAGAATAAAGAGAATAATAGAATATCAACAAAATTACCATCGAATATGAGGTCTGATTAAATTATACCTGAAATTGCAGGAATTATGTAACTGAAGCATTTCCTAAAGTTGCAATTAGCTCACTGCAAAAAATAAAGAAGGAAAATAATTAATTATGCCATGAATTGTAGGAGAGAGACTTCATACTATTAGTAGTTTAGACATTACTGTTCAGTACACTTTACTTACCTATAATACTGGGCACTTAATGTTTCGAAAAAGAATAGTCATAGATAATATCCTCGATGATTTTATGTAAAGTTTGAGAGAAAAAAATATTGCAATCATTTACTGTCTTTCTTTGAAACATATGCATGATTAAAACATATACCATACAAAACAGTATGCAATTGATGAACACAAAAGTATAACCCATATATAGGTGAGATGATCGATCAAGTTTATAATCAAACCATGCATTCTATACTAACTATAAACAAACTGATAAAGACTGTTAAAGCTCCAAAGATGCAAACTGCAGCTACTTTAGTTTTCTAAGTAGAACAAAAACAACAAACTTGATTATTGATATTTGATAATCATAGATAACACAAACATTGAATTGATAAAGTGTACATTTTTTCTCTTTTTTTTTCCTTGTGTTCTTTTGTGATGGTAAAATCATCTTTACTATAAAAAATGAAATTAAATTACATCCACAAAGATTCCGATTAAACATATCCTCAATGATTTTATGTAAAAGTTGAGAGAAATTGTTTTATCATGTAAATGTTTCGAAAAAGAAAAGTTGTAGATAATATCCTTGATGATTTAATGTAAAGTTTGAGAGAAAACAATATTGCAATCATTTCCTGACCTTATTTGAAACATATGCATGATTAAAACATATACCATACAAAACAGTATGCAAATTGTAGCTACACCGGTTCTCTAAGTAGAATAAAAACAACAAACCCCAGTACTGAGCAGATCGACAAATTTGAGTATCAAAGTTTCCTCTGTAATATAAATAATCAAATATCCAAATATCAATAATCAAGTCCTATATAATAAAAAGGCTGCACAGGGGATATAATAATCAAATATCAATAATCAAATCCCCTATAATAATCATATCTTCAAATTTCCTCTATAATATGAAAAGGCAATACCTGCTATAATAATCAAATCCCCCATATTAATCAAACTGCGACGGCGGGGGATGATAGAATTGACGATGATGACCTAAACCGATAGAATCGACAGCGACGGCCAGCAACTGCCGTACGGCGGAGGCGATAGTGGAGGTGGGCTGTCGCACGGTGATGGCGAGAGTGGAGGTGTGATGTGTGATGCTGCACGGTAATAGCACGAGTGGATGTGTGATGGCGAACGACAACGACCATGGTAGGTTTTGGTTGGCGTATGGCGACATGGAGTTTGGGCAAGGGAGGGCTAGGGTTAGGGGGATTTGGAGGGAGAGGGGGAACGTGGGTACGGAGACGGGGAGTTTTGGCGATGGAGGGGGGAACGTGGGTATTTTTTTATTTTTATTTTTTAAAATGTAAGTCTGTTAATCCAAAAGATGTGGCGTGCACGTGTTAAGGAAGTGTGAATCCCTACTTTTGCTCTCCTTTCTCCTTTTCAAAATAGAGAAAGGAGAGGGGTAGGCCTATTAGCTTAGGATATATAAAATTAGTATTGCATGTTAATTAAATAAAGAATGTTAATCAAGCCGGGGTTAAGGGTTGACCATAGTAGTGGACAATATAGGTAAGTGTACTCGGAAGGGGGCTCGTGTTTCCTATGTTTTAGAGTTAAATGGAACTAAGTGCTATGTCAGGGGTTGACGGGGGCCACATCTAGAATTTACGGGAGCCACGTCTAGAACCCATTATATGATTACATGATTCATGAATGTGTTTACAGGTTTTCCTGTTACAAGTTAAATGGAACTAAGTGCCACGTCAGGGGTTGACGGGGACCACCTCTAGAATTTACAGGGCCACCTCTAGAACCCATTACCTGATTACAGGACATGATATAATGATGCCAAGTACACGGCCCTATAAAATCCATCACTAAGTCTAAACGTAACTTGTTTGCATGTAGCAACCATACGGTAAATAGATGGGACGCATGAAGTTCTACATTAGTTAGGATTAAACTGAATAATAGACTTAAGACTTCATCGCATTGTCATTACATTTTGTCATCGTTATTGAACATTGTTATCGTTATTTCTTATCGTTATTGTTATTGTTTATTGTTATGATAAATCCTTGTTATTGCACATTGTACTATTATCTCTTTGTCACTGTTCAATACTATTGATTCCATCGTTCATTGAATTCATTGTTATACCGTTAATGCCATTGTTTCTCTGTTTCTCTACTTGCTGTCCACGACTTGCTCTAAGGACATATTATTCTCTCTTTTAGATGAACAACTTACAGAAAATTAAGGAGATTTGCCTGATGGACTAGGAGAGCAACAATGGTGAAAGAGTTGTTGCTGCACCGGTTAAATAATTATTGTTTCATTTTCAGAACTTTAATAATTGAACAATGTTGTTTTTTTGTATCTATGGGCTTTTGACTCGAATGATGTTATTTTTGATCCCAGATGTTGGATTTATATTATGTTGGTTATTTTATGCTTAAAACTCAAGTATTATTATTCATGTGTTTGCTCCTTCATTTCATGCATGGTTGTATTACTTCATGTTTATATTGTTGAGTTAAATCGATAACAGCTTATTGATGGCGCAAGTCATTCGCTGGGTCATGTCACGTGCTTGCATTCTGTAGTTTTGGGAAGTGGGGAGTGACATTTAAAGAGATTTAAAAAAAATAGTAACTTTATTAGGGGGGGGGCATAGCTCCGCCACTGCACGTGTGTAGGCTTAATTTACAGAGTTTTACAGAGTTGACCTCCAACTCCAACTCCAACTCCAACTCCAAGCCGTCCAAGAGTCTAGTTCCAGCTACTCTTTCATAGGGTCATGGTACACAGTCGACCCAAGTGAGTGAATAAGGACTACCGTACCCACCCGGACCCAACAAACAAAACCCTAAAATTAGAACACTGTACTTCTAAGAGCATCCACAGTTGTTAGAGCTATATTATGCATATATGCATAATATAAAATAGCATTTGGAATGTTTCCTGCTGTGGTGAAAAGCTTAAAAAAATACATTTTTTTTAATTATTTTTTTATAATAAAAAGAACGGATGTTGTTTCATCCATTAAATTTTTTTATATACAATTTCATGATTTTTTAAAATAAGAAACGAAAATTTTAATAATAATTTAATTGCCCCCCCCCCCCCCCCGAATAATAATAATAATAATAATAATAATAATTTCACATGATGTTTCGTCCGAGGGGATTTTTTTTTGGGTGTTGCATGTTTCGTCCCATTATTTTCCAATTTTTAAAATAACTCCGGGTTTTTGTTTTGTTTTGTTTTCTAATGGTATTAGATGACTCATTTACTCGTCTTCTTCTTCTATATATTTGGATGAAGAGATGAGCTCTTAACTTCAAACCCAAGAGCTCAATCTCTTCCACATTTCATCTCTCAAAACTCTCTTCATCCAATATGTTTCACTCTAAACAATTTGATTGTTATCCCCAAAAAGAAAAAAAAATATATATCGGTTTATATTACTCAATGTCTTCAATAAAAAGATTTATCGAGCGAATGAAATCGAAGCATCAACAACCAATGCCAGCAGAAGCCAAAACAAGCAGCCATATAGAAGAGGAGTTGCAGAATGTAGACTACACCGATCAATCAAATTGGAAATGAGTTGTAGATGATTGCAATCATTTATGTAAACATATTACTGTCCATCCTCAAGGTGTACTTTTTCAATTTAAGGAAAATTGGAGGGAGCCAATTAAAATGTACAGAAAATACTGCAGCCGGGTCCCAATTATCATGCAGTTGGTTGAGCAGGCGGGTTGGCACCGTTTTATGAATGTAGATACAGATAAGTCATTGATGCGGCTTGTGGGGGCATTGGTAGAGATACGGTGGGACATGATCCACACTTTTTGTAACGCACCGAATTCCAAAATACACTGAATTCGAGATTCCACAGGATCTTTACGCTTCTTTCGTACAATTTTACAAGGAATTTAAAACTTTTCACTTTACATCAGAGTTACATGGAATCTTTACACTTTACATTTCACAGCGAAAGCAAATTACAACATTATTATATAAAAGTACAACAACATTTGAATAATCTCTAAGCATCAGTTCTCCTTTAATCTTTATAAGACCATTTTCCCTGCATACAAAACTGTGGGTACGTCTGTTTATTCAACCGACGGAAATTATACACGGCCATCCTCTCTATACCAGAAATAGTATAACGATTCTTATTTCTTAACAAAATCACAAACTTGTTCACAAAACAAAGCTAAAGGGACTATCCTATTGATGTCGTGTCATGCTGTGCACTTAGTTCTTAATGCAGTTGTTATGTTATATGACACTAATGCGCACTTGTTCGGATTCTATGCATCCCATACTACATAGGTCCGAGGGCAAGCCCTTAATCGTACTTCATCTTATAGGGTTCAATCCCTCGCCATGACTTAAACTACTACGGTAACTACGATAAGTATCCTAGATGTCTTATGATCTACGAGCCCATGTCCAGGCAGTCTGGAGGGGAATCCCACGTACTGACAAGACGCATCAAGCAGGCAGACTATGGACAATTCAGCCTCCGCCATGGAACAATGGCACCACCCGTAGCCACCAAAACACCCCACAAGCGTCGCCACCGGGACGATAATTCTGAAGTAGTGCTCATGCCATGTCATGACGCATCAAGCAGGCAGTCTGTGAATCACTCTCACACTGCCAATCCGATGGCCCTCATACTCGTGTTTTTCTCTTACTTTCATCACATCTTCACTATGTATCTAGTCCTTAGTTTATTAGAATCATGAACAAAATCAATTCTCTAGAGTTAGCCTTTCCACTATACCGGTCTTAATTCTTTATTCAACATGACCCAAATCTTGGTCTTTTCATTTCAAATCTCATTTCAATTTATTTCTTTTCCAATGCCGGTATGAGGCTTAGCTAGACTCTAGTTTTCAATTTCAATTCACAATTACACAAGAATCAAGTATTTCAAACTCATAAGTTCATTTTTCATGATTACATCAGGATTTCATTGTCATGTTCATAGCATTCATAATCGTAAAACCTTTCATAATTTCAATAGAACAATTCACTTCACTTCATATACAATTTCGTGCAAAGACAAATAAAATTTACTTTTCTAAATTGTCACATCCAATCTTCATTCATCTCTTTCAAACAGTATATACATTTATTTTTATCACAAAGCAATATTAGCATCTGAGATGTTGAAAAAGAGTCTGGACAGTCGGCTCAAAACATAGCCAGTCGACTGTTCAGCAAAAAAAATATTCAAGAAAATGTTCGGAACAGTCGACTGCTACCCATGACCAGTCGGCTGTTCTGCAGTGTTTTAAACTCTAAAATACAAATTGCAGGGCAGTCGACTGTTACTCAGACCAGTCGGCTGTTATGCAAGGTTTTAAACTCGAAAATACAATTTGCGGAGCAGTCGACTGTTACTCAGATCAGTCGGCTGTTCTGTAGGGTTTTAAACTCGAAGGATTTTTATAATCAGGTCAGTCAACTACTACCTATATTCGGTCGACTGATCAGCATTAAAGTTTAAAGTATGGAAACGTTTCTTCTTCCCTTTCGATTAGTACATAACGTTTTAGTTAAACTACAATATGTTCATTTATCAACACGAACATGCAACTTTATTTGACTACCATCACCACAAGCATGATTTGCTAATTAATGTAGGGATTCTTACGACTAGTATTTTCCACACAACCACGACTCCAAAGAAAACGTATTTTCCCATAATCATTATTTTTTCTACAGAAATAAACATTATCCCAATTTAGTAAGCTAGATTAAAATAACATGAAATTAATCATACCACTTCATTAAGTTCCCCTATTCATTTCATACATTATACTTGTGTTCCATTTTCATTTTAATCATAATATTAACGAGGAGCAATATAATGGCATTCATTTATTCTTGGATAATTAGCACAAAACCTAGCATGGTCTCTAATTTAGAAGTCATGAGAAACACCACCTTTTTGAAGAAACAAAGAGAAATCCCTTAGAGCTTCCTAGATTGCGATGCACGCCTCCTCCTCCTTGCTCCTTGCCAAAACCGAAGCTTCAAGTTGGGGTTGAATAGCCGGTCTCCAAGGGAACACTCACACTAGAAGCTACTCAATCTTTTTCTTCCCAAAATTCTCAATCTTTTCTCACTCTAATCTTTTCTCTCTTTAACAAATTTTCTATTGTACTAAGATGAGAAGAAGCTATGGGGTATTTATACATAATTTTGAAGTAGATTGAAGGGCTAGGATTCAATGGATGGTTATAGAATGGAAGGTTAGGTTGAGAGTAGAAGTTATAGTAACTACCCATACACTAGGTAACCACCCACGTACACAAACCACTCCTACGCACAATCCGGCCCTACTTTGTGTGCAATGCACACTACGTGCTCCGCACGTGCCACCTAGTACCCTTAATTAAAAGTTTGTACAATTTTAATAAATTAAATTGTTCAAATTTTGTCTCTTCATGACAAGTGTGGCCATTTAATTAATTTATTAAATTGGTGGGCTTCATAAGTAGTGGGCTTAGGTTGTGGGCCAAACAACATAATAGTAATAAATTAAAGTGGGCTAAAACCATTAATTAGTGTTTTAGGCTTTTTTTAGAAAATTAAGCTTTTTAGGAAAATAAAGGAAAGGAAAAATAATTGTTCGTACTATCAAAAGAGATTTTGTATATAAAAATAAATAAATAATATCCATATGAAATTTTCACGTGCACAACACGTGAAAGTCAATATTTTATTAGAAAGGAAATTTAGGGTATTACACTTTTCACCTACCGTTCGGTGAGCTGGGATTCACTCCGTTGGACTGGGTAATGCTAACGGGAATTTCAATTGCGGTATCGGCTGCTTGCCCCCGTGTAACGTTGAACCGTACACATTTTAAATAATCCAGACTCGCTTTTTACCGGAGATTATAATAGATGATTGGAAGTCTCACGGTATCCGTTGTCCGTTCCTGAAACGTTATTTAAACAACAGTATGATCGAAGCAGCTAAGATAGATAATGTTCTAGCGATAAGGATTGCAAGAGCATATTTTGTGTTCTTGCTGTGGGTGTTTCTTTACCCTTATGGTTCATCATATGAATTTAATACATTGCAATGTATATTTAGCTTATGTAATATTTGAATGTAACACATTGCAGTGCCAACGTTATTATGTTTTCCTACAATGCATTAAAAAGAACAAATACAGGTACAGTGAAAAAATAGTCATTACTACATTCAAGATAATAAAGCAGGAGACAGAATCATGGAAAATTTTCTTATTACATTGAATAAAGTATCTAATTTAAAAGAAGATCTGAAAGTTGTTTACCCCCTATTATAACATCGTTTTTGCATTATTTCATTTTGTTTACACATGAAATAATAACGTTGACTATTCGGTAAATTGCTAAGGTCAATACTCATAGCGATCTTTCTCCATTAGTTCTTTCAGTTCGTGGTCTTTCTGTTTAATGGCAAGCTTCAATTCGGTGGCCAAATTCCTCCTAACTTGGCTTTCTTTGTGCATAGCATTAAAACTTTTGGTTTCTTCAACTATTTGAGAATATTTTGATGATTTGGCCATCATTTTTCCTTTTCTCTTCTGTGCTTTTCTACCTGGTGGTTGGGGTAGGAGGGTAGGCGATTCCATATCAACCGTTATGTCTGAATCTGAGTTGTTTATTGAGGGTGAAGTTTGGCTACTGCCACCTTCCCCAGATTGGGAACTCATGACTCGATCAAAGACCTGTCTAGTACACAAGGAAAATTTCGGTTAATCCTTTAGTATATCACAACATTCTTCAAACTTGAAAGCTTTTTCGGATCTTTGCATATTCGACTCTCGCGTCGTGCATCTATGAAAAAATTTAAAATATGAACATTATTATTTAAAAAGTTAATGGTAAAAGAAAAAATATCTGAAAATTTGCACATTCCTTATCGGCCTCAGTAGTTCCACCAGCCGCTCTAATTGTTACACTAGTCAACTTCGTAGTAAACAGGGCTACTTCTTTAGAAATTAATTGGAACCGACTTGTAAGGGAGCTTATTGTTCGATCGGTCGAAGTCCCTAATAACGCCACAAAAGTAGACAAAATTTGCTTCCAAAACTGTGCGCCGGATTGATTAGTACCAACCAAGGGATCTTGCGTTATACTAATCCACGCTCGACAGAGAGTAACATCTTCCTGAGTAGTATAAGCTCTCCCTCTTGCACTTGGCTCGCCATAACTCACTCTTTCAAAAATTTGCCAGAAGGAGACGGAGAGACTATATTTTTGTGGAGAATAGAGTAAGGGAATTGGTTTTTATTTTTGCATTGAATTTGGTTTCCACGAGTGACATTATATAAAAAAGTAGTCAAATATAACCGTTAGATTTTTGAAATAGCCGTTAGGTTTAAAACAATCGTTGGACCAAGAAATGAATGGTTGGATGAGAGTAGGGGTAAATTAATCAAAACAGAAACAAAAATTAATAGGAACCATCTAAAAAGTGGTTGTTTTTTCGTTTAATATTTTTTTAAACTCTGATTTTCATAATTTTTTTTAAAAATAAAAAATCCAGACGAAACATGATGTTCCATTGATTATAATATGCATATAGCTACTTTCATATGCATATTTACCTTTTACTGAAGCCGAAATGACAAAATATATAAATAATATGTCTAAAACAGAATCAAATTGGGACCGTTCAAATCGGACACGAATCTTAAAGCTCTCATGGGCAAAATGATAATTTCCACCACAAACGGGTCTGAAATGGGATCTAGGTCTTTCTTCAAAACCAATAACCCAAAAACGAATTTGTCCTACTGGGATAACCCATTACTAACCAGCACAGGTCATTTAAAGAGTAATTCAAATTCATGGTTATCTCTAAAAGACGGTTTAAACCAAATCTCTTATCATGAAACGATTTAAACTCTACATCTTATCCAAAAACACCAGAACATAGGGATAAATGATTATCTCTAAATTGTCTCTAAAGGCGACTATAAATACCCCTCTCTCCCTACCATAAAAAGGTAATCAATATTTTTCCACAAATCGCTCTTTCATAATCTTCCTGATTACTGACTTGAGCGTTGGAGGGTTCGTCGCCGGGATCCATCCCGATGTATCGAACATTTTGCAGGTTAACGGTAGCGGCAAGAAACATTCAAACACCGGCAGAAGTCAACAAGTTTGTCTTTACTGTTTCCAAAAGAATCCACAAATTCATCTGTTTGCTCCCACACAAAAATTGGCACCAACAGATTGGTGCCGTCAGTGGGAAATGAAAAAGCAATCCAACCTTACTTCACCGGTGAAGTTAGTTTCCAAGTCATGCCTCCTAAAGGAAAAGGGAAGGCAGCGACATCGAGCCGCAGGGCCACTCCTCTTCCTCCACAACTCCAAGATCTTCTTCTTCAACTCGACCAACAAGTTCAGCAACCGCAGTCTGAACAACCCTTTTCTCAACAGCTTCCTCCTAAACAGGCCCCTCCAGGGTCTTGAAGGGTTGCCCTGGGGGGCTCTCATCGAATTCGTCAAAAGCGGCATCCTCTTCACGACCATGTCTCAATCCACAATCCCTCAACTGACTCTATGGCTTCTTAAAGCCCTATTCGGTAGGATCTCCGTCAAATAATTGTTAACCGTCAGTAGGGAGTCGACCTACGAACTCACTTAAATGAAAGTCGAGCCCTTGAGGAAGTCCCTCAACCCAAGCGCCTAGGGGCCCCGAGAGCCCGGACCCCCCGCAGGCCGAGGACCAGAAGATCCCCTCTCCCGAGGAGGCGAAGAGAGTTCCCTCCACGTCGTCGATGGAGAAGTCATACCCCAATAAGCCGAGCCAAATCTGGGGACCGCCAAGCTGGAGGGGCACCAGTTACTCAGGCCGAGCTCCATAATTTCAAAAAAGATATCATGCGAGCTCTTAATATTTCCACGAGTCAGAATCAGCGTGCGCCTAACCCTCGCCATATCGCCACTCATGAAGGAGAGTCCCGAGGGTTGACCGGAGGGATGACTCGGTCCACCGCCGTCTCCACGAGATGGAGAGGCACATCAAAAGGATCAATCCCAAAGAAGAACAATGGACCAATAGGTTCCGCCCAAGAAGACTCCCTTTCTCTAGGGCTATCATGGAAGCTCAGGTCCCCAAAACCTTCAAGCCACCCCGCTTTGAATCCTACGATGGGGAGTCAGACCCGACTGATCATATCGAGAGTTTTAAAAGTCTCATGATGATTCATGAAGCCCCGGGTGCGCTCCTCTGCAAGGCCTTCCCAGCAACGTTGAGGGGACCAGCGTGAGAGTGGTACTCCCGTCTATCCCAAGCCTCCATCTTCTCATTCGAACAGTTTGAGGAGCTCTTCCTTACCCACTTTGTTAGGAGTCGCCGAGCCGAGAAAACAAGTGCATCTTTGCTAACCCTCAGCCAAAGAAAGGGTGAACACCTAAGAAATTATGTTCGGCGCTTTACTATCGAAGCCCGGTCTATTGCCTCCCTCAACCAATGAGTAGCCTCTGTGACATTCAGGCACAACGTCACTAACGCCGACCTCAAGGCATCCCTTGCCAAAAAGCCTCCTTGGGACTTCTCGGAACTCCTGCTTAGGAGCGAGAAGTACATCCGAGCGGAAGAAGCTCTCAACCCCCCTCCCCCCTCCCCCCTCCCCTAGTCAAGAGGAGTCATCCTCCGGGAATAAACAGAAGAATACAAGCGAAGAAGGGTCCTAGAAATTCCAGAAGGAAGACAATGGCCAACGCCGCCCAACTCCTCGTTTTGAGAAGTTGACCTCCCTCAATGCTAGTAATCAATAGTTTTTATGAAGATGGACAAGGAAGGGCTACTCCACGGTCCCCTTAGAATGAATACCCCTGGTAAGAAAAGAAACAGGGATAAGTGGTGCCACTTTCATAGGGACCACGGACACGACACAGATGATTGTCGGACCCTCAAAGAGGAGATCGAAGAACTCATACAGCAGGGACACCTGACCAAGTTCGTCAGAAAGGACGGGGTCGATTCTCCACTTTAAGGAGCCAACAAGCGAACCGAAAGGCCCGTCGAGTTCCAAGACTCTGAACCTGGGGCCATCCTCCACCTTATCCATGGAGGTCCAATAGGGGGAGAATCAAACTCCTCCCGAGAGGCCTTCATCCGAGAAGTGAGTTCGGTCCCGAAGTAGTTGATGAAATCAATGAGATTTCCCTCGTCTGGGAAGAAAGACTTGGAATATTGAGCATCGAATGAAGTACCACGAGGGTGCCCAACCCCCTCTCGTAGAAGTAGGTTTTCAGTTTTCAATAAGGCCGATGCTTGTAACACGGTCAAAAACATGTAATAACGGCTCGGCCCATTGAAGCGGCCACTTAGTTTGTTTCAATAAAACTTAGAGTCTGTTTGTTTTAGTATTTTTTTCTTCTTCTGAAAACTCTATTCTGAGTTGGCGTTTGTTTTAAGTGTTTTTCCCAAACAATATTCAGAATACTCATACCCCCTCTTTTCCAAAACAGCTCCTTTACAACTCTTCTCACATCTCTCCCAAACTCTCCCCCCTCTCACCTGGCCGGGCTTCGAGATGTCGACCCCGCGCCCCATCGAGAATCCGACCGCCTCGCCGGTGCAGAGCCGAGCTCCCACTCCGGAGCTCCGAGCTCAATGCCGATCTTCAACCTCTACTCCGGTGCCGAGCACTCATCCTTCACGTGCGCGAGCTCTCAACAACTTCGAGCTCCCAGTCCAAAGCCGAGCCTACTCACGGCCGCCATCAGCTCAGTCCTCGAGCTCCGCCGAGCACTGAGCTCCATGGCCGAGCTCCGAGCCAAATGATGAGCCGTACCCATCGGAAGACGGAGGAGAGGAGCTCGACGTCGGAAGAGCGAGAGTGGAGCTCGGCGAGCAAGGTGAGGAGGAGAGCTCGGCACTGCGGAGCTCGTCGAAGCATTCTCGTGAAGGATGGAGCTTGTCGACGCCATGGCGGTTGGTGATGGATGCGAGCTCGGGATGGAGAGCTCGACGCCGGAGCTAGACGACGGAGGGTGTGAGCTCGGCCATGGTGGGTAGAGCTTGGCGACGACACGGTGGTGTCGAGGTTGAGGAGAGCTCGGTTGCAGACGGAGCTTGGCTGCGATCGAAGCTCGCGCCGTGGAGCCGGAGCTCGGCAGTGGAGGCATGGAGTTCGGCGCAAAGTTTGTTTGGAGCTCATGGTTCGAGCGTGGGTGGAGCTCGAAGAAGGTGACGAACTGTGTGTTTTTTGGTTTTGGCGCCAAACGTAGGAGAAGAAGAAGGGAAAGTGGGTTCGGGTTTGGATCCTCTTAATGTGTTTTTTTTTTTGTTGTTGTTGTTGTTGTTCGTGGGTCGGTGCTAAGAACGTTCGGGCAGCTCCAGCACCCGTGGAGATGATGGCATCTGTTTTTTGCTCGATTCACATGCTGCTAAGGTTTCAGATAACAGTTTTCAGCTTGAAATATAACCGAACAGCTTTTAAACACTCTTTTTCAGAAAAAAACAGCTTTCAGATAACAGTTTTCAGCTTGAAATATAACCGAACAGCTTTTAAACACTTTTTTTCAGAAAAACAGCTTTCAGATAACAGTTTTCAGCTTGAAATATAACCGAACAGCTTTTAAACACTCTTTTTCAGGAAAAAAGCTTTCAGAATACAGTTTTCAGCTAGAAATATAACCGAACAGCTTTTAAACTCTCTTTTTCAGAAAAACAGCTTTCAGATAACAGTTTTCAGCTAGAAATATAACCGAACAACTTTTAAACACTCTTTTTTAGGAAAACAGCTTTCAGATAACATTTTTTAGCTAGAAATATAACCGAACAGCTTTTAAACACTCTTTTTCAGAAAAACAGCTTTCAGATAACAGTTTTCAGCTTGAAATATAACCGAACAGCTTTTAAACACTCTTTTTCAGGAAAACAGCTTTCAGAATACAGTTTTCAGCTAGAAATATAACCGAACAGCTTTTAAACTCTCTTTTTCAGAAAAACAGCTTTCAGATAACAGTTTTCAGCTAGAAATATAACCAAACAGCTTTTAAACACTCTTTTTCAGAAAAACAGCTTTCAGATAACAGTTTTCAGCTTGAAATATAACCGAACAGCTTTTAAACACTCTTTTTCAGGAAAACAGCTTTCAAAATACAGTTTTCAGCTAGAAATATAACCGAACAGCTTTTAAACTCTCTTTTTCAGAAAAACAGCTTTCAGATAACAGTTTTCAGCTAGAAATATAACCGAACAGCTTTTAAACACTCTTTTTCAGGAAAACAGTTTTCAGATAACATTTTTCAGCTAGAAATATAACCGAACAGCTTTTAAACACTCTTTTTCAGAAAAACAGCTTTCAGATAACAGTTTTCAGCTAAAAATATAACCGAACAGCTTTTAAACTCTCTTTTTCAGAAAAACAGCTTTCAGAATACAGTTTTCAGAAAAAAATATAACCAAACAGGTTTTAAACTCATTTTCAGAAAACTCTATTCAGAATACAGTTTTCAGAAAACTCTATTCAGAAAACTCTTTTCAAAATAACAAAACAAACGCAACCTTAGTTTTTTTCTATTGAAAATTATTGCAACGGCTCGCCCCATTGAAGCGGCCACTTAGTTTGTTTCAATAAAACTTAGGGTCCGTTTGTTTTGAAATTTTAAATCTATTTTCTGAATACTGTATCGGGAAATGGCGTTTGTTTTGAGTGTTTTTCCAAAACACTATTGAGAATACTTGTACCCCCCTCATTTTTGGAAAACCCAACCCATCTCTCTCCTCTCTTCTCAGATGCGATCTCTCCCTCATCTTCTCTCTACTCTCTTCTCAGATGCGATCTCTCCCTCATCTAGGTCACGAGATCTATACTAGATATCCCTCAGTTTCGAAAACCCAACCCATCTGTCCTCGCAGGCTCCCTCACGAGCTCTCTCTCATCTCACTCAAGAGCTGTATACTGTGTTGTCTTCTTCCTCTCCCCCTCTCTTCTCCCTCACTCACGAGCTCGCTCATCTCTACCCTCTCTTCTCATGTGCGGCGATAACCCCTCTCTCTGTCTTCTCGACCGCCTCTCCTTTGATGAACCTAACCCTACCCACCTCAACTAACCCGTAAGGCATCTTCTTCCTCCCTTCTTGTAGAACCCAGATCTGATCCCCCCCCCCCCCAAATCAACGTTTTAGTAACATGTCTTCAGTGAATTCGAGCCCAAACCACTGATTCGGTCACTGGCGACTTCACTACCCGCCAGCTTCTCAGCCGATTTGGTGAGGGGTTGAGGAGTTTCGGTTGGGGGTTAATGGTTTGCACTACCCGTGCTGCCCACAAGAGAAGAGCTCGGGAACGAAAGGCCAATCGACTCAAAAAACTGCTCAAAGTCGAATCCTTTGCTGACAATTTCTTCCTTGTCCAATTCCAATCAAAGGTATGATCTGTGGGTGACTTTATTCGGTTCTTTTCTGTACAAATTCCTGCAAATTTTTAATAAGCTACTGGACCAAAATTTTTGTGGTCATATGCGGTCCAAACTAATATGTTATTGATGATATGTTGTTGCCAATTTTTTGTTTTACCGCTGCCTCCTTGCAACCTGCTTTAATCCGATCTGAAGGACTAATTGAAGGAATTTGTCAACTTTTTTTACATTTTTCCGGTATTTATTCAATATAGATGAGTAATACGGGTAGGGGGAAGGAGAAGGCAGTGGAAGAGGATTATGGGAAGTGGCCTTCCGATATAACACATTGTTTTGTGAAACTAATGGAGGCTGTAGTTGACCGTGATTGCCTAAAAAACAACAAATTCGACGCAAGAACTTGGGGTAATATTGCTGTACAAATGCAAGTCGCGTGTGGCCGTTCATTCACGCCAAACCAATTGAAATCAAAATATCAGAGACTTAAATCAGACTGGAAGACGTTTTCTGACATGAAGAAACAGAGTGGTTTTGGTTGGGATGAGGACAAGGAAACCGTGACTTGCGAGCAACCAGTTTGGGACCAATATGTTAAGGTTAATATATATAACTTCAAAGTTTATTAATTTTTGTTTGTCAATCCTTTATATTATACTTCATCTTCACTCTAATACTTGCATAGTAACAACAAATTCTATGATTAGATGCATCCTACCGCCAAAAGGTTTGAAAATAAGGGTTTGCCAGATTTTGATGCTTTGACTAAAATAATGGAAGAGTCTACTGCCAAGGGCAATGTGACAATGGCTTCCACCCAAAGGGTGTTGGATGATGATGAGGAGCGGCGGATGAATTATGAGTTTGGCCACTCTCATCAGTCAAACGTACATGTAGTTGAGGGCGATGATGATGCACCAATAGGTTCGGGGTCGGGCTCTCGTAAGAGAAAATCCGGTACCTCAAGTGGCCGGGGATCAGCCATGTCAGTCTACCAAGATTATATTAGCTCCTGTTTGGAAACTGAGCAGGTAAAAAGAAGCAGGCTGAAGCAAAAAATGGAGGTTGAAAGTAATGTCTCGGCTGACCCTGGTTTGGCCGAGTTGGATGAATGCCAAGATAAAATCCTGGCGATGACATGGATTGACACCGACGTAGCTGTGAAAGCAATAGGCCATCTAGTAGAAAATCCTCGTGCTTGTCATAGTTTCCTCCGCCTCACCCCAGCACATCAGGAGGCTTGGGTCAGGATGTATGGTAGGCAGTAGCCAGCCCATTCGATTGAATGGGATGAAGAACTCATAATGTGTACTATTTTTTTAGTATTATTTGCATATTTGTCTGAGATATGATGTACTATGACGGCTTAGTGGTGTAACATTGGGGTTCTTATTACATTCACTTTGAGTTTTAATTTTTTTACCAGATTCAATTTGCTATTAGTAGTGAACATTATTACTTTCTACATTTGAATTCTAATTTTTTTGTCATAGTGAGTTACTATTGGAAGTTCAACCTCTGTTATGGACACTTCTTCATCCAGCAGTGACAATGTTGATAAGTTGATGAGGGTTGCTTTTCTAGCCGAATTAGCTGAAGAACTCGACAATGAAGATAGTGCAACGTCCTCTAATAAACAAACAGGACTTGAATATTTGAATACAATGTTACAGGGTTCCCAGTCCACGTTTCATGGAATATTCCGTATGAACCAACATTGTTTCATGACATTGTGTGATTTTTTGAGAAATGAGAACTATGTTGACGAAACAGAACAGTCTTCAAAACTCAGGCGCGTGTCTTTAGAGGAAAGTGTGGCAATTTTCTTGTATATTGTCGGCCACAGTACAAGATTGCGACTAGTCGCTAGTACGTTTAACCGCTCACTGCAAACATGCCAAAAGCATTTTAAACTCGTATTGAAAGGTTTGGTAAGAGCGGCCCATCGACTTATCACCCCCCCCGACACTACACAAGTACCTCAAAGGATTCTCAATAATCCAGACTTTTATCCGTGGTTTAAGGTATTCTTTTACCTTCCCCCGTCATGCATTGTTAAAATTTTTTGAACGTTTTCATGCAAAATTTATTATTCGAATTGATTAATGTAGGGAGCTATTGGTGCCGCAGATGGCACATTAATCAGAGCTACTGTGCCAGCTGTTCGCAGCAATGCTTGTCGCTCTCGAAAGGGTTTTATTAGCCAAAACGTTCTGGCAGCATGTGATTTTAACATGTTGTTCACATTTGTTTACGCGGGATGGGAAGGCAGTGCTAACGATTCCCGTGTGATACAGAGTGCATTAGCACAAAAGCTGCTGGAAATCCCACCAAATGATAAATATTACCTAGTGGATTGTGGTTACACAAATATGCCTGGTTTTTTAGCTCCATACCGTGGTGAGCCATACCACTTACAGGACTTTGAAGGGGCTAACCATGCACCTACTCAACACAGGCAGCTTTTTAATAAACAACATGCTAGGTTACGGAATGTGATTGAGAGAACGTTTGGTGTATTCAAGAAGAGGTTTGCCATCTTTGAGAACATGCCAAACTACTTCTTTACAAGGCAAGTTATGATGGTCACAGCCTGTTGTGCACTCCACAATTTTATATGTCTGCACTCACAAAACGATGCTTTTCTGGAGGAACTCGACGTTGAACATCTAGGAGATGACCCACACACTGAAGATATCGCCTCCACATCTCAGGGGTTGGATTTATCATCTTCCCAACTAAATCGTATGAATAAGAAAAGAGATGATATTGCCATAGCAATGTGGAATGCAAGACACTAATGTAATTTGAATGTAAACATTTTCATTGCATCCCATTTTCGAACTGTTTCGAATGTAATTTTATTTTCAGCAGAAGATTTGTGATGTCATGTTGATAGCTTATGGATGAACAGGTACTGCACGCGGAAACACTTATGTGCACATGATTGGTCACTAAAAAGGGATGGAATTGTCAGTAGCAGTATGCGAGTTGAAGTACACTTTTTGGCAATACACTTATGTGCTGTGTTTGTTTCAAGAATAATTTTCTTTGCTTTTGGGGAAATAGTATACTCAGTTGGCGTTTGTTTTGAGTGTTTTCCCAAACACTATTGAGAATACTGGGCTGCAAACTGGGCTGGGGTGTATTTTAAAGACCCTGCGTTTGTTTTAAGTGATGATGAGATGGATTATGTTTCTGAAGTTGCACACTATTAATCATTTATATAATGATTTGTAGGAGCGACTTGTGATGAATTAATCCTAACTGAGCTTTTTTTTTACTTCGTTGGTTTTAAGTGATGATGAGGTGGATTATGTTACTAAAGTTGCACACTATGAATCATTTATATAATGATTTGTAGGAGTGACTTGTGATGAACTAATCCTAACTGAGCTTTTTTTTTTTACTTCGTTGGATTTAAGTGATGATGAGATGGATTATGTTTCTGAAGTTGCACACTATGAATCATTTATATAATGATTTGTAGGAGTGACTTGTGATGAACCAATCCTAACTGAGCTTTTTTTTTTTACTTCGTTGGATTTAAGTGATGATGAGATGGATTATGTTTCTGAAGTTGCACACTATGAATCATTTATTTAAGTGATGAATTTAGAGTTTTGAGCCTTGGACTAGCCTTGAATTTGTTTCTTAAACCTTACGAAGATGATGTCGTTGTAGACATGAATTTGTTTTTTAGAGTGTTTCCAAACAAAACACTGTAAACAAACGCCAACTCTGGATTATCCTTTGGATATTCTCATTAATATTCCTTAAGCTTTAAGTCATGCTTGTGATTATCCTTTGGATATTATGGCTGTGATGATCAAGCACTTAGATGCATCATACTACACTTACAAGCTCCTGGAGCACATATTCATCTGAATTTGAGATGTGATGGATCAGGTTTGATCTATATTGCTTTGAGTTATAGACATAGAAATACCATACCATAATCTGGAAGAGTTTTAATGGTTGGTGAGTTGGTTTTTTGGGGTGCTCATGCTTTGAGCACTTACCCGGTTATCCTTTTCTGAGAAATGGTTATGATGATACCAACACTTTCATGCTTCACACCTTGATATGCATTGCCAGCAATGCTTGATACATACAGATGACAGTACATTGTTTCAGGTTCAAAATTTGTTTCAGGTACTATGTTTCAGGTACAAATTTTGTTTCTACTTTGTTTCATGCCACAAATTTTGGAACTGAGCATGGTTCTACTTTGTTTCTGTATACAGCTTCATGCATTTTAAGTACTCATGGTTTGAATTTTGTTATGGTTTCACATTTCACCTCACTAAATCCTTGACAAATACAAATCTTAATTGGTTTCAACTCTGTCTTTGCCTGCTCATGGTTTATCTTCGGCTGCTCATGGTTTCTACTTTGTTTCTGGAGTCAATTTCTATTGTCTTGACATCTTGATAGTTTACAAATACTACTACACACTTGTCTTAAATGGTGGCTGCATACTGAGATGAGATGCATTTTTTGCATGCTCCTTCTTTGAACTTTACTTCTGAAATCATAATGTAATGCACAATAATTTCCTGATAAATAAAGATACAACACATTGGTAATATACACTTTAATTTAATATAAGTGTGAAGAGAAAGCATGTGAAAGAGCCAACTCAGAGTACATCACTTGTGGAACCAAAAAAAAAAACTACCTGGTTCTAAGAAAACCAGCATGTTTTCAGATATTATGATGCATCTGATTTATGGAGATGAATTGCACTTGTTTTTCCTTGATTGTACTTTGTTCTTTGATGCTGCAAGTTGTATTATGATGCCTCAGGATTTTTGAATCCGTATTGGTGTCATTTAGAAGGGAAGAATGGAGCTTTTTGGCTCAATACTAGTGGAGGGGTATCAGTGTATCTGAAAAGTTTTTTCGAAAAAATGAAGCTGGAACAAACAAACCACCATGTTCTCATGTATTATGATGCATCAGTTTTGCGCAAATGAATTGCAATTGTATTAAGTAGATTCTACTTTGTTCTCTGATTCTGCAATTAGTATTATGATGGCACATCAGGATATGTGAATCCTTATTTGTGCAAAAAGATGGGAGGAATGATGCTTTTTTGCTTGAATCATTTTGTTTCAAATTTTTTTCCCCACTTTCTCTGAGAAGAGTATACTCAGTTGGCAGCTTGTTTTGAGTGTTTTTTCCAAACACAATTGAGAATACTGGGTTGCACAATGATGCTGATTTCATCTTGTTTCTGAGACTTCTGATGGTTGATACTGGTGATTTTTTAAGGCATACCGATGGTTGGTATATTAGTCACAACATGGTGGGAGATTTTTAAGGCAAAACTGATGGTTTATATATTAGTCACAACTTGTGATGAATTAATCCTAACTGCGCTTTGTTTTTCCAACTATGGTTTTAAGTGATGATGAGATGGATTATGTTTCTGAAGTTGCACACTATGAACCATTTATATAATGATTTGTAGGAGTGGCTTGTGATGAATTAATCCTAACTGAGCTTTTTTTTTACTTCGTTGGTTTTAAGTGATGATGAGATGGATTATGTTTCTGAAGTTGCACACGATGAATCATTTATATAATGATATGTAGGAGTGACTTGTGATGAATTAATCCTAACTGAGCTTTACTTTTCCTCGTTGGTTTTAAGTGATGATGAGATCGATTAAGTGATGATGAGATGGATATTAGTATGAACCAAGTTAAAAAATTTAAGATGTGTGGAGCCTTTTATAATACAGTTAATGCTTACATGCTTTTGACTATCCTTTGGATATCATGGCTGTGATTATCAACCACTTTTAGATATTTCTTACTACACTTAGAAGTTACTGGAGCATTGATTCATCTGAATTTGAGATGTGATGGATCAGGTTTGATCTATATTGCTTTGAGTTATAGACATACAAATACCATACTGTAATCTGGTATAGTTTGTGGTTGGTGAGTTGCTTTTTTGGCTGCTCATGCTTTGAGCACTTATCCATCACTCTGTTTCAAGTATAAATTGGAGCTTTATACCACACTTCGGGTCTGTTTCTTCCCTTTTTTTTTTATAATCTGGAGCTTTATACCACACTGATGTTCTCATACTGATTGTACTGAGCTTTATACCACACAGTACTAACCTGAGGGTCTGATATTGTGCTTACGCAAATTGAAATATAATGCATCTGACTTGCCTTCTGGTTTAAGTGTTTTTTTGAAAACACATGCTTCAGGATTCATACTGATTCTTTGTTGAGTTATCCACACTGATGTTCTTATCTGATATGTTCTTATCCAAAAAGAAGATGTTTTCGAGCTTTATATCACACTGATGTTCAATTGTTCTGGAGCTTTATACCACACTGATGTTCTCATACTGATTCTGGAGCTTTATTCACCAACTTGCTTCATTCTGGAGCTTTATACCCCAAAAGATGATCAGTACTGATCCTGTTTTCATGTTTGTCAAAAACTTTTTAGTTCCTTAACCCTTGGTTGCTTAAGCAGGCTATGAGTTCACTCAGAAACAATTCGGGTTTTGCTTTTAGTTAAACTCTGCAGAAATTGATACTATACTAGTAAATGCTTGACTGCAGAACAATTCGGGTCTGTTTCTTCCCTTTTTTTTTATAATCTGGAGCTTTATACCACAATGATGTTCTCATACTGATTGTACTGAGCTTTATACCACACAGTACTAACCTGAGGGTCTGATATTGTGCTTACGCAAATTGAAATATAATGCATCTGACTTGCCTTCTGGTTTAAGTGTTTTTTTGAAAACACATGCTTCAGGATTCATACTGATTCTTTGTTGAGTTATCCACACTGATGTTCTTATCTGATATGTTCTTATCCAAAAAGAAGATGTTTTCGAGCTTTATATCACACTGATGTTCAATTGTTCTGGAGCTTTATACCACACTGATGTTCTCATACTGATTCTGGAGCTTTATTCACCAACTTGCTTCATTCTGGAGCTTTATACCCCAAAAGATGATCAGTACTGATCCTGTTTTCATGTTTGTCAAAAACTTTTTAGTTCCTTAACCCGTGGTTGCTTAAGCAGGCTATGAGTTCACTCAGAAACAATTCGGGTTTTGCTTTTAGTTAAACTCTTCATAAATTGATACCATACTACTAAATGCTTAACTGCAGAACAATTTCTTGAATTGTCAGGCTTTGAAGAAAATGCAGTATTGGCCTTTGTTTTAAGTGTTTTTGGATGAAAAACTATTCAGAATACTTCAAGAACAGTAAAAGTGAACACATTTGTTTTTTAAACCTAACGAAGATTATGTCGCTATAGTCAATGATGAACGGATTTTCAAGAACAGTGCGTTGTACTAGTAGGCTGTATATTGTGAAAAATGCAGCTCTGGTATGGAGTTTTTATCGTTGATGCATCTGAAATCTGAGACTGCGACTAGGAACAATTTTTCTGGCAGATGAAACGCAGCTCTGGGAGGAATCAAAAGAGGGTTGCTGCAAATGTTTGGTTAATCTTCTTTTCGATGCTTCTTTTTTTGTTTCCTTATTTTCCTATGATTAATATAGCTTTTATATTGACTACAGGTACAAATTTGCACAAGGAGTTAAGAATCAACAGCAGCAGCTCCAGGCAGCATCGTTACACTGATTGGGCAATAGTTTACTATTATTTGTGACAAATTTGTATTGATTCAGAATAAAAAATTGTAGAACATGTGTTCAAAATATGTGTATTGATTCCGTGCCATTGTTCATCAGTTTGATTGGGATTGTTGAACAATGTAAACAGTAGTAATGAAGTAAGCTTGTTTTCTTGAATAAATTGGTTGAGCATGTCGATTTTTGAGTACTTTTTATTTTGATTATCTTCTCATACGCCCTATTTGATCTCACATGCAATCTTTTATCCGATTACTGCTACTACTTGCTATCACATGCAATCTCAACAAAACAAACAAAAAAATACTCCTTATTTATTCTTGAAGAACTGCATTTACCAAAAGAGGTAATGATAACAGCAAAACATTGATCCAAATAGAATAACTGATACATGAACTGCGAGTTGTTGCTTCACAAAACCTCACTGAATCTATATTATGTACGTACAAGATTTTGAAACAAATTTTGTACTGTGACGTGAAGAATCAGCCGTGGAGATGATGCCGGCTGATTTTTGCTCGATTCACATGCTGCTCAGGTTTCTTGTTCTCAAACTTGTACAACATTGCAATCTAACTGCAACAATTAAAAAAATATCAGCAAATGATAAATGCATTTCAGAAAAACAGCTTTCAGATAACAGTTTTCAGCAAGAAATATAACACAACAGCTTTTAAACTCTCTTTTTCAGAAAAACAGCTTTCAGATAACAGTTTTCAGCAAGAAATATAACCGAACAGCTTTTAAACTCGTTTTTTCAGAAAAACAGCTTTCAGATAACAGTTTTCAGCAAGAAATATAACACAACAGCTTTTAAACTCTCTTTTTCAGAAAAACAGCTTTCAGATAACAGTTTTCAGCAAGAAATATAACCGAACAGCTTTTAAACTCGTTTTTTCAGAAAAACAGCTTTCAGATAACAGTTTTCAGCAAGAAATATAACACAACAGCTTTTAAACTCTCTTTTTCAGAAAAACAGCTTTCAGATAACAGTTTTCAGCAAGAAATATAACCGAACAGCTTTTAAACTCGTTTTTTCAGAAAAACAGCTTTCAGATAACAGTTTTCAGCAAGAAATATAACACAACAGCTTTTAAACTCTCTTTTTCAGAAAAACAGCTTTCAGATAACAGTTTTCAGCAAGAAATATAACCGAACAGCTTTTAAACTCGTTTTTTCAGAAAAACAGCTTTCAGATAACAGTTTTCAGCAAGAAATATAACACAACAGCTTTTAAACTCTCTTTTTCAGAAAAACAGCTTTCAGATAACAGTTTTCAGCAAGAAATATAACCGAACAGCTTTTAAACTCGTTTTTTCAGAAAAACAGCTTTCAGATAACAGTTTTCAGCAAGAAATATAACACAACAGCTTTTAAACTCTCTTTTTCAAAAAAACAGCTTTCAGATAACAGTTTTCAGCAAGAATTATAACCAAACAGCTTTTAAACTCTCTTTTTCAGAAAAACAGCTTTCAGATAACAGTTTTCAGCAAGAATTATAACCGAACAGCTTTTAAACTCGCTTTTTCAGAAAAACAACTTTCAGATAACTGTTTTCAGCAATAAATATAACCAAACAGCTTTTAAACTCTCTTTTTCAGAAAACCAGCTTTCAGAATACAGTTTTCAGCTAGAAATATAACCGAACAGCTTTTAAACTCGTTTTTTCAGAAAAACAGCTTTCAGATAACAGTTTTCAGCAAGAAATATAACCGAACAGCTTTCAAACTCGCTTTTTCATAAGAACAGCTTTCACATAACAGTTTTCAGCTAAAAATATAACCGAACAGCTTTTAAACTCGTTTTTTCAGAAAAACAGGTTTCAAATGACAGTTTTCAGCTAGAAATATAACAGAACAGCTTCTAAACTCTCTTTTTCAGATAAACAGCTTTCAGAATACAGTTTTCAGAATATAGTATAAACAAACAGCTTTTAGACTCATTTTCAGAATAACTCTATTCAGAATACTCTATTCAGAAAACTCTATTCAGAAAACTCTATTCTAAATATCAAAACAAACGGACCCTTAGTTTTTTTAATTGAAAATTATTGCATTTGCCTCATATCTATCTCTCTGAGTCACACCTACGACTCGTTAAATGGTAAGTTCGGAGTCCAGCTCATCCTACATGGCTACTCCCACAAGTTACTAAGCTTAAAAGACGGGTTTGGAGTCCAACACTTGGTTCGACGCCACTTTAGCCGCTTGTAAACAAGAAAGTGCGGAGTAGCTCACCATTCGGAATTGCTCCTACAACTCGTTAAACCCCTTCAAACAACGAGTTTGGAGTCCAACACTTGGATCGACGTCGCATTAGCTGCTTGCGAACGAGCAAGTGCGAAGTAGCTCACCATTCGGAATTGCTCCTACAACTCGTTGAAATTCTTAAAACAACAAGTTCGGAGTCCAAAACTTGGTCCGACACCGCTTTAGCCGCTTTCGAACGAGTAATTGCAAAGTAGTTAACCATTCGGAATTGCTCTTACAACTCGTTGAAATTCTTAAAACAACAAGTTCGGAGTCCAACACTTGGTTCGACGCCGCTTTAGCCGGTTGTAAACAAGCAAGTGCGGAGCAGCTCACCATTCGGAATTGCTCCTACAACTCGTTAATAACTCCGTAACAACTAGTTCGAAGTTCATAATCATGGTTCGAAGTTGCCCTCAGAGCTTGCAAGTATGCAGCTTCGGAGCTCAGAAAGAACATTCATACTACTCCCACTACTAGTTAAATTTTGTAACAAGCAAGTTCGGAGCTCAACTCTCTCCTAGAGTTGCCCCTCAAACTTTCTCCCAAACGGCTCTCTCCAAGAGCCTGGTGATGCTCTTCGCTCCGCTCGACTCCCGAGCGTCCTTCTTCTCAAAGAGTTCGGAGCTCAACTCTCCCCTAAAGTTGCCCCTCAAACTTGTCTCCCAAACGGTTCTCTCCTATAGCCTGGTGATGCTCTTAGCTCCGCTCGCCTCCCGAGCGAACTTCTTCTAAACGAGTTTAGAGCTCAACTCTCCCCTAGAGTTGCTCCTTAGACTTGTCTCCCAAATGGCTCTCTCCTAGAGCCTGGTAATGCTCATCTCTCCGCTCGCCTCCCAAGCGGTCTTCTTCTCAACGAGTTCGGAGCTCAACTACTCCTCTAGAGTTGCTCCCCAAACTCGTCTCCCGAACGGCTCTCTCCTAGAGCCTAGCGATGCTCTTCTCTCTGCTCACCTCCCGAGCGGCCTTCTTCTCAACAAGTTCGGAGCTCAACTCTCCCTTAGAGTTACTCCCCAAACTCATCTCCCGAACGAATCTCTCCTAGAGCCTGGTGATGCTCTTCGCTTCGCTCATCTCCTGTGCGGCATTCTTCCAATCGAATTCGAAGCACAACTCACTTCTAGAGACGCTCCCTAAAACCTGCCTCCCAGAATGGATCTCCCTAAGAGTCATACAAAGCTTTTCTCAACTTCATGAAAGCAAAGAGGTTGTGGGACTATTTTGACCATAAAGAAGGGTGATTCCTCAACTGACTTCTAAAGATAAATTGTAGATCTTCGGGTCAGCTTCGAAACGAGGGGTTAAACGCTCTGATCAGACATCCGTAGCACCGGGAAAGTGGGTTACAACACAATTGCGCAGAGCAACAAATCGTTGACTGGTCAATGGTCAACGGTCAAACTGGACACGTGTCAATCAGCTGAACCCCCATAGCTCTTCGGTGGCATGGATCCAAGCAAACGTGCTCCCGAACATGAAATTGGGGAAAATATCCGTCTCAAGATGCGCGCCTGATCCAGATCTACGGCTCAGATCTTACCACGTCCTTCGAGTCCAAAATTCGATCAAATTCGCCTCCAGATGCGAGCTTGATCTTGATCTACGGCTCAGATCTTGCCACATCGCTCGGATCCAAAATCCGAGCAAACGTGTCCCCGAATTGGAAAATGGAGAAAAATTCCTCCCGATTCGCACTCGATCAAGATCAACGGCTCAAATTCGGCCAAAAAAGGGGAAAAATCTCTGAGGTTAACAGGTCGGGTTCGGACTCGTTATGGACCCAAACCCCAAAACAAAGGGGCTACTGGGCTTAAGGGGTGCAGGTTTGGGTCTTAGACCCACAAACCAAACCCGCACCCTCATCTTCTTCGTCCTCTCTCCCTCCTTCGCCAACTCATCCGTCAAGATCAAGTGCGATGCTCCGTCTCCATCACCTTCGACCGAACTCCCCCTCCGTCGAGCTCCCCTCCACTAAGCCGAGCTCCAGCACCTTCATCGAGCTTCGGAGCTGAGCTCCGACCTCAACTCCAACTCACCGACCATCTCCTTGCCGAGCTCCGCCAATGTCGAGCTCGAGTTCCCTCCTTGTCCACTATGGCCACTCCTGCCTTGTCCCTGTCACTTCCTCATAGATCCCAACTTTGTACGTTTTCGTCAACATTTGCATCGATTCCGACCGGTTGATCTCAGCCATCAAGTCCAATTTCCCTAAGTCCACTTGTATTTCCATCATCGACACTGTCCAGTTCATCCAGGTCGTTCATGCTGCGAAGACTGTTTTGACGAAGGATGGGTATGATGTGACTGTACCACAGGCAAAGCCGCTCTCGGCTGGTGAGATTGTGGGGTGTACTACGCCAACTATTTCAAAGAAGAAGGCAGAAATCGAGGAAAGAAGAAGAAGAAGAAGAAGAAGAAGAAGAAAAATACAGCTGGGTGAACGGCGACCATTGACTTGGTCAACGGTCGCCGTTGACCGCCACGTGGCGCGATCCGAGCAAAGTGCATTCCGAGCGTTAAAACGCAAGAAAACACCCCGCCTCCTGATGCGCGCTCGCTTGATCGTGATCAACTCACATGATTGCGCCACGTGTACAGGTAAATATTAATCAATTTATTTAATTATTAATTTGAATTAGTTATTTGAAAAATCCAAAAAAATTAATTAAAATTCGAAAGAAATAATAAAAAATTCTAAAAATAATTATTAATTCATAAAATAATTTTAAAATTCTAAAAAATATAATAATTAAATTAGAATAATTATTTAAAATTTTTGAAAATTAATTATTTAAATTAGGAAATTGAATAAATTTTTTTAAAAATGATTAAAAATGGAAAAAGTTCAGAAAAATCTGGGAAAACCACAAAAAATCCAGAAAAATTTGAAAATAATTTTGGGTATCTTACAATCTCAGAATAATACCGTTACACCTCGAGCAACATCCAAACTCTCCCGAGAACTCCGATAAATTTTATAAGCCATTAAAAACGGGCGAACTACTCCTCAAAGTTGTGAAAGTCAGTCTTTAGGAGTGGGTGGCTTGTGATATGGCTAAAAATAGAACCAAATCGGGATCGTTCAAATCTGGCACGAATCTTAAAGCTCTCAGGGGTAAAACGGTAATTTCCACCACAAACGGGTCTAAAATGAAAAGTGAGTTTTCTTCAAAGCCAATAACCCAAAAACGGATCTGTCCTACTGGATCAGGGTGACGACCCATTACAAATCAGCCCAGGTCATTTAAAGAGTAATTCAAATTCACGATTATCTCTAAGAGACGGTTTAAACCAAATCTCTTGTTATGAAACGATTTAAACTTTACATCTTATCCAAAAATACCGGGACATAGAGATAAATACCCCTCTCCCCCACCATAAAAAATGTAATCAATATTTTTTCACAAATCGTTTTTTTATAATCTTCCTGATTACTGACTTAAGCGTCGGTGGGTTCGTCACCGGGATCCCTCCCGGTGTATCAAACTTTTTGCAGGTGGTAGCGACAAGAAACAGTCAAACGCCGACAAAAGTCAACAGGTTTGTCTTTATTATTTTCAAAAGAATTTACAAATTCATATATTTACGTCCACACCAAAATTCATCAGCAACAATAAAAATACCTAAGAACTGCATAAATTTTATGTGTAAATTATGCATTTTATGCATGAATACATAACAACTGTAGATGCTCTTAGCATGGACGGCAACGCATCCATCAACGTCATAACAGAGTCAAGTACCAATATGAAACCACCTATTACGTGTTCATAGTCACGAAACCACCTAGTTGACAAAGTCCACGACACTGACATCCGTCACGTGTTCTCATGTGGTCGGTTCTTCTTCCATGTACCATATATTACGTACCGTCCAACCTTCAAATATCCTTTTTGATCTTTATAAAGAAAAACTAAGTATAATCCTCCACCTTTAAAAAGAAAAACTAAGTATAATCCTGGGCAATATATTGTACATAATTTTTTTAAAATAAAAATATAATAAAACTATTTACAAAAAAAATTCTACATTGTACATAATTTTTTAAAAATAAAAATATAATAAAACTATTTAAAAAAAAAAATCCTACAATGTACATAATTTTTTAAAAATAAAAATATAATAAAACTATTTACAAAAAAAAATCGTATGATTTTTAAGGTTTGATTAAGGGATATAATTCAAATTTATAATTTAGATGGAGAAAAAGTGAGAGGGTACACCTCTTACGTTTGCTCTTCTATCTTATTTTAAAATTAAAAAAATAAAAAAAAATCTTGGACCAGAAATGATTTAACATAATTTATTGAATAGAAACCTCTAACTATCCTACCCATCATCGCCACCTTTTTTCTCTTGTATAAATACATATTCTGATCCCCATCACTCCCTATCAAAATAATTCTCTCGTCCCTATTACTCTCCATTTCATAACTAAAAAAATGAAGATCACATATAATCCACCAATAGGATCTTCATTGATTGTGTGTTAGTGCGCTGAGACTAAAGTTGGTAAGCACCCACTTTTGAAAAACATTTAGCCAAAAGCCAAAAGACTCACTTTCTAAAAGATTTAGCCAAACGATCCATTTTTATAAAATATTTAATTAACTAACCCTTTTTAATATAATAACCTAAAAACAAAATTTTATATATAACCCTACTTTAGAAATTATAAACTATAATACACCTTATCCTTATAAAAGCTGGATAATTCGCAGAAAATAAAGAAACTTAAATTAAAAAATCTTTCAAAATTCAAGATTAGATACATTGAAAAAAGATTAACAGAAAGGAAGCATATTGCTAGTAAAGAAATATTAGAATACTTGTTACTAACAAGAAAAGTAACTAATCAAATACCTAAAGAGATACAAACAGAAATAACATACAAAGTATTAGATTACAGAAAGGAAGAAGCAAGTTGGTATTACCAACACCTACTAGCATACAAAATAATAGGTTAAGTATGACCAACGAAACAGTTGTATTAATTCCTAACATGAACCCAGAAATTTATATGATAAACATACAAGAGTTGGAAGAAAATTACAATGGTCCTGAAATGTTAAGAGATATAAGAAAAGATTTAAGAATCATAAATAAAAATATAAAAGAATTAGGTAGATATATAACTGACTACCCATAAGAAGAATCAGGCATCACAGAAGAAGGTATGAAAGAGTTAGAAGCCATAACAAAACTTAATATAAATATCTTGGAAATAAAAGATTTAATGGCAAATCCTAATTCAGAAGAAGTAGAAGAAGCCTTGAAAAATCTAGATATAACAAATGAGGAAATAAAAATGGACCAAGATAAGATTATTGCAAAACCTTCAGAAATTCCAAGTAACATGTATGAAATCTTAAGATCACCACCTAACAAAAAATCTTACCAATTACCATGAAAATGGCAAAATACAAAAAGAAGAATGCAACTAGGAAAAGATAAAGAAAAAGAAATCCCAAAATATGAACCTACAGAACACTACGAAAAAGGAATAGCAAGCAATGGAGAATGGTTAGACCTAGATTGCTTAAAAGACCTAGATAGAACACTTGAAGAATGGGTAAAAGCGTCACTAATAGTAGGATTTAGGCAAAACCTTAACGAAAATGCATTTGAGAAATTTATAGAAGCCACATTTATGAGAGTAGTAGCAAAATGGTAGAATGGGCCAGAGGAAGAAGAGAGGAATACTATAAGAAAATCAAGACCAATTGATGATAGAGGAACTGAGGAAAGCTCAGCACAACAGACCTTAGGTTTAAAAGAAATAATTACAAATTACGAAAAAGCAATAAGAACTGAATTCAGTGTATATGATAAAGGAGAAAACCACACTATATATAAAAAGAATTCAGCAAGATAGAGACTAAGTAACTTAGAAATATGCGACATGTGCCATTTTGACAACTATGCTTGTGAATTCCGAGAATATTTTCAAGATAGTTATTATAGAAAAGAAGAACGGAGTCCAATTTTAGACTCATTTTTTCTAAAACTACATGATCCATGGAATATAAATATATATAGTGCACACATAAGTGAGAAAATAAAACCAGAAGTAAACACTTTAGGGTATAGAACGCTCGTAGAAAATTATAGGGACAAAGTATGCCAAGATGCTAGAGCAACAATAAAATATTATAGAACATATAAACAAAAAAATTGTTGTGAGGATGCGATGGCCGAATCATTGGGGATGCAATAATAACTATAAATACACAAAAAAGAATAATCACAAATTCCAAAAATATAAACCAAAATATAGAAAAATTTTTAAGAGATATAAAAAACCTTATAAAAAACACTTTAGAAAAATGAAGAAGAATAAAAATAGGCAGTATACGAAAAATTCTAAAAAATGTAATTGTTACATATGTGGAAAGGTAGGACATATATCACCAAATTTTACTAAAAAAATGAAAAAAGAAAATATAAAATACGTAGAAGAAATTGAAGAAATAAATAACATATATTATGAACCCATAGAATATGATGAAGAATGGTCAGAAATAAGTGAAGATGAAGAAATAATGGTAATGGAAGAAGACAGTGGAAGTAGTGAAGGTGAAACAGAAGAATGTGAAATAAATATGATAACACATTTAACAGAAATAGGAGAACCTTCAGAAAAAGAAGAAAACAATGAAGAACTAAGAGAAAGAATGTGCTTTGACATATAAAAATATGATAAAATAAGAGCGACCAAATTAGATATAAATTCAAAACAAAATTTTAAACTACCAATATTTGAATGAAAGAAAAGTACCATCATAATAGTTAGGAATAATGAACAACCTATATACATTGAATAAGCACAAGGCAAAACCATAATTCCATTAATAACCGAAAGAATAATAAGATAAGAGATGGAAAAAATAAGTGAAAAGACCAGAAAAACATTAAGACACATACATTTAGGAGCAGTACAAATAATAATAAAAGCCTATTTTAAGGAAGGAATAAATATACCCCTTGAAATATACCTAATGGATGATAGGATAATATCAAGTACACAAGATGTCTTAATAGGAATAGTGCAAGGAAACCTAATGCACCAAAAGATAAAGTTTACAATAAAATCTAATTTCTCTATAAGCATGACAAAAGAAAATAAAGATAAAAGTCTAGTCATGTATCATATGTTATCAGGTATAGAAATGATAGAAAAAAGCAAAGTTATGAGTATATAAATAAGAAACATTTATGCTTTCACTAGCAAGCATGAAGTAAATAATAGAAATACAGATAATTTTAAAATAGAGTCTCTATTCAGCGAAATCATAAGATACAAACCAGCTAGAGAAAACACTGAAATGACTATACCAAATTATATAGAATTTGACTTTAACAAAGCAAAAGAAACTGCAAAAGAAAAAGCACCACAAATAATGTTCGGAAAGATATCACTATCAATAAGAAATAAACAATAAGCATTGAAATTAATACAAATAATAAATACATTAGAACACCAAAATAATAACCAATTTAAAATAGAAATAGAATATTATGACAATAAGAAATGGAATAAACAAATAGCCTTAGTAGATACAGAAGCTACTAATTCACATATTAAACAAACAAATGTAAAAACCACTGAATTAATAACTTTAGAAAACCCATATTACTACCTAGACTATTACAATAATAGATATCCAATTGTACATAAAATTATACTACCACTAGGAATAAATAGTAAAAAGAAAATGTTATTACACTTACACGTAGACCCAGAACACCATGTTAATGAAATATTATTAGGAACTGACTTCCTTACATCAGTACAACCTTACTCAATTCAAGAAGAAAAAATCATAATAATAGTAAATAATGAAAGCATGATAATAAATATGATATTGGACAAATGAATTCTTTAAGAGCAACAAAAAACATATTATACATTCTACCAGAATTTATTTACGAAGGATACAAATCAAGAAACTATCATAGTCTAATAGATACCGGAGCAGGTAATAGCCTATGTCGCGAAAATATACTATCAAAATGAAAACAAGATGAATTTAATAAAAAAGTAATAACTGGATTAACTGGACAAACTATCATACTTGAAAAATATCAACAAAATGTTAATGTACAAATAGGAAGTTACATACTAAAAATACCTATAATATACCAGTTTGATGATATGAATAATGTTGTACTCTTAGGAAATAATTTTTTCCAACAATACTATTCCATAACTATATCACATAAATCAGTTGTATTTACAACACCTTGCAGATACCAAGCAATAGCAATTAGAATAACCTAACCTTATTTCAGAATTGACCTGCCACACATCAGAGTTTCTTCAACCCAGCGTGGGGAATACCAATATTTACCAAACAAAACTAGAATACAACAAGTTCAAGAAACAATTACAAAAGAAATTTTACAAAAATAATTAGAAGATCTGTGTGAAGAAGACCCCTTAGCAAAATGGAACTTAAGTGAACCCACGACACATATAGAGTTAATAGATAAGAACAAAATAATAAAAATTAAACCGATAAGACATACTCCAACAGACCTAGAAGAGTTCAAAATACACATAAAAGAATTAATGGAAAGTAATTACATAAGAAAATCACAAAGTCCACATTCATCACCAGCATTCATAGTAAGAAAGCATCCAGAAGAAAAAAAAAGGTAAATCTCGAATAGTAGTAAATTATAAGGAACTAAATAAAAAGACTAAGAGGTTTGGATACCCACTACCAGACATGCAAATACTACTTAACACAGTAAGAACAAGAAAAATATATTCAAAATTTAATTGTAAATCAGAATTTTATCATGTAAAACTAACAGAAGATTCAAAACCTTTAACAGCATTTAGCACACCTCAGGGATTTTATGAATGTAATGTATTACCATTCGGTTATAAAAACAGCCCAGGAATATTTTAAGAGTATATGGATAAATTTTTTGAAAAATACAATAATTTCATATTAGTATATGTAGATGATATTCTAATGGGATCCGAAAATGAAGAACAACATAAAGAATATCTACTAAAATTCATAGAAATAGTGAAAAATGCAGGTATTATACTATAAAAAAAGAAAATAGAATTATTCAAAACTGAGATAGAATTCTTAGGAACAAAATTATCACATGAATGAATAGAATTACAACCACATAGATCAGAAAAATAAAGAATTTTCCTAATGTCCGAAAAGAAACAAGAGAAGTACAAGCTATAATAGGATTACTAATCAAACAAGAGATTACATACCAAATTTATCGCAAAAACAAAATGGTTACAAAAAAAACTTAAAAAGTTTAAGAAATGGGAATGGACCCCGAAGGATGAAGAGAAACTTAAAATATTAAAATAACAAACTTCAGAATTACATAAGCTAAGATTACATGTTAAAGAATGTTCTTGGATAATAGAAACAGATGCATGTGAAAACAATTGGGGAGCAGTATTAAAATTTATTGAAATAGGAAAAAAAGAGGAAAAACTAGCTAGATATACTAGTGGATCTTTCACACAAACCCAAAAAAATTACCACATAAACAAAAAAGAACTACTAGCAATCTTGAAACCTATATAAAAGTTTGAACTATTTATAATATATACAAAATTTACAGTAAGGACAGATAATACCCAAGCAAAGAGTTGGATCAACAAAATAATAGACCTAACCATAGCAAACAAAAGATTGATAAGGTGACAGATGGAGTTAGCACATTACAATTTCTTAATAGAAAACATAAAAGGAAAAAATAATATTTTAGCTGATTTTCTATCAAGAAATTAACTATTTCACTTGTTGCAGAATGGAAACCAAAGTTCAGCAAATAGAACAAGATGTTATTTATATCAAGGGAACAATAGAGAAACTAAAAGGAGTGTTTAATCAGTTACAACTACAAATATGCGGACTCCAAAGTCTGTTCTATCAACATGTAAGTCAGCATGTAACTACAGAAAATATGGTGGATAATAATAGCAAGAAAATGAGTGAGATAGGTGAGCCTTCGCAGTCAGTAAAAGAAGAAGCAATTATATCCTCAAATAAAACCACATACAAAGAGACACTTCTTACTGAGAAAGCTCCTACCAAAGTATCGAAGAAAATATTATTTTTACAATATATTCAAAAACTATGCCAATCAACAGAGGTAAACCAGTTCATCAAGATCATATCTCAACAGCACATGAACAAGACCATCATCCTATCAGGAGCTAATCCAAGAACAACTAGAGTATTGTTCGAAAGAGGACTTATTTATTGCATCTATCCGTCCAGAGAATGTGAAGAACTAATCCACCTACCACGAGAAATTTACAAGGCAGTCAAAAGTTATTTTGGGCTCACGAATGGCTCAAAAATATATGTTAGAATGTATTCAGCCATCCCCGAGTATCTTAATGATGAGAAAGAATTTCCAGCAGAACATGTTATAAAAATAGGGATGACCACCCAAATGATCTATAGAGCATCAAATATTGTACCATTTAAAAATGAAGAATTTGAGAAATTAATCCCAAAAAGAAGGGAATGGGCTTCAGGAATATGTACTGTGAATTAACGACATAAAACAAAGAGACATCAATATATAGATCTATGACAGCCCAGATCCAGATAAAATAATAATGTATAGTATAGCAAAGATCAAATAGCCACAAGATAAGCATAATCTGTTTGATAGCTGGTATCAGATACTATCTACTGGAGCAATGACAACACTACAAGGAATTTGACATATAGTGACAGCAAAAATCCGTGGGTAAAAGGCGAAAAACCGTAGGTATAGCCCGTAAAACCTATACCAACGGACAAATTTTTCCGTCGTTTTTAATTAGCTATACCCACGGCAAAATGCCGTCACTATAGCCTATAGCGATGGTTTTTTCACCCGTTGGACAAAACCTCGGTATTATACCCACGGTTTCGTATCCGTTGGTATAGGTTTTAAAGACACCTTTTTCTTTCCTATACCCACGGTTGAAACTCCATTGCTATAGGTTTTAGCGATGGTTTTCGCATCCAATTATTTGAATATATACCCACCGTGTTTATTCCATTGGTATAGTTCTTTTTGTGTATTTTAGGCTGATTGAGATGTTCCAGCCTCATTATTGTGTTTGTTTAGTTCTTCATGATCAGATATAATCATTACAAGAGATCAACATCAATCATTTAATCACAGATTCATAACCATTACAGTAATCAACTCAGAATTGGAAATATTGGGATATTGTTTCATACAAGTAATCAAATGTACAACTTGTTACATTCTGATACTGATCGATCAACTAAAACTTTGACACAAACAAAGAATGCCAAATTTACAGCTTATTACATCTTCTCATCTCTTCCCTTCCTATCAGGACAGTAGCTGCTCCCAGAACAGCATGAATATACACTAACCTTAAAAGATCTGAATAAGACACCAACATATTTTACCAATTCACCCATTATTGCACTAATGCAAGCACCATACAGAAAAGGATATCAACCTGATAAGTGTGAAGCTGCACATATGTATGTGGCACCCTTTAGTTCACATTGTATAGTGCTTCAGAATCCACTTACACCATAACCAAGTTGAGAAAAACTAGGAATCACATTGGTATGATCCATAATTGCTACTCCAGATTCTTGTATCTCATCCTGTTTCCAACAGTCTCGTCTGTTCCAAGTATTTCGCGTGCAAACAAAATTGCCAAAACTGAAACGAAAAATGCAAACTGAAGTTAAAAGAGAACCAAGAAATAGAGATTCTAACTGAACATGCATATCTATAACAGAAAAGATAGTTCTTCAAATTTGAACCTTAAGAGAACGAGAAACGCTCTTTATACACATGCATGCAGCGATACATACTCCAGAATAAAAAAGCAAATTCTCTGCAGAAAAAATTCTCAAATCAGTTAGCTTTAGGGATATTTGGGAAAAGAAAAATACAGTTGAAGGCTCAATATACTTGTTTCAACCACAAATATATGAAAGAATTATTCATAGTATGGTAGTGATAGTAGACTATCAGGAATCATAAAGCTTCTAACTACAACTCATGAAAACAAGAGAAATAGAATTCATGAACATGTATAAAGCAATTTAACTAGAGAACCTGCAAGTTCAGCTGCATAATCATCCTGGGGTTGCTCCTCAGCAAACCTAAACTCCATATTGCCAATGGCTTGAAGTTCTTTGAATATCCACTCTTGTGGGGTGGAACGACGCAATAACTTGATGTATTGATATACCACGCCAATAACTTCATTGAGCTGCAAATATGTTCATTAGAAAGTACTTAGTAGTGTGAATCCTTTGTTAAAATAACCAAATAAAGAACTATGAGAATGTAGCATAGTAGAGTTTTCTTATAAACAAGGAGCACCAAAACATAATTAACATGTCCATTGTGTGTAACCAATTAAGAACAAAAGAACTAATGAATACTACAACTACAAAAAAAAAACAATATTATAAGTAAGATGTACCTTTTGTAATCCTGCACCCGTAAGGTGTATGGTCATGACAAAAATGTAAGCAATAGAAGAGCGGTGGGAACCGTCATCACCAACACCAGCAGCTAATGAAGATGCCCATCCCTTCTCTTTTAGAAAAGAGAGCAAGCTACCCTTTCCCTCTGAGAGCAAACTATACAATAGACACAGAGGGAAGACATAAGGATGAACATGAATCAATCTTAAAGGTAACTAACTACTTGCCTTACTTAAAAACTAAAACAACGTTCATTAAGTTGAAAATAGTTTACAGGTATGCAAAGGTTCATCCAAAAAAAGCTTTAGTTACTCCTGCAGTTCTATACAGTGCCAACTTTTCCTCTAAACTCTTTTGCTAACTTATCCTCTAAACTTTTTCATGAAAACTGTTATACTTGCTACTAAATACAAGGTTTAATGCATGCCAATAAGGAAAGAGTTACATTTCATTAATACTGATAATCTAGGGAAAAGGAAGTTAGTATAAACAAACCAACAACAATGAGCACCTTTCTGGCCACCAGAGTGAGGAGCAGTGTCCCAAAACTCATCTCGCAACTGCCTGAGCTCTGTCCTAGTTATTGGCTGAGGATGTTTCCATGGCTTGGGCTTTCGTAGTTTCTTGGTAGTATCTAAAAATATAAAATGAAGCCAAATAAAAAATTAAAAACAATGGGACAAGAAGCCTTAAGCATAACTGCAATATAAGCTTGACCTGCATCTTCCAAACATATATTAATAATTGAAATAATAAGACAATTAAATGGAAGACCATGTTTCAAATTTTTCGAATATAAATAATAGGGATCCTACACAGGTTCTACACTAACATTTATAAAAAAAAAAAGAGTTTAAAAATAATCAGAGAAAAATAGAAAGTTATATCACACTTGACAAAAAAAATCTAAATTATCAAAGCTTACTAGAAAAATATCTTCATATTGCATATACTTCTTCAACTTCTAGGAGCAAAATACAAGTTCATATTAATTACAGAATAAAATAAACCATTAGATTGTATAAACTATTACATTAATCAAACAAGTAGTGACAATATGCCTCAACAACCATACAATTTACAGAATAAAATACACCATTAGATTGTATAAACTATTACATTAATCAAACAAGTAGTGACAATAAGCCTCAACAACCATCCAATTTTGAGTATAGAGATGGTACTTCTTCAACTGAAGTTTTCTCTCATAACTTTACAAACTCTAGGTATCGTGACTTTGGCATGTTTGGAACTCTGATAACTTGATAACTAGAGTCATCTCACTACCTCAACTCAGCCCAAAAAAAGAGAAAACTATAGTTATCTAATCTCGACTCTAATCTAATTTTTCTCAATTATGAAACAACCTTAAGTTGGAGGTACAGGTAAGATAAACCGATGAACAAAGTTTGCATGCACCAAAGTTTAAATAACTTTAGCTATCTTAACTTTGTTTCCAAACAAGGCCTTACCAGAGAACATCCAATTAAACTCAGTCTTTGAACCTGACCTTGAACTATGCAAAACTGATCATCAGTTCATCATACACATTTCGGTACCTTGATTGAATTCATATTAGTGTAGTTCATAATTCATGCACAAAATTGCCCACTAAGTCCACTGTTCATAAAGACCTAAACTTCCAATTTTAGCATAACTACGTGATTCCTTGGAGCAGACAATTTCTACCTGCTCTTAAGATGAATCCTCATACAGCATTCCAACAAAAATATTAGAGTCAAAGCTGAAAAGTCTAAACTCAGTACTAACAGAAATTGAAAAGGTCAATAAAGAAGGAAACCGAGTCCTTCCAATATTGTGCCCTTTTCCAAGAGCTTTGTTCATAAAGACGTGAAAATGCTATTAAGGAGCCTAGCATGGAAAAAAAAAACTTAAACAAGATGTTTTCATCCCTTGAATTTTTTCATGTTCCCGAGAAGTTTATTGTTTCTCTAATCTGTTAAAACTTAGAAGTTCACACCATGGAACAAAAACTTGGTATCAGCCAAGATACGATACCTTGGTTCACACTTGCTCTATCAATCATGCATGAGAGAGATGTATAATGCTGATGACAACAGGAGGGGCATGTATATTATTCAAATAGTACACAATAAAAAGGGTAAGTTCTAAGGAGGAACGGCCTTCAGATAAGTGAATTAAGCTCAGTAGTGAGTTTATACAAAAAATTAACAAACAACCAATTGCAAACAGATAAAGCATACATTCAAAACCAGAGCTCATTGTCTATGCACTTCTCTTTCTATCATGGTTGTAAAGAAAACCCCTGTAAGCCCGTTTTAGTCCAAGTTGTCAATTAAGCTTTTTAGAGCGCTTCAGCCACGCTTTTATAGAGAATATTGTCTTCATGATTGCTTTTCATAGTTATCTTATAAACTCTCAGTGTTAAATCTATGAATTTTTATATCAATCTTGGCATTTTTCCACTTTTTACTACATTGTTCCGTAACAATGTTGTGGAGGGCAGGGCGTAGGCTTCAGAAACTATAGCAGAGAAATTCGATATTTTGAAAATAAAAATGAAGAAAAGAAATACAGAAAAAAACTTTGGAGACATTATCCAATAAAGAATTCTTCATTTTTGTAAAGGAATTTAATTATAGAAAAGTAAAAGTACAAACCAATACAAGACCATAATAGTTCATGGGATCTAAGGAAGGTCATAGATGTCCCTTGCCAACTTAGTCTCAGATCATTCATCCCATATCCCAATTCCAATTAAAGAAAATTAAAAAACTGCAAAATTAACAAGGGAATTTTTTAATTCAACATGAAAACCTTAACGTTGACTATCAAACTGTGAATAGAAATATTCAGAGTTATCTTTTTGGGAACAAGAAATATTCAGAATTGAAGTTAGGGCAAGATTTTAGATGGCTTTTTACAACAACGCTCGGTATATTCCACAAACTCTATCAAGATCTGCGCAAGACAAATTCAGCTATTCAAGAAAATTTCATCACTCTAATTTTCCCCACCGCCTAATTAGTACTCAGTCTAGAAACTTGAAAAGAATCAGATAAAAAAGATTACCATATCGCATTAACAAACACAATCCAAATCAAGATGCAAGCCATAATTTCCATACAGAAATATAATTCCAAGTAATTCTAGGCCAATATGAATAACGACGGCGATGGAGGAGGAGGTGGGGACGGCGGTGGGTGGCGGCAGAGGAAGACGGTGACGGTGGAAATGAAGATGGCGGCGGCGGTGGCGATGGAGAAGCAACGGCAATGGTGGAAGGGGGACGACGACGGCGATGTGGATGAATGACGACGGCGATTCGGGTATGAGAGAGAGAGAGAGAGATGGGCGTGAGAGAGAGGGTATAAATTGGGGAATTTGGGATTTGGGGGGACAATGAAAAATTGGGGGGGAAATAAATTATGGAATATACCCATAGTGTTTTATTCTGTTAGTAAAACTTATAGTTACGGATTAAAATCTCCAAAGCTATAGAATACCTATACCCACAATTTACTTCACGTCAGTAGGTATATGATGCCTATACCCACGGTTTTAGTGATCCGTCGCTATAGGTGTCCGTTGATATATGGCAAATTTCTTATAGTGCAATGACAGCAGAGACAGTTGTATATTACTGTATCTTGATGAAGATGGAGCACCAACATAAATGTGCAGCTTGTGAAGATGTCGGCCAAGAGAAATCTCTTTTTCTAGAATAGGCCAAAATGTAATCAGAACAATTATTGTAAGCTGATGTAAGCACTAACGTATTTATCACAATTATTGAACATATGATGTAAGCAGTGACACATGAAAACTTGTTGTAAGCTGATCCCTGGGTCTATAAAAGGGAAAGCTAAGCACGAGAGAGGGCAGACTATCCTGGAGAGAAATAATTCTTTAAAATCTCGAAGAGTCTCTGTTTGTAACAAGTTTGAAGGAAATAAAAATTATTTTTATGAGTTCATGCATCTACCAGATCTTGTAGAAAATAAGATATGGATAACTAAATCTCTTTCCCTTAGGGAGAGTTTTGTAAGGCTCTGCCTGACTAATCTTGCAAAAAGACCAATTTGCAACCTTCTATAGTTAGACTATACACCTAGCAGTAGGAAACGAGCTAGGTTGTGATTATTTGTACCGAGTGCTACTAGTTGTTCTCGACGTATCACTCGGATGAAGCTTTCTTAAGGGCATAGTAATCTTGAGATGGGAAGAACGTAAAAGGAGCACAGAAATCGGGGTGCATACCAGAGGTATTTTATCCACTGGTAGTAACTGGTACAGAGCAGCTCAAAGAGGTTTAACTAGGTCGGAAGCATGATGGGCCATTTTGTTTTGATTTTTTAGGTATCCTTAGAAATCTCTCTCTACTCTTGATTCTATAATTTATTATTGTTCAATAGAACTAATGGATAATAATAGTTTAAGTATTGCCTCAGAAATTTTCGAATTAATGATTAATTATCAAGGAAGTGATAGAATGCTAGTTTTCGATGTTTATTATCCTTATAGAGTAACAAGCATGAATGACTATTATGAATTCAAATTATTTTTCTTCAGTATTCAACGAGTAATAATTATAACGTTAAATCAAATAAATCATGGAGAAACTAGTAATATAACTGTCGAAATAATTGATTATTTAGCTTTTTATGAAAGATCTTTGTTATTTTATGAAAATGGTATATTTAGTAGTTATGTTTGGAGTCCTACGACTGCATACAGACAATTTCTAGAAGAAAATGAACAGAACAGAGGAGAAAATAGACATACGGAAGAATTCGAAGAACCCCCATATGATAGTAATAGTGAAGGATATGAGACAGAATCAGAATCTATGAGAGAACTTGACGACGATATTCTCGACATTCCTGATTACTTTTTCAGAATAGACAATATCCATTATTTCGACGAATATTATTTTACACCAAACTTTTATCTTTAGAATTTTAAAGTTTTTTACACTCGCTTTATTTTGATTTTCAGCTCTTCAGGAGATTACGCGCTTAACAACCCAGTTGGTATCAGAGCCAGTACAGAGTAAGTAATTTTTACTTAATTTTTATAATTTTTCCTAAATTTATTACTAATTTATAAGCTAGAAAACAGAAAAACTAAAATCTAATAATAAAAATAGAAATTATCTTAAAATCCAAAATCTTTTAGATTTTGAAGAAATGTCCCACATCCTATAAAAATTATTATAGAAAGGATATTATAGAAATTTAATTAAGAACTAGGTTATTTTACTAAATATTTTCTAAACATGCTCATGTCACTAAATAAAAACAAAATAGAGGTCAAAAAAGCATTAAATAGCTCGTTAGCTGATTACTTCCTAACCCTATTACTAATATATATATATAGACTCGTGCACTATGGCCAAATGTTGTTAATGGTGATTCTTAATGCCATTGCTATTGTATATAAGTATATTGACTTAGTTAATATATATAGGGTTTACTTATTATGGATGCTTAGGTTGGATTGGAGTCGAAGAGAAAAATAGTAATGATTTGTCTACTGCGTGACTTGCATGTGGATAGTGATATATCATAGGGGATGTATTATATATAGGAAGAGAATATAATGTTTTATTTAGATAAAGAGGGGACATGCATGAACCCTAATGAATTTGGCTCAATTATTTGAATCAACTCAAAGAATTGACTATCTTGAACCATGCACTCATGCTTGCATGGAATATTGAGCAGGCAATTTCATGTTAACAGGCACCGAGAAGAGGCACGCAACAATTTATTGTCAAGAGAGAAGATCGACTGTTGTTCACATGAGGTAGAGATCTTTATATGGTGTGTGGACCATATATACAGTCTATTGAAACTTATTTAAATAGTAAATTGTAACAATACAGAAACAAAAAAGAAAAAGACAATTCCTAAAATGGAAAACAGATATGGCAGCCATTATTAGAGCATCCACAGTCGTTGAAGCCAAATTTTGGGTATTTGGCAATTGGAAAATAGGAAAAAAAGAATGTTGCCACAGTCGTTGAAAGCTAAAATATAGCCGGACGGAAGATTATTATCCGTCCATTAAGAATGACGGAGTATAATCGTCCGTTCCAATTTTTTTTTTTTTTTTTTTTTTTTTTTTTAATGCACTAGAAGACAAAAAATAATTAAAAAAAAAAAATCAAAAAGAGGCCTGGGACGGTTCATAATGCACCGTTATTTGTGTGGTGACGTGTACTTTTTTTTGACTTTTTTTTTTTTTTTTTTAATTTTAATGCACTAAACGACAAAAAAAAAAAAAAACAAAACAAAAAAAGAACTGGGACGGTTCATAATGAACCGTTAATTAGGACGCACGGTGTGTTATATGCCGTCCCTGTTTAAGGCTTTTTTTTAAAAAAAACGCACAGACGGTTAAATATGCACCGTCATTTTGATCGGACGGTTGATTATCACCCGTCTGTTGAATTTTTTTTTTGTTTTTTTTTTTAGAGAAAAATGGTTAATCATTGACGAACGTACTTTTCGTACGAAACGGAGGATTATCTTCCGTCAATTAGGACGGACGGTTGATAATCTTGCGTCCTCTATATTTTGGAAATAGCCAAATCGTCTGCTATATTTGGCACGCGACTGTTCATCGTATACCCAAATTTTGGGTTTTTAGACAACGACTGCAGCTCGATTTTTTCTATATTTTCCAAATTTTGGGTATATAGCAAACGACTGTGGATGCTCTTAGACGATAATATATAGTTGTACTGCATGATTCACAAAACCTAATTCATTGCATATGTTGCTACTTTCTGGCGGTAGATCTACGGCATCGAGGGAGAGAACCGAGCCCCTCACTGTAGCGGTGTATCATGTTCGTGCTGCCTGTTAACTTCCTACAGCTAGGCCTACGCCAGATGTTTTTGGAAACTTTATTTTCATGTGAAATGTGGAGACAACTGCATGGAAGGCCGCTAGACCGGGACGGCCGAATATAGCGTTGTATGCGGCTTTGACATCGACTACCATAAAGTCTAGTGCTTCCGTTCGAATAGCGGAGACTTTTCCTACTGTCACATTCAGTGTGACGAATCCTTCTACTTGAACGGGGACACCGGAGAATCCATGGAGTGTGTATCCGGCTAGCTTGGGTCAGTCTCGGGAGAGCTTGAGAGCCTCAAATGTGGCCATGAAGAGGATGTTTACTGAGCTGCCATTGTCCACCAGGATGCGGTGTGCCTCATGATTCATCATGCAAAGGTTTATGACCAATGTGTCGCAATGAGGTATTCGGATGCCTCCTAAGTCATTGTCGGAGAAAGATATCGGGACCCCATTAATTATTTTTGGTAGACAGAATGTTATCTATGGGATTGACTTCCCTGAAAAAAGCTTTGCGTGAGAAATTGGAATCTCCCCCCATCAGGCCTCCATGAATGGAATGGAGGACGACCATGTGAGGAGAATCTTGCGGCTCATATGGCATCTCCTGACGCTTATTAGCCCCTCGGGACGGAGAATTTTCGGTGTCGTTGTTTTTCTGAACAAAGTTGGAGAGATATCCCGTGCGAATCAGGGCTTCTAATTATTCTTTAGGGCTCAACAGTTGTCAGTAGCGTGTCCATGATTTCTGTAAAATGTGCACCACATATTGTTCTCTTTTCCTGCTAGACGTTGACATCGTGACATCGTGGGGGGGGGATTATTCTGTCCTTCTCTACTTCCATGAGGATGGCTGATACGCTTGCATTGAGAGGAGTGAACTTTTCGAAGCGTGGCGCTTGAGTTGGACGGCGTGAACTTACACCGTTTTTTCTGAAACTCCCTGAGTTCTTCCTCGCTGGTATTCTTCCGTTAGTTTCTGGAAGATGAATCATTCTTGTCTTGAGGATAGAGAGCTTCCTCGATCCTGATGTACTTGTCACTCCTTTCTAGGAGCTCAGTGAAACTTTTGGGTGGCTTTTTGACGAGGGAGGTTTTCAGCTCTTTGTTAGTGACGTTGTGGGGGAAAGCTACAGCCGCTACCGAAGTGTTCAGGGCAGAAATTGACCTTGCTTCAGTTTTAAAACGTTTGACAAAGTTCTTCAGCAGTTCTCCATCTCTTTGCTTCAGTTCTAGCAGGGAGACATTGTTTTTTTAGCTCACCGGCTAGTAACGAAATGTGCAATGAAGAGTTCTTCAAGCTGATCGAAGAAAAATATGGATTCGGGTGTAAGACGTGAATACTATTTCCTTGCCGATCCTTTTTGTGTCGCGGGAAATGTCCAATACATGAGTGTATCGGTGGCATTATAGACCATCATAAGTGTTTTAAAGCTCTTGATATGGTCTGTCGAGTCTGATTTCCCGTTATAGGATTCAAATTGAGGAGCCTTGAAGCCCATTGGGATGGGTGTATCGAGGATGGCTCTTCTGAAAGGAGGTCGACTAGGGTGGTAGGCCCTGTTGGAGTGGTTTCTCTCATTCTTCATTTGTTCTAGGAGATATTCTACTTCTTGGATACAGCGGAGGACTTGGTCGTCCTTCCTTTGGGATCCAGTTGAGTCGGCGGATCCTTCGTTAGGGGGCAGGCCCAGATCTTGACGCCCTTGGTGTATGGTGTAACACCCCGAATTCCAAATGAGGGTGAATTCGAAGTTCCGGCCACAGGATCTTTACACTTCACTTCGTACAATTTTACAAGTAATTTAAAACTTTATTTATATCAGAGTCTTTTATATCAACATGCAGGAAAATAAATAAAATACAACAATGATAAATGTACAACTGTATCAACTTTAGTATTTAAGTAACCATCAGCAAAAAAATCATCTCTATATCTTCTTGTAAATTCCAACTCCTGTATATAAAACTGTGGGCATGTCAGTTGCTTATAACCGACGAAATATTATACACGGCCATCCTCGCTATGCCAAAAGTATAACGGTTCTTTAATACTTTAGCAAATACAAACTTGATCACAAACAAAATTAAAGAGGGACTATCCTATTGATGTCGTGGGTGTTGTGCACTTAATCCTTAATGCAGTTATTTATATTTAATGACACTAATGCACACTTATTCGGATTCTATGCATCCCATAGTACATAGGTCCGAGGGCAAGCCCTTAATCATACTTCATCTTGTAGAGTTAGATTCCTCACTATGAGTTTAACTAGTACGGTAACTACGGTAAGTATCTTAGATATTTTATGAGTTACGAGCTCATGTCCAGACAGCCTGGAGGGGAATTCCACGTCATGACATGATGCATCATGTAGACAGCCTATGGACAATTCACCTTCGTCATGGGACAATGGCACTACGTAGTCACCAAGCACCCCACAAGCATCGCCACGATCCTGATAATTCCGGAAATTTATTCCATCATGACATGATGCATCATGTAGACAGCCTATGAACACTCTCACACCGTAGATCCGAGGCCCTCATACTTGTGTTTTTCTCTTACTTTCATCACATCTTCACTATGTGTCTAATCCCAAGATAATTGAATCATGAGTAAAATTAACACCCTAGAGTTAGCCTTCCCTCTACACCGGCCTTAAACATCAATTGATAACAACGACCTAATCTTGGTCTTTCATTACAATATTTCTCTTCAAAAATATCGTTCACGCCGGTGTAAGGGCTTAGCTACATTCTAGTTTTTAATCTCTTTTCATGTTCACCAAAATTGAGTGTTCATACTCACAAATTTCCATATTTTATCATGATCTTTGTATTTCATTTTCCATGCACACTTCCATATATTAGAACATCATATTTTATTTATTAACTTACTCAAATCTTTCATGTCAAAAATCTCAATATTAAATCTCTACACAAACTCTTTACATAAAAAAATCTTCATTTTCTTTAATTATTCAAAGTCATAATCTAACAAAATTATCAAGCTCTTCATCCTAAAATCAATTCCTATTCTTACAAAATATGTCAAAATATTGTAGAAATAATTTTTATAAAGTCTAAACAATTTTATGAGAATATTAGTATTTTTTTCCAATTTTTTATGCCCTTTTAAAACTTAAGAAATATTAAAAATCGAAATATATTAAAAAAATCTAAGAAAACAAAACAAAGGGCAGAGGTCGGTTCGAACCCAAGACCAAATCCCCGCCCAGCTACAGTAACAGACCCAAAGCGCACCCGAAGACCAAGAAGTCCAGAGTGACTGACTGATATGAATAGGGTTAAATTCTTTATATATCGACTGTACTGTATTTGAGAAAAATCGAATTTTAATAAAAACAGAGCCTCTTCAAGACTCGAACCCGAAACCCTCTGCACTGTACACAGCGGCTATAACCCACACCGAAAGCCAGTATGCTCAAACTCATTTTCTATTATAATTAGGAGTCAAAATAGTTTTATACCTACTGTCTATTTATAAGTATCTTTACAAAATTCAATTTCTTAATACATTGGTATCTTTCAAATTAAAGTCTTTAATTACGAAAATTTATTGTTTAATCAAGTGTCTAGAAATTCTAAAAAATGTAAAATATCTATCAACGTAAAACATCTCAACATCGCATTAAAATACTATTCAAACCACACATCTAAAATGTCAATTTAACAAGATATGGAAAAGTTTTCCAACTCAATATCAACTTATTTACTTCACGAAATTTCTATTTATTCAATGAAAATTTCAAGTGTTCATGACAACCACTAGTATATCCCTTGTGCAAATTGCACAGACTTTACCAAAAGATAAATTTTAAAAAAGTAACATTTAATAAAAAATTGGGCCAAACCTCTCCATATTTTAAAATTTTTTCTATATAATTATAATCCAACATATTAATATTCAATAATTATGTAGTAAAGCTTTGCACGCAAAACACAATATTCAAACTCAAATATTTGATGACAATAAGGCACCTCCATTCTCCATCACAATAATCTTTCATACTTAAATCACAATTATGTATACAAGAGATGGCTTAAATAAATTGTTCACAATAATAAAAGAGTGCAATCCAAACAGCTAAAATGCAAAATTAATTTTCTAAACAACTATTGTATATAGCTACATAAATACAAAACCCAAAAAAAAAAAAAAAAAAAAAAAACGTGTACAATTTTCAACGATGTAACATAAAAGATGAATAAATATGTAATCAAACACAATGAAATATGATTAATAAATATGTAATCAAACACAATGTAAAATATGTAACATAGAAACAATCAGCCACCATTGAAGATGAAACATCCATTTCCCTTGATAGAAACAATGTGAACTTAAAAGTTAGCTCTATTATTAAGGAAAAAAAAAACATAGGCAGACATAAATTAACTTTAATAAGTAATAGGACTTTAATTACTTGAACAGTTTAAATTATTTGTAAATCCTCTTCTGTCCCTTATTTAGCCACTTTCTACCTACAAAATGTAACTCAAAACCCAAACTTTCGAAGTAAACCCTAACCAATTTCAAGTAATTGCAAAGTGCTAGCCATTTGAAGATAGACCTTCAATCTCCAACAATAGAAGTATTTATGCCATTTGACTTTCAATCTCCAACAATAAAAGTATTTATGCCATTTCCTCTCTCTCTCTCTCTCTCTCTCTCTCTCTCTATATATATATATATATATATATATATATATATATATATATATATATATATATATATGGCAAATGCTCCATTGAAAACGGGTTTGTTTTCACGGGTTGGAAAATACCAATCTGAGCCATTGGATCACTTTTGATCGTGATCAGTGGCTCAGATCGCCTCCGCCCATCACCCAATATCACTTAAGTGGCGGAGGGTTATTTTGAAAATTTCTTCCCAAACAACTTTTTGTTTGATTCGCTCTGAAAAAATGAATATAACCTAGGCCGTTGTTGGGAACAACGGCCTAGGTTATAAAAAAATGAATTATAGGCCGTTGTTTGGAACAACGGCCTTGTTCTAAATTTTTATAACCTAGGCCGTTGTTCCCAACAACGGCCTATGCTATAAAATGTTATAGAAATTTTATAGCCTAGGCCGTTGTTACCAACAATGGCCTAGGTTAGAAAAATTTAGAACAAGGCCGTTGTTCCAAACAACGGTCTATAATTTATTTTTTTATAACCTAGGCTGTTGTTCCTAACAACGGCCTAGGTTATATCAATTTTTTTAGAATCTATTCAGCGAAGAGTTATTTGGGACGAAATTCCCAAAATAACCCTCCGCTGATCAATTGAAATGGGTTATGGGGAGCTTGATCTGAGCCGCTGATCACGATCATGAGCGATCCAACGGCTCAGGTTGGTGTTTTCCAACCCATGAAAACTAGACCTGTTTTCAATGGAGCATTTCCCTATGTGTGTGTGTGTGTGTGTGTGTGTGTGTGTGTGTATGTATGTATGTATGTATGTATACTATTCAACTTTCCCTCAGAACAGAGAAAATCAGAACAATCACAATTTATGAACTCACTATATGCAGATTTTATACTCTTTAAATCTTTATTATAAGAAGAAATTGTGACTTCATTCTTCATAGTTCTCAAATGAGATAAACTATCTAAAGACATCAAAAATACCTCAGTGCCAAACTATACAACAAAATTAATCAATCAAGGTTCGACATCCTAGTATCAGCATCAATTTCGGATATTATTTTCAGTATTGGCATCACTGGTCCTTTATTAATTGAAATCAGATTTTTTAATATGAGTAATATTGAGAAAACCCCAACTAAGCCTATTCCAGGCAGGACTACCCCACCTATTCCATTGTCAGGAATTACCAACTGATACTGTTAGTACTAATTCTTAGTACTCTTAATTTCATTCAGTTCAATTAGTTGTCCATTAATTTATTTCATGCTTTGGTTGATTCCGTGCATTGATCTTAAGGTTCTCAATGGTAACTTATTGAGTAATTTTTGTCTGAACATATATGAATTCTAGAAAACAGAAGCATTTATATCTTCTGTAATTTTCAAAAGAAAGTGTACAAAAGAAAATAAGTTTTAAGACATGGAGTACAGATCTCTCTATCTCACTTAGTTGTGTAGTTGCCAAATTGAAGAAGCTTCAAAATCATGGGAGAACTTTTCTTTAAATGGGAATAGATGAAGTCATTACTCTATATTTTTTATTAGTCTTATTACTCTTAAATTCCTATTTTTTATCAGTCTTATTACTCTTATCACTAATTCTTTTTTTTCTGTATATAACCCACAATGCTTAAAATCCTATTTGGATTCATCACCAAGCCAAATTAAACACTGAATTCTAAATAGATTTATTATATGATATAGTTTTCATTACTTCTATAAATGGAAAAGAGAAGAAAAATTTATGACCAAGCAGGAACACTAAAATCAGAAGCAAAACTCACTCTATAATCATCCACTCAAAAGTATATTTGTGCATAGTTATGCTCCAGATATATATTTATGCATAGCTATGAACCGAATCAATTCTCCACCTATTGAATGATTAAGAATCTTAATTAGTCAAACCCCTATAATTTTGTACGTCTTTTTTTGGCTAATTATCCACTATGCTATAAGAATCTCATTCTCACAATCATTAGATGTTGAGGAAGACTGATGCTACCCCGTAAACATGGTGAATATTCCTAACCAAGACGACCTTAGGCAGGAAATAATTTGTGCAAAAAATCTTGAAAGCAAGTTAAGATACACACCTTTTTATATAGCTAATCAACAGAGATACTTGAACACAATCAATTACACTCCTAATCATATTAAAACCTACAGAAATATAACTTTTTGACAATAGTCCTCCAAAGAGGAAAAAAAAAACACTGAAAAAATATTGATGTCTCGAGCATTGTAATGGTCAAGAAATTTTTTCCAACAACTTATCACTTCAATTCTCAAATCAAAGGACTCAAAGAATCCAAATTTCTCAAAACAATATGATCTCTATTCTAAAACTGAAATCATAACAAATTTCCAATTAAAGATTTGACAATGTTAACAACTCGGATCAAATTAATGACTGGTTTGATAAGTACCTTTTTGTGAGTTGAAGCAAGCAGATAAAGAAGAAAGTCAAGCCCTACGTGACCGAGGGGAAAATTAGGGTTTTGATCGAAGAAAAAGGAGGAAGCGATGAAAGAGAGCAGGAGAAGCCGTACGGCGACGGCGATGGCTAGGGCGGGCTGCGATATGGTGACGACGAGGTCTGCGTCGGGTGGCGTACGACGAGGGGTGGTGGTGTTAGGGTTTGCGGGATTTGGGGGAGGGGGGAGGGAGGGATTTGGGAGAACGGGTGATTTTTTTCCCCCTTCATTTTGTTTTGGTAATCAGAAGATGTGAGTTGCATGTATTAAGGAAGTGTGAATCCCTACTTTTGCTCTCCTTTCTCTATTTCAAAATAAAGAAAGGAGAGATGGGGTAGGTCTATTAGCTTAAGATATATATAAATTCCATAATATACAAGTTGAATTTTTCTCTAATTTCACACACAATTTGAAATTTAAACTACATCATGCATTTCATTCAATATTTCTCTAAAAATTGTAAATTCTCTATCACATGCAACATATCTAAAATTTTAGCATAAACTAACAAACTTCATCTACAATTTAAATTTCAGAGTATCTACACATGCAACTACTTAATAAATTAGAAAGGATCTAAAAAAACACCCATCCAATAGGAGAATATACTAGTAGCAAGCCCCTGAAAAAATACCAAGAAAATACACAAAAGCAAATCTGAAATCCACACAAAAGCCAATCAATCCTCCACCAAAATCAAGGCCAGCAAGTTCCCGAAAAAGCACAGCACCCTCATATATATACAGCACCCTCATATATATATATATATATATATATATATATATATATATATATATATATATATATATATATATATATATATATATATATATATATATATAGTATATGATATAAGTTATGTATGTGTACTAGGTTTATCCGTTGACACGTGCCTGCGACACGTCTTCAACGGTGCACTTGGTTTGATTATATAAAATAGTTTTAGAGGTCCATCAAATTAATTGAAGTAGCAAACATATTATATGAGGAAGCAGTATATCTACCTTTAAGCTCAACCATCGCCTTCTTGATCATTGCATGAACTTACCTGGAATGCATATAGTTTGTTAGAAACACTGCATAGAGTTTTTTTTAACTTCAACATCACTTTTAGATGTTTGTAATAGTTATGCAAGGACATTATCATATAGGTTTTATAGAGCTTACTCTAATCCCATAACCACTATAAGCATGTCTAAAAAAAATGGTAATGCAAGTGCATGTGCGAAGGTATCTACAATACCAATAATCTAAATATTTGTTTGTGTAAGACTCAGTTTGCAATTGAAATAACTTTTATTATTATTTCAACCAAAATGAAATACATGAAGTTCTCAAAACTCTAATGCAAGCTAATCATTTCTTTTATCTCCACTTTGTCTTCCCATTGCACTTTTATATAAAAAAAAAATCAAAATGGATTAATAATAAATTTACTTTAGCTATCTTTCTTGAGTGAAGAGTTTGCACCATTCACTGGTAAACTCTAGTCATACCAATCCTATATATCCAAACATACACTAAAAGTTCTTATATGTTATGTTATCCATGGTTTCTAATAACTAGTGAAGAGAACACTTTACGATAGTATTTTCTCTTATAGTAAAGAAATTAATGTTGCATATTTGCCAAGTTATTTTAGGTTGCTAGTCAGCTTACCTGTCCTGTTATGGTTTGGAAGCCCAAATTGATGCCACCAAATAATCAATTTCTCACTTGCGTACACCTTCAATCAAAAAAAAAAAAAAAAACTCATCAAATAACCAAATTAAAATTGTTTAAACCCAAAAATAAAACAATCATACTTCTCTGAACTTAGATCCTATGCACACACAAAATTTGAGTCAGCAAAAAACAGAGTAATCCCCTGCACGCAAAAAAATTAAAAATTAGAATGAGAATTAGGTTAATGGGATGAAATTAGAGTCGTTGCATCGAATATAGAGGTTCTCGATTCGGTGGAGGGGAATAGCTGATACGGAGTCGCTTGATATTCGCTCTTGATTTGGTAGAGGGGAGTCACCGTTACGGAACCAGCAACAGATCAGATATCGGCGACGACCTCTTGATTGGGGTTCGCCATTGGATTTTGATTTGGATTTGCTTTGAGATTTTCAAATTTTTAAATTTTGAAATTTTCGAAATTTCAAAATTTTCAATTTTTCAATGTTTCAAAATTTTGAAATTTTAAATTTTTTTTATATTTTATATTTTATATTTTCTTTAATTTTTTAATTTCTTTTATTTTTTTAAAAATTTTTAATTTTTAAAAATTTAAAATTTTTAAAAAAATTAAAAACTATTTAAAAAAATATATATTTTTATTATTTTTAATTTTTAAAGTAAATTTACAATTTTTTTTATAATTTTTATAATTTTTTTATTTTTTTGAATTATTTTTAAAGTTTTAAAAATTTTAATTTTTTTTGTTTTTAAATTTATTAAATTTTCTAAAATTTTTAAAATTTTTATTTTCTTAATTTATTTGGATAGAATAGAGAGAGAAAAAAATAATTAAATAAATAAAGGAGTTGTTTTGGGCAGGGGATTTGAATCTGAGTTTTGGGGGAAAGCTTTTGGAGGGAAAAATATGTTTTGTGAGGTTAGATCTGGGCCTTTGATTTTTGAGGGATTGAAGAAGAGCCACTTGATAGCTTTCTTTGTGTTTTATTATATATATATACTCGATTTGCCCATAGGCACGTGCTTACGGCACGTCTTCAGAACGATACATCATATGAAAGTCTTGTAAACAGTAAAACAACAATTATGTAGCTCAAGTTTGAATAGTAAAATAATAATTAGTTGTAAATAAAAGTCCATGTTTCCATTAGTATATGTTGAAAAATAATTATAAATGGGGTTGTAAAATCCAACTTCTTAGAACTTTGAGTGTGGAAAATAATGAAATTTAACTGTTGATAAGATATTTGTTACTTTCAATGTAAAATGAGCTTGCTCATAAAAAATGCATAAAAAATCTGAAAATATAAATTTCTGAGTAAATAGAGAGAGAGAGGGCGGGGGGGGGGGGGGGGGGGGGGGGAGAGAAATAAATAAATAAATAAAGGTGTTGTTTTCAGGGGATTTGAATATGAGTTTTGGGGGGTAACTTTTGGGCGAGAAAATATGTTTTGTGAGTTTAGATCTGGACCATTGATTTCAACCCTATTGAATGAAAGCAACTTGATAGTTTTCTTTGTGTTTTATTATATAGATGTGAGTAGGTGGCGAAACAAAATGATTTTGCTGGTGGATTTGGTTTTGGCAGAGACAGGAAGAAGGAAGGGAATGAGGAGAAAGTGAATGGGTATTGGGGTATGTATAGATTTTAATTAGGTGGTTACATTAGCTACTTTCCCATTTAAGCCACTAACTCCACTCTCTAATTCAAAAGTCTTCCTTTTCCCTCCATCCCAAAACAGCCAGCCTCACATTTTTTTGAGTGTGCACATTGCACGTGTGCACGTGTACGTGCTTTGTGTACACTTTACAAAATTAATTAATTATTTAATTTAAAACATATGTTTATATATATAATATGCATATAAAACCAGTTTAATTAAAAATTATAGTTTTCATGCACGAATAAAATAGATACACATACTTCAAAATTTCATTTTGAAAAAGAATACGTCTAAATACGTGCACCGCAAACATGTGCGTCGCACGTAAAATATTAAAATATGAAATATATTTTATCGAAGGTGAAACATTCATAAATAATTGAAATACAACATAAAAAGTATATTTCATTATACATGTACCGTAGTGTAATCAATACGTACACAGAAAAATACGTGCATCGCACGTATAAAAATATTTTAATTAAAATAAGAGAAAAATAAATTTCTATTTATAAAAAGAATTCAAACACGTCATTAAATAAATAATTGTAACACATAAAAAATATTGCACGTAGCGGTGGAAAATACGTAATCGATAGGTGCATCGATAACACATATAAAGCACGTAAAAATACAGAAATTAGGATTTTATATTTGAGTTGACACAAATAGGATAAAATAAATTTTGAGAAAATGGAAAATGCATAAATATTTAAAATACAAAATAAGTATGATATTTATACTGAAATGCGTTACGGATATTACCTAGTTATGGTGCAAAATATACGTGCGTAATACACGAGGAGAAAAATTGTCATTTCAATTTTTGCGGGGTGCTACACTTAGATAGCATGGAGGAAGTCGAGCTTGAAATTATCCAATTTGGCCTTAGTGACTGGGGCGTTTTGCCCTCTGTTCTGCACAGAAAGCCTTTGACTCTCAGGAGTTAGGCTTCTCATTATTGGGCGCCCCCTGTGAGAGGAGGATTTCCTTGATCGCTGTCGAGAAAAATGTATTCTCTAGCTTGTTTGATGACCTGAGCGGGTGGCCTCAGATCGGGCACGCCTCTTGTAATACCCCAGATCTTCAGCGAACAGTCGACTGGTGGTTTGAGCAGTCGACTGGTCTGCGTATTCAGAATTTGAGAGATTTGAGATGGATTTGAGAAGGATTTGAGAAATATAGTCCCACATGGGAAGTATACAAAAACTAATTTGAGTATAAATACTATTTTCCAATGATCAAGAGTCACCAATTCGGTTAACTACCTTTTGAGAGGCAGCCCGTGGTGGGCAGTTGTACTACATAGTATCTAATTTGTATTTCTAAAAATATTAAAATTGTCTGAGTATTGGGGCGGGGCGTTACAAATGGTATCAGAGCCGACTTTCGACACCGAGTGTAGAAGAGGGCCTATGATCTAGTTCACGGCAGGGAGATGATTTTCCGGATAGGCAGGGTGCATTTGTATGTACCAGGTGTTTCTACATATTTCGTGGGGTCGAGGACTATTCCACAATGGCTAGAAAGGCGGATCCTACACTAGATGTGTGTCCCGTACTGAGCGAGGATGCTGATTTCTAAAGGTGGGGTGTATGTAATACCCCAGATCTTGAGCGAACAGTCGACTGGTGGTTTGAGCAGTCGACTGGTCTGCGTATTCGGAATTTGAGAGATTTGAGATGGATTTGAGAAGGATTTGAGAAATATAGTCCCACATGGGAAGTATACAAAAACTAATTTGAGTATAAATACTATTTACCAATGATCAAGAGTCACCAATTCGGTTAACCACCTTTTGAGAGGCAGCCTGTGGTGGGCAGTTGTACTACATAGTATCTAATTTGTATTTCTAAAAATATTAAAATTGTCTGAGTATTGGGGCGGGGCGTTACACCTCTCGTCCAATTGGATTCGCAAATTGGTTCCCTGTTTCTTGTTACTGATGATCTGAAGAAGATCCTAGACCCCCAGGGGTCTTGTGAGGCCATTGAATCAGTTGAAGCATTATGGACTGAGATGTGATCATATTGAAGATGTTTTTCATGTTGGGAGCCCTCCGTTGCCTTTCCATTGGAAGGAGCGTGATTAGCCTGTCGGGTGACTGTATAGCAGTGAGATATGCATGAAAATTTGGTGAGTAGGAGGCTAGGGTGACAAAACCAAACTGGCCGAAAGGACCTTGACATCAGATGTGTAACGTGTCGGTGGGGTGCCCGACGTAGAACGTGTAAACTGACAAACCGGTGAAGGATGGACAATGTGCGGGGTTAGATAGGTGGTGTGTGCGCATGCAGCTTTAGATAGGTGGTGTGTGCGCATGCAGCTATGGGGATGCAAATGGTAAGGGTGCATAATGTTGTGGGGATGCAGGTGGTGTCTCGTAGGAGGAATAAATAGGTAGAATGTCAGTATGTGATGGAAAAGGAGCCAAATGAGTGAGATCAAATGGAATGCGTGAAGGTATGGTCGGGAAATATAGGCCCAACAACTGGGAGTCGAGAAAACTAGCATCCTCAGGAGAGGTCAAGTAGTAGGGAGAGTCTTTCACAAAGTAGACATGTCGAAAATATGAACATGACCTGCCACAGGATCAAAACAATGATATCATTTATATTCTGGACTGAAACCTACGCGAATGCTCTTAGTAGCTCGTGCGGTGAGCTTTGTGCGCTTAGTGGAAGGGAGAAAGACATAACCGATGCACTCAAAAGTATAGAGCATACTGTAGTCCGGTGGTGAGTGCTGAAGAGCTTCATAAGGTGATATGCCGAATATGACAGACGATGAAGTGATTTAATAAGACCGATAGAAGTCATGATAGCTTCAGCCTAGAAAGAACGAGGAACAGAATACGAGAGTAGAATAGCGCGAGCAGTCTCAAGGATGTGACAATGCTTGCGTTCAGCTACATTATTCTGCTCATGCGTGTGAGGGCATGATTGCTGAAGGAGTGTACCATGAGATTGAAGGATCGATCTCATAGTAGCGGAAGTGTACTTACGAGCGGCGTCTGAGCAAAAGGTTTTGATACGCACACTAAACTGAGTGTGAACTATGTTTGTAAAGAACTGGTAAATGTCAGATATGTCAGAGCGTTGGCATATCAGAAATACCAATATATATCTAGTAAAGTCATCGATAAAACTAACATAATAAAGATAACCTTTGTGAGAAGTTCTAGGAGATGATTCCCATATGTCAGAGTGAATAAGTTGAAAAGGATGAGTGGTTTGAGAAGTGATTTTGTTATTAAAATTGAGTGCTATGTGTTTGACCAAATGACAACCCTAACAATCAGACAAATGAGTAAAAGAAAGAGAATCAAGGGCACCACTACGGGATAAAGTCTTGAGTCGAGACTCACTAATATGTTCAAAAAATCAGCGTCAGAGGAAACAAAACCAGCAAAATAAGGATGAGATTTATGAGCTTTAAGAAAATCTAGATGATATAAATGACCATGTCGACTAGCACGCCCAAACTCCTGACAAGTGTGTGAATCGGTAATAGAACAACCTAAAGAATCAAATGTAATGACATGTCCACTATCGCACACCGCACTAATGGAAATAAGGTTTATGAATAAATGAAGAGCATAAGAAACAAAAGACAATATCAGAGTGAGATAACTAATAGACCCTGGGTGTGTAGTGAGAAATTGTGAGCCATCAGTTGTGTCTAGGGATGGAGAGTGAGAGGGAAGTGCAGTGCTAGTGGTGAGCAGTGTATAATTACTAGTAAGATGATGTGACACACCAAAATTAATGAATAATTCATACCAGAAGTAACAGAGAATGTAGGGGCAGAGAAGCCAGCAGTGACAGACTGACCCAAGAGCAGAAGTTCCATCTGAGCGAGGCGATGGTGAAGATTAGCCAAATAAGCAGAAGTCGGCAAGACTAGAGTAACGGTCACGACCGAGGATGTAAGGGGACAAGTTCTGCGAGGAGGAATGAGACTGATGTTGTTGTGGCAGATATCGAAATAAGGTCAGAAATGCTGCTGGTGTCGAGATCAGGATAGCGAGCTGTATGGTGCTACCGGTATCGGAAGAAGGGGTGGGGCAGAGTTAGGGATGATGCTGGGAGGAGGAAAGAAGCCGGAATCAGGATAATGGCGGTGCTGCATCTGTTTGAATCTGGATGGAGATTGGGATGTGAGGGAGAGTGAAGAGGAAGATTTAGCAGCGGGGAAGTCGGTGGAGAATGAAAGAGACTTGTGAGACTGAGGTTCCATTGGAAAGAATGAGTACTTGCAATTTTTTACTTTTTTTGATTTTTTTTTTTGGCAACGGCGACGACGAACGGTGGTGGTCGGTGGTGGCGACGAAAATTAGCACTCGACTGCAACAAAGGAACAAGAGGAAGGAGAGGTAGGGTTAGGGATAAGGTCGGGTTGGAGTTTTTTTGAGTTAGGTTTTTCGGGTTAGGGTTTGGGAGTTGGGTGTGGGCAAGTTTGATTTTTTTTTTTCGATTTTTTTTTCTTTTTCTTTTATTTACTGGTCAGGCACGGGTAGTGTTTCGGGTTTTGTTTTTTTTTATATCGGGTTTCGGGTCAAAATGTGGATTTGGATATTTGGGTTTATATTGGAGAGAACTAGTTAGGGTTAGGTTGTAAGGTTGATGGCGGTTACGTGGTGAGGGGAGGCTAGGCAGCGGAGGAGGGGCGGCTACGGTGTTGTGGCTAGGGAGTGGAGTTCGGTATTGGTGGCATTGGCAAGTTGCGGGCTGTCGGTGATGAAGGTGGGGGGTGGATTTCAGGTGTTAATGGAAGTATGATGAAAGGGGAGTAGGTGGGTGTGAGGTTTGCAGCAGTGGTGGTGCCGCGATGAGTTGATGCTGCTGCCGACGGGGTCGGGATGAGTGGATCGATGTTGTTGTTGTTGTCGTTGTTGCTGTTGTAGAAGACAATGAAGAGGATATTGATGGGGTATTGCTGAAGAGGGTGAGGGTACTATTGTCGTTCTTCCTGATGTAGAAGGCAATGAAGGGGTTGCCGCGGTTGTTGTTGTTGTTGTTGGTAGTCGTAGCCGGAGTTGATCATAATTGGAGTTGTTGTTGTTAGGGATTAGTGAGGGAGAAAGAAATTTAGGGTTAGTGCCGTGATACCATGATAATGTAACCAGAGAGATTGAAGAAAGATTATTGGATTGATTATGACAGAGTACAATGTCTCCTATATATAGGAAAGAACCAAATACTAAACTGATAGAAATCCGATATGGGACTAAATATATAATACTATATGTAACATTTTCAAATACCTTTCTAGAAAGCGAAAGCATGGGCTGAGACTTTGGGGTGAAGGTCTCAGGTTTTGAGTCTACTATGATAGCTCTTTTATACTAGCTTAATCCAAGCAAGATTTTCATGACTCAGGACTTTCCAAATCCACTTACCCAGAAGAGCCAAAAAAAAAATTCAACATGTTCGTCCAGAAAATATAATACTCCATATATATAAACATGTATGTTAGATACACCTCTTGACATATATAATCCGATGACCACAAAGATGGAATACAGCATAGACATTAAATTTCTTTCGAAAATTTGTTGAACTGCATTGCCTAAGTGTCATTATCCTAAGTTTCTGGTTCAAATTTGATATAGTGGAAAATTAAGTCTGAAACAGACAGACATATTAGCATTGATTTCAAGCCTATATTTAACGGTGTGGAAATTAAGTTCACTTAATTTGTTCCTTCAGATAATAGCTGAATGTTGAAATTTTAGTGTGCTGAACAAAATTGCGTACGTCTTACTGTTATAAGTATTCACACATATGTAATTCTATATGTAGAAGACGATCACGTTCTAATTCAACTCCAAAAAAAGCACGCGTACACATAGTACACTAGATAGATATCTGACTTCTCATGTATATATCTATATAATAAAACACAAAGAAAGCTATCAAGTGGCTCTCCTTCAATCCCCCAAAAATTAAAGGCCCAGATCTAGCCTTACAAAACATATTTTTTCCTCAAAAGTTTTCCTCAAAACTCAAATTCAAATCTCCCACCCAAAACAACTTCTATATTTATTTAATTTTTTTCTATCTCTCTCCCTTCCTCTTCTATTAAAAAATTTAAGAAAATAAAATTTTTTAAAATTTTAAAATATTAAAATATTAAAAAATTAAAAATTTTAACAATTTAAAATTTTAAAAACTTTAAAAATAATTCAAAAAAATCAAAAAAAAAATAATATAATATATTTTTTTGCTCTATATTTGCTACTTCAATTAATTTGCTGGACCTCCAAAATTATTTTTTTATGATCAAACAAGGTGTACCGTTCCGAAGACGTACCGTAGGCATGTGTCAACAGGCAAACCTAGTCTATTTATAATCCACACAGGTCAAAATGATTTCCATGGTCTTAAATACCGCAATTATGAAAAGTTTGAAGGTTCAAAAATTTCTTTCCCATGCATCAAGTAGTGATTCCATTTGTTATTTATAAAATAAAAAAATAAAAAAATTATTTCTGTTTGCATTTGCAATCATGCAATTAATAAATGGTAAGACATGTTCACTTCATAATCGTAGCTATATGAGGATTGCTTAAAAAATGCAGATATCAGACAACGATCGATAGGTTAATTATCATATTGCAACATAACAGAAATCTTTTTGCGGCTGCTAAACTACCAATATATGGAAGTGTTCTTAGTGGATCGATCAACATTGTTTTATCAGCGACTTTAACCTACTTATAAATTATAATCATACTGGTATCTGAAAAACAAATCTTTAGATCCTGTGTATTCATATATCTCTAATCTCTAATTTCTAATATTATAATGGGACTAGGCCTTAGTGTCATTTGTCAATCTACCGACTCGTGCATTGCACGTGTATAACTAATATAAAAGAAGTCTTAGGTTCGAGTCCTTACTATATCATATTTTTTACTTTAACTTTTTTAAAATATATTAAATGTGCATCACGCGTGTAAATTATCTATCTATATCTATCTATCTATAATATAATATATAATATGAAGGAGTTCTCAGGTTCGAATCCTCACTACGTCATATTTTTTACTTTAATTTTTTTAAAATATATTAAATGTGCATCACGCGTGTAAATTATCTATCTATATCTATCTATCTATAATATAATATATAATATGAAAGAGTTCTCAGGTTCGAGTCCTCACTACGTCATATTTTTTACTTTAATTTTTTTAAAATATATTAAATGTGCATCACGCGTGTAAATTATCTATCTATATCTATCTATCTATAATATAATATATAATATGAAGGAGTTCTCAGGTTCGAGTCCTCACTACGTCATATTTTTTACTTTATTTTTTAAAATATATTAAATGTGCATCACACGTGTAAATTATCTATCTATATCTATCTATCTATAATATAATATATAATAACTATTATAATGGAAGTGTTGGAGTTGTAAATCTACCTACTTACGTGCAATGCACGTGCAACTCCAACTCTCCCATTATATATAGTCTTCATATTAACTTTTAAAAATATACAATCTTATTTATTAAGACATGCATTGCACATGTAAATCAGAATTTTTACTTTAATTTTTTTTTAAAAAAAAATTAATACGTGCATCGTACGTGTATATTACTGTTGGAATTAATTTTTGCAGTTTTCCGGGCCAGATTCCGGCGAGCTCCGGCCACCGGCGGCACCGGAAAATGAGTGGATTGCGATCCTCTCGACGAGTACTATTCCGTAGTATACTCACTTGCCAAAAACGAATTCCGTATGAATGAGAAATATTGATCCAAAGTTGGGTACTTGAAATGTACCAACTTGGCAAATGGATAGTCCCATATCGGAAATTGGAGATGATTTCTTCTAGTATATATACTAGAAAACTGGACTAAAGGACGTGGCCCGGGGTTACCACTAACGTGTAGGGGAGAGAGGACTTAGCCAAAATGACAAACACACACGCGTGCGCCCGGCCCGGCCCGGCTCCGGCCCCGGCCCCGGCCTCGGTTCGGTTCGGTCTGGCTTAAATTTTTATTTTATTTCTTTTTGCCCAGACAAACTCTTTCCCTACTGAACTGAAAAGGCTTTTCAGATTCAGTAACTGGTGCCCATTACTCTGTAACAGCAGAGTAATGGCTCACCAGTTATGAATCTGAAAAGTCCCCATTACTCTGCTGTTACAGAGTAATGGCTGCTGAACAGTCTCCAGTCCAACTCTTCTCTATAAATCCAGACATCAACTCCTATACAGACACAGAAATTTTTTTGCATTTGGGTCTTCCTCTTCTTCTCCTATGCGTCAGTCACTGTCACTGAGAGTACACCACAGATAGAAGTTCGTTGGCTCTGAAGCAAGAGTGCTGCATTCTTCAGAGAAGGTACAGTTGTATCCTGGGAAGCAATTCGCCGGTAACCGTCACACTACGGGACGAATTCTGCTTTAAGGACAGAGATTCTAAAATCTCGACTCTGTACAAGTTCATTGCTTACTATTTTTTCTTCCTGATATGGCTAAAAATAGGATTAAATCGGGACCGTTCACATCGGACACGAATCTTAAAGCTTAGGGGTAAAACGGTAATTTCGCCTACAAACGGGTCTGAAATGGAAACTGGGTCTTTATTCAAAGCCCAATAACCCATGAACGGATCCACGTCAACTGGGTACGGGTTCCAACCCACTGCATGCCCGGTCCAGCAAGAAACAATCGAGGTCCCTGATTAGATCTAAATCAACGGCCATGATTCACATCTACCTTTTCACTAGGGATTAGGGATTAAATTCCTTAACTGATTACAGGAGATATACCTTATCAGATTACATGCCTTATCTGATTACGAGGAATATTCCTTATCTAATCACGGGGATTACATTCCTAAAACCAGTCCCTAAGACGCCTATAAATACCCCCCATCCATCTCCATTGAGAGGTAATCAGTATTTTCCCACTTTACGCTCTTTCTTAATCATTTCTGATTACTGACTTGAGCGTCGGAGGGTGCGTCACCGGGATCCCCCCCGGTGTCTCGCACTTTTTGCAGGTGCACGACAGGAGTCAACGGTCAAACTCTGGCGGAACAGGTTAGAGTTTCGCTATTCAGGTTTTCCTCGAACTCACAAATTCTGTCTGTTTACCCCCACACCAGATTTAGCGGTAACAGATTGGTGCCGTCTGTGGGAAAACCAAACGAATAGCAGCCCCTCTTCCCGTTGGTCCGATCTTCTCCAGCCATGCCTCCGAGAAAAGTCAGGTCCAGAGGGTCCAACCGCGGGCCCAACCCCGCCGATCAGCAAGAGGTAGTCCCCGTCCAACCCGCTCCGCAGCAGGGACAACCCTCGCCTCAAGTGGAGGACCCTCTTCAACAAGATCAGCCTCCTCTTCAGAATCAGGAACCCCCCAAGGGTCCCACCGGTCCTCAGAATGCCGGTGCGGGGGGCTCCCGCATGAAGCAACCTCTCCATCAAGACCGCGTCTCCATACACAAAGCCTCTACGGATTCCATGGCCTCTCATAATCCTCAAAACCGGCAGAAGGAGGAGGACTTACGCCACCGTCTGGACGAGAAGCGGGCCCGAGAGGGAGCCTCCCGCCAACAACGTCCGGGTGAGCGATCCCCTCACCGCCGAGACTACAGAAGATCCCCTGTCCGAAGGGGAAGGAGGGAGTCCCCCGAGCATTACAGAAGGAGGCACTCCCCCGCAGATCGGCAACAGCCCAGGAACAATGAGGCACCAATCACCCGTGCCGAGTTCCAGCAGTTCCAAGCAATGGTACAACAGGCACTCAACCTCCGTCAAAACCCTAATGAGCCGAAGGCCCCGTCCCCTCCTCCAGTCCGAAGCCCTCGCTGACGGTCCCCATCTCCTCGTCCCGCTCCTACCAACTCCCGGCGTACCCCAAGTCCTCGTCGCTCCCGAAGATACCATCGCCGCAGCCCTCGCTCTCCCTCCTACGAAGACGAGTCTAGAGGCTCGGCTGATTACAGTCGGAGGGACGACGCCATGTATCGTCGTCTTCATGAGGTAGAGAGGCGCCTGGGTCAGATAGGTCGAGAAGAAGAGCTTAGGGGGAGGACCCTACGTCCTACTCGACCCCCTTTCTCCCGAACCATTGTGGATGCACCTGTGCCGTTCGGCTTCAAACCTCCCCAATTTGAGACTTACACCGGGGAGACTGACCCCGTTGACCACATTGAGAGCTTCAAGACTCTCATGCTCATCCACCAAGCTTCCGATGCCCTGCTGTGCAAGACATTCCCTGCTACTCTCAAGGGCTCGGCTCGGGAATGGTACTCCCGCCTCGCCCCGTCTTCCATATTCTCCTTCGAGCAGTTCGAAACACTCTTCATCACCCACTTCGTGAGTAGCAGGCGCACGGAGAAGACCAGCATCTCACTCCTCCAGCTCAGGCAAGAGAAAGGTGAGAAGTTAAGAGACTATGTGAAGAGGTTCACTGCGGAGGTCAGGTCCATGGCCTCCCTCGACCAATCCGTCGCAACGGCCGCCTTCCAATCCAATGTCTTCAATTCCAGCCTTCGCTCCTCTCTTGCTAAGAAGCCTCCACAGAACTTTGCCGACCTCCTTCTCAGGTGTGATAAGTACATTCGGGCCGAAGAAGCCCTCGACCCCCATGCTCTTGAGGAGACATCTTCCGGGAACAAACGGAAGAATACAATTGAAGAGGGGTCCCAAAAATCCCAGAAGGACAGTAATGGCCAGCGCCGTTCGACTCCACGTTTTGAGAAGTTCACCCCCCTCATTGCTAATATATCAGAAGTCCTTATGGAGGTGGACAAGGAAGGACTACTCCGCGCTCCCCCTAGAATGAACACACCTGGCAAGAAGAGGGACAAAGATAAGTGGTACCGCTTTCACAAGGACCACGGCCACGACACGGATGATTGTCGGGCTCTCAAGGAGGAGATCGAAGAACTCGTACAGCGGGGACACCTGACCAAGTTCATCCAAAAAGAGGGGGCCGAGCTTCTCCTCTGAGGAGCCAACAAACGAACCGAAGGGCCCGGTGAGCTTCAAGACTCAGAACCTCCCAGCTCCTCCCGAGAGGTCTTCACCTTATCGTAGAAGTAGGATTTTGATTTTCAATAAGACCGATGCTTGTAACCCGGCCAATAGCATGTAATAATGGCTCGCCCCATTGAAGCAGCCACTTAGTTTATTTCAATAAAACTTTACGTTTTTTCATTGAAAATTGTTGCTCTTGCTTCATCTCAATCTCTCCGAGTCACGACTCGTTAAATGGCAATTTCGGAGTCCAGCTTCTTCTACATGGCTCCTCCCGCAACTCACTAAACTCTAACGATGGTTCCGGAGTCCAACACTTGGTTCGATTCTGCTTAGCAAGCTCGCTCTTAAGCGGGTTAGAAGTGGTTCACCATTCGGAATTGCTCCCACAACCGTTGAACAACTCTACCGATGGTTCGGAGTCCAACACTTGGTTCGATTCTGCTTCGCAAGCTCGCTCTTAAGCGGGTTAGAAGTGGTTCGCCATTCGAAATTGCTCCCACAGCCGTTGAACAACTCTACCGATGGTTCGGAGTCCAACACTTGGTTCGATTCTGCTTCGCAAGCTCGCTCTTAAGCGGGTTAGAAGTGGTTCGCCATTCGGAATTGCTCCCACAGCCGTTGAACAACTCTACCGATGGTTCGGAGTCCAACACTTGGTTCGATTCTGCTTCGCAAGCTCGCTCTTAAGCGGGTTAGAAGTGGTTCGCCATTCGGAATTGCTCCCACAGCCGTTGAACAACTCTAACGATGGTTCGGAGTCCAACACTTGGTTCGATTCTGCTTCGCAAGCTCGCTCTTAAGCGGGTTAGAAGTGGTTCACCATCCGGAATTGCTCCCACAGCCGTTGAACAACTCTACCGATGGTTCGGAGTCCAACACTTGGTTCGATTCTGCTTCGCAAGTTCGCTCTTAAGCGGGTTAGAAGTGGTTCGCCATTCGGAATTGCTCCCACAGCCGTTGAACAACTCTACCGATGGTTCGGAGTCCAACACTTGGTTCGAGTCTACTTCGCAAGTTCGCTCTTAAGCGAGCTAGAAGTAGTTCACCATTTGGAACTGCTCCCACAACTGTTGATTCCCTCACTTAAACAGCGAGTTCGGAACTCACAACTCTCTCCTAGAGTTGCTCCTCAAACTCGTCTCACAAACGGCTCTCCTCCAGAGTCGAGCTCTTCACTCCGCTCGCCTCCAAAGCGGAGCTCTTCTCGACGAGTTCGGAGCTCACAACTCTCTCCTAGAGTTGCTCCTCAAACTCGTCTCACAAATGGCTCTCTCCCAGAGCAGAGCTCTTCACTCTGCTCGCCTCCAAAGCGGAGCTCTTCTCGACGAGTTCGGAGCACAACTCTCTCCTAGAGTTCCTCCTCACACTCGTCTCACAAACGACTCTCTCCCAGAGCCGAGCTCTTCGCTCTGCTCACCTCAAAGGATGGGTCTTACCACGGCTCTTACGTGGGTCTTCCCAGCACATCTTCTCCGCTCCTAAGAGTGGAGCTCCTCTTCAAAAATCCCCGAAACCAAAACACTCCCCAACTTCATGAAGACAAGGATGTTGCGGGGCTATTTTAACCATGAAGGAGGGTGAATCTTCATCCCACTCCTAAAGAGAAGTTGTAAATCTTCGAATTAGCTTCGAAACAAGGGGTTGCACGCCCCGAGCCGACCTCCGTAGCACCGGGAACATCAAGAAGAACTCTGCAGGGAAAATTGGAGTTCGGCACTCGCTGCCGAGCGTTCTTGCCGCCGACCATTTTACGGGCTTGAGTTCGGCACCAGTTGAGTTCGGCACCCCCTGCCGAGCGTTCTTGCCACCGACCGTATTATGGGCTTGAGTTCGGCAGTCAAGATCTCCAAAAAATCTTCAAGTCTCAAGCCTCGGCACCAGCTGCCGAGCGTTCTTGACACCGACCGTATTACGGGCTTGAGTTCGGCAGTCAAGATCTCCAAAAAATCTTCAAGTCTCAAGCCTCGGCACCAGCTGCCGAGCGTTCTTGACACCAATCGTATTACGGGCTCGAGTTCGGCAGTCAAGATCTCCAAAAAATATTCAAGTCTCAAGCCTCGGCACCAGCTGCCGAGCATTCTTGCCACCGACCGTTTTACGGGCTTGAGTTCGGCACCAGTTGAGTTCGGCACCCGTCGCCGAGCGTTCTTGCCACCGACCATTTTACGGGCTTGAGTTCGGCACCAGTTGAGTTCGGCACCCGATGCCGAGCGTTCTTGCAACCGACCGTTTTACGGGCTTGAGTTCGGCACTAGTTGAGTTCGGCACCCGACGCCGAACGTTCTTGTCGCCGACCATTTTACGGGCTTGAGTTCGGCACCAGTTGAGTTCGGCACCCGCCGCCGAGCGTTCTTGCCACCGACCGTTTTACGGGCTTGAGTTCGGCACCAGTTGAGTTCGGCACCCGACGCCGAACGTTCTTGCCGCCGACCGTTTTACGGGCTTGAGTTCGGCACCAGTTGAGTTCGGCACCCGCCGCCGAGCGTTCTTGCCACCGACCGTTTTACGGGCTTGAGTTCGGCACCAGTTGAGTTCGGCACCCGACGCAGAGCGTTCTTGCCACCGACCGTTTTACGGGCTTGAGTTCGGCTCCAGTTGAATTCGGCACCCGCTGCCGAGCGTTCTTGCCACCGACCGTTTTACGGGCTTGAGTTCGGCACCAGTTGAGTTCGGCACCCGCTGCCGAGCGTTCTTGCCACCGACCGTTTTACGGGCTTGAGTTCGGCACCCGCTGCCGAGCGTTCCTGACACCGACCGTTTTACGGGCTTGAGTTCGGCACCAGCCACCGAGCGTTCTTGGCACCGACCATTTTGCGGGCTTGAGCTCGGCACCAGCCTCCGAGCGTTACATGGAAAAAACTTACTCAGCACTTCGCAAAGACTCGCCGACACATTTGGAAGCAATCTGCCATCGGAGCTTCGAAAAAAAAAAAAAAAAAAATAAGGGGCCGGGTTCGGACCAATTAAGGATCCAAACCCGAACGCACCTTCCCATCTCCTTCTCCAAAACTCCTGGCGCCAAAACCCAAGCAAAAACCCAGCTCCTTTCTTTACCGAGCGTCCATGCGAAGCAAACCCAACGGAGACCTCCTTCTCCATGGCCAAGCTCCATGCTCAAAGCCGAACGCACCCCCTCCGTCGTCTAACTCCAAACGCCGAGTTCTCCACCGCTTCGAGCTCCAACATCGGCACCGCCTCCTCAACGTCGAGCTCGCCACCGCTACCGCCGAACCACGAGCTCCACCCTCGCCGATGCCGAGCTCGAACCCAACTCCTCGTCGAGCTAGCCATTGCCGAGCTCGACCTTCTCACCGAACCCACTGTTAAGCTCGAGCCTCTCGAGCTCTCCCTTCATAGCTGTCGAGCTCTCCCAACAGACGAGCCCCACCACCACATCGACAACTCCGACCTCCATCAAGCTCCGCCAAGCTCTCCTCCTTCGTCGAGCTCAACGGTCACCAAGCTCCTCGACTGAGCTTCGAACCCATCTCGAGCCCATTTCGAGCTCATCCCACTGTTAAGCTCCCCCTTCACGAGCTCACAACGGCGCCGAACTTCATCCCCTTCACCGACTCCGAGCTCCGCCACAAAGCTCCACTTCATCCTCGTCGAGTTCACCAACGCCGAGTTTGAGCCCTCCTCTCGTCCCCACGCCGACGAGCACCATCAAAGCTCCAGAGCTCCCTCACTTCCTCTTCGAGCTCGCCATCCAACCGCCTCGCGACTGAGCTCCGAACTCGAGCTCCGTCTCCTTCGTCACGAGCTCCCCTCACCGAGCTCAACCACGCCAACGAGCACCATCAAAGCTCCAGAGCTCCCTCACTTCCTCTTCGAGCTCGCCATCCAACCGCCTCGCGACTGAGCTCCGAACTCGAGCTCCGTCTCCTTCGTCACGAGCTCCCCTCGCCGAGCTCAACCACGTCTCCACACCGACGAAGCTCAGCTACAGCGCCACCTTCCATCCGACAACGAGCTCCACCTCCGACGCTTCCGCAGCGCCGAACCCATGGCCGAGCTCCGAGCCAAAGGACGAGTCGAACCCATTACTGAGCACCAAAACTCCGACGAGCTCCATCGACTCCTCGCCAAGCCGAAGCTACAACTGCCTCGTCCACTGTCACCTAGCTCCACTCGGCACACACTCCTCGTCGAGCTCCGAGCTCCGAGCTCTCCACGAGCGAGCTCCGTAAGACGAGCCCCGAGCTCTCCACCAACGAGCTTCACAATCCCCAACGACGCCATCATCGACCTCGGTCTGCCATGGCCGAGCTCCAGCACCCATCTTCGACAAACTCACCCCTTCGCTGGCTCCCCTCGTATCTCCGAGCGCCACCTCCGTCGAGCACGCCAAGGTCGAGGCCCTCGCCGACCACCATCACCTCCGTTTCGATTTCTTCTGCCGAGCTCTAGCCTCTCCACCGCTGTGTCGAGCCCATTACCTCGTCGAAGCCCCCCACATCGACGAGCTCGTCTCCAAACATCGTGCTCCAAGGTCCATGAACCCCCGCACGGGGTGCTCGACACGATGACGACGAGGCTCGAAGACGTAGGCCGGGGGAGAAGTCGAAGGCTGAAACAAAGCGAAGTAGAGGAAAGAAAGAAGCAGAGCAGCGGAAGAAGAAGAAAGAACAGCAGCACACGAAAAAAAAAAAAGAGAAAAAAAAAGAAAGTCAACAGTTGACTGCCACATGGCGTACACGTGGACTTCGGCCACTTTTTGCCGAACATTTATGAACCACCGACCATGTTACACCAAAAAATGGCCTTCTCTTTCTCCTCCCGATGCGCGCTCGCTTGATCATGATCGACGCACACGATCGCGCCACGTGTCCAGGTAATATTAAATTTATTTATTTATTCCTTTATTTGTTTTAATTATTCAAAAAATCCGAAAAAATGTTTAAAAAAAATAGAAAATAATTAAATAAAAATTATAAAAAATAATTATAAATTCAGAATTTAAATTCTGAAAAATATAATTATTTAATTAGAATAATTATTTAATATTTTCGATAATTAATTATTTTATTCGGAAAATGAATAAAAAATTCAAAAAAATGAGAAAAAATTCAGAAAAATCTGGAAAAATCACCAAAAATCTAGAAAATTCTGAGGATATTTTTGGGTATCTTACAAGCCCATAATGACACCGTTACACCCCCGAGCGAGATCCTAAGTCCCTTAAAGAACACCGATAAAATCCCGTACGCCATTAGAACAGTAAAACTACTCCTCAAAGGCTGATCAAACTCAGTCTCTAGGAGTGGGGGGCTCGTGATATGGCTAAAAATAGGATTAAATCGGGACCGTTCACATCGGACACGAATCTTAAAGCTTAGGGGTAAAACGGTAATTTCGCCTACAAACGGGTCTGAAATGGGAACTGGGTCTTTATTCAAAACCCAATAACCCATGAACGAATCCACGTCAACTGGGTACGAGTTCCAACCCGCTGCATGCCCGGTCCAGCAAGAAACAATCGAGGTCCCTGATTAGATCTAAATCAACGGCCATGATTCACATCTACCTTTTCACTGGGGATTAGGGATTAAATTCCTTAACTGATTACAGGGAATATACCTTATCAGATTACATGCCTTATCTGATTACGAGGAATATTCCTTATCTAATCACGGGGATTACATTCCTAAAACCAGTCCCTAAGACGCCTATAAATACCCCTCATCCATCTCCATTGAGAGGTAATCAGTATTTTCCCACTTTACGCTCTTTCTTAATCGTTTCTGATTACTGACTTGAGCGTCGGAGGGTGCGTCGCCGGGATCCCCCCCGGTGTCTCGCACTTTTTGCAGGTGCACAGCAGGAGTCAACGGTCAAACTCTGGCGGAACAGGTTAGAGTTTCGCTATTCAGGTTTTCCTCGAACTCACAAATTCTGTCTGTTTACCCCCACACCAGATTTAGCGGTAACCCTTCCTGTATTTGATTTCTTCACAACTTTGTTGGAATTTCTTATTACTTTATATTCAACTTATAACAATCTTAAAGTAGAATTTTTCCTCACAGATTCTAACAATTTTTGTGAAGTTTGTTTACAGGTTCTGTTCGGAAAAAATAAGAACTAACAATCTCTGTTTCAACCAATTTCAGAGAAGAGAAGAAAATCATAACATGGAGAACACACAAACTGAAGTTGCTACTGGGCTTCTCAGTACCCAAACTCCGGTGACCCAAAATGTGACTGCACAATCGGTTGCGGCACATTCGGTCGTTCTGCCCACGCACATAACCGTGGGAGAAAAATCGAAAAAGTTCAATGGAACTGGGTTCAAAAAGTGGCAGGGGAAGATGCAGTTCTACCTGACCACATTGAAGCTGGACAGATTCCTCAATAAATCTGCCCCGAGATGCTGGCGCCAATGGATACACACTCCGTTGCTATAGTTGATGCGTGGACTCAGGGCGACTACCTTTGCAGGAACTACATCCTGAATGGCCTGGTAGACTCCTTGTACAACGTCTACTGTTCTTCAAGACGTCCAAACTCCTGTGGGGGTCCCTGGAAAAGAAGTACAAAACAGAAGACGCCGGGTCCAAGAAATTTGTTGTCGGCAAATTTCTGGACTAAAAGATGATTGACTCCAAAACTGTGGTGAGTCAAGTCCAAGAACTGCAGGTTATAATGCACGACATTGCTGCAGAGAATATGACGCTGTGCGAACCATTTCAGGTTGCAGCGTTCATTGAAAAACTTCCACCTGGGTGGAAAGACTTCAAGAACTATCTCAAACACAAACGAAAGGAGATGTCTCTTGAAGACCTAATTATCAGGTTGCGGATTGAAGAAGAGAATCGCAAGGCTGAGAGGTCCTATGGAAATCAGTCCATAGAAAAGGCCAATGTGGTGGAGCATGAACAGAAGGGCAAGAGGAGGAAGTTTCTGCCACAGATCTCAAGCAAAAAACCACTTGCAAAGAGGTTTGCTGGGAAATACCACAAGTGTAGCAAACTGGGGCACAAAATTTCAGAGTGCCGCAGTAAGGACAGTAATCATTCAAAAACAGGACATGTAAAAGGGAATGAAAAACCCCACGCACACATAGCTGAGAACTTGTCCACTAGTCTTTCTGACCTGGACCTCTGTGCTGTTGTATCAGAGGTCAATCTTGTAGGGAGCAATCTTCGTGAATGGTGATACGATACTGGGGCCACCAAGCATATCTGCTTGGACAAGGAAATGTTCACTTCCTACCAGAAGTGCAACAAAGATGAACAACTGTTCATGGGAAACTCTTCCACCTCCAAAATTGAAGGAACAGAGAAGATAGTGCTGAAAATGACTTCAGGCAAAGAGCTAACACTCACAAATGTGCCGCATGTCCCAGACATCAGAAAGAACTTGATATCAGGTTCTTTGCTAAGCAAGAATGGGTTTAAAGTTGTACTTGTTTCTGATAATTTTGTACTGTCCAAGAATGGGGTGTACTTGGGGAAAGGATATGTAAAGGATGGACTGTTCAAGTTTAATGTAATGACAGTCATCCCTAAAACTATTGTTCCTGCTGTTCCCAAAGTTAATGAAATAACTCATATTGCCTATGTTGTTGAGTCTTCCTCTGTTTGGCATGAAAGACTAGGCCATGTTAATGTAAATTCTATGCGTAGATTAGTTAACATGAATTTGCTACCAAAATTTAAGGTAGATAACTCAGAAAAATATGAAGTTTGCACGGAGGCCAAACTCACTAAAACTCCATCACGTTCTGTAGAAAGAAATACAGAAACTCTAGGTCTTATTCACACAGATCTGTGTGACTTAAAATATGTGCAGACCAGAGGTGGCAAAAAGTACTTTGTGACTTTCATAGACGATTGCACAAAATTCTGTTATGTATATTTGTTACATAGCAAAAATGAGGCTTTGGATAAATTCAAAGAATATAAACTTGAGGTTGAGAATCAACTTAGCAAAACGATTAAAATCGTTAGAAGTGATAGAGGAGGAGAATATGATGCACCATTTAATTTGTTCTGCTCGGAATATGGAATAGTTCATCAGACAACTGCTCCCTACTCACCCGAATCAAACGGTACTGCCGAGCACAAAAACCGAACTCTAAAGGAGATGATGAATGCCTTGTTGTTGAATTCTGGCTTACCCCAAAACATGTGGGGGGAAGCATTGCTGACTGCCAACTACATTCTCAACAAAATAGCTCACAAGAAAACCGGCAAGACACCATATGAATTGTGAAAAGGTAACTTACCTTCGTATAAATACCTCAAAGTGTGGGGGTGTCTAGCAAAAGTGGCAGTACCTAACCCGAAACAGGTCACCATCGGACCTAAGATGATTGATTGCATATTCATAGGCTATGCACACAACAGTAGTGCATATCGGTTCTTGGTATACAAATCGGATATACCGGATATCCATGTAAATACAATAATGGAATCAAGAAATGCTTCATTCTTTGAACACGTGTTTCCGTGCAAGGACACTACGTACCCCAAATGTACACGTGAATAAGGGAATGCAAGCACTTCAGTTGATGAACCAGAATATGATACTGATGAGCCTAGACGAAGTAAACGGGCTAGAACATCAAAATCATTTGGTCCTGACTTTGTGACGGCCTTTCTATTAGAGAATGAGCCCAGAACGTTCAAGGAAGCCATGTCTATGCCTGATGCTCCTATGTGGAAGGAAGCAATCAAAAGTGAAATAGACTCCATTATGCAAAATCATACATGGGAATTAGTCGATTTGCCTTCTGGATGTAAAGCTCTAGGATGCAAATGGATTTTTAAACAAAAATTGAAACCAGATGGTTCAATAGAGAAGCATAAGACTAGACTTGTGGTACAAGGATTTAGGCAAAAAGAAGGCCTAGATTTCTTCGATACATATTCCCCAGTTACAAGAATAACATCCATAAGAATGTTGATAGCTATTGCAGCCCTACGTAACCTGGAAATACATCAAATGGATGTTAAAACTGCATTTCTAAATGGGGACTTAGAAGAAGAAATATACATGAAACAACCTGAGGATTACGTAGTTCCTGGACAGGAAAATAAGGTGTGCAGGCTTGTAAAATCACTGTACGGCCTGAAACAAGCTCCAAAGCAGTGGCATGCAAAATTTGACAATGTTATGATGTCTAATGGTTTCAAAATAAATGAATGTGATAAATGTATCTACATAAAAGATACTCCAAATGGATAAATTCTGGTCTGTCTATACGTAGACGATATGCTCATTATTGGAAGCAATAACGACATTATCAAACAAACTAAGAGCATGCTTAGTGGAAAGTTTGACATGAAAGACTTGGGAGTTGCAGATGTCATACTAGGAATCAAAGTTTCCAGGACATCTGAGGGGATTACTTTGTCTCAAGCTCATTATGCTGAGAAAATACTTGAAAGATTCAAGAATTATTCCAATGGGACAGCAAAAAGTCCCGTCGAACCAAGTTTTTACCTGTTCAAAAATACAGGCGAAAGCATATCACAACTGGAATATGCACATGTAATTGGTAGTCTAATGTACCTAACAAATTGTACAAGACCGGACCTAGCACATTCGATAAACGTACTGAGCCGATACACGAGTAATCCAGGACGAAGTCACTGAAAATGAATAACTAGAGTATTGAACTATTTGCGATATACTCAGAGTTATGCACTGCATTACACCAGATATCCAGCAGTACTGGAAGGCTACAGTGATGCCAACTGGATATCAGACTCTAAGAACTCAAAATCCACAAGTGGATATGTCTTTACACTTGGTGGTGCAGCTGTGTCATGGAAATCCTCTAAATAAACGCTATTGGCCAGATCCACCATGGAATCTGAGTTCATTGCTTTAGACAAAGCGGCAGAAGAAGCAGAATGGCTTCGCAACTTTTTAGAGGATATTCCTATGTGGGAAAAACCAGTGCCAGCCTTATGTGTACACTGTGACAGCCAATCGGCTATAGCACGGGCACTGAGTTGCATGTATATGGTAAGTCTCGTCATATCAGAAGGCGACACAAAACCATTAGACAACTGCTCTCAAATAGAGTAATCTCTATACAATATATAAAATCGGCCGACAACCTAGGGGATCCATTTACTAAAGGTCTGTCGCGAGAGCAGGTTGTCAGATCATCAAGAGGAATGGGTTTAAAGCCTATGACGAAAGAGGATACTTGATGGAAACCCTACCTAGGAATTGGAGATCCCAAGATCTAGGTTCAAAGGGACAACTAAATCTTGTTGAATCAACGAGAGTACTGAGAGATTAACAAATCTCATACCCACTCTTAGGATGAAAAAACAGTGCTGCCTGCAAACAGTTAGGATAAGATTGGCTTTTAATGATTTCCATAGCTTTGAAATAAAAGTGGGGTATAGCAGGATACTCTTTATGGGCAATCACCTTGTGAGTGTGAAATAGGACCGTTTCTAGGAGAATGAACAGAGGCTACATTCTCCAAGTTCACTCACGATTAACCAGGGATGTTCAAGGCCAAAATGAACACAACAAGAGAACTCAGTTCTATGGGGAGATGAAACTGTGTGATAGTTATTGTCTAGGTTCACATGAACGCCCGGGTAGTTCAAGACATCATGATCACTACCTGGTCAAGTGAATCCGATAGCTAATTACTAAGGGTGGTTCAAAGTTGAAAAATTACTACCATTCCTGATGTAGTGATTTTCCGATTGTACTCTCAGAGTCTTTCTATCATGTTTTTTGTTTTTCTGTCGTGTCTGGATTACATGGTCTGGTAATTTCCATTCATGTGGGGAATTGTTGGAATTAATTTTTGCAGTTTTCCAGGCCGGATTCCGGCGAGCTCCGGCCACCGGCGGCACCGAAAAATGAGTGGATTGCGATCCTCTCGACGAGTACTATTCCGTAGTATACTCACTTGCCAAAAACGAATTCCGTATGAATGAGAAATATTGATCCAAAGTTGGGTACTTGAAATGTACCAACTTGGCAAATGGATAGTCCCATATCGGAAATTGGAGATGATTTCTTCTAGTATATATACTAGAAAACTGGACTAAAGGGCGTGGCCCGGGGGTTACCACTAACGTGTAGTGGAGAGAGGACTTAGCCAAAATGACAAACACACACGCGCGCGCACGCACGCCCGGCCTGGCTCCGGCCCCGGCCCCGGCTCGGCTTGGTTTGGTCTGGTCTGGTCTGGTCTGGCTTAAATTTTTATTTTATTTCTTTTTGCCCAGACAAACTCTTCCCCTACTGAACTGAAAAGGCTTTTCAGATTCAGTAACTGGTGCCCATTACTCTGTAACAGCAGAGTAATGGCTCACCAGTTATGAATCTGAAAAGTGGCTGCTGAACAGTCTCCAGTCCAACTCTTCTCTATAAATCCAGACATCAACTCCTATACAGACACAAATTTTTTTTTTGCATTTGGGTCTTCCTCTTCTTCTCCTCTGCGTTAGTCACTGCCACTGAGAGTACACCACAGACAGAAGTTTGTTGGCTCTGAAGCAAGAGTGCTGCATTCTTCAGAGAAGGTACAGTTGTATCTTGGGAAGCAATTCGCCGGTAACCGTCACACTACGGGGCGAATTCTGCTTTAAGGACAGAGATTCTAAAATCTCGACTCTGTACAAGTTCATTGCTTACTGTTTTTTCTTCCTGTATTTGATTTCTTCACAACTTTGTTGGAATTTCTTATTACTTTATATTCAACTTCTAACAATTACTAGTATATATGAATTAATGCATACTTTTTTCAATATTTTTATTTGAGAAAGAAAATCATTTCATATAGATCTATGTAGCTAGTAAGGAATAAATGATGTGTTTAAACCATTTTGATGATCAAATTAACTGATGATTTCGGAAAAGTATCCTACTTCCTATATATATGTAAATGTATTTACATATATGCAAATTTGCAATAATGTTCATGTAGATCTCCAAAAAAATAATGTTCATGTCCATGCACTAGTATAACAAAAATGTTAAAGAAACCACGAAAAAGGCTGCATCTAAATTAAAAATGGAAGGCAAAAACTATTTATTAAATTTGTTTGATGTTAAACAGTTTGCCGTAAACTAAAATGATTATTTATTTATAATTAAAGGAACTACACCAGGGCCTCTTTCTTTAGTTAAAATGAAGTCAGATGTGCATCCATACAAATATATAAACCCAATTCCTAGTCACAAGCAACAATAAATGTTCTAGTCTCTAAAGAGAATCATAGGATTTGCAATAAACCTGTGGATGCTAGATGTTCTAGATGCAACCTAGGGAGATGAGGACACAACTCACATTTTGTTCTCTTGCCTTAGGACCAGACTAGCTTGAGAGGTAGTTTGCTTGGGGTTTGGATTACTTGAGTGTCCTATCACAACTACCGACCTTTAGGGTCTTTGGAGAGCGAGAGTGATTAAAAAGGGAGAAAAGAGTAGAGTGAGATATTTTCATATCTGCTACCATGTGGACCATATGGCTAGATCGAAATGAATTTTGTTTCCAAAATCATAATTGTAGATTTCATTTAAAGATGCATAAATTTTTTGCTCTCATTGATATTTGGGCAGGTCAAGCAGGTGCTAGGAAGAGACTTCACATTGACGACACTGGGTAGATGGCCCTAATAGGTTGGATGACATCGGGGCATGATTGGAGGTCATGATTAGAGGGATATATGGGCAACTGCAATGAATATTCTTCTTCCTTCTGGCATGAGGACTATCTTTGTGAAGGATTTTGTGGTAGTCTTTAGTAGTTGATGTATTAGGCTTTTATTTCTTAGCAGCCGAAGATGTAGTAGACTTTTGTTATTGATATATCTTAAATTAGGTAGTAAATTTTACTTTATGTTGGATTTTGGAAATGTTTGGGGATGTAATCTATTGAATCCATTGTTTCGTTAACATTTCATTAATAAAACCGAGTACTGTTAGCCACCTTTTTCTATAATGTAAAAAAAAGTCAGTTTTTATTAAATTATCCGAAAACAAAATTAGTATAGAAACTCAACTTGTTTATATCGTCGATCCAGAATTTTCATTCTCAGAATATGTGTCTAATTTACCTTTATATGTATATACAATTACATCAACCCTAATTTTTGTTTGTATTTGTTACAATCGACCAAGCCCTCAAATCCTTAGGGATTCCACTAGGTTATTTACTTGCCTAGCAGCATCTGACCATGGCAATTCCCTTATTAACTTTAGTGCCCTAACAAACTCTCTCATTATTCTCTCAAGTACAAAATTGGTCCCAATATCCTTGTTCATTTGCACCATCTTCTTTTGGCACTTCAACAACCCTATATAAGTGGCCAAGTCATGAACATATGCAGGGTTCTTCATCTTAAAGAAGTCAAGAGCAAGCTCCACCCCTACATGAGCATAACATGAACAACTCCATGGAAGCTCAAACCGGCCAGCCAAAACCCTAGAGTTCTCATTGAGGAAAACTCCGGGCATCTTCGTCACTGGGTCATTCACATTCACCACCCTTAACACCTTCACTCCTAGCTCTTCACACCTCTGCTTAAACGCTAGGTTCCCAACCCTAGGTCCTCCGTAAGAGTAAACCGTAATGGGTGTCTCCCTACCAGACCCGTCTTTATTCAACCCGAGTTCAGCTAGGTCGTAGCCTAGCAGAAGAGCTAGGGAGCTCCCCATGCTGTGACCAGTAAGTGTGATGCTCACTTCCTCGGAATTGTACTTATTTAGGAGCCTTACCACCTCGGAGAGAAGCTGTTCTCTGCAACTGCCATGGCTGAACTTGCAATTGCTATCATCCGACGTATAAAGACTGAGAAACCCCGATTCAACCTTCACATTTGGGCGGGGGTCGTGAGGATTGAGCCTTGCTTCGGTTAGCGAGCTCATGAAATTAGCAATCCACTCTGTGTGAGTCACTGTCCCGCGAAAAGATACGACAATGTCTCTTCTCCCGATCCTTCGGACTTCTTCATCACTGGAAACTGCAACATACCCAATCCAATGGCTACGACACTTTCCCAATTGGGACGGGATATCGATATCAGGGGTCGCGTAGATGTATTTTGTCACCTCGTATCCACAACCTTCCATCCCAACTTTTTGGAACATGTTGGGCTTTCCGTACATGCAATTCAAGTACCTCTTGGAATTAGGGTTTAGGTCGAAGGCTTGGTAGCATGCAATGGCAAATTCGCCATATCGCACAATTTCTTGACGAAGAAGAGGGTTGAGGGGCTCAACGAGGTCCTCCCAGTCGTCGGAGCCCTGAATTTGTCTCCAATTGTCAACAAGAGAATGATTAGGAGGGGTTTTCGTTTGGGTTAAGGGTACAGGTTTCAAAGAAAGGGAAGGGGTGGTGACTAGGGTTTGTTCACAATGGGAGATGGCGAGGGAGGCTGAGATGGAGCAAGCCAAGGGGCGAGAGGAGTGAGAGCTAAGTGATGGGTGGGAGCTGATAAGAGAAGTAGTCGATGATGAACTAAGTGAAGAAGCCATTTAATTGTATGTGAAGTGCTTCTTATAGACTTTGAATATATAGAGGAAAGGGGAGAGAAAGGGAGAGAGTTTTAAAAGAAAAAGGAGGGAAGGTTGGTATTTATAGGCAGATGGTTTCGAGAGGGGGTGCATAAATGTGCTTTATTTTCTTTAGTCATGGGTAGGTTTTGAAATTGAGATGAGCACCACATTTTTAGCGAGGATTATTAATTTGAATGCGAGATTTGCATGACCTCTTTTTTAATTACAATTTCTAGTAATTTATACGTGCGATACACGTCTTAATAAATATAATTTTTTAAAGTAAAAATTCAGACATAGTCTGAATTTGAACCCAAGGCCTCATTTATAATAGTTATGCACGTACGTTGCATGCGTTGGTAGATAGACAAATGACACTAAGACCTTCTCCCATTATAATATTAGAGATTAGAGATTAGAGATAGAGATTAGAGACTAGTAATTTACACGTGTGATACACGTCTTAATAAATATAGTTTTTTAAAGTAAAAATTCAGACATAGTATGGACTTGATTCTAAGACCTCATTTATAATAGTTATGCACGTACGTTGCACGTATTGGTAGATTGACAAATGACACTAAGACCTTCTTCCATTATAATATTAGAGGTTAGAGATTAGAGATATGACCTCATTTATAATAGTTATGCATATACGTTGCACGCATTGGTAGATTGATAAATGACACTAAGATCTTCTTTCATTATAATATTAGAGATTAAAGATATGATCTCATTTATAATAGTTATGCATATACGTTGCACGCATTGGTAGATTAACAAATGACACTAAGACCTTCTTCCATTATAATATTAGAAATTAGAGATATGAAAATTTTCTCCACCTCAAAATTAATATTGGTCAAACTTACGAGTTCTTTTTGCAGCTCATAATTAAATCTAGTATAATAGCGGGAATTAGAATATTTTGGAGGTTGACAATTAAAAGAATTTGGGGATGAAAATGATGAGTCACCATCACCATTTTAAAAAGATTAATTAAGAGAAAAATCAGTGTAAACTAAGTTGAACACCGACCAATTAATTGTTACATATATGTTTGTTTATAATAATTAGGGTTGATGGAGCTAGTGTATCTAAATAAATGCTGAATTTGATAGGAAAAAAAAAACCCTTAAACTATAATCTTTATGTAGAAAATCTTCCTGATTTTTTTTGTGTGCAGAAAACCCTTCTGAATTATGGTTGTTGCAAAAAAAACCTTCCTGAAGTATTTTAAAAAACCACATCTAACTTTTTTACTTGTATCAGATAACTCTTTCATCTTTGCAAGTTGTTTCAAAAAACATTATATATCTTTCGTATTATTGTCAAACACCACTCTAAACTTCTTTCTGAACTTTAGCAGAAGTCTTACGTTGACAGGATGGATTTTTTGCAACAATAGTTCAGGAAAGTTTTCTGTTAAAAAAAAGATCAGAAAGTTTTCTGTATAAAGACCATAGTTCAAGAGCTTTTTTTTTTCTTTCAAATTTAGCTATATTAATATGGACAAAAATATATAGGTTGAAGTTTTATCGATCATGGTTAGTGCTCGTCAACACGGTGTACTCTCTTTTCCTTTTATGGGAGCCGTCAGATAACGTGATTTTAATGCTAGGCGTGGGCTCTAATTTTTTTTGATTACGACTTTTTTTTTCTTTTTTTTTAAATTACGTGGGCTCTAATTTTGTGGCCCCAAAAAAGTTGCTATTAATGTCGTTATAGACAGTTGTTTTCTTCACTATTTTGTCTGTATATACCTAGGGTAGCAAGTTTCCACACATTCCTTCTTGGTGGTCATTTTTTGGAAATATTTTGAGAAATATTTTTTCTCAAAACGCGTTTGGTTACGTTTTCCAAACGGCATCTTTTCTCAAAATTGGCTTTGAGCTGTTTTCCCCTTTTGGCCGCTTTTCCTTCTTCCATCCCCATCTTACTGTCGAAAAAAAAAAACCTATCACCATCTTCTCCTCTCTCATTGGAGCCAGGTCGTCACCTCTCTCTTCACCCTCTTCGCCACCCTTCCTCTGTCGAAAAAACAACCCAAAGGGAGCTCAGATGTCGAGCTCCCTCCTCCGTCGTCGAGCCCCCGAACTCGACACCACCGTGTCGTTGCCCACTCACGATCAAGCTCCGCCATGGCCGAGCTCCACCTTCGCCGAGCTTCGTCCTCGTCGAGCTGCTCGCCGCTAATCTCCGAGCTCGACGCCACACTGCCGAGCTCCAGATGCCGAGCCTCCGTCGAATCCTTGCTCGCCGTCGAATCCTTGCTCGCCGTCGACCCTCGCCGTCGACCCTCACCTTGCTCGCCGTCGAATCCTTGCTCGCTGCTCGCCGTCAATTTTTTTTATTTTTTTTAAAATTATTTTATGGATTTTAAGAATATTTTTAATGTTTATTTTTAGTGTTGATAATTGTTGATTAATTGGTTTGTTAGATTCCATTGATGCTTGCTGCAATGCATGGGAAGATTGCTTGTGTGGAGAAGCTCTTACACGCTGGTGCAAATGTATGTGAAAAGTTGTAATCTTGATGGGTTTAATTAAAAATAATAATTTTGGTTTGAGGAGTAATTAAGGTTAAGTGTGATTATGGTTGGAGTAATTAAGGTTAAGTGTAATGCGAAATTGATGGTTGGGCGTTTGGTTACGTTTTATGTCATGTAATGCGAAATTGATGCGAAACTGAAAAAAAAAAAAAAATTGTTGCCAAACTGGGAAAAAATGGAAGAAAAAAAAGGATTTCAAAATAAATTATTACAAAACAGCATTTTACAGTCTAGTTTTAAGAAAACAGCATTAATTCAGATTTATTTTTTTACTCAAACAGGTTATACAATCTCATTTTCAGAAAACAGTTTTCAGAAAACTATACCAGACAGCTTTTACACTCTCATTTTCAGAAAACAGTTTTCACAAAACAGTTTTCACAAAATATTTTCACAAAACTGTTTTCAAAACAACAAACCAAACACACCCCACTGGTGATCCGTGGTTGATCTGGAAAGCCAAAACTCCATTCAAACTGGTGTGACACTGAATGCAAAGTGAGCCCGTAAGACTTGCCCTTTTTAAAAAACTTTCCAAACATCATAGTATTTTCTATCAAAATATGGTGAGTGTGTAAAATTTGTTCCATTGAAGGTGAATGGCTCCAATGTGTACAAGTACGGGAGGAGGAATTTCGGCTATTAGACCTTTTGCTTAAGCTTTTAAACTTTTATAAGCACATTGCTCTGATACTACTTTAAATCCCCTTATAGGGTGATTGTGCGGAATTAAAAAACTAAAGAAAAATTAAAACTGAGTAGCAAAGTAAATGAGAAGAGATAAGAAATGCAAACACAGCAAGCACAAGTGACGTAGCGATATAACGTGGTTCGACACCCAGGTCTACGTCCCTTGTAGCAATTCTCCGTCATAAGCGTTCCACTATACCAAACCCTTGTTCACGAATTGTCGGATTCAGGCCGAGATACCTATTACACCCACAGGACTTCTAACACAAGTCTCGTCAATCTCACTGAAGTGGAAGAAAAGAAAAAAAACTAAAGATCTTTAATGATTCTGACTGAATAAAACAAATAATTATCACACACACTCGGACTGATTGTTGAATTGATTAGTTCAGAAGATTTTCTCAAAGTAATAGGTGAGGAATACACAGTGGGTTCGTCCAAATATATAGACGGAAAAGTGTATCTATCAAAAATAGAAACGATACATTCCAAAAAAGTGAATAGCACAAATTACGGTCAACTGTAATTAAGGGACAGTCGACCGTTCATCTTTAATGAAAAGTCGAAAGATGGATGATTGACTGTTTCATTATATTACTATAATGTGCAGTCGACTGTGGTGCGGTGACCGACATGAAGTACGGTCGACCGCAATCGTGCTGTTCATGACGAATCCACTTTATATTCTTACCATATACTAATCAATCATCAATCATTCAAATACAGATAAAATCTCACAAATAGGAAATAACAATAACTGGTCTTGATAGCTTTCTTAGACACTAATCAACATGTGCTCTTTTTGAATAACTTCTTCTTTTACTTGATTTTGCAATATTTCTTCATTGCTTTCCTTCTTTGCCTATTCTTGAATCTCTCTTGAATCTCTTATTGATATTATTTGATCCTGAAAATCTGAACAACCCAACTTAAACTTATTAGTATTTATAGACACGTTTTGTGCACACCAAACTAAGAGTCAACAATCGCCTCCTTTTGGTGTGAACAAAACATGTCTTTGAATGTTAAAAATAAAAATAAACATTAAAGCATAAAAATACTCCCCCTTAATTCAATACTTTCTGTAATACAGATTTTCATAGATAAAGAGCATTTAAGAGAGATTTGTACATACTCCCCCTTAATTCAATACTTCCTGTTATACAGAGTTTCATAGAAGATATATAATAAGAAAAACTTTTAAGAAGAAACATTTATTTTTAGTAACTTTTAGTTAAAAACATTCATAAAAAATTCTCCCCATATTTGGAACACACCAAGAGGGGCAAAAAAAATAGCACAAGTTAAATGTATAACATACTCCCCCTAAATCCATTGTAAAATAAAGTACCATACAGTAAGCAAAACAGGAGATTAATTTGGGGAATAGAATATTTTGTAAAGAACGTAAGGAAAATCTTCTTACATGATACCGTTGATTGCGAGACTCTTTGATATACAGTGAGAGCTCTTCATGATATCATAGATTTGAAATTTCCTAATACAAACACGTGGCAAAGAGCAAAAGAAAAAGAGTTAATTTCAAGCAACCAAACTCATAGCAGATAGCAAATATTAAAAATGAGCAACCAGGAAGAAGCCGGTCGACCGTAAAAATCAATTTAGCTCATAAAACAAAGAACCAACCCGAGAGCGAACCAGTCGACTGCACGGTCAATTGTACACCCTGTAAAGATAAATCTGATGATAAACGAAAGACAGAGAGCGAACCGTTCGACCATACGGTCGACCACAAATATTGAAGTCCAATTTTTGAAAAACTCGCAGAAAACAAAAACGAAGACAGAGAGCGTGCCGGTCGACCGCCCAGTCGATTGTATACCTTCACAGTCGTACAGTCGACTGTCCAGTCGACCGAAACCCAATTTTAAGCAAAAATATCAATAACATTCAATTCTCCTTTCAAAAAATAAAATCGTTTTTCATCTAAAGGCTTAGTAAAGATATCAGCAAGTTGAGAATCAGTGGAAACATAACTAAGAATAATATCTCCATTTTGAAAATGGTTTTTAATAAAGTGATACTGAATATCAATATATTTTGTGCGACTATGTTGATCAGAATTCTTTATCATATGAACAGTACTAGTATTATTGTATTTAATTGGAATATGATCAAAAAATACCTTGTACTCCTCTAAAGTGTGTTTCATCCATAATACCTGCACACAGCATGATCCGGCGGCAATATATTCGGCTTCGGCAATGGACAGAGTTACAGAATTCTGTTTCTTGGATGACCATGAGACAAGGCAGTTTCCCAAGAAGTGACATGTGCCGCTAGTAATTTTTCTGTCTGTTAAGCTGCCAGCATAATCTGCATCAAAGTACCCTACAGGAAAGAAGTTTCTATTTTTTGGGTACCAAAGTCCAGTATTTAGTGTGCCTTTAAGGTATCGAATAATACGCTTAACGGTAACCAAGTGCGATTATTTGGGACACGATTGAAAACATGCACATAAACAGACATTAACATGATATCTGGCCGAGATGCAATAATGTAAAGCAAACTACCAATCATACTACGATAAGTAGAAATATCAGCATTGTTACTAGATTCATCCTTGGAAAGCTTAGTAGTAGTTGTCATAGGTGTTTTGTAAGCATTTGCATTTTCAAGCCCAAACTTTTTGACTAGTTCCTTTACATATTTGGATTGATTTATGAAGATGCCATCCTTTCTTGTTATATTTGAAGTCCAAGAAAATAAGTTAGTTCACCCATCATACTCATTTCGAACTCATCCTGCATTTGCTTTGAGAATTCCTTGCAAAAAAATTTATTAGTAGATCCAAATATAATATCATCAACATAAATTTGAACGATAAAAATATCTTTGAAAACATGTTTTATAAAAATTGTAGTGTCTACTTTCCCTTTAGGGAAGCCTATGATGTAAAAACGAACTTAATCGATCATACCAAGCACGAGGAGTTTACTTCAAACCATAGAAAGCTTCATCAAGACGGAATACATGGTTTGGGTGTGTGGGATCAGTGAATCCCGATGGTTGTGCGACATATACTTCTTCCGAAATAAAACCATTTAAGAAATTACTTTTGGCATCCATTTGAAAAAGAGTAAAATCCATATAAGAAGCAAAAGCAAGTAAAATATGAATGGCTTCAAGCCGTGCAACAGGTGCAAAAGTTTCATCAAAATCGACACCTTCTTGTTGGTTATAACCTTGTGCAACAAGACGAGCCTTATTTCTAGTAACAATGCCGGATTCATCCAACTTGTTCCTAAACACCCACTTAGTTCCAAGTATGGTCCTTTCGAATATGAACTTTCCAAACATCATAGCATTTTTCATCAAAATATGGTGAGCGTGTAAGACTTGTCCCATTGGAGACGAATGGCTCCGATCAGCACAAGTTTTCGGGAGGAGGGATTTCGGCCATTGAACCATTTGCTTAAGCTTTTAAGCTTTTGATAAGCACATTACTCTGATACCACTGTAAATCACCCTATAGGGGGGAAGGGGTAAATAGGGTGATTGTGCGGAATTAAAAAATTAAAGAAAAATTAAAACTGAGTTGCAAAGTAAATGAGAAGAGATAAGAATTGCAAACATAGCATGCACAAGTGACGCAGCGATATAACGTGGTTCGACCCCCAGGTCTACGTCCACACCACCTACTTGAAGCAATTCTCCGCCACAAGCGTTCCACTATACTAAAATCCTTGTACAGTGATTCTCGGATTCAGGCTGAGAGACCTGTTACACTCACAGGAATTCGAACACAAGTCCCGTCAATCTCACCGAAGTGGAAGAAAAGAAAAACTCAAGATCTTTAATGATCCTGACTGAAGAAAACAAATAATTATCACACACACTCGGATTGATTGTTGAATTGATTAGTTCAGAAGATTTTTCTCAAAGTAATAGGTGAGGAATACACAGTGGGTTCGTCCAATTATATAGAAGGGAAAGTGTATCTATCAAAAATAGAAATGATACATTCCAAAAAAGTGAACATCGCAAGTTACGGTCGACCGTAATTAAGGGACAGTCGTCCGTTCATCTTTAAACAAAAATTCGAAAGATGAATGGTCGACTATTTCATTATATTGCTATAATGTGCAGTCCACTGTGGTGTGGTCGACCGACATGAAGTGCGGTCGACCGAAATCGTGCTATTCATGACGAATCCACTTTATATTCTTATCATATACTAATCAATTATCAATCAATCAAATACAGATAAAATCTCACAAATATGGAATAACAACAACTGGTCTTGACAGCTTTCTTGGGCACTAATCAACATGTGCTCTTTTTGAATAACTTCTTCTTTTGCTTGATTTTGCAATCTTTCGTTATTACTTTCTTCTTTGCCTATTATTGAATCTCTCTTGAATCTCTTGTTGATATTATTTGATCTTCAAAATCTGAACAACTCAACTTAAACTTATTAGTATTTATAGACACGTTTTGTGCACACCAAACTAAGAGTCAACATTATGTTTAAGATAAGTAGACCGATCGAGGGCCAATCCAAAGTCTGTGTAGAAAATATATATGTAGTCAGGTAGTCATTGGAGCATTAGATTACTTCAACCTGAACATCCTTACTCCTCGATCAGGCATTCGACGACAGGCCGGACCTGGGGCAGGGCCCAGAGGGTGACCGCCCTGGGCCCCAAAAATTTGGGGCCTATTTTAAAGTAATTTTTCAAAAAAAATTTTTTTAATAAAAGAAAATGCATAGAGACTCCAAGAGTCTTAAGACTCAACTGTCCTTAATAAATGCATAGAGACTCCAACAGTCTCAAGACTCAACTGTGTTTTAAAAAAAAACAGTTTTTATTTGGATATTTCACTTTCTCCTTATTAAATTAAAGCTATGGTTTCTCAATTAGAATAGTGATATATTATGTAGATAAACAATCTTCAACTGAGTCCAAGGGCTATTCTTCTTCTGTTACTTTTGACTCTTCATCTACTGCTCCACTTGCACCATTCTCACAAGACAACCATTTTTGGGTAAGCATGTTTATCCTGGATTAACTCATTTCTTACTTGATCTGCATCATTTAGGTATCACATGATAAAGCTGGATGTCCAACTTTTTAAAAATGTAACCTTTCAACATCTTACTTGTAGTTATAGTTTGATTGCAAGATTATTTTTTAATATTGTCTAGATGAGATTGAAGATGCCATTTTAAGTATACAAATCTTAGAAAATTAGTTAAACATGCCGATGTTATTAAATTGGAGATCCAGTATTGGGTTCATGATGCCTCAAATTGTGTTCTTGACAACTATGGAAGACAATGGTATGGTGCCACACAAAAGAGACTTGGTTATGTGTGACTCTGTTACTGTTAGCTTGCTTTTTAGGGTGATTACAAAAGAATAGGGTAATTAGCAAGCTCAAAGAATATGTTGATTGAATTCATTGGTAAATCCTTCTGTTTATGGTGAATGGTGACACTTTTGGTGATATGGAGTCATGGTTTAGTCCCGAATCTTACTAAAAGGCCCATGTCTCAATCAGTTAAAATAATTTCACAAGATTTCTAAGCCTATTAGTGGTTTATGTCTATTCCCAACTCGCCATAGATAGCATTATTAATTCATGAGAATTTGTTGATATTTAATTGGTAAGATATACATTCTCCATAATTAAGTATGTTAAATTCTCTACGCAAGTATCCTTTTGAGATGCCTAGTTCTTATTTTAATTTCACTATACTCAATTCAAATTATAGAGACAGTAAACCTTCAACTGAAGAACTTTCAGAAGTTGCAACTGTTGCGGGTTATGAACCAGCGAATCCCTCTCTACGTCCTGGAACTTCTCTATCATCCACTTTGGAACGTATTACTGCTGGATGAAGCAAATTGACATATTCTGCGAGTGCTTGGTCTTGGTACATATACATGGTAAGGCTACTGTAACCCCTATTTCTCATATTTGTATTTTTAATTATATTTAATAAAATTATTGATTATTTATTTTATTTTTGGTTGTATTTAATTTCATTCTCTTTGTATGGTGTGTTATTCTTCTCTCTCTTGTGATTCATTTTGTATTGATTCAACTTTTTATTCTCATTTATTTGGCCTACAATTTGTTCTTGCTCTCGTCTATTGTTTAAACCTATTTTATGGCCTATTTGTCTCTTATTGGATTCTTTTCTTTCTATTGGATACTACCCAGTTCATCCAAACCCATATTGTCCCTATATAAACACTCTAATTACCAAACCCTAATATCCTATTCTCTCTCTCTCACCCTAGCCGTCGTCTACCCCCATCCCGACCCTCTCTCTTTCCTCTTGCTGTTGTCATCTTGTCATCCGATGCCGGCGACACACCCCCCAACCACCCATCTCTTGATCCCTCTCCTCTTCCCGATCCCCCGCTGCACCCCGTGCGCCTGTCCCCGTCAAGCCCAGCACTGTAGACCAGACCCCCGACGCAGTTCCCCCTGCTGCCGTTGACTTCGCTGTGGTCGACAACGTCAGAGTGCACTGTCGTCCCCTAGCCAGGTCGTCGTCGTCGTAGTGGTTGCTGTCGCCGCACTTGCTGTTCGGTTGCTGCTGTCTCTTTGTGTGTGTGCATACGTCGAGTGCATGTGATTCCGGTGGTGTGATTCTCGTTCTCATCTTTCGTTCGTTGTGTTCGTTTTTTCGGATCCGTTTCCGTTATTCTGTTCTTCGTTCCAACGTCTTCGTATCAGGCAAGTAGCTTGTATGTGTTCTTTTTATCATACAAGTTAATACTGTAAGTAATCTAATATTAAAATATTTACTCATGATGATCCTGTTTTGTTAGGTTAACCATTGACATCACCTTTTGATCATGAGTAGTTACAATAATTGACACCCGTTGCATGAAAACAATTTGATTAGATGACATTTTGACTGTATGTTGTTTGTAGCACACCGTATATTGTAGATGACTATTACATAGATGTTGTTGGATGTATGATCTCATTATAGACCATTTATTCACATGCCATGCTGATTTGAGTAACCCACCTATCCCATTCTTTGTATGACATCTTAGATTGGACCGTTTGTAATTAAGTTGTTTGATAAAATGCTTAAAACAACTTTTGTTCACTGCTTTCCTATTTTGTACAGTAATTTCAGACACTGTTAACATCATTAAAACAAATAAGTTTGTGAACATGATTTATAGCCTTTGTTCTCTAGTTTCCAGAACTTTCGACTGATCTGAATTCCGATTTTTGATGCATGAGTTATTGCTGTTTTACTGTAGTCGTATCGTATATTCCATATTCTGAACTATATGTATTCTGTATGGAATTTTATTTTAAAACGGATATTAAAAGTAGAATTTGAACTTTATTTTGCTGAATTTGTTTAGATATGAATGGGAGCAATCCCTAATTTTTGTGGAATTAATTAATGACTTTCGTATTTCATTTCATGCTTATGAAACCAATCGATATGATTTCAAACTGCATGCTGTTCAGTATAGAACTATATTTTCAACCTGATTATATTCGTTTTTCATGAAAACCTTGTGAATATAAAATGTAGCCTGATTTTTCTATTTTACTACCCTTTTGACGGATCCGGATTTCGAATTATACTTTATGAATTATCTCTGTTTTGGTACTGCTGTGTCTGAACTTTCAGAATTGAGATCTTGTTGCATTACTCTGTTTTTCCAATTTTGATGACTATACTATCTGTAATATAATTTCATGATCTTTTATATTTTGAAACTAGATATATTAGGAAATCTTTCCGATTTTTCTCAGATTTAATTATGATGATTTTGACCTCTTTGCATGCTTATAAACACGATTTTGCATTTTTTGGTTGAACATAACTTCTGTGTTAAATGCTGTTTTCAACCCTGTTTCTGTGGCTGATATATGACTTATATATATGTGCTGAAATTGAAAGAGAGTGTAGCGCCCTGAATTTTCAATATGATATCTCAGAAATACATGGCACAATTCCCAGCATCAACTTCAATTGCAATAGTAAACATAGCCAAAAACACAGATAATTTTTATTTCAACTTTCATTACATCACTTCTTCACAAAACACAGCGGAATACAAAACACTTTGAATTACAATCTTTTTCTTTCTACAACACATCTTTTACAAATTTACATAAGCCATCACATCATTCTATCTCAAGCATCCAAATCCCAAAGCTATAAGCACCTACCTGTAAAACATAAGTCTAGAGATAATCCTAAACCCTAAAACTACAGGGGTCAGCCATAACGGTGTGAGTGATATAAGAGAAAATAAAATATAAAGTATAGAGTCATCAACAACATGTATTAACAGCCAGAATAAATGAAATGAGAAGTAACAATAATTAAAGCATGAAAACCTCAAGGAATATAAAATAGCATTAAGTAATACATGAAATCATCAAGTGAATCTAGACTAAGTGTCCAGTGTTGGAAAAACAGAAAACCACAAGCATAAAACTAAGTTAAGAAAACATCAATGCTATATGCTGACTCTCTAATGCATACTTGTCGATTCTATGCATTCCATACTACATAGGTCAGGTGTAAGCCCTTAACGATCTCCACTTTATAGGGTTAAATCCCTCGTTATGCAACTAATCCTACTACGGTGATGGAAACAAGATCCAAAATACTCCGCGAATAGGCACCACAGCCCTCGACGCACAAGCATCATGTAAGAATAGCTCTAAAACTGAAGAATCTCCTCCTAACCGTGTACCCCACGAATAGGCTTGCAAGGCCCTCGACGTGCAGATACACCAGGTACATTCTGTGAATAGACCTGCCGACCCTCGACACGCGAATGCACCCTGCATGCTCCGTGAATAGGCCTGCAGACTCTCGACACGCGAACATACAAATGTCCTCTAAAGATAGAACACAAACAGTCCTGGAACGCATCCGTTGGACTAAACAGACCAAGAGCCTATACTCACGTTTCCCAAGTTCCATCACATCTCCACTAGTGCCTGTCCTTAAGTTGGTTATTATTAAAACACAAAATCCTCATCTCTAGAGTTAGTGTATCCTGCCGGACATAAATACTCAACAACAATCCCAAGACCCAACTGGTCTAAATCAATAAATCTCAACTGCCAGTTCACAGGCACTCAACTCCTAGAGATATCATGAAGACCAAAACTTTCAATAAAACTCACAAATCCATCGTCAAAACGATCATATGAAGAAACTTCTTAAATCAACAAAACCCAAATCTTTTATAAAATTCCAGAATCCAAATAAATATTAAATCTATTAAATAACTGAAAATTATATTTTTAAGTTGTAGAATATCACAAAACATCAATTTCTTTGAAAGCACGTATAACTCAAATAAGGTCCAAAAGAGTACTATTAAAACTCCAAAATAAATCTCTGTAAAATATTTTTAATCTGTAGGAAAACACCCTTTAAAACAATATAATATTAAAGGAACAACCGTTCAAAAGAAGCATCAGAAAACTCAAGAAAACATCAGTTAGAGCAGTAACAGCCGACTTCATAAGGTGGTCGATCGACTGTCCCGCGTGAAATACAAACTCAAGAAAAGCATCAAGTAGCACAGTGACAGTCGACCGCATACTGTAGCCAGTTATCTGTCCCGTGGAAAACCCAAAAGACTCAAGAAAACCACAATCAGAGCAGTAGTAGTCGATTGTGTAATCTGGACAGTCGACTGTCCCGTATGAAAATTCAACACTTAAAGAAAACATGATTTCAGAGCAGAGACAGTCAACTGTATAAGGTAGTCAGTCGACTGTCCCACAGGAAAATTCAAGACTCAAGAAAATACTTCAGCCAGGACCCCGACAGTCGACTATTGACATTGGTTGGTCGACTGTCAGACGTCCAGACTGCAGTTTAAAGGTTGTGCATGTTTTAACCGATACACGATTCCACTTTGTAAAATCACAAATTTGAAGAACTAATTTTCGGAGATGATTAATTGTAACTTTATAACATATAAGAGTTATTAAAACACATCAAAACATATCAAGATCTCGAAATAGGAGTTTTACCCAAAAATCTTTCAAAACAACATCTTATATACATATATGTTCGAATACAAATTTTAACATCAGTTTAGACTTCAAAATCCATCAATAAGAGTAGTAAAGATTTTAAAACTATCTCAGAACCAAAACAATTGAAATCCAATCAAAACTCCATCAAAACACACGAAAACCTAATTTCTTCGAAAACAACGAAATAAGATATATGTACACATGTTTGTGTGCCAAGAAAACTTCAAAACTCATCAATTAGAAATAGTGAAATATTTAAATTTAATCTTAGTACTAAAACTAATCATATCCAATTGAAAACTTCTCAAAACTCCACAAAATCATGAAATCCCGAAATTGATCATAATACATAGATCCAAATCTAAACCCCATTTTCTCAAAACTCCAAGACTTATTACTTAGATTCAATAGCCATAAAACTCATCCAAAATCATTCACAATAATTTGTCCATGTATATGAGCAATTATAACAATCACTAATCAAGTTTCTACTCAACGAAAAGTCCCCAAATAGAGTTTATGCATTTATACACAAGTAAAGGTAATCTTTTTATCCACTTTTATACAATATCATCATACAACACTTCTCAACAAGTCAAAACAGCAAATATGTGAGGGAAAACAATATACTCATGATTTCTATTCAGTTCTTTAACAATCTCAAACAACAAATTAGGGTTTTAATTATTAATAATATAGTTTCATGAAAGGATTTACTTTTAATTCATCTACTCATCAAAACTTCACATATCATCATACAAACTCCTAGCATGCTTTCTAATAGATAGATCATCACATGCAACATACATAAAACAAAACAAAACAAACATGTTACTCACCTTATTGAAGAGATCAAACGAAGATAATAAGCAATACGAGAAATCCCTCCTTCGCAAGAAATCCAAGATCTTCTCTTTAAAACTGCAAGAAATAATAATAATAAAATCCTTTGTGTTGTGCAGTGAAAGACGGCTGCACTCCACCCTTAAATAGGCCGGAATATAGGTTTTTAGGGTTTTGAACACATTTGCAAAAATACTCCTTTTAAATATAACTTTACATATATATATCCATATACTTGGAAACTTGATTAAACCAATTTATTTGAGATTTAAAAACAAAACAACCATCATAAAGTCAGCCGGCACTGCTTGAAAAGCCCAGAATACAAATTTACACTTTTACCCCTTAAAATGACAATTTTGCAAAAAGATCATCTTTTATCGAAACATGTAAAATATATCAAATGTGTTGAAAAAAAGGTAAACTTTTTACTCCTGAATTGACTAGACATTAGGACCAACCCAAAAATCCAAAAATCTGGAGTTTTCATCCCATTTGGTAATTTTGCACAAAAGTCCCTCTTTTTGTAATATTTGTAAATATGTCCAATAAATATCAAAAAAATCCAAAAAATTCACAAATAATATCTAATAATAAATAATGATTTTCCACAATATAATTTTTGACTTTGAACTTCCTAAGAAATCATTTGCATGTGTTTTGCACGTGTAAAAAGATAAATTTTCAGAAAAATATTTATTTAATCTCCAAAAATCATTTTAATTCATTTATAAGTATTAAAAATAATATTTAAAAATACGGGGTACTACATCACTCCCTCCTTAGAATAGTTTTGTCCTCAGAACTACTACTAATAGGGTCCAAACAAAACAAGCAAAAAGAATTGAAATCTCATAAATGGAAACATAGTTTAAGAAATACAATTGCACAAGAGAATACATTCCAACAAAGTAATACAAACACACAGAAGGAAAACAATCATACAAAAGTTTAGGAAAAACCTTTCGCTGCGCAACTCTGATAACTTGCCTCCGAAAGCCTGCTGCAACAACCTCTGAACCCCTGCATCCAACTCTGACCCTCCACCATCTGCTTCAACCTTCTGAGGATCAGTGGACACTCCCTTCTTAGAAAGGACATGACCAAGAAAAACTAGCTCAAACTTACAGCTCAAAAGAGATCAATACCAAATGATCTCCCACCACTCTCGATATCACATTCTTCATAATATCGATCAGCAATCAGTTCTTCTCCTCATGATGTTGCCACTATCAAGGCCCCGCCTGGAAACACCTTAAGCTCCACACCTAAGACTAGGAAAAATTGGACGACACAGATGTATGCAAGAAAACAGTATCAAATAAAACTTTTGTTTGTATTCCATTAACCCAAAATAAATTCTGTTACATGGAGAACGATACCCAAATCTCCAATTTATTCTCAAAAAAAGTCTTACTTAATACATAAATGAATGAATTCAAAATTCTTGCACACCCTGGATTACATCCCTGAGTTACCTGCATCCTCCTCAGTCAATGCGAACACTCGCCCCTGCCTTAGAACCTTACCTCCGCCTGCACCATCCTTCTTCAGCTGCGGACAGTTTGGTTTGAGATGCCCTTCACGACCACACTGATAACAAACTTGTGCACTCCGAGGCTTGGTGCATGCTTTCTGATAATGACCTGCCTCTCCACAGTTAAAACAAGTTACGCCTTGAATTGCGGGCGCCTTCTGCACTGGCCCACTGAACTTGCCTTGCTTCACTGGGAACTCCTTCCCATTCTGACTATCTGCTGGCCTCTTGCTCCTGTTCCAGGTCTCCTGCTTCTTCTGGAACTGATCCATATCCTCTTTTGTCATAGCTGCTCTCCTGACCAACTCATCAAATCTTCTTATGCCCAACGAAATCATCCTCGACCTTAAATTCGGTCTCAAGCCCTGCTCGAACTTATTGGCCTTCTTTGCTTCATACACAATCAGCTCCGGTGCATACCTTGACAGCTGAGCGAACTTAGTCTCATATTCACGCACTGTCATGCTGCCTTGCTGCAGGTTCAAGAATTCTGTTGCATTCTTCTCCTGAATATCCAGAGGAAAGATACGATCCCTGAACTCTTCCAGAAAAGCCTCCCAAGTCACTTGCTGATCTCCGAAAGTCCTCTTCACTGACTGCCTCCAAACGTCAGCTTCCTTCTCTAACTGCATTGCAGCCAATTTTATCTTATTGACTGCTGGAGTTTCCGAGACTTCGAAGATTATCTCCATCTGTCTAATCCATTCATCAGCCCTATCTGGATCAGACTGCCCCTCAAACACAGTCGGCTTCATCCACTTGAAAGACTCAACCAGCTTGATTGGATCAGCATTAACAAACACTGGTCCAGCCCCCTAATTTTGATTCTGGTTTTGCGCCATATTAGCTACCATGAATGTGTTCAAGTTATGATACACCCTGGCAATCTCAGTCTCGAGATCAATTCCTTCCCAATGGGAACCTTCTGCCTCATCACCATTAGCACCATTCCTAGTCCTGGGTCCTGCCATTCTACTGAATACTGCAAAATGAGAGTAAAGTTAGAGCATCACAACACAATTCACACCCATATCAATACCCTATGGCAAAACCCCAAGCATACCCTAAACCAAAACATCATGTTCTAACTCTATGTGATACTCACACTCTAATCTCCACACCTAGGTACTCACGCTCTAATGTCCACACCTAGGTTCATTTTTATTCCATGTTTATTATTACTATTGAAGTATGCTCTGATACCAATCTCTGTAGCGCTCCGAATTTCCAATATGATATCTCAGAAATACGTGGTACAATTCCCAGCATAAACTTCAATTGTAATAGTAAATATAGCCAAAAACACAGATAATTTTTATTTCAACTTTCATTACATCACTTATTCACAAAACACAGCGAAATACAAAACACCTTGAATTACACACTACAAGGAATTTGACATATAGTGACAGCAAAAATCCGTGGGTAAAAGGCGGAAAACCGTCGGTATAGCTCGTAAAACCTATACCAACGGACATATTTTTCTGTAGTTTTTAATTAGCTATACCCATGGTAGAATGCCGTCACTATAGCCTATAGTGACGGTTTTTTCACCCATTGGACAAAACCTCGGTGTTATACCCACAGTTTCGTATCCATTGGTATAGGTTTTAAGGACACCTCTTGCTTTCCTATACCCACGGTTGAAACTCCATTGCTATAGGTTTTAGTGATGGTTTTCACATCCAAATATTTAAATATATACCCATCGCTCTATACACAATTTTTTCTTATTAATTACGCTTATGATAATTTAATATTTTCTTTTATAATATTAATCCAATTATAAACTAAATACACAATAAAATAGATAATGTGTTTATGAAACAAAATTAAATAAAATTAAACTTCAATCATATTAAAAATTAATGAAGTATTACAAGCATGTCAAATTACAAAATAGTTAATAACCAAATACACAATTGAATTCATGTGTGCAGACATGAGAATCAATACTTTAAACTACGATCAACATATTCAATGGCATTATAAGATAACATTCAATTGACTCCTCATTTGGGATACGACACTAACAATTTTCTTATTTTACGGCAACCAGATCTTGATTGATCTTGATTCTCTTTGCAGTAATCTTCTTTTAGCATCCTGTAAATCTCCTTTACAGCCTTCTTCACTTCATCGTCGGCAAACACAAACTCGGTTGCATTTTGAGCGAGTTCAATCATTTCTCGCTTGTTGAGAGCCCTTCACAAACAAAACAAAGCAAAAAGATCTAACTTTGGTCATCAACAAATAGTCAATATTCAGATAGCATGCAAAATGTGTCATTCAGATTCAAAATGCCAGAGAAACGTAGATTTGCAAAGTACCTAATGTGATCGAGCATGTGCAACAGTAAATTGAGTTGGATCCTTGCTGACTGGGAATGAACAATGTGCAGTCCCATCCTTGCTCTAGAAACAAAAGTATTTTATTAAGATTTAAAGTATCTTCCATAGTTGAATGAATGCCATAAAAGCCAACTTAATCTAAAAAGTATTTTCGAGCTTCACATGAGATCAATATCACACTCAAGTGGGTCAAGCTATAGAACAAAATAAGCATTTCTGCAATGGTTAAAACACCTACAACTTATCTCTAAAGATAGTAAATAATGATAAAATACAACCAATCTTCTTGATATTATGGCACATTATCTGAGGGGGGAAAATCCACATGCCAACGGTTTTTACCATTTGAAGCAAAACAACTATTAATGAAAAGGAAGATCAGGCACAAGTAGCCTCAGATGAGGGAAACCATCGCATCTTTGTTAGTTGGAAGCTTCTACAGGAGAAGCTAGATGGAGACATAATAAAACATACTGGTAATGCACAGAGAGATAACATTGAAGGTCGATGGTTAAAGTTCCCAAATAGTAGCTTATATAGTCCAGCAGCTGCCACATCACCCAGTCTTTGAACAACCACATCTATACAGACCTGCAACAAAATTTGTTTTCTTTCATAAACATCTGCATTGCTCACTGAACCATACATTGCATGTTTTTTAACGTACACAGATACAAGACGCACTGGCTGTATTTCATCGGGAATACTTCCCATATGTCTAATATTACCGATAAATGATAGATTACTCAATACCATTACTGAGTTTTTGAACCACTGTAAAATGTAATTAGAATAGCTTTCGGACAAGCACTTTCATTCAATATGATTAGAATTCAGAAGAAGCTAGTGATCTGGAACAATGTGAAAACGTTAAAATTTGGAGCCTGTGTACTATTCAAAGTAGTTGCTATTTCCAAGGATTTCTGCACGATGATGGTATCTGAACAGTAAGTTCCAGGAGGGTCCGATCTTTAATCATAAACTACAGAGGTCATATATTATGTTCACATGTGTACAAATATACATACATGAATTTATCAATTAGGAAAAAACATACATACATGTGTGCTAAGAGTGAGATGCATCATATAAGGTTTGTTCAAGATCCTACTGAGGGATTCCTATCAGTTGGAATTAAAATACATATTAAACTAAAACAGAAGGTTCACTGCTAAAAATAATCTACTAGGTAAAAACTAAACATTGGTGCATTGTAGCGAGTATGTACCGACACACGTGGACGAGAACTTAAGTCACAAATCAATAGTTAGCTGGACAACCATTATCCTTTATATTCCATATTAACAAGTGTAAAAGTTATAAAATTCATCTACATATATCTTTGAGCTGTAAAACCTAACTTATGTTCAGTTTTGGGTTTAATAACTAGAAATCTGTTCACTTTAAGTGACTACATACAATGTTAGATGGGTTTTACTTTAAACCCTAGCTAGATCCATAATATTTTACATATAATTTCTCAAGGCTCAAGCAGACTTTCCATAATATTCTATATGCCCTTAAAATCCTCTTTGTTCTATTTCACCTTTTCTTTTATTGTCTTTTATTGCATTTAAGCTTCGAAGCTTCTACTTAATTTCTCCTCATTATGAGAAGTTCAGAAATGGAAATCTCTATAGTCTACATTTATCACAATTAAGTTTCTTTTTTTAAAATGACAATTTTAACCTTTTTTTATTGCATTCTGAGTACAATCTACAAGTTATTAATAGGAAACCAAGTCTGGAAGTCATAGTTCGGTGACTTTGGTCAGCTTCTTGTCTAACAAAATGGGCAAAAATCCAAACATTTCAGCCAAAGACTTAATTAATCCTTTCCTTTCATCTGATAAACTAAACTTATGTTTAAAGGTGACAAGCTGCATATTTATCTTAGTTATGTTGTTTCAATATGTTTATAAAACAACAGTAACCAGTTTAATAAAATAGCAGAAATGTGTTACCTTGGCTTTGTACTTCTCATCTTGAGAGACAACAGTAAACAAGAGTTCCAGTCCATGTCTGGTTACCACATAAGTCGTCACCTAGAAGTTGGATAATCAAATAATTTAACATACCATTGTAATTTACATATTCTAGAACAAGCACTGCTAAGTTTTTAGAAAAATTTGATAACATATACATTTCAACATGATATATAAAATCAAGATAGAATACGAGTAAGATGAATGCAAACGGCACTACAAAGTGAGTCATGCAAATTTACTATATCTTCTGGCTACTGAGTCAATTAGCATAATCATAACAGACAAGTAGACTATAATGCATGGATTACAACATTAAATGCTTGAATAAGAACAATTTTCTGACGAGACTTTCTTGTTATAGCTCATTAAAAGAACGATTTTTAAACAAGTTCATTTAACAGAGTATTTAAAAGTATGCAACTATATTAAGTTCTAATTAGTGCACACTATAATAGGGAGGGAAATTTTTTTTGGTGTACACTAGATAAGGTGATCATGAGCAGAGATTGGATGATAAACAGGCCCACAACATAAATCTAGATTCATCATATTTTTGGAAACTTTTTATCTCATGTAGAGTTTTCATGGTATACAAATATACAAGTCTAAACATGTTATGGGGACATTCAAAATTTGTATGTCATAGAATAAATTAGACACTAGGACACTCCCATCAGGCATGGGAGTTCTCTCATGAAAGTGATGTTACTGGTATTTTAATTTTCAATCTGTGAAAATACAATTCCTGGACAGCTTTGTGGTCTCCTAACGATCCATAACACCTCAAGAATAATGCTACACAATTAAATCATGACAATCACACTAGTTGTCTGAATGAAGCCCAAATCATAAATTGTTATGGAGGTTAAGTTCAAACATGATCCTCATTGGTCAAATTTTGGATCATATGATAGTGATCTGTCAAGAAAAGGTGTACATAAACGAAAAAAATGAAAATACCATTGAATAGAAGGAAAATCATCAAGAGGATATAGGACAAAAATATAGCTTTTACTATAGGTATAATGAGCTACAGATAAATTTAGAAATGATTAGTAGGATAGATATAATTCTGGTGACTATGGGGATAGCAGAGTTTTTTTGTTCTGGTTCTGTAGAAGGATGCTACAAGGGCAGTATGTGCTAAAATCGGAGAACAAACAGAGGTTATAGAGGAGATGGATTTCAATGCTAATTTTTCTTTCATCAAAAAAACATCAGCAGCTAGTTACTTATTATAAACAAATTTCAAGGTATCAAGAAGGATTCCATGGAACCAAGAGTCAGTTATCAATACATGGCAAATCTGACTGTTGGAGTGCACAGAAGTCAAAAACTCTTCACACATTAGTTCTAAGATATCAGAGTAAGAGCAATGTCGTAATAAAACTAAAGAAATTTTAAATTCAACTATGATCTAGAAGCCAAACCTTCCGAATCATCTAAAATAAAGCAACAGCAATCCATGTTGGCCATAATGCTAGAGCAACCATATTTAACGCAACAACAAATGGAGATGAACAAATAGCAACAGTAACACCGGAAACTGTAAGGATGTGCCCCTGCAAGGTTCAGGAGGGAAAATGTAATAATTAAAAAGAAATGATATAATTAGTGGCAGTACTCTCTTCTATACATGAAACTGATTCAAGCAGTAAACAAGGCATTCATGATAGATGAAATGGAATAATGAAATATATAATATGCCCTCAGATGTTTAAATTTACTCCACATATACTGCATGAAATAGAATAATGAAATATATAATAACCTGGTAAAGCACTTCATCTGCGGTCCAGTTGCCAATGCCTGAGATATAACTCTACAAGATAATACAATCCAGAAATTAGTTGGATCATTCAAAGGTCCTATCCACATTGGACTGGTAGAAGAAAATTAAAACTTCTCATATAAGTTTCAAATAGATTATAGCATCCAGTCACGTGAGTTTTTGTGTGAGTTTATGTTTGTAGATGATTTCACCAACCCTCATCAGATAACTGGAAAAATCATATCATATACAAACAAAACCCAACAAGAACAAAAAAATCCAAATCAAAATTTTAAAAAAATCCATTTCCTTCTGTCTCGCTTCAATCACCAGTCCACTCCTTTCTTCAATATCACCGCAGCTTATAGTTACCCCAATCGAAACCCTAATTATTCAGAATAAAAGAAGTACATATTCAAAACCGGCGAACCTCAATGCCGGCGCCAGCGGAGGAGGAGGAGGAGGAGGCGACAGATACGGGGGAGATCTCATCGAGATCGATGTTGAGGAAGAAGTTTGGGACGTCGAGGAAGAAGTTTGGGGAGAGAAAGATTTAGGAGTTTGGCTTGTTTGGCTTTGGTTTGGGGCGAAGTTTGGGTTTAGGGATTTAGGAGATCGACGTCGAGATCTCGTCGAGATTGGGTTTGGGGAGAGAGGGATTTAGGAGTTTTAGAGGGATAAATGAAATATTTTGGGGGGAGAGAGAGGGAAAATGAAAAAATTTAGGGGAAAATAAATTATGGACTATACCCACAGTGTTTTATCCCGTTAGTAAAACTTATAGTTACGGATTAAAAGCTCTAAAGCTATAGGATATCTATACCCACAGTTTACTACACGTTTGTAGGTATATGATACCTATACCCACGGTTTTAGATACCGTCACTACAGGTGTCTGTTGGTATATGTCAAATTTCTTGTAGTGACAATCTTTTTCTTTCTAGAACACATCTTTTACAAATTTACATAAGCCATCACATCATTCTATCTCAAGCATCCAAATCCCAAAGCTATAAGTACCTACCTGTAAAACATGAGGCTAGAGATAACCCTAACCCCCAAAACTATAAGGGTCGGCCATAACGGTGTGAGTGACATAAGAGAAAATAAAATATAAAGCATAGAGTCATCAACAACATGTATTAACAGCTAGAATAAATGAAATGAGAAGTAACAATAAGTAAAGCATGAAAACCTCAAGGAATATAAAATAGCATTAAGTAATACATGAAATCATCAAGTGAATCTGGACAAAGTGTCAAGTGTAGGAAAAACAGGAAAATACAAACATAAAAAAGAAAACATCAATGCTATATGCTGACTCTTTAATGCATACTTGTCGATTCTATGCATTCTATAGTACATAGTTCCGGTGCAAGCCCTTAACGATCTCCACTTTATAGGGTTAAATCCCTCGTTATGCAACTAATCCTACTACGGTGATGAAAACAAGACCCAGAATACTCCGTAAATAGGCACCACAGTCCTTGATGCGCAAGCATCATGTAAGAATAGCTCTAAAACTGGAGAATCACCTCCCAACCGTTACCCCACGAATAGGCTTGCAAGGCTCTCGACGTGCAGATACACTAGGTACATTCCGTGAATAGGCCTGCCGATCCTCGACACGCGAATGCACCCTGCATGCTCCCTGAATAGGCCTGCATACCCTCGACACGAGAACATACAATTGTCCTATCGAGATAGAACACAAACAGACTTGGAACGCATCCGTTGGACTAAACAGACCAAGAGCCTATACTCACATTTCCCAACTTCCATCACATCTCCAATAGTGCCTGTCCTTAAGTTGGTTATTATTAAAATATAAAAATCCTCATTTCTAGAGTTAGTGTATCCTGCCGGACTTAAATACTCAACAACAACCCCAAGACCCAACTGGTCTAAATCAACAAATCTCAACTACCAGTTGATAGGACTCCCACTCAACTCCTAGAGATATCATCAAGACCAAAACTTTCAATAAATCTCACAAATCTATCGTCAAAACGATTATATGAAGAAACTTCTTAAATAAACAAAAACCCAAATCTTTTAAAAAATTTCGAAATCCAAATAAATATTACATCTATTAAATAACTGAAAATCATATTTGAAGTTATAGAATATCACAAAACATCAAATCCTTTGAAAGCACGTATAACTCAAATAAGGTCCAAAAGAGTACTTTTAAAACTCCAAAGTAAATCTCTGTAAAATATTTTTAATCTTTAGCAAAACACCCTTTAAAACAATATAATATTGAAGGAACAACCGTTTAAAAGAAGCATCAGAAAACTCAAGAAAACATCAGTTAGAGCAGTAACAGTCGACTTCATAGGGTGGTCGGTCGACTGTCCCAAGTGAAATCCAAACTTAAGAAAAGTATCAAGCAGCGCAGTGACAGTCGACTGCATACTGTAGCCAGTTGACTCTGTAACACCTCGCAAAATTGAAAATTACAATTTTGCCCTCGTATGTTACGCACGTGTATTTTGTAACGTGTTTTTACCACGTATTTGATCACCGACTATTTATGAACTTCCTGTATGTATTTTTACACTATTTTGAGTCAACAAAAATATCAAATTTCAATCTCTGCATTTTACGTGCTTTTGATGGACGTGTATCCACCGCTACGTATAATATTTTCTATATGTTTAAATTATTTATTTTATGTATTTAAATCTATTTTATAAAATGAAAATTTATTTTTCTCTTATTTTGATTAAAATGCATTTTTCGATTTTCGGCACGTATAATGCACGTGTTTTCTACGTACGTAGCAATTACGTCGTAAAATTAATAAATATATTTCTTATATTTTATGTTTATTATCTTTAACAATTTTCTGTTGATAAAATCAATTTTTCGCATTTTGATATTTTACGTGCGATGCACGTGTTTCTGCGAACGTATTTGGGTGTATTCCATTTCAAAATAAATTTCGGACTGCGTGTGACACCCCGCTATTTTCAAAGAGTATAAAAATATATATATATAATATATGGGTAAAAGGGATATGAGCAACTTGCTCATTTAATAAATGAGCAATTGATGAGATGGTATGCATGTGATACATTGAGTATCTAACTACATTTAGGATTTTCCAATCACATGCATGCCACCTCATCACTTGCTCATTTACTAAATGAGCAAATTGCTCATACCCCTTTTTCCCATACTATATAGTATATAGTATAATATATGGTATAAGTATATGGTAAAATGACATTTGTTATAAGAACAGATTGTGTATATGTGGATTTATAAGTGAAATGAATATGGAGTGGGGGCCCTATGTGCATGATAAAAACAACATGAAAGCTGCTGACGTGGCTTACATTTGGGGGCCCACCCGGTTCATTGGAGTAAAAAGGCAGGTTGCTTGGTTTCGGTAATGGGAATAAGGTGAGAACTTAATCCCATATCGGTAAAATAACTTAAATATAATATAATATAAATACAAAAAGCCGATGATCAAGAGTCACCTAATCGGTTAACCAACTTTTGAGAGGCAGCCTGTGGTGGGCAGTTGTAATATATAGTATCTAATTTGTCTTATAAATTGTATAAATTGTCTGAGCTGGGGGCAGCGGCGTTACAGACTGTCCCGCGGAAAACCCAAAAGACTCAAGAAAACCACAATCAAAGCAGTAGCAGTCGACTATGTAATCTGGACTGTCCCACAGGAAAATCCAACACTTAAAGAAAACATTAATTCAGAGTAGAGACAGTCGACTGTCTCGTAGGAAAATTTGAGACTCAAGAAAATACTTCAGTCAGGACCCCAACAGTCGACTGTCGACATTGGTTGGTCGACTGTCAGACCTCCAGACTGCAGTTTAAAGGTTGTGCATGTTTTAACCGATATACGATTCCACTTTGTAAAATCACAAATTTGAAGAACTAATTTTCGGAAATGATTAATGTAACTCCTATTTCCCGTATTTGTATTTTTATATTGTATTTTGCCCCATTGTACTCTTTTATCAACTTGAGATCCTGTATTTTGTTCCGTTTGAATAAAATCGTTATATTGTTTCAACTCAATTTTTTGGTGCCTTTATCTAATTCAATTGTATGTCCATCCTGCTCTTTTGTGTCGTTCTTCATGAAGAGATGAGCTGTTTCATATCATTTATCTCTTTATCCCCATTTTTATGGATTTTTGACTAAGTCTCCTTTTGAATCCCACTCAAACTGGATTCCCTAATACCCAAAAACCCGAAACCCTAACTATTTAAACCCTAAACACCCTAACCCTAACCCTAACCTATACCCCTTACTGTTAAACCCCCTAAAAACCTGCCGCTCCTTCTTCTTCCCCGTCTACTTCTCCATCGCCCAAACCCAATTCCCCCGTCACCGTCGCCACTCCCATTGTCACCTTCGATTGCCCCCATCATCGCCAGTCCCCTCGTCAACCCCAACGCCAACCACCATCGTCTTCCTCGACGAACCCCAACTCTCGAAACCCATTGCCTTCTCCACTGCCGCCATTACCCATTAGCTTCGTCCCCCCGAAACTCCATTTCTCCGACCCTTCGACCCCACCACCATCATCTCACCACCACCGCATCGTCTCACTCTCCTCGTCGCCTCACCCAAGCCAGCACCCCGTAGCTTTCCCCATTCTCCGTCGCTCCCCTGTTTTTCGAACCCAAAACAGAGCTCGACGTCACCGCCGTGTGCCGCCACTCATTGTCTTTGCCGAGGCCATCGTCGTCCTCCGCAGCTGCCGCGGTGATGTCCTAAGTCGCCGCTAGTCCCTCCGCTCCCTCTCCTGCTCTCTGCTGTCGTGAGGAAGAAGATGAACAGCGAGTGGTCGGTCTTGCAGTGTTCGGGCACATCGGATCGCCATCTGCTGTTTGCTGTTTGGGCGTGGATCCGGTGTGCGGGAGAGATCCTATTGGTTCGATTGGCTGTTCCGTGTTCTGGGCGCAGTAGATCTAATCACCGTTCCGTGTTCTGGCCACTTGGATCTAGTGTGTGGAAGAGGTTTTATTGGTTGGATTCGGTGTTTCGTGTTTGGCCGCAGCGAATCCGGGTTGGGGTTTGCTGTTCTGGGCAGATCTGGTGTGGAGTTTCAACTATTTGCTGATTGATTCTTTGCGCGTGCTTCGTACGTGCCTTTGGGAGATTTCGCCCGGAGTTTTTCGATCCCGCCATTCTCAATTATCGGATCTAATCGCCCTCATCCAATCAAGGCAAGTATTCTCCTTGTACAATTTATTGACTTAGTACAAGCATTTAATTAAAAATACCACAAATAGGTTGTAGTTGTGACTCATTCTTGATATATCACTTGTTGATCTTGAATATTTTACCTTCGATCCCTAAATCTTAAGAGTCACAACACCGTCGTTGATATATTTACAATTATTTAGACTCATTTTATCTCCTAGTCACATGAACATATGAAATTAAGAAACCCTAAATTTGTAGATGTGTGTTGTATCTTGTATGTGATGATCTTGCACCCATTTGAGTTGAGAAATAAATTTTTCTTGCTATTTTGATATCCATTACCGCGTATTTTTATTACACATTAATCTGGACGCATAACAACCAATTATCATGTAACTTATACATGTAAGACATTCATACTTATTGCTGTCCTGAAATTTACTTGCTGTTTCGACCCCTTTAAAGTTAGAAACCGAACCTGCGCCCTGAACAGTAAATGAAGCTCTAAATGTCTAGATGTCGATAGCATCCAGAATTTTTGAATTCCGAGTTACGGTCTAGGAGATACTGCAGTTTTACTGCTGCTATGTCGGTAGTCGCAGATTCACAAAACTGCTGCACATCGTTAGTTTGCAAATTAATCTAACTATGTTAACAGTAAGCGTTTAACTCGAAATTTTATATGCTATTGCTGGACACCCTATAGGACATCGCAAATTTTTCTCAGAGTTTATTTGCAATGTTTCAACCCTGTTTCACATGTTTAAACTTAAATTCACAAATTCTGCCTGAACACATTAGCAGTGTAGTTCGCTGTTTTGACACATGTTACCACCACTTTCATATACCTTAATTATATGCGTTGGAACCGGGCAGGAGTCTAGTATCTAGACCTCCTGACGGATCCACTTCTGCTATCTCGTAGGAACGGGAATCACAATTTTGGTACAGCAACGTCGTGCTGTCCAGATTTGAGATTTTCGTTGTTCGTGATATTTTTATTCGTGATGACCCTCGAATATACTATATAAATATCTTAAACTTGTCCCATATTCATGATTATGATGACTTGACTTGTTTTGCACACTTGCATGCTTGCTTAATAAAAATTAATAAAAGTAACAAGCCAGGGTTTATGGAAAAGACCATAGTGGTGGACAATATAGGTAAGTGTACTCGGAAGGGAGCCCGTGTTTTCCAGTACTCGGTTCATGAACCTGTTGCACCTTGATGTATTCATAGAACCAGTTACTTGGCTCATGAACCTGTTGTATTTATGAACCCACTGTGTGGGTCTTGAACCTGTTAGTATTCACGGACTTGCTTCGCGAACCTGTTATTTATTTTCGTATTCATGAACCGTGCCTGCTTGATACTTGATACCTGAGTACACCGCCCTATAGACTCCATTACTAGGCCTAAAAAAATTGTATTGACTGTAGCAACCATGTAGTAAAAAGATGGATGCATGAAGTGCTACCTAAATAGTAATAACTACAAGATTTGATACATGAAACTTGAACTTGATACATGTTTACTTGATACTTGATGACATGTTACATGAGACTTGATACTTGAATATAATACTTGACACTTGCAACGCGATACTTGTACTTGACAACTTGACACTAGACTTGAGACTTGTTATCTGGCACTTGTACTCGATTCTTGTCACTTGATGTTGGATACACCTATATGTTCACTTGTCACTTGCTCCACTACTAGTGTTGTTATCCAACCTGTTTACTTGGGTTGTCTACTTGCTAACTAGTCCTTGAGTTCCCACTACTTGTTGCATCTCTGTTATATTCTAGATTCCAAATTTTGTTCCATATTTCTTGCACTTGTTTTTACTATTTGTGGCCCTAATTTGCACTAATGGCGTTTTCTCTACTTTTCCCTTTTTATATTATTAAACAGACTTTGGAGATGAGTTGCCTACTGGAATCGGTGAGCAGAGATTTTAGGCTTCAATTGGTGGAAGGACGTATTTTAATTATTTGTTTTCTTGAATATTCATTTATGCTACTTAAGACTTGTAACGGGCTTATGTTCCCGAGTTTTACATTTGATCCAGACATGAAAACTATTTGGATATTATTATTTGTTTTCAATTGTTTCTGTTGCTTAATAAATTATTCATGCATGCTTGGTTATATATATATATATATATATATATCTTGTTATATTCTTGTTATGATGCTGAGTCGATCCTACAGGTTATGGATGATGTTAAAATCATTCGCTGGGCTTCGTCACGCGCTCGTATTCCATATTTTTGGGAAGCGGGGCGTGACAATTAATTGTAACTTGTATAACATATAAGAGTTATTAAAATACATCAAAACATATCCAGATCTCAAAATAGGAGTTTTACCCAAAAGTCTTTCAAAACAACATCTTATATACATATATGTTCAAATACGAATTTTAACATCAGTTTAGACTTCAAAATCCATCAATAAGAGTAGTAAAGAGTTTAAAACTATCTCAGAACCAAAACAATTGAAATCCAATCAAAATTCCATCAAAACACACAAAAACCCAATTTCTTCGAAAACAACGAAATAAGATATATGTACACATGTTTGTGTGCCAAGAAAACTTCAAAACTCATCAATTAGAAATAGTGAAATATGTAGATTTAATCTCAGTACTAAAACTAATCATATCCAATTGAAAACTTCTCAAAACTCCACAAAATCATGAAATCCCCAAATTGATCATAATACATAGATCCAAATCTAAACCCTCTTTTCTCAAAACTCCAAGACTTATTTCTTAGATTCAACAGCCATAAAACTCATCCAAAATCATTCACAATAATTTGTCCATGCATATGAGCAATTATAACAATCACTAATCAAGTTTCTACTCAATGAAAAGCCCCCAAATAGAGTTTATGCATTTATACACAAGTAAAGGTAATCTTTTTATCCACTTTTATGCAATATCATCATAAAACACTTCTCAACAAGTCAAAACAGCAAATATGTGAGGGAAAACAACCTACTCATGATTTCTATTCAGTTCTTTAATAATCTCAAGTCAACAAATTAGAGTTTTAATTATCAATAATATAGTTTCATGAAAGGATTTACTTTTAATTCATCTACTCATCAAAACTTCACATATCATCATACAAACTCCTAGCATGCTTTCTAATAGATAGATCATCACATACAACATACATAAAATAAAACAAAACAAACATGTCACTCACCCGTTGAAGAGATCAACGAAGATAATAAAGCAATACGAGAAATCCCTCCTTCGCAAGAACTCCAAGATCTTCTCTTTAAAACTCCAAGAAATAATAATAATAAAATCCTTTGTATTGTGCAGCGAAAGAAGGCTGCACTCCACCCTTAAATAAGCCGGAATATAGGTTTTTAGGGTTTTGAATACATTTGCAAAAATACTCCTATTAAATATAGCTTTACATATATAGATCCATATACTTGGAAACTTGATAAAACCAATTTATTTGAAATTTAAAAACAAAAAAACCATCATAAAGTTAGCCGGCACTATTTGCAAAGCCCAGAAAACGAATTTACACTTTTACCCCTCAAAATGACAATTTTGCAAAAAGATCTTCTTTTATCGAAACTTGTAAAATATATCAAATGTGTTGAAAAAAAGGGTAAAATTTTTACTCTTGAATTGACTAGGCATTAGGACCAGCCCAAAAATCCAGAAATCTAGAGTTTTCACCCACATTTGGTAATTTTGCACAAAAGTCTCTCTTTTTGTAATATTTGCAAATAGTTCCAATAAATATCAGAAAAATCCAGAAAATTCACAAATAATATCTAATAATAAATAATGATTTTCTACGAAATAATTTTTGATTTTGAACTTCCCAAGAAAATATTTGCACGTGTTTTGCACATGTAAAAAGATAAATTTTCAGAAAAATATTTATTAAATCTCCAAAAATCATTTTAATTCATTTATAAATCTTAAAAATAATATTTTAAAATAAGGAGAACTAAAGAGAGTCTAGTTTCTATATTTTCTGATGGATCTGGATTTGCTATTCTGTAGCAACGGGAATCTCAGATTTGGTACAATACTCTTGCTGCCCAGAACTGAAAAATGTCGATGTTTTGACTATTATGAGTTGTTTTTATCAACTGTTGCAATCATTTTTTCATCTTAGAATTATTTCATGTTCTTGCCATATCTTTATCCTGTTTGTATTCGTTCACATATATTTATTTATAATAAAAAAAATCAAGCTAAGGTTTTAAGGGAAAAGATCGAGTAGTGGACAATATAGAAATGCATATTCAGAAGGAACCCGTTTCCCCACTATTTACTGTGGTACCTACTATTTATCTCTGGATGCATGTGGGCATGATCCATGACACTGTTTGTTATTACTGTTACTGTTAGTGTTTGTCTAAATATATTACCTTATAGAAGTCCTTGTAACCCCTGTTTTTGCAAGTACGTATTTTCTGTGTATTTTTCTGTATTTAAAATTTTTGTAAATTATTGTTCCGTTTTCAAATTCTTTTTGTTAAAATTTATTCTTGGATCTTCTGTTAAAGTCTATTTTTTATCAATAATTTTATTTGTAACTAGTTTCCAATGATTCTTATATTGTGATACAAATCTTATTATTATTGTTATTATTGCTTTGATTATTAAGGATAATATTATTAGTAATATTATTGGTATTATTGTATTTTATTTTTCCTTGTATTATTATTTATTGGTGTATTTCATCATCTCTTATGAACCACTGTAATTTGAGTATTTGATATTAATTAACAATTCATTTTCTTGCTTTTAACTCAACTTTCGTTTCCAGAATTTATTTATTTATTTTTATTATTATTGTTATGATTATCATTATTTTTTTATTTATTGTTATTAATATTATTACCTTTGATTGTTAATTTAAAAACCTATTTCTATTATTAATTGTATTTCTAGTTATGTCAAATAAATTCCATATTGTAGTACAAAATATATTTTGTTATATAATTCTGCATTTTTATTTGTTATTTCATTTTTCCTAATATATTTAAACTCATTTAATATCCAAAACCCAAACCCTTTTGCTTATTGGATCATACCCTATTCAAACCCATTAACCCAAAACCCATAATACTATAAATACCCTATACCCTAAAACCTAAACCTAACCTACCTTACCCTAGTTTACTGTGCAAACCCAACCCTAGCCGCTATTCACCTTCTTCCACCTCCAAAGCCCTAGCTCCCAATCCCCTATACTCTCGTCAGCACCCTCCTTCCTGTCCTTTCTCCCTACCGCCTGCCGCCCTCTGTCTACCGCAACCCCATCGCCATCGTCGCACCGCCCTCGCGATCTCCTTTTGCCGCCCTACAGCCCACAACGCTAGCAAAGCCAGCAACAGCCCTATGCTGCGTGCTCCTCCCGAGGCCAACCAGTAGACAGAAGCAGCGGCCTCCTGCCGTCGCTCCGCCTTCGCGACCACCCTCCGGTGCCGCCCTCCTTCCTGCAGACCCCTACAGCCCGATGCAGCCCCTGCATCCATGTGTCGCGACCTCCTGTCGTCAATAGCGGTAGCATCACAGTGCTGTAGCGACCTCCCGTCGCTGTTGCGCCGACCAGCAGCCACCGCCAACCTCGCCTGAGCGCTGCCTCCAGCCGTTTGAGCCAAGCCGGTGCAGCCGTTGATGGGTTGTTGTTGATCATGGGATTTTGATCAAGTGGATCCTTGGCCGTCCGATCCCCATCATGATTGTGATCTTAATCTCTTAATCTTTTGATCTTGATCTTGATAGATTGATTCTTGATCATCCACTCGACTTGATCATCATGATCATGATCTCCATCATCGCCATTGAATGTGGTTCGTCGATCTCCTCTTAATCATCATGATCTCCATCAGTTTTGATCTCGGTCGTCCGATCGTCGATCGCGATCATCATCATCAAGCTCTTGGATCCAGCTGTCCGATCTTCCTTGGTCTTGATCGTCATTAAGATCCGTGTCGAGATCCATTCCCATTATTCTTTCTTCAGATTCTTCGTCTACACCCCAAGGCAAGTATCTTATTGTACAATTTATTGTTCTAGTACAAGCGGTTAATTGAAAATACTGCAAGTAGATTGTAAATGTGACTCCCCTTTGGCTCATCGTTTGTTGATCTTATTTTGTTCCTTACCAATTCCATGATCTTAAGAGTCACAACCTCCCGTTGATACCTATTACACTTTGGTTTGCATCACATGTTAATTTAGACCCATATGAATCATAATTATAAGGCTTTTCATGCAAAAACTATCTTTGTTTGCTGCTACTCCCGTCTTTACTTGATGTTTCAACCCCGATAACATCAGAATCTGAACTTGAGTCCTAAATGAAACTTATCCCCAGATGTCTAGTTTACTACCCTTTTGACAGAATTAAATTTTGAGTTACGGTTTGTGAGATATCCCAGATTTATTGCTTCTGTGTCTGTAATCGCATATTCATAAAAGCTGCTGCATCACTTTGTTTTACAATTAATTTAACTATGATAACTGTAAGATAATGACCTAAAATTTTGCATGCTGATACTATACACCCTAGAGAACATTTCTTAATTTTCCTGGAATTATTTAATGAAGTTTCAAACATGTTTCATATGTATAACTTAGTTTTACAAATTCTGGCTGAATACAAATCCTGTGTAGTTTGCTATTTTGACACCTGATGCTACAACTTTTATGTATCTTATTTATATGCATTGGAACCGGGTAGGAGTCTAGTTTTTAGAACTTCTGACGGATCCACATTTTCTATCTTGTAGCAATGGGAATCACAGTTTTTGTGTAGCAACGTCATGCTGTCCAGAATTGGAATTCTCCTAGTTTTTGATAATTTTAATTTGTGTTAATCCTCGAATATGATTTCTAATCATCTTAAACTTGTTCCATGTTATTGAACATGTTTAATTACCTTACTTCGCATGCTTCCATGCTTGTTTGATGATAATAATAAATAATAAGCCGGGGTTTTAGGGAAAGACCATAGTAGTGGACAATATAGGTAAGTGTACTCGGAAGGGGGCTCGTGTTTCCCACTTGATACATGCTTCATGAACTAGTTATAATATTATTCGATTCATGAACTAATTATTATTGATTCATGAACTAGTATATGATTATTCGATTCATGGACTTGTGATTACTTGTTTCATGAACTAGTATATTATCGTTTGATTCATGACTTGTCATGTTATTACTTGACACGTGAACTAGTTATATGATTAATCGATTCATGAACATGGCTTGCTTGATACTTGATGCCTGAGTACACCGCCCTATAAAATCCACCACTAGGTCTAAACGTAACTGTTTGTAAGTAACAACCATGTGGTAAAAGTATGGATGTATGAAGTGCTACCTAGATAGAATTAAACATTAGACTTAAGAAAAACTTGTTACTTGTACACACTTGATACCCCTACTTGATACTTGTTACTTGGAACTTGTATGTGATACTTGTTACTTAATGCTTAATACAATTACAAGTTCACTTGTCACTTGTTCCACTACTAGTACTTGTTACCCAATCTTGTTACTTGAGTTGTTTTACTTACTAGCTAGTCTCTTGAACTTCACTACTTATTGCATCCCTATCATATCATGTTATACGTTCTTGATTCCAAATCTTGCTTTATATTTCTTACACTTATTTTCATACCCTTGCTTGTACTACTTGCGGCCCTAACTTGCACTAAGGGCGTTTATCTTTGTTTTCTCTATTTTTCCTTTTATATTTATATATATAGACTTTGGAGACGAATTGCCTACTGGAATTGGTGAGCAGACGTTCTAGGCTACGCTTGGGAAATAACTGCTTTAATTATTTTGTATTTGAGTTATTTATATTTGTTGCTACTTGAAACTTGTAACGGGCTTGTAGTCCCGAAGTTTTATCTTTGATCTAGATCTGGAAATTATTTGGATATTTATATTTTGTTTCAATTTTTTTCTCTTGATTAACAAATTATTCTTGCATGCGTGGTTGAGTATATTTTGTTATATTTCTTGATATGATGCTGAGTCGATCCTACAGCTTATGAATGATGAAAATCATTCGCTGGGCCAATGTTACGCGCTCGTATTCCGTATTTTTGGGAAGCGGGGCATGATAGTTCCACTACAAAATCTTAAAACGAAACTGTTTGCTGTAGCAACCATGTAATAAAATCTGGGACGCATGAAGTGCTACCTAGTTAGTAATGAACATTAGACATAAGAATAACTGTTTACACTGTCACATCCTGTTACAGTTACCGTGGAATTTACTGTTACTATTGATTATTGCTATCGTTGGCAAACTGCTACTGTTGATCCTTACTGTTAATGTTATGCTTCTCCTGTTATCACTACACTGCTTACTGTCATCTCTAGACTGTTATATTTGCTACTCTCTCCATGTTAGTATTACATGTTTAGTTTAGTTTTTCCCTTCATTTTCCTACTTGTATTGCTTGCGGTCCGGACTTGCATTTAACGGGCATTATGTTTTTCTGTTTTCCTATTTTCCTTATAATTGTCATATGAGCAGGTTTTACTGATCAATTGCCTACTGGAGTTGGTGAGCAAAAGTTTTGAGCTGCGAAATTGGAATAATTTGCTTAAATATTTTGATGAACTATTTTATTTCATGAACCGTATTGAGACTTGTATTTGGGGTGACTGTTCCAGGATTATTGTTTTGTTTCGGATCTAGTATTTGTTGGAACATTTATTATTGATGCAATAAATACTGTTGAGTTATAATTGTTTTTGCATGCCTGGTTGGAATATACTGCTATATTTACTGTTATGATGAGTCAAGTAGATCCGTACAGCTTATGGATGGTGAAAACTATCCGCTGGGCTTAGTTGCGTATCATATTCCGTATTCCTTTTAGGAAGCGGGGCGTGACAGCTACCATCTTATAATTTATATATTCTGCTTATTGCTTAATAACATTTAACTGATTTATGTTCTTTTTTCTCTTTCTCATCGCTGCGCTGGACATATATGTGGTCATTTATTATAATATTTGTAATTTTGTATGACGTTTGTATTAATCTTTGAAATATTTGTAAGCTTTCTTATCATTTAAGTATTTATATATGACTACTAGATTTGCCCATGGGCACGTGCCTTGGGCACATGCCTACGGAACGTCTTCGAAACGATATAGCATATGAAAGTCTTGTAAACATTAAAACAACAATTATGTAGCTCAAGTTTGAATAGTAAAACAATAATTAGTTATAAATAAAAGTCCATGTTTTCATTAGTATATGTTGAAAAATAATTATAAATGGGGGTGTAAAATCCAACTTCTTAGAACTTTCAGTGTGGAAAATGATGAAATTTAACTGTTGATGAGATATTTGCTATTTTCAATATAACATGAGCAATAAAAAAATGCATAAAAATTCTGAAAATTTACAAACCTGAAATCTGAAAATATAATTTTTTGAGTAAATAGTGAGAGAGAGAGAGAGAGAGAGAGAGAGAGAGAGAGAGAGAGAAATAAATAAATAAATGTGTTGTTTTGGGGAGATTTGAATTTGAGTTTTGGGGGAAAACTTTTGGGCAGAATTGTTTTGTGAGGTTAGATCTTGACCATTGATTTCAACCCTATTGAATGAGATCCCCTTAATAGCTTTCTTTGTGTTTTATTATATAGATATTTATGTGGTTATTTCGAAAATGTAAATTATTTTTATATATTAAATTTATTTCAATTACTTAAAGAATGGCCTCATAATCTTTGTTCGTCCTGGTCCTCCAAATTGTCAGGATCGGTCCTGTGCTCGACATAATGCTTCTATGAACCCCCAACCTAATTCTCCACCTCAATGTTGCTAGTGTCCACCTATGAGTTGTATGAAGATCAATGTTGATGGAGCAGTTGGAGACAATGAGTCATTTGCAGCAGGTATTGTTCGAGATCACAAAGGCGAGATCACCAAAGGGGTGGAGGCTAGCTATACAAATTGTTGGTTCTGATCCTGAGTTAGCTGAAGTTGATGCTATTTGAGTTGGACATCAAATTATTGGTTATGATTCGAAGAATGCAGTCAAGTGGATTACTGATGCGGATATAGCTCCTCGATGGAAAATCAAGCACATCGTTAGTTCCAATAGGGAACTATGGAAGTGTGCATATTTTAGCAGAGAGAGTCAGGGAGAAATTGAGGTGTTCCGTGGATGATGAAGATGGCGAGGCCAACTCCGATCCAGTGGCATTTTGGTGTCAAAATGCCAAAAAATGGCTCTGGAGGCGCTCCAATCAGGCGCCATTTCTAGCGCCATTTTTGGCGATTTTGGCACTGGTGAACAGTGGCACGCCATTTTAAAATTATTTTTTAATGTACATTTTTATAAAAACCCCCTATAATTTAGTACAAAATTGATATAAAAGGTAGGTACAGAAGAATATACAGAGAATATTTCTTTTTGGTGTTAGAAATAATGTTGTGGGTTGAACATTATGTTACTGTTTAATGTGACTTGTACACTATTTTGGTGTAAAAGTTGCACCAAAATAGTGTTGTGGATTGGAGGTGGCCTAAGGATGATGGTCTCAGTTGGAGGTGGCCTAAGGATGAAGGTCTCAATTCTACTTCAGTAGCACATTCCATACTAGCTAGTAGTAGTATTGGTCCAATGATCATATTTATATATGGTCATATATGGTATTATCATGAGTGATATTTTTGTTATGCATGCATTAGAATTAGGCACGTTATTTTCTGTACCGATTAATTTAGATTATTTGTATCGATTGGTACGCTATAGTTGTTTCTTTGGATGGTAGGACCAAGTGCCACACGAAACTAAGTGTCACGTGATAAGTTCGACGAGGGTCAACTCTAGAATCATAGGGGTCACCTCTAGAATTCAATATTCTAATAAAGTAAGTGATTTTTGGTTTATTGACATTGTGTACGTATTTGAAATTAAAAGTACTGTTTTCGCATTTTTGTAAGCATATCTGATTAACTGCTGAAGCAAGGTTGATCTCACTAGCTTGTGGTTGCCCATCCCCCCTTAGTCTCTATTTTTGTAGATTTGAGTATAACATGATTGCTAGAATTCGTAAGTGATCGAGTGATTGAGAGGCAGTTATTTGAGGAAGGTGATTATATTAAAAGTTGTATTTATTTTGGAAATATTTGTAAATGTGAAATTGTTGTATATGTTGAAGTTAGTTGCTTTGTGTATTGTATTGGATGGAAGAAAAAAGTTTACTAACGACCCAGTTTGGGTACTTCAATTTTAAATCTGGGCAGTGCGCGTTACAATGGATTTCATTGTTGGATGAGGAGGGAAGGTGGGGAGGTGGTGGTGATGTGATCTAATGGGGGTAGAGATGGAGAACTTTTAGAGCGTCTCTAGTCGTTGGCTAAAATATCAATTTTTTCAAAAAATAGAAAAAAAAATGTGTTGTAGTCATTGGTTATTGATATGACTAAAAATGGGATTAAATCGGGGCCGTTCAAATCGGACACGAATCTTAAAGCTGAGGGGTAAAACGGTAATTTCACCTACTAACGGGTCTGAAATGGGAACTGGGTCTTTATTCAAAGTCCAATAACCCATAAACGGATCCATCTCAACTGGGTACGGGTCCCAACCCGAAATGAACCCGGTCCAGCAGGATAGAATTAGGGTTTCTAATTAATACTAATCAACGGCCCTGATTCATATCTATCCGTTCACTGGGAATTAGGGATTACATTCCGAATCTGATCACAGGAATTACATTCCTTATCTGATCACAGGGATTACATTCCTAATCTGATCCCTAAGGCGACTATAAATACCCCCCATCCACCACCATTAAGAGGTAATCAATACTTTTCCAGTTTTAAGTTCTTGCTTAATCATTCAGATTACTGATAAGAACGTCGGAGGGTGCGTCGCCGGAATCCATCCCGGTGTCTCGCACTTTTTGCAGGTTCGCAGCAGTGGCAAGAGACCAAGTCAATACATTGGTGAAGGTCAACAGGTCAACAGGTTTGCTTTATCGTTTTCTCCAAGAATCCACAAATTCTATCTATTTTCTCCCACACCAAAATTAGCAGCAACAGATTGGCGCGTCTGTGGAAAACGAAAAAGCAACCTGACCTAACTTCATCAACGATACTAGTTTCAAGCCATGCATCCAAAACAGAAGGGGAAGGCAGCGGTCTCCAATCAAAGAAGCACTTCTCTTCCTCCTCTCCCTCCTCCGGTTCAAGGTGCTCCTACTCAACAGGCCCCTCAAGGGTCTCGGGGGGCTGCCCAGGGGGGCTCCCGTCAGAGTCGTCCGAAGCAACATCCTCCTTACGACCAAGTCACAGGTCCCAATCCTTCAGTTGAATCCCTGGCTTCTCAAAGCTCTCCCAAGCGGGATCTTCGTCAAGTAATTGACGACCGCCAAAAGGGGGTCGATCTTCGAACTCGCCTGAATGGATGGCGGGCCCTTGGTCGAGTCCATCAATCCGACAACTCAGGGGCTTCAAGAATCCGAACCCCCCGACGACCGAGGACTAGAAGATCCCCTCCCCCGAGGAGGCAAAGAGAGTCCCCTCAGTGTCATCGACGGAGAACTCATTCTCCAGTAAGCCGAGCCACACATAGGGACCGCCAAGCTGGAGAGGCACCAGTCATAAGGGCAGATCTTCAAGACTTCCAAGCGATAGTCTTAAGGGCCCTCAATATCGCCCCAAAGAACGACCAGAGGCCACCTACTCATGAGCCAGCTAGGAGCCACCGCCTTCACACTCTCAGTCCTCGTCCTTCTCCAAGCTACCATCGCCGCAGACCCAGTCCATCCTCGTACGAAGATGAGTCCCGGGGCTCGGCAAGATATGATCAAAGAGAAGACTCAGTCTACCGCCGTCTCCACGAGATGGAGAGGCGCCTCGGCCGAATTGACAAGGAAGAAGAGCAACGGGCGATAAACCTCCGCCCGAGCAGACCTCCATTCTCCCGCACTATCATGGAGGCCCCCATCCCAGAAAACTTCAAGCCGCCTCACTTCGAGACGTATACCGGGGAGTCGGACCCCGTAGATCACATAGAGAGTTTCAAAACTCTCATGATGATCCACCATGCTTCAGACGCCCTCCTCTGCAAGACCTTCCCTGCCACGCTGAAGGGGTCTGCGCGAGAATGGTACTCTCGACTCGCCCCGACCTCCATCTTCTCATTTGATCAGTTCGAAGGGCTCTTCCTTACTCATTTCGTGAGAAGCCGCCGGGGCGAGAAAACAAGTGTATCTCTGGTGACCCTCAACCAAGAAAAGGGTGAATGCCTAAGGGATTATGTTCGACGCTTTACCGCTGAAGCTCGGTCCATTCCCTCCCTCAACCAGTCAGTAGCCTCTGCCGCATTCGAGCGCAATGTCACTAATGCCAACCTCAGGGCATCCCTTGCCAAGAAGCCTCCTCGGGACTTCACAGAGCTCCTACTTAGGGTGGAGAAGTACATACGGGCAGAAGAGGCTCTCAACCCCCTTGCTCTTGAGGAGACACCTTCCGAGAACAAACGGAAGAACACAAGTGAAGAGGGGTCCCAAAAATTCTAGAAGGACAGTAATGACCAGCGCCACTCGACTCCACGTTTTGAGAAGTTCACCCCCTCATTGCTAATATATCAGAAGTTCTTATGGAGGTGGACAAGGAAGGACTACTCTGCGCTCCCCTAGAATGAATACCCATGGCAAGAAGAGGAACAAAGATAAGTGGTTCCGTTTTCACAGGGACCACGGCCACGACACGGATGATTTTCGAGCTCAAGGAGGAGATCGAAGAACTCATATAGTGGGTGCACCTGACCAAGTTCGTCCAAAAAGAGGGGGCCGAGCTTCCCCCCTGAGGAGCCAACAAATGAACCGAAAGGCCTGCCGAGCTTCAAGACTCAGGTCCTCCCAAGAGATCTTCACCTTATTGTAGAAGTAGGATCTTGATTTTCAATAAGACCGATGCTTGTAACTTGGTCAATAGCATGTAATAATGGCTCGTCTTATTGAAGCGGCCACTTAGTTTATCTCAATAAAACTTTACATTTTTCATTGAAAATTATTGCTCTTGTTTCTTCTCTATCTCTTCGAGTCACATCTACGACTCGTTAAATGGTGAGTTTGGAGTCCAGCTTCTTCTACATGGCTGCTTCCGCAACTCACTGAGCTCTAACAACGAGTTCGGAGTCGAACACTTGGCTCGATTCCGCTTCAAATAACTTGCTCTTCAGCGAGTTAGAAGTGGTTCGCCATTCGGAACTGCTCCCATAACCGTTGATACTCTCTTAAAGACAAGTTCGGAGTCCAACACTTGGCTCGATTCCGCTTCAAATAACTTGCTCTTCAGCAAGTTAGAAGTGGTTCGTCATTCGGAATTGCTCCTACACCTCGTTAGCCCTCTCTTAAACGAAGAGTTCGGAGTCCAACACTTGGCTCGATTCCGCTTCAAATAACTTGCTCTTCAGCGAGTTAGAAGTGGTTCGCCATTCGGAACTGCTCACACAACCGTTGATACTCTCTTAAACGACGAGTTCGGAGTCCAACACTTGGCTCGATTCCGCTTCAAATAACTTGCTCTTCAGCGAGTTAGAAGTGGTTCGCCATTCGGAACTGCACCCACAACGTTGATACTCTCTTAAACGACGAGTTCGGAGTCCAATACTTGGCTCGATTCCGCTTCAAATAACTTGCTCTTCAGCGAGTTAGAAGTGGTTCGCCATTCGGAACTGCTCCCACAACCGTTGATACTCTCTTAAATGATGAGTTCGGAGTCCAACACTTGGCTCGATTCCGCTTCAAATAACTTGCTCTTAAGCGAGTTAGAAGTGGTTCGCCATTCGGAACTGCTCCCATAACCGTTGATTCTCTCACTTAAACAGCGAGTTCGGAGCTGAAGCTCTCCCCTAGAGTTGCTCCTCACACTCGTCTCACGAATGGCTCTCTCCCAAAGCAGAGCTCTTCACTCCGCTCCTTCTAATGCGGACCTTTTCTCAACAAGTCCGGAGCTCACAACTCTCCCCTAAATTTGCTCCTCAAACTCGTCTCACAAATGGCTCTCTCCCAGAGCCGAGCTCTTCACTCCGCTCGCCTCCAAAGCGGACCTCCTCTCAACAAGTTCAGAGCACAACTCTCTCCTAGAGTTCCTCCTCACACTTGTCTCACAAATGGCTCTCTCCCAGAGCAGAGCTCTTCCCTCCGCTCCTTCTAATGCGGACCTCTTCTCAACGAGTTCGGAGCTCACAACTCTCCCCTAGAGTTGCTCCTCAAACTCTTCTTCCAGATGGCTCTCTCGTAGAGTCGAGCTCTTCGCTCTGCTCGTCTTCGAAGCGGACCTCTTCTCAACAAGTTCGGAGCACAACTCTCTCCTAGAGCTCCTCCTCACACTCATCTCACAAATGGCTCTCTCTTAGAGCCGAGCTCTTCACTACGCTCGCCTCCAAAGCGGGCCTCTTCTAAGCGAGTTCGGAACTCAAAACTCTCCAATAGAGTTGCTCCTTGCACTCACTTCAAAGAATGGGTCTTCCTATGGCTCGTACGAGGATCTTCCTAGCACCTCTTCTTCACCCCTAGGAGTGGAGCTCCTCTTCAAAAATCTCCAAAACCAAACAGCACATCACCAAGCTTCGGAGCTCTTCACCTCTCCCATATGCCGACCCCTCCTCCGTCGTCGAGCTCACCTTAATGAGCTCCGCCATGGCCGAGCTCCACTACGCCGAGCTACCGAGCTACTATGGGCAAAGGGCAAGCTATTGAGTAACCGAGCCGAGGTGCCGAGGTACCGACCTCCACATATGGAGAAAAATGCCGCCGAGCCAGTTTCACCGTCAGATTGTCTCAAAATTCGTGCTAGAACATGATGAACGGTTCAGATCGCGCCACGTCTCCACAAAACAACAAGATAACGTTTTCTCGAAATTTAAGCCTCTTGTCTCGTGATTCGCGCCATGATCGTGATCAACCGTCCAAATTGAGCCGCGTAGCTCGGATCTGAAATCCGAGCTACCAATCTACCGAACCGTAAAGTGGCGAAAAATGTGCCTCAAAATCCGTGCTCGGATTCGCCGAACAAGCAAGCAGATAAAGAGGAAGAAAGAAAAAGAGGCTAACGGGTCGGGGTCGGATCTGATACCCACGATCCGACCCATACCCTTCTTGGCTTCTTCATTCTTTTCCTTCTTCTTCAGTTTCTTCGCCAAAAGCACACAGCTCTTCTCCTCTTCTTCACTGTGCGACAAAACAAGGCAGAGGAGAGAACCCGAATGCCTCTCCTCCCCTTCTTCTTTCTTCTCAGGGCCGAGCTCTACTACACCGAGCTACCGAGCCTCAATGCCGAGGTGCCGGGGTACCGACCTCCACATATGGAGAAAAATTCTGCCGAGCCAGTTTTGCCGTCAGATTGTCTCAAAATTCGTGTCTGAATCTGATGAGCGGCTCAGATTGCACCGCGTCTCCACAAAATGACAAGATAACGTTTTCTCGAAATCTGAGCCTCTTGTCTCGTGATTCGTGCCATGATCGTGATCAACCGCCTAGATTGAGCTACGTAGCTCGGATCTACCGATATACCGAACTGCAAAGTGGCAAAAAGTGTGCCTCAAAATCCGTGCTCGGATTTGCCGAACAAGAAGCAGCGAAGAAGAAAATTAAAATTTTTTTAAAAAAAAAAAAAGGGCTACAGGGTCGGGTTCAGACCCGTTAAGGGATCCAGACCCGAACCCCATATCTCTCCTTCTCCTACTTTTGGCGCCAAACCCAGACAGAAGAAGAAAAACCCAAAGCTCCGAAAGCTTCTTCTCTTCACTGCACCACGACTCCTTCGCCAACCCCACGCTCGACCTCGCCGCACATCACCGAGCTCGACCCTATCCCACTGCCGAGCTCGTCTTCGGTCGCCCACCTTCCAAACCGAGCTCTCCGTCACTGAGCTCACGAAGCTCCGAAGCTCCGAACCCAACTTCCTCGCCAAGCGTCGACATGGCTTCGCCTCCTCACCACGCTCACATGAGCAGCCGAAGCTCATCGTCGAGCCCTTCCTCGGCGAACACTGTTGCTTCCAAGCTCCGCTATCGAGGTCCAATGCCGAGCTCCACACCGCCGAGCTCCACACCGCCGAACTCCGCATCGCCGAGCTCTCCTTCATCCCACTGTCAAGCTTGTCCTCTACTGCTCCCCAAGCTTCAAGTGGCAGAACCCAACTTCGTCGAGCTTCGCCCTCACAAGCTCACCCCGATGCCGAGCTCCCACAATCGGCTCCCTCACTCAGTCGCCGATCGAGCTCGCCTCCACATCGCTAGCTCCTCGCCCATCTCCTTCATCAACTTGCCGACGCTGCCCCTCTGTCTTTAAGAAGTCGGTCGATGACGAAGAAGAAGCCGGTCGAAGAAGAGAACAGAGGCGGGAGAAAGAGCAAGAAAGAAAGAAAGAAAGAAAGAAAAAAAAGAAAAAAAATTTGCCACGTGGCTTCATCTCGAAGGGGTCAACCAGATCCGAGGTGCCGAGGTACCGACCATGAAATTGGGAAAAAACCCGTCGACCCATAAAATCCGTCCGATCTTCTCAAAATTCGCGCCACGACACGATCGACGCACAGAAACGCACCACGTGTCCAGAACGTGATCTGCTTTGCGATGCGCGCACATCTGATCATGATCGACGCTCAGAAACGCGCCACGTGTCCAGAGCATGATCTGCTTTGTGATGCGCGCCATCTGTTCACGATCGACGTCCAGAAATGCGCCACGTGTCCAGGTAATATTTAATTAATTAATTAATTTATTTATTTGTTTTAATTATTTAAAAAAAAATCGAAAAAAATTAATTAAAAATTCTAAAAATAATTATTAATTCAGAATAATTATTTTAAAATTCTGAAAAATATAATTATTTAATTAGAATAATTAATTAATATTTTTGATAATTAATTATTTAATTTGGAAAATGAATAAAAAATTCAAAAAAATGAGAAAAAAATTCAGAAAAATCTGGAAAAATCTGGAAAAATCACAAAAAATCCAGAAAATTCGGAGAATATTTTTGGGCATTTTACAAGTCCAGAATAACACCGTTGCACCCTGAGCAAGATCCAAACTCCCTTAAGAACACCGATAAAATCCCGTACGCCATTAGAACAACAAAACTACTCCTCGAAAACTGTAAAGCTCAGTCTACAGGAGTGGGGGGCTCGTGATATGGCTAAAAATGGGATTAAATCGGGGCCGTTCAAATCGGACACTGATCTTAAAGCTGAGGGGTAAAACGGTAATTTCACCTACTAACGGGTCTGAAATGGGAACTGGGTCTTTATTCAAAGACCAATAACCCATAAATGGATCCATCTCAACTGGGTACGGGTCCCAACCCGAATTGAACCCGGTCCAGCAGGATAGAATTAGGGTTTCTGATTAATACTAATCAACGGCCTTGATTCATATCTATCCGTTCACTAGGAATTAGGGATTACATTCCTAATCTGATCACAGGAATTACATTCCTTATCTGATCACAGGGATTACATTCCTAATCTGATCCCTAAGGCGACTATAAATACCCCCCATCCACCACCATTAAGAGGTAATCAATACTTTTCCTGTTTTAAGTTCTTGCTTAATCATTCAGATTACTGATAAGAGCATCGGAGGGTGCGTCACCGGGATCCATCCCGGTGTCTCACACTTTTTGCAGGTTCGTAGCAGCGGCAAGAAACCAAGTCAAAACATTGGTGAAGGTCAACAGGTCAACAGGTTTGCTTTATCGTTTTCTCCAAGAATCGACAAATTCTATCTGTTTGCTCCCACACCAAAATTAGCAACAACAGTTATATACCTAAATTTTGGATTATAGGGAACAATGCTCTGCTATATTTGGAAGAAGATATAGCAATTTAGAAAAAATAGCCGACGAAAGATGATCTTTCGTCCGTTCAACCAGACGAAAGATCATCTTTCCTCGCTTTTTAAAAAAAAAAATCGGACGGGAAATCATTTCTCGTCCAAATTTTTTTAAAGATCGGATGGAACGATCGATTTAAAAAAAAATGGACAGGAAATGATTCCCCGTCTAAGAGATTTGCTGCCAACATTTAGAGAGATTCTGTAGAAATATGTCTATAGAATTATTGTGCATACAGATTAAGATTTAATTAAGATTTGAGATTAAATTAAGATTCAATTATGATTAAATTAATTATTAAGTAAGATTAAATTAGCTGAAAGAACTCTCGGAAAGGAAATGATTTCCCGTCCATGAGCAAATTTTATTTATTTATTTATTTTAAATGCTGAAACGGGAAATCATTCATCGTCCGGCACATTTTTATTATTAAAAAAAATCTGAGACGAGACATCATCTTTCGTCCGTCGACAATCTTAAAATCAATACCCAAATTTTGGGTTCAAACAACTTCAGCTCAAATCCAAAATTTCTATTCCTATATGTCAAATACCCAAATCTGGAGATTGAACGACTACAAATGCTCTTATGTGCCTTGTTAATTTTTTTATATTAAAATTTAAAGTGGAAAATGGGAATAGTCAAAGTATCTAATGTAAAATCACGGTCAAACAAGGAGTCTAGATAAACTTTTCTTTGAAATTAATAAATTATTAAGGATTGACACATTCATTTTGGAGGGATTTTGGAGGTTGTGCAGTAACCCCTTTTGAAGAATTTTGATGAACGCTCCACCCTCTATAGTTGGCATTGTTAGCAATTTACCCGTCTATTTTGTTAACAATTAACACCATATAAAGCTTTTTCATACCCAAACTGCTTTTGAATCTGTTTAAAGTTTTAGAGGATGACTACACATATGAGTTTTCATTTCAAACATACATTATAAATACAGTGAGGTCCACTTCTCACTAAAAGATAAGATTATGACTACAAATATATGAGTTTTCATCTCAAACATACATTATAAATACATTGAGGTCCACTTCTCACTAAAAGATAAGGTTTTAATCTTGTCTTTTAGTGAGAAGTGGACCCCAATATATTTATAATGTATGTTTAAGCTAAAAACTCATGTATATCTAACATTTTGCTAAGTTTTAACCTTATATTGGAATCTAATTACATAATTTATTTCACTTTATACAAGAACTAGTGTGTGAATATCTTGTCCCATGATATTCGTGTCCCATGATATTGGGAATAGCTTGTCCAATGATATGGGAGAAATTACAGAATTTCTATTATTGTATAAACCACAAATTCTTTTACTAAGGTTAAAGCAAATTTAATGCAATTGGGTATTAGAAATCATAAACTAGACATCATATGTCTAAAAAAGGGATGAATGGGGAGTAAATTGCTAACTATGCAAACTAGCACCATCACTTTTACTCGATACCCGGATTCAACCTGGACCCGGCATTGGACCGGAACCGACCCGATTTTTACGGGTCTGGATCTGGGTCCTAAAATAAGACCCGATATACTTTCGAGTCCGGATCCAGGTCCGGATCCACTCAAAATAGAACCGACCCGGAACATGACCCGTTACAAAATACCCCCAAAAGATATGGAATTTGAATAATAGGATTATAGGGATATACATATAAAAGTAATTGTTGAAGATAGATGTGTAAATATAATATTTATTAATGTACTTAGTGCAAAATGTTTTGGAACCGTAGGGTATCAGGTGCAAAAATACTTAAGTACAAATATTTATTTCCCGCTATCGGATACGACGGGTAGATTTTTTAACTATGACCCAAAGCCGGATCCGGTTCTTGCAAGTCCGGGTCCGAATCCAATTTTTCGACCTATGAGGTATCGGGTCCGGATCCTGGTAGTGGAGGACCCAACCCGATTGGACCCGATACTAGCTCTAATGCAAACTATAGGAAGGGTGGAGTGTGTTCATCAAAATTCTTCAGGAGGCCTTACCGCCAAGCCACAAAATCATGGGGGTTTAATGTAATTTATCCTCATTTAAAAATATTGGCGTTTTGGCTATATTTGGGATGTGGATTTTGAAATCGAAAGTCAGGAAAATGGAAGAAACACAAATGTAATTTCTTTCGAGTTCTATCCACTTCCCCCAATTTCTATTTCAAAACTCATGTGTAAAATAAGGTCAAAGATGCATAAGTTATTTTATTTTATAAATTTTGCCAAATTGCAAGAAAATTGTCAGAATAATGCGAACATGTTGTAGACGATGATAACGGTATAATGCCCCTTCTTTTGAATAAGATTCGGGGTTGAGAAATGGATAAAGTGAACCTAGAATCAAACCTAGTCGAGCACCAAACTTCTACATTAGTTTCCAAATGAGTTTCTTGTTTTGGAACGTCAGAGGGTTGGGGGCGAGGAGAAAGAGATGGATGGTTAGGAACGTCATCCTTTCCTCAAAGCCATACATTGTAGGACTTCAGGAAACCAAACTCGACAACAAGGTGTTTCATTCAAATTAGGGTGGTATAATTAGGGACTGGTTGAGTAATCCATTGGTTGGAGCCTCTTCGGGCATTGCTACAAGATTTAATCATGAAGTTAATGAGTCATTAAAAGAATTCCATGGAGAATTCTCTCTCTCGGTCCGATTGAGGTGACTTGGTGACAACTGGACCCAAGTGATGTTGACCGTCTACGGACTGAATTTAGCCAATGCGAGACCCACCTTTTGGGCGGCGCTCCATTCAATCCAAAATTGGTGGTCGTATCCCTGGTTGATTGGTGAGTATTTTAACATCACTAGATTTGCATTTAAATACTTTGGTAGAGGAAGTAGCAATGCAAAACGAAAGGATTTCAACAAGGTTGTCTCATATGTTGACCTTGTTGACATCCCAGTTGCTGAAAAATTAAATACGTGGTTTAACTTGCAAGCTTCCCCCATCTTGGCCAAGTTAAACCATGTTCAAGTCTCTTTGGACAGGGAAGCTAAAATTCCGCTTGATAATGCACACTCCATCCTAGACCAACTTCTGATCATGTGCCAATGCTAGTCTCATCGAGAGAGGACCGGATAAGAAAGCCAAGGAAGTTTCACTTCGAAAAGGTGTGGCGAGAAACTGAGGGTTTCCAGCATATGGCCTGGGAAAGTTGGGCCCTATCGACTTCAGGGATTAAGATAGCGGCTGTGTGGAGTGAGAAAGTGAGGTGTTTACGGACGAGACTTAGGATATGGAATCGATAGCCGTTCTCCTCCTTCTGTAAGACGAAGGAGACTATCCTAGATGAAATTGATACGCTTGAGAGAGTTTAGGAGACTATCCTAGATGAAATTGATACGCATTGGAGAGTTTAGGAGACTAAGGATCTCACACAAAGTGAGAGGACCAGACTCCTTACCCTCAAGGAGGACATCACTATGATTTAAAAAATGCAGGAGGTCAAGTGGCAGCAAAGGTCGAGGATCACGTACCTCAATGAAGGGGATGCACACATTCTTCCACCATGTGGCTAGTGCTAACATAAGAGCCAATCGTGTCCATTCCATTGAGGTGGCGGTGAAGTCATTCAGGAGGAGGGTCAAATTAGAGCTGCTTTTCAAGAACATTACAAGAACCTTCTACGGAGTAGAAGCGAGTTCTGGATGCCTATCACTGATGACTTCTGGCCAGAGAGAACATCCGAACTAGAGGCATCCTTTCAAGATATTGAGGATCCTTTTTAGACTAATGAGGTCAAGAAGGCCATTACCCAGCTAGGTAACGAGAAAGCACAAGGACTTGATAGTTTCCCAATATTGTTCTATCATATCTTTTAGGAAGATATTAAGGATGACCTTATAGCAGTTATTAGTAACTTCTTCTCTAACCAGCTGAGATTGGGTCGTTTAAACTTCTCGAAGGTCGTCCTGATCCCCAAAAAAGAACAAGCATGTACAGTAAGCTACTTCAAAACTATTAGCTTGTTGAACTGCTCCGTTAAAAATATCAACAAGATCTTGGCAACAAGACTTGCAAAAGTCATTGATTTGATGGTTGGGAAAGAAAAAATAGGATTTATCAAAGGTAGATGTATCCTGGATAGTGTTACGACGGCTGAGGAAACAATTCACCAATGCCATGTGTCCAATATGTCTGAAGCTTCCTCTTAAAACTTGACTTCTAGAAGGCGTACGATACGGTTTTCTAGGAATGCATCTGGGAGGCACTTTGGGGAAGGGGGTTCAGTGGTCGTTGGATAACTTGGATAAAAATTTGTTTTGTTACGTGTCAAGCTGCCATATTTGTAGATGGCACCACCGAAAAGACCTTCAAGTTCAAGAGAGGACTGCGTCAGGGAAATTCATTATTGCCTTTTACCATTCACTCTTGTCCCTGATATACTTACCTCCATGGTGAAACTGCAAGGATGAAGGTTGGACCACGCCGGTTGGTAACACTGGTACTAGTAAGGGATGCTCCATCATCCAATATACTGATGATACTCTGATCTTTGACAATGGATGCCTGGAAGAGACTCTTGCTATCAAAGGAGCGCTTTATTGATTTAAAGCTTGGTCAAGTATGTGGGTCAATTATCATAAGAGCAATCTTATACTCGTTGCCTTGTGTCTGGAGCAGACAATAGAGAATGCCAATGTGCAAAGCTGCAAAGTGGAATCCTTCCCCATCAAAAACTTAGGTCTGCATCTAAGGCCAGGAAAATTGAATAAGAAAGACTAGATGGCGATTGTTGACAAGGAGGAGGCTAGACTAGCATGATGAAAATGTACGTATCTGTCACGCCCCGCTTCCCAAAAGGAATATGGAATACGGTACGTGACTAAGCACGGCGGATAGTTTTTACCATTCATAAGCTGTACGGATCAACTTGACTCATTACAACAGTAAATATAACAATATACCCAACCAGACATGCATAAACAAATATAACTCAACAGTATTTATTCGCATAATAATGAATATCCCAAACAAATACGAGATATGAAACAAACAATATCTTGGGACTACAAGCCCAAATACAATTCTCAATACAGTACATGAATAAAATAGTTCTAACAAACATTAAGAAAATTTTCCAAAGCGCATCTCAAAACTTTTGCTCACCAACTCCAGTAGGCAAGCGATCACCAAAACCTGTTCATATAGCAATTACGAGAAAAAGAAAGACAGGAAAATATAATGCCCGTTAGATGCAAGTTCCGGGCCGCAAGCAGTACAAGCAAGAAAATGGAAAGGGAAATATGAAACAAAAACATGAAGTACTAACATGGAGATAAGAAACAAAAGATGACAGTCTATAGATAACCGGAAACAGTGGATAAACAGTAAAGAGTATAACAGTAATAGTAACAATGAAGTAAACGACAACAGTAAAGTCAACGGTAATTGCAACAAGATGTGACAGTGAAACAATTATTCTTATGTCTAACGTTCATTAATATCTAGGTAGCATTTCATGTGTCCCAAATTATACAACATGGTTGCTACATCAAACAGTTTCGTTTTAAGATCTCGGAGTGGAACCTCTAGGGTCGTATATTCAGACAAACAGTAACAGTAAAAGTAATAGCAAACAGTAACGGTATCATGGATCATGCCCTCATGCATCCAGAGATAAACAGTGGGTACCACAGTAACAGTGGGGAAAATTAGTTCCCTTCTGAATACATATTTCTATATTGTCCACTAAAAAAACTCTGGCTTGATTATTTTTCAATATTATTAAATAGGTGTGAACGAATATAAACAAGGCCGAAGACATGGAAAGAACAAAGGACAAGTCTAAGTCAAATGGAAAACACAAACGGGTGACAAAACAACTCATAATAGTCAAAACAACGAAACTTCCAGTTATGGACAGCAAGACACTACTGTACCAAATCTGAGATTCCCGTTACTACAGAACTGTAAATCTAGATCCGTCAGAAAATCTGAAAACTAGACTCTCTGCCGAATCTAGCACATAGATATAAGTCATACATCAGTCACAGAAATAGGGTTGAAAACAGCATTTAATACTGAAGTTATGTTCAGCCAGAAAATGCAAAATCTTGTTTATAAGCATGAAAAGGATTTGAAAACATCATAATTAATTCCAAGAAAAATCAGGAAGATTTCCTAGTATATCTAATCTCAACTTATAAAATATCGTAAAATTATATTACAGATAGTATAGTCAATAAAATTGGAAAAACAGAGTAATGCCACAAAATTTCAATTCTGAAAGTTCAGACACAGCAATACCAAAACAGAGATAATTCGCAAAATATAATTCAAAATCTCGATCCGTCAAAAGGGTTATAAAATAAAAAAATCACGCTACAGTTCATATTCACAAATTTTTCATCAAAAACAAATAGAATCAAGTTGAAAATATAATTCTTTACTGAATAGCAAACAGTTTGGAAATATATCGATTGGTTCCATAAGCATGAAATGAGATACAAAAGTCATTAATTAATTCCACAAAAACTAGGAATTGATCCAGTCATGTCTAAACATACTCAGTAAAAATTTAGAGTTCAAATTCTATTTTTAATATTAGTTTTAAAATAATGTTTTATACATAAATCACATAGTTCAGAAACTGGAATATAGGATATGACTGCAGTAAAATAACAATAACTCATGCATCAAAAATCAGAATTCAGATCAGTCAAAAGTTCTGAAAACTAGAAAACAAAGCCTACAAATCATGTTCACAACTGTATCTATTTTACTGATCGATGTTAACAATGTCAAAATTACTGTACAAAATAGGGTAGCAGTGAAATAAAAGTTCTTTTATGCATATTATTAAATAGTTTAATTACAAATGATCCAATCTAAGATGGCATACAAAGTATGGTATATAGGTAACTCAAATCAGCATGACATGTGAATAAACACTCTATAATAAGATAGTACATCATACAAACATCCACGAAGCAGTCATTTACACATATGATATGTCACAACAAGCATAAGCATCAAGATGTCCATCTAATCTAAATTGTTTTCATGCAACGGGTAACAACTTATGGTGAATTACTCATGATCAAGAGATGAAGGAACGGATCAACTAACAAATATGGTCATCATGAGGGTAATAAATAATTTCATGCGAGACTACTTACCATATTTAACTTGTATGATAAAAATTACATACAAGCTACTTGCTTGATAACGACGAAGACGAAGAAGATAGAATAACGGGAACGGATTCTGAACAACGAACACAACGAACAAGAGAACACACGAACAAGAGCGGGAACCAACACCAACTAAATATACGCGCACAAGAGACGCACGTGACCTCACACACAATCACATGGTAGCAGCACAGTAAGTGCGGCGACAGCAACACAGGGGGTCAGTGACAGCGGCTAGGCACAGTCCTAAGGGTAGCTCAACGCTAGGGCGAGGAGCAACTTCGGATGGAGCACAGGGTGAGGGTTGGCTTCGGTAAGAGAGAGAAGACGATGGCAGCGACGAGGGGAACAGCGGCACGCTGCTGCAAGGATAGGGGATAGCAGCTAGTCGATAGGACGAAGGAGGAGCAGGGTGTCGGGGTCAGGGTTGCCGGCGACGGGGGTCAGCAGCGATGAGGATTGGGGTGAGGGGAGATGATGAAGGTCAAGAGTAAGGTAGATGACGGCTAGGGAGAGGGACATGAATATTAGGATTTGGTAATTAGGGTTATGGTACAATTAGGAGGGTAATATAGAGTCAATATGGGTTTGGGTCGACTGGGTAGTATCCAATAGGAAGAAAAGAGTCCAATATGAGAAAAATAGGTCATGAATTAGGTGTAGGCAATAAACAATGACAAGAACAAATTTGTAGATCAATCAAATGAGAATATAAAGGCTGAATCAAACAGAAATGAATCATAAGGAGAACAACAACATACAATCAAAAGGAACGAAAAGAGATACAATCGAAAATAAAAATGAAATAACTAGAACTTTAATTAAATACAAATAAATTACAAAAATGAGTCACAGGGGTTACAGTATCTCTCCATTGAGGGAAGGGTGAATCTTACCAATTCGGTGTTTTCCGGCCTACCAACTTGTTATATGTCCTTCTTTGAGATCCCTAAGTGGGTGATCAAGAAGGTGGACAAGGTAAGAAAAAGATTCTAGTGGAAGGGCGCTGAAGAAACCAGGAAGGGCTATCACCTGATTAGACGGTAAAAGTTTGCATGCAAAACTCAAACGGGGGTTTGAGAGTTGTTAACCTGAAGGAAATAAACATCGCGTTCCTAAGTAAATGGTGGTGAAAATATTCCACCCTAATGATGAAGGTTGGTAGGAGCCAATTCTGAGATACTTACATGGACGGGGGGGATGAGGAACGAGAGCTTTTGGGTCGATCCCAAGACATCCTGGTTCTGAAGGGGTATCGTGAAGGCTTATGATCTGTTTAGTGAGTGCTCTGCTTCATATATTGGGATCGATACCACGACTAGGTTCTGGTGGGATATATGGTGTAGGGTTCACCCACTCAGGGAACTCTTCTGGATCATTACTATCTAACCTTTCAGCCACACAATTTCGTTGTAAAAACATGGTAGCAGGGGGAATGGACACCTCGATTTAAAAATAGATTTTCGCAACCACTACAACCACATTTGGAGGAGTTGCGTCACCACATCACTCAGGGTAGAGTGCGATGTGGCGTTGGACATGATAAACGAGCTTGGGAACTAGAATTAAAGGGATCCTTCTCGGTTAGCTCTTTATACTCCTGCATTAACTACAGAGGATGTAGGCCGCCTTGGTCATTGATTGTGTGGAAGGTGAAGGCGCCTCTTAAGGTCAAAGTCTTCCTGCGGCAGCTTGTTCGTAGTAACGTTATCTAACCAACAGGCAACCAGAGGTAGTTACAGAATGTGAGTTCTGTAATGCTCCATTGGAAACTAGGGATCACCTGCTTCTGTAATGCTCCATTGGAAACTAGGGATCACCTGCTTCTTACATGCCTAAGAAGCATGGCCATTTGGGTAGAGGTTGTTAGACCGCTTGAGGCAAATGACTACCCTTCCACTTATGATGAGTTTTGTGTTAGGATTGTGTCCTTAAATACATGTAGGCACAGAGTACATGAAGTTGGAGAAGAAGATGATAAGACAATGACAGCTAGAGAAGAAAACAGAAGGTAGAAGAATGCAGATGGAAGGGTTGCGGTCGTCCGGCCTGGGCTGAAAGGAGTTCTTCGAGTGTAAAAGGTTCAACATAGAGCGGTACAGTCAACTGTGAAATCGACTGATCATGCCTCAGGTTTGGACTTGGCACGTTGCGGACGATCGACCCATAGTGCGGTCGACCGACTTTGGTGTTGTATGTTATTTGGGCTTTTGGGTTTTGGGTCCAATAAGTTGTATTTGTGTTTATCTTTTAGAATTTACTTGGTATCTATAAATATAGAGTAGTTGTGAACTCTAGGGCTAAGTAACTCATATCAAGGGTGAGCCGTTATCACTGTTCAACTTCAAGAAGGGATTGTGCCGAGTGTTTCAAATGTGAGGGAGAGATTGACAGTTGTAGTATCTTTGTAAGCTTTGTAATTCTTGGGGGAATAAGAAGTATTGGTTATCTCTGCATATTGTTATTGTGTTCTTGTGAGATCTTGCGATTATTGTGGTAACTTGTTCTTGATTCATCTAGTTTTGGGAAAGTTTCTATTACTTATGGTGTGTAAGTTCTGCTATTACACTATGAGTTGTAGTTGATTCTGCAACATTATGGGTGGGTCATTAGTTTGCCAGGATTAGGAAAAGTTTGAGAGAGACGTGGTATATTGACATCGTTGCAACGAGCTGAGTACTCTGGCTAGACAAGAATAATCTTTACTTTCGTAATTCTTGTAATAATACTTCTAGTAAACTAACACTAGTCTTGCATATATCTCCTTCTGGTTTGAGACAGCAACTAATAAAGCCCGAGACCGGATCACCTTTGCCTTTTCGACATAGCATTATGAAGTCGAGGAGGTTGAGATCGAACCCATCTTGGAGTGAACCTATCCACCAGGATTAATGTTGGCAGATTTACCTTCCTTTTGTTGTTTTGCTTTAGTTTAGTGTCCACTTCTCCAGGATTGCTGGAGATTATTTGTATTTCTTTATTTATGTACCTACACTTATTTGCTGGAGATTGTTAGTTTTTCATTGATTAATAGAATACGGTGGTTATAATCCACTTTTTATTGAAATTTTTTTCGTAATGACCCACTTTTTGAAAATATTTGGCGCTCCGACCCACTTCCGGAAACAATTAGCGAACTGACCCAGTTTAGGACACGTCCGCAAGAAACGTTATTGGAAAAAACGACATAGGTTATTTCGATGTCGTTCTTCCCAATAACGGCATCTGTTTAAAAAAAAATTTCATGCCGTTATTCCAAATAACGGTATCTGTTACTTTTAGTTGAAGGAGCAAATAGTCTCAATTGTGAGCTGAGAGACAAGTGTGAAAATAAATTAACCTATACCGTTCTCTCTGAGAACGACATGATTTATACTGATGCCGTTATTTTGAATAACGACATCAGTTACTTTCTATTTTGCACACTTACCTATAATCAATACCCCCAACTCTTCTCCTGCCCCTTTGTACATCGTTTTTTTTTTCTCTCTCTTCACTCCCACAAACCCTAGATCCCTAAATCAAAAAATCCCAACTGTTAGAGTGCTCTCAAATTACATATATCCTACCTCCTTTCTCCCACTCTCATTTCATTCCTCATCCACAACGAATTTTCAAGCTATCGACACTACGGTCTAATTTGAAGGTATTATTATTTTAACCGTATGTTTGATATGTATTCCCATGTTATGCTTGTGAGTAGTGAATGACTTGAATATATTTGAATTTGTTATGCTTAGGTATGGAATATGATATCCCTATTTGGTTATATTTCGGGGGTGAAGTAATTAAAGATCCGAAGATTGGATATTGTTATAGTGATGTTGAACCGATCATTATTTGGGCTCCCCACAACTTTATGTACTCAGAATTAATAGATAAGATATTGAAGTCACCAATTGGAATAGAAGTGAAATGAGTGTGAAAATCAAAGCCCGTTATGCTGCCGGTAAAGAGGATGTACAATATTTCATGTTGGTACCCGTAGACAATAAAAATTCTCTGAGGTCCATGATGGGTAGGACACTTGATCCAAATTATAGTTGGAATGCAGTGGAGTTATATATCGACCAAATGAGGCTTCCAAATACTAGACGAGTTGTTATTGAAAGTCCAAGGGCCGCACCGACTTTGAAACCATCTGCCGAGTCACATGCAAGAATATCAAATACAGAAGAAGATACTAGAACAACTCCAATGAAACATATTACCTCCGAATACAAGCAGGTACATCCGCTGATATTGTCACAAAATATTGTCGGAGCCGACATGGCAATGCAAGACTTTGACAACGCCGTTGTAAATAACGATTTGGTAGAAGAGGAAGAATATGAGGAATGCAGTTTTCAAGATGATGAGGAGGAGGATGCCGAAGAAGCTCCGGTTGATGATGTCAATGTTGATGTGCCGGTTAACAATGCCCGCGTGTTGCCAAGTCAGGACACAAGTGCAACTATACATGGATCTCAATTGAATGAATGGATGTCTCGTGCCACAATACATGAACATGAACAGTCTTCCGTCGGCTCTTCCAACTTGGATGAACTCTTCATAGGTCAAAAATTTCCAACCAAAGATTCTATACAACATCAAGTGAAGATGTACGCCGTGAAGAACCACCGAAAATTCGTGACAGTAAAATCAACCCTTATACTATGTCAAATGTAAATACGTACCCATCAACCATTCAGCCGAGGACATTGCAGAAAATCTGGCACTTCTAAATATAGTTGGTTGTCCTTGGCGATTGCGTGCAATTGTTCCAAAAGGCCGTAATTATTTCGTGGTAAAGAAGTTTGAAGGTGCACACACATGTTTGAATCCTACATTGACTCAGGATCACAAGAAAAGTGATTCCATGGTTGTATCGACAGTCATATTGAATGTTGTGAAGGCACAACTCGGAATAACACCAAGAGCCATAATTGAAATAGTCAAGGGTAAGTTCCATTACACAATTTCATACTGGAAAGCTTGGAAGGCTGAACATAAAGCAATTGAGCGATTATATGATTCTTTTGAAAAAGCTTACACTAAATTGTCGTATCTTCTCAATGCAATTCAAGCTTCAAATTCGGGTACGGCTGTACATTGGGCGAAGATTGCGTCCGGTCTGGGCAAAGAAACTTTTAAGGGTGTTTTTTGGGTATTCGGGCCTTCCATCGAGGGATTTAAGGCATGCAGATCAGTTATAAGTGTAGACGACACTTATTTGTATGGGAAATACAAAGGCTGTTTGTTGATTGTTGTTTCACCGGACACAAACGGTAGGTTGTTTCCATTTGTATTTACACTAGTTGATAGTGAAAGCATAGAGACATGGACATGGTTCATGAACTGTATTCGGTACTTCGTCATAGATCGTGCAGGTCTATGTGTCATTTCTGATCACCTTGCAGGTATTTTATCAGCAATGCAAAATGAGTTCGGATCATGGAATGAACTATTTGCATATCATCGGTATTATATGCGGCATTTTGAAGGTGATCGCGTGTCAAAATCAGTTGAAGAAGTTTGAGGCAAAGATGGCACAACTTGAAGCAACCAATGTTGATGGGGCTAATTGGTTGATGGAGAAACCGATTGAGAAGTGGGCACTTTCTGTCGATGGAGGTCGTAGACCGGTGCTCATGTGTTAGCGGACTGTGCTTCCCTTGTGATTGATTGTCAACCTTACATTGATGCCTTTTACTCTACCGGTTCATTAGCACAAACGTGGGCACCAACTTTCAATCCTATTCCAGACGAATCTTATTGGCCAACACAAAGTGGACCGGTGCTCATAGCCGATTCGAGTCTTCATCGGGTGAAAGGGCGACCTAAGAGTACTCGTATTCGCAATGACATGGATGCTCGAGAGGGTGGGAGCACCGGAAAAGTTTGTTCAAAATGCGGAATGAGTGGACACAATAGGCGGAATTATAAGAACGTACAGAATGCGGGCACATCCCAATCTACCGGCACTTGAAGTTGTAGCCCGTTATTGGATTAATGTTGTACAATCTATTCGTAAGTTATTACGAATTAGAGAGCTTGAGTTTGATGAATGTCTTATGCAATGTACTTTAATTTTAAATAGTTAAGTATGAGATATATGTTTTTGATGAACATTTGTTTAATTTGAATTAATTTGAATGAAAAGGAGTGAAAGTTTGTTGAATTTGAATGAATATGAATTTAGTAGTTTCTCTCCACAAAACATGCACCAAAACATGCACTGCTGTAGTTATAACAGATGTCATTGTTCTGAATAACGGCATATTCAGGAGATGGCGTTATTCAGAGAAACGACTGGGAAGACAGAAAGTATGGCAGAGGTTAATTTCTTTCGAATTTTCACACCAAACTGATGCCGTTATTCTGAATAACGGCATTCTTAGGAGATGTTGTTATTCAAAATAACAGCATTCTTAGGAGATGCCGTTATTTTGGAAAACGACAGTGAAGACAGAAGCTATTGGCAGATGGTCATTTCCCCTAAAAATATTTCTCAACTGATGCCGTTATTCTGAGTAATGACATCATTTATACTGATACCGTTTTCCAAAAGAACGACATCAACTTAAATTAATGAACAAGGTAAAAGCAACATGTTTTGTACAAAAGCCGTTATCGTAAAAAAACGTTACAGGTAACAGATGCCGTTATTTGCAATAACGGCATCTGTTATTACTGTATTTCAAATGAAACATGCACAAACATGCACAGACTTCATACACTTCAATTGAGTATATATAAAATATATAAGTATGCATACACTATACACTTCAATTCAATATATATACCCCAAACACTCGAATAAAGTTTTTTCATAAACCAACATTAACAATACAACATCCGACTCATCAAGTTTTTTCATAAACCAACATTAACAATACATCAAACTAGTAGTCATCAAGTTTTTTCATACAACCAACATTAACAGTACAACAACCGACTCATCAAGTTTTTTCATAAAACAAAATTACACAATTGAATAGTCAACACTAACTAGGCGTATAGTGTTGCGGCTGCCTCCTCTTTCGAGCTGGGACTTTCCTCCTACGTTCCCTAATCTCTTGTGTCGCAGGAACACTTGGCCCAACATCTTCTTCTTGCCCACCTTGTACTTCTTCAATCTCTTGCGCTGCTAATTCACTTCATGTAGGAGGAAAACGAACACTCTTACTTCATCGTAGAGGTTGTGAAGGAGATTGTGGTTGTCTCCGTGGTGGTGCAGGAGGTTCTACTTGTGCTATTCGTGGTGGTGGAGGTGGGCCTCGTCTAACACTTGTTCGGGGCGTTTGAGTTGGAAGATCAGTTGAGTGTAAAAGGGCATCGAAGCGCGAACCGTCACCAACATCTTCAAGAGAAGTACGACATGGATGTAGGATTTCTCTCGCTAATTCCTTGCATGCCTTCGAAGCGTTGCTCTTCAAGATATGAGCACATTTCCTCGCAATATCCCATGTGTTGTCAATCTACATTACGAACAAAAATGATTAGTAGTAAACCAAACTTTTATTTAACAAACTTACGAAAAATGTTGGGAAAAAATTTATATTCATGTTTATCAACAATAAGATTACTTTACCATTAATCGATACGAGGACGCTTTCGGTTGATACATGGGTTGCGATGTGGAATGTGCCGATGGTGGTTCCACTTGGTGCCTAGGTATCTGTTGTTGGATATCCACGGGGATATCCGTTCTTGGGGCCATGTACAACCGCGTAATACGACGGTACCATGCCATGTAGGCGGTTTGCAACAATCCGTCGTACGGTACAATCTCTTCTACCACCAAATCATACTTCCTTTCATTCCAATATGCTACATGAGCGCGGTGGTGATCGGCCCAATTCATATTTGGCAATCGACCTTAACCGGTAATATTGTGAAGTCCGTGGTCGTACATTTTGTTTTCGGGGATGGGTTGTTGTGCATTGAATTGGCGGAGGACGCGGTCGGGGTAATAGAACTCCATAATTGAGAAATTTATAAGTGGAGCTCGTGTCAACCAAAGTTGATTATTGGCTGTGCAAATTGGGGGTATAGGATGTAGCCTTTCGTCTGTATACGGTGTCCAGTTGACGTACTCTTCCCTAAGCTGATCAAGTTCATCCCTGTAATATATCAGCACACCACGTGGGTTATCTCTCCACGTGAGTTTACCCATCCAGTACACACCTAAAGGAGCCCTCAACACTGGATTATCATGTTGCATACTCCAATTATTTGAAAATACCATTATCCGGGGCCGGCCGAGGTGTATTCGTTCCCAACACCATATTTACAATAACCCCATCGGCCCCGTCATTTGGATCGACCCCATCGAACAATTTCACAGGGCATGGTAGAGAGAGGCCAAAGCCGCACTTCCCCAACTATATCGCCTGGCTCTATGTATGTCGGCGATCAATGGAAGGTACATCAAATGCACTACATCACCAGAAGAATTAGGGAAGAGAATACGTCCGATTATCGACAAAAGATATGTCCGCGTATAACATTGGGGTTGGAAGTCGGTCGGTTCGTCTGGCAAACTATTATTGAACTCTGTATAGAGCCAAGAACATCGGACTGATTCCCTGACGAATACACCCCTATCATCCTCATCAACCACCTGCCCAAGGTAATCTCTTAACAACATGACTTTATTGAACATCAGGTTGCCGGTTACGGCCACCCCATCGATTGGAAGACCCGATATGACGGCTATATCTTGTAGGGTGACCGTCATCTCCCCAACGGGTAGGTGAAACGTGTGTGTCTCCAGCCTCCATCGCTCTACAAGAGTGGTAAGTAATGCATGGTCACATTTCATTTTCGCCAACTTTGACATTCCATAAAATCTGCTATTTACCAAATAATTTTGTACTCGAGGGTGCGTCGGCAATATGGTGTGCATTCGGAAACTCATTTTCTCAATATCTCCAGTCCACACCGCCTGTGACCTATGATCTTGTTGCAAATAAATTATGGTAGGATCTAAAGGACCCGGATGTCCATGCAGTGCATGCGAAGTACCAGATGAAGCACCCACATTATGGAAAGAAGATGGTTGTGTAGGATCCATTTACCTGTGAACATTAAAAATAACGTGTCAAGTACAATATTAATTAACATTATTAGACTGGAGATACTAAAATTTGTAAGCCATGTTTCTTCAATATAATTAATAATCGATGTTTTAAGATAACAATAACTTCTCAATACTTGTATCGAAATATTACTCATAACAATCACCACCACAACATCTCCACACACTACAAATAGATGAATCTCACTTCACATAGATAGCAATATAGGTCATCCACATCTCACATAGATGAATCTCATTTCACATATCTAATACTTTTTTTTGATATATCGGATAGAGCCAAACGGCTCCAGCCATCAAAAAATATATGTATAAAAAAACGGTTGAGATACAAAAATAATACAAAAGTTTATAAGCTATAAAACAGAAATAAAAATACAAAAATGAGTACAAAAATCGGTTGAGTCGCACGCAAATAAGATATCTACGAACAACAAAAAGGGCGACGGAGCAAACCGCCAAAATAACAATGCAACTAAAGGAGGTAAACGTCTTGCCACACCAAGGAGGAGGAGAGACGCCCACAAAGGCAAGCAACCACAAGGCAAAAGGAATCGCGAACAAGCAGGAAGCCAGATCTAGGGACACCCAAACCTTGATGACATGAGCAAAAATTGTGGAAGAAAACCAAAATACAGACCCAAAACTGAGGAGGCAAAACAGTCCCACACAAAGGCACAAAGCACTACCCTGCCGCTCAAAAAACTCAGCTGTGCACAAGAAGATGAACCGACACTGAAGCTGCTTTCTTAGCTAAAATACAAGCACTCACGCGAATTTGCACATTAGTGTAAAGTTCTTATTGTATTTTTGCTTAGCGGGGGGAGGATCAACATCCACCAAAGGGAGCGAAATCACACCAAGGTCCGGCATGCTAGCCTCAACTTTGTTTAGGAAAGAAGAGGGTAAGAGGAAACTGGAAGAAACTGACGAAGATATAAGAATGGAATTAGTATAATAAGAAAAACGAGAAAAGGAAGAGTCACCAAGAATCGTTTGATGAACGAGCCCCATCGAACTACGTAACCAAGAATGGCAAGACCCAAAGGATTTAAACAAAACAGACTTCTTATCCAGACTCATACTCAACGAAGGCCTCACAGCTTTAGTATAGGGACGAGGCTGAAAGTGCCTGACTGAGGAAAGGAAACAAGTTTTGTGAAATCCGAGTGATCCTTAAACAGTTAAACAGGGAAGCCAAATTAGGATACTGAGGAGTAGCAAGAGAAGCGCCATTAGCAGCGGAAGAAGTGGTGGGGTTCATAGATGGATAAGGCACCACTACAGAGAAGTCAAACTCCTATTCAGACTAAAGACTACTCTTCCTCGCGAAGCATGCATAAAGCCTGCGCTTAAAGAGGGGATAGTTCAGAAAAGAGAGCTGTTTGACCGAGAAAGATTTAACCAAAACAAAATCCTTATCCAGACTCATATCCAATGTAGGCACCACAGCTTTAGAATGGGGACGAGCCTAATAAGAACCCGACCGAGGGAAGGAAACAAGTTTCGTATAAACCGTTCGATCCTTAAACAGATTAGCAATATTGGGAAGCTGCGGAGTGCCAAGAGATGCACCATGAGCTGTGAAAGAAGTAGATGAGTTCGTAAATGGATAAAGAACAACTGCAAAGGAGTCAAAATTCTTTTCAGACTCAAAACTAATCTTCCTCGCCAAGCATGCATTAAGCTTGCCCTTTAAGAGAGGATAGTTAAGAAAGGAGAGAAGTTTGGCCTGTAAGGGTTTGCCTCTGGGTAATCCAAGAAGTTTTTGAAGGGAAAAACATCGACTGCGCGAGTGTCCAAGCTTGTCACAGAAGATGCACTTCATTTTATTCACACACATTCGTTTAAAATGTCCAGGAAGAAGGCACCTGAAACAAACCAGGAGCGGGTCGGACCTACTAAAGGAATGGACAATATGGAATATGGGAGAGTAACGAGAGCGACCCAGTTTACAAGGCCTATTTTTTTTAACGACCTCGACCCAAGACGGGCACAAAGATGCCATGTCCCCAAAACCAGAAAAGGGCGAGAGCGAGAGGATACCCGAGCAGGGCTGTGGAAACTGATATTGAGAAGATCAGTTACTGCGAAAGTGGCTATAATAAAGAGGATAACGAATCTTTACAGATCCAGGACAAGAACACCAATGCAATTCAATGCAATACACCAACCGTAATGCAAGCACCAGGGGATCGGAGAGATCCAAGCCACAACGACTCAGAACTAAACAGAGTTCAGAGAGAGTAGTAAAGAAACTTCAGAAAGAGTAGTAAAGGGCCTATTTTGCAATAATAACTTAAAACAGTTGTTTTTTGTGTTGACCGATAGAACAAATTAGAAGTATCTACTGAGAGAACAAATTGGCACTATAGATCTAAATAGTTCAACAGAATGCACCAAGCCAAAGCGTGGAGCCAAGAATTGCCAAACCAAATCACAGATCTAAAACTACTAAGAACATAGGTTCAAGAACGGAAAGGGGGAAAGAGGAACGGGTTCAAAACGAACTCAAGGAGAGTCGAATCGAGGAGAACCCTAAAAATAAGAGATCTAATTGTAAAGAAAATAAGTAAAAATATACTCACAGTGCTAGTAGAGGAGAGAACGAAGCCAAACTCCGAGAGATGGGGAGACCGCTGGAGCAAATCTGGAGAAGCTCGGTACTTCGAAAGCAAGAACCACAAGCGGAAGAGGAGAACCTGAATCCCTACCGGGTCCCGCATGAACTCCACTGAGGGAGGAGGAAGGAAATGCTGCTCCACGAGGAGACAGGGAGGGAGAGGTTGACACGGGAGTATGGGATGGAACAGATCCAGAGATATGAGGACGGAAGCGGAGTTCGGCGATCTGAGAAACAAAATCAGGGCAAGGAAGAAGCACGCTGAACAGCGAAAGACGGAGGCAACGGCACAGGACTAGCCGATCAAGAGAGAGAGGCACTTGAGAGCAACAACCAGGGAACCGAATCTTGGAGATGCACATAGGAGGCGGAAGCGAAACTGGGAGTCGATGGTCAGTTGGATCGAAAGGATTTAAACAAACGGGAACTAGAGGATGGGATAGCTCGGAGAAAAAACCCCAACTATGGTGAAAAAAATTAGATGGGTTTGTAGAGGAAGAGAAGTTACACAACTTTAATGAAAGGGGATTGAGAGATGAGCGGGCAGATGGTCGGGATCTGGACAAAGAAAGAGCAGGAGGAGCAGAGCTCATTAAATGGGTGATGTTGAAATAGGTATTGTAACGCCCCGAATCCCAAATACACTGAATTCGAGATGTTCTACAGGATCTTTTCACTTTCTTCAGTACAATTTTACAAGGAATTTAAAACTTTTTTTTACCTCAGAGTTTACATCATATTACACTTTTCATTTGCACAGCGGAAGTAAAAATATACAATATTTACATAAATGTACAACAATATGGTAAAATCTTTATGCATCCATTCCTCTTTAACATGTAATTTATTCTGCATACAAAACTGTGGGTACGTCAGTTTATTCAACCGACGATAATTATACATGGGCATCCTCTCTATGCCAGAAACAGTATAACGAATCTCATTTCTTAACAGATCACAAACTTGTTCACATAACAATTAAAGTAAGGGGGAAAATCTTAATGATGTCGTGTCGTGATCGTGCACTTAGTCCTTAATGCAATTACTTAATTTACATGACACTAATGCGCACTTGTTCGGATTCTATGCATCCCATACTACATAGGTCCGAGGGCAAGCCTCTTAATCGTCCTTCATTTTTGTAGGGTTCAATCCCTCGCCATGACTTAATCTACTACTGTAATTACGGTGAGTATCCTAGATGATCTATGAGTACAAGCACGTGCCCTGGACCCTGGAGGGGAACCCCATGCCATGTCTTGACTCATCAAGCATGCATTCTGTGGCAATTCAGGCTCCTCCCTGAACACGATCCTCTTGCAGTCACCAAACATCCCACAAGCGTGGCTAAAGTCCGATCATTACTGAGTTGTGCCCACGCCATGTCTTGACTCATCAAGCATGCATTCTGTGGCTCACATACCCGCACCGTAAACTCTAGTTCTCATACTTATGTTTTCTCTCACTTTCATCACCTTTTCACTATGTACTAAAATCATTAGAATCATGAATAAAAATCAAAGCTCTAGAGTTATCCTCTCCACCAAACCGGACTTATCATTTCATTTATACATGACCAACCTTGGTCTTCTTTTCAAATTCATTTCATTTCCACTGCCGGGGGAGACTTAGCTACTCTTTTGTTCAATTTCCAATTCACAACTTCCAATTTGAGCGTTTCCAACTCATGAATTCATTTTCATTGCCTCAGCATATCATGTTCTTAATTTTCATATTCGTGTAATTCTTCATTCAAAGTATGACTCATTTCATGTAAATTTCTCAATTCAAACTATGATTCATTTCATGTAAATTCATACAGCAATAGAAAGAGTTCATCAACATCAATCATAAAGTTCACAACTCTTAGCAGTAATCAAAAATGAAATCTCTGGCATATCAAAATCTACTCTGTACAGTCGACTTGGAAAAAGACCAGTCGACTCGTACAGTCAATCCGAGTTCTTCATAATCAATCAGGAGAGTCGACTGCTGCACATGGCCAGTCGGCTGTCCCGCAACTTTCTATGTTCAAAATCATTCATGTGACAGTCGACTATCAACAAATCAGCCGTCTGTCTTGGGATCGTTAACAGTACATATCCATATTCAGCTCAGTCGACTTGCTATTCGCATTAGTCGACTGGACAGATTCCCATTTCAATTAAGGGATTATTTTTCCAACAGTTCTTACATTTATGTTTCATAAACACAAAGTTTCTTACTGTTCAGTCACATCGCAACAAGGAATTTCAAGTCACTAATATTGTCTTTTCTTTAGGGGAAAAATGTCAAACATGCATTTACATTAAGACAACGCAATGTGGGTGTCTTACTTCATGGAATTGTGGATGATTCATAATTTAATCAATGCATCAGTCGGTTGTTCACATCGTCAGTCGACTGTACAGGCCATTCTCAATTTTTCTAATATCACTAGTTTCTTTCCACATGTTCATGTCCTCTCAGTCATATGCGACATAGAAGATACAAAATTGGCATTCTGTTTCATTTTATCTCTTACACATATGCATCATGAAACTTTCTATCTAAATATGAGAATATACGTCTCGTATCAGTCGACTCATCAAAGTGGCAGTCGACTGTACCGACCCAAATCATTCTTATTTACAGTGTCATTATTACACCATTTGTTCTTCATGATTATCAACATACTCAGGCAAATTCTAATATGTTGAATTTACTTTTCATAAACATGGTAACAATTATCACAATCATGGTATAATTCCTACATTAGAAGTCCTGAGAAACACCCACCTTATTTGACGAAGTAATCGAATCCAGCAAAAAGCTCCTCACTGCAGTGGACGACTCCTTGCTCCTTGTTCCACACCGAAGCCTTCGGAAGATGATGCCCGGCCTCCACAGAAAGTACACACAACTCTCTTACAAAAAATATCTCTCTTACAATAGGATTTTAGTGTAAAAGAAATAATGAATGAGAGGGGGTATTTATATACAAATTTGAGTAGGTAGAGGGCCAGGATTTTGTAGATAGTTATGAGATCAAGGGCTAGGATGGACTAGGGAGTTGTGATAACCACCCACACCTCACATAACTACCCATGACTCACTCCCACTTCTCTACTCAAATCCAGCCAAGAATAGTGCTCAATGCACGTGTATGTGAAATGCACGTGCATGCACAAATCACCCCTACAAGAACTTGTACATAAAAATAATAAGTCTCTCTTTTTTTTTTTATAAAAAGAATGTTACACATTACAAGTTGTAGAAACTAATAAAATGGTTTAATTTCATGGGCTAAAATTAATTGGGCCAAGATAAATATTTAAAAGAAAAATAAGTAAACTAACATTTGGGCTTAGAAAAAAAATACTATTCTTACACATCATGCTAAAAATAATAGTCAACATACTACACATGCACACCACATATAAAAAATAAATAATCTTTCATATATTTGAAGAATCAGGGAATTACAGGTATGGTCATGGGGGCCCACGTCACATGTCTAATACTTACATGGATCTAATCTACATCTATTTTACTGTACTACCAATATAGCTCTTATTGATCAAAATCAACATTTCACACATTATCAACAACAATCCTTAAGTACATTTCGCATATCTATTACTTAGATAAATCAAATCTACACCTCTTGTACAAAAGCCGACCAATATATATAGATCTTATATAACAAAATAAACATTGTAAAAAAATTTTGGGATTTTGAATACTTACCACAATTTCGGATTTCGGAAGATTTTGAAAAGAAATGAGCGAATCACAAGTAGGGTTTATGTTTAATTGTTGTCTGAGAAGTTTGAGATCACTCCAACACTCCAATAGTTTGGATTTTTTGATTTAGGGATCTAGGGTTTGTGGGTTACGGGAGTGAAGAGAGAGAGAGAGAAAAAAAACGAAGTACAAAGGGGTAGGAGAAGAGTTGGGGGCACTAATTATAGGTAAGTGTGCAAAATAGAAAGTAACAGATGTTGTTATTCAAAATAACGACATCAGTATAAATCATCTCGTTCTCTCAGAGAACGGCATAGGTTAATTTATTTTCACACTTGTCTCTCAGCTCACAATTGAGACTGTTTGCTCCTTCGATTAAAAGTAACAGATGCCGTTATTTAGAATAACGGCATGAAAGTTTTTTTTTAAACATATGTCGTTATTGGGAAGAACGACATTGAAATAACCTATGCCGTTTTTTTCAATAACGTTTATTGCTGACGTGTCCTAAACTGGATCAGTTCGGTAATTATTTTCGAAAGTGGATCGGAGTGCCAAATATTTTTAAAAGTGGATCAGTACGGCAAAATTTTTCTTTTTATTTTCCAAAAAAAATTGGTTTCGTGGAAATAAAAAAATAAGGGGAAAAGCATGTACCACAATCTAGGGAGAAGGCATCGCCACGTAAATGATATACCACTCGTTTGTTTATTAGGAGTAATAATCAATATGATCATATAACAAAAAAAACAGTGATTTATATTTAATGATTATATGTACAACAGAGATGAGAAGTCGAAGAGGACTTTGAACGTACCTAAAATTGAATTTTTCCTTTTCAAGTAAAGAAATGCGCTGTATAAAACGTACCTAAAATTGAATTTTTCCTTTTCAAGTAAAGAAATGCGCGGTATTCTAATTGACTCCATTAATTTATTGAGAATTAGTACCTATCATTTTAAGTAAACGTGAAAGCTTAATCTCCAAAATCACTCGGTTTTGGATAACTTTCAAACAGAGCTGGCCAAGAGTTTATGGTCCGAGGCAAATTTCTGAAATGGAGCCCTCGAACAAAATTTATTTTTTAAAAAATTGTTAACAAAAAAATGTTAAATTTTTTTTATTACTACAATTCTTAAAAATCGAGATATATGAGACAATAGGTGAAGATTTTGAAAAAATCTTCATATAAATTCAAGCCAGACTAAAATAAGTCGGTCCAACTACCAATTTAAAAAATAAAAATTCAAAAAATTAAATTCGGGGACTTCTAAAAAAAACTTTATGTGCAAAATACTTATATATAAATACAAGGAAAAAAAATTGAGTGGCCCTAAAATTGTAAAAAATTTGGGAGTCCGAGGCGGCCAACTTCTCGGCGTCCATTGGGGGGCGGCCCTGCTTTCAAAGAAACTAGCAGTATACATTTCAAAGTAACTAGCATATATATATATATATATATATATATTTGTACTATTCTTGCTTGATATGAAGATATCATAAAACCCCGACTCGAAATTTTTGCATCAATTTGATTCTTCGCATCATCTTGGGCTATGTCATGATCACGCACGAGAAATATATGAACTGATATGGGTCGGATGACGTGGCCCCTCCTGGGCCATAGGATCCCCTCAGGAAACGTGCACCTCCGGGTCACCCGGATCCGCCACGTCAGCGTCGGAAAATCGCTCGGGCCTCTGTCACGTCAGCCTGGAAACCGCCCGGGCCTCTGCCACATTAGCCCTATACTGCCCGGGTTTCCACCGCTTCAGCCCCACGGGCAACCAGGTCCAGACCCGGCCCCAAACTGGTCCAAACCCGGTTGGCTTCTCTAATAAATACCAGACCCCTACCCCTTATCCAGGTAATCGATCTTTTCCCACTCAAAACCCTAGTTACTGTTACTCTCTCTTAGTAGCTGACTAGATCGTCGGAGGGTCTGCCACTGGGACCAACCCCGGTGTTCCTAGACCGTCTGCAGGTACACGAGACCTCGGATCCGAGCCTCCTGGTCCGAGCCGAGCATCCAGCCTCCACCTCACTACCGCCTACTTCCGTACCGTTAGCTCGGCTGAGGGTCGTCCGCACCGGAGCTTTCTCCACCAATACAAATCGAGTAAGAACTCACACCTGGTGCACATGCCTCCCAAAAACAAACCGCATCAGGTTGGCACCGTCTGTGGGAATCTTCTAATGCAAACGCCGGTCCGAGCTCAGCCATCAACGGTACCCGTCAACCCAAGCTCACATGGCGCCCAAAGCCACGGGAGCAGTTACCTCAGCGCGTCGGCAGGACGTGCCTCCACAGGGCGTCGGTGTCGACGCTCAAGCATCCAGCAACCCGGGGGTCAGTCACAGACTCCAACCGGTGCCTCCCATCCGATCCAACCTGACCAGCAGGGGGTAATCCAGTATCAACAGGCGAGCCGGAGTAGGGGATGGGCCGCTTCCAACTCGGCCCCGAACCATCCCAAACCTCCGTCCCAAGGGCAGGGGCCGGCACTCAGTCGCATCGGCCGGTGCCCACCAGCTCAGCAAAACCGAGCCGAACGAGCCCCAGTCACCCACAAGGAGTTTCAAGACTTTCGGAAAGAAATCATGGAGGCCATCCGGGGAACCCCCGTTGATGAAGATGTCCGCTGCTCTCATTCCCGGTCGGATGCCGAGGCCAGCATGTCTCGCATCCCGACTGTCCAGTTGGAATATGACGACGACATCTTGAAGTGCCTCCAAGAAATGGAGGACCGCCTCGACCACTTCGGGGATGGCAGGCCTAGACCGGCCCAGGAATACGGGCCCATCCGACCTCTTTTTCCACAGCCATCCTGCGGGCAAAAATACCCCAAAACTTCCGCCCACCTCAATTGGAGACTTACGACGGGGAGGGCGATCCTGCTGATCACATGGAGGGCTTCAAAACCCTCATGATGATTCACAGCGCATCGGATCCCCTCCCGTGCCGCGCCTTCCCTGCCACCCTCCGGGGTCCGGCTTGGGAATGGTTCTCGAAGCTCACCCCTGGCTCCATCCATTTCTTCGACCAATTGGATGGCAACTTCCTCACCCACTTTGTGACAAACCGAAAGGCCGAAAGGACAAGTGCGTCCCTACTTGGCCTTCGGCAAAAGGAAGGAGAGTTGCTCCGGGTGTTCGTCCGAAGATATAGTACCCCGTATTTTTAAATGTTTATAATGAATTAAAATAATTTTTGGAGATTTAATAAATATTTTCCTGGAAATTTATCTTTTACACTTGCGAAACACGTGCAAATATTTTCTCGAGAAGTTCAAAAGCCAAAATTTCTCCATGGAAAATCATTATTTATTATTTGGAATTTATTTGTAATTTTTCCAGATTTTTCTGATATTTATTGGATCTATTTGCAAATTTTATTAAAAAAGAAGGATCTTTTTGCAAAATTATCATTTTGAGGGGTGAAAGTGCAAAACTATTTTTCTGGACTTTTCAACAGTGCCGGTTGGAGTTAAGGAGTCTATTTTGCTTTTAAATCTCAATTTAATTGATTTTATCAAGTTCCAAGTATAGGAATCTATTTATGTAAAGTTATATTTTAAAGGGGTTATTTTGCAAAAGTGTCTAGAAACCCTAATTCTTCCACCCTGGCTATTTAAAAGAAAAATGCAGCCGTCATTCGCTGCACAACATTAAGTTTTCTTATTTTTGGAGGATTTGGGAGAAGATTTTGGATCTCGCAAAGGAAAGGCTTCTTATCAAGGGATTTCTTCATTTAATGTGAGTGACTTGTTTTGTTTTATTTTGTTTTGTGCAAGTTGTATGTGAGTGATGTAAATTATTTGTTGTTTGTTTTATTTATGTGAGTGATATAATTGTTTTGTTTGTTGTTTGAATGTTGTATGTGAGTAATTGATTGGTTGATTTTTTATTTATGTGAGTGGTAAAATTGGTTGTTTGATCTATAAATGTTTAATGGATCTTGGATATTGAACATTATTGCTAGAAAGCATGATTAGGGTTTGAGTATGACTATGAAAATAATGGATTGGATGGATGAACGATTTGATCTTGAGAAACCCTAGTGGTATGTGATTACAAATTTGATTATGGTTATGAATTGTGGTAGAAATTCAGTTTTTGAGAAATTTGAATGGAAGAGTTATTAATCAAGAGATCATGTCATGAAAAGTTGAAATTTGAGAAATTAGTTGAGCTGAGGAGATATACCCAAATTGGGGGATTCTTTGAGATTTTGATATTTATATGGTTTGGATCTGAATACGAACTATTTCAATGAACAATGAATTTTGTAAGAAACTCTAATTTTTATTGTATGCACAGTCCATGTATTAGTTGAAAGAATCAACAAATCTCTATTTTCATGAATTCAAGCAATTTGATTTAGTTTTATGGACTATTATATGTCCTACCAGTTGTATTTGGTTATATAAGAAATAATTTTTTTATCAAAATCGTTTTCATAAAGTAAAACTATGTATCGGTTGAATTGTGCACAACCAAAATACTGCAGACTGAAGGCCGACAGTCGACTGTCGTGAATTCTCAGTCGATTGATACGACCCGGCTGCTATGTTCTTTAGTTTTCTCGAAATTTCCTTCTGGACAGTCGACCTATACCTTTTACAGTCGACTGGTACACTTAGAATTATATTTTTGACAGTCGACCTATTCCCTTTTCAGTCGACTGCTATACTTAGAATAATTTCTTAAAGATTATTGGATTTTCTCTCTGGACAGTCGACCTATGATTTTTACGAGTCGACTTATGAGACTTAGTTTATTTTTCTTAAGACCATGAAATTCTCTTTCTGGACAGTCGACTTACTCTTGTTATTAGTCGACTGATACTGATGTATTCTTATAATTTTGAATGATCTTTCAAATGATCTATTCTTTAAATGTTTTGATCGATAACGTATTATACTATACTTTATCTTCTATTGCGTATATGTTTCAAGATGTTAAGTTGAGCAATTTATGTTGGAAGGTTGGTTTGGATATTTGAGTTTGAGTCTCTAGAGGGTGTGTGTGACCCTAGTATACCGGCGGATGAGTTATTTATGTTTGGGTCTGTTGAGGCATTTTAGTTGTTCAGATGTTTGAGTTAAGTACGGTAGGGTACACCAACTCTAGGAGATTCGTTAAGTAATTAAATAACCTAAATGATAAGGACAGGCACTAGTGGTGATATGATGAACGAGAACATGGGTTATGGACCTCAGTATGGCTTGTGGTGTGAGATAATCTCCAGAATTATCCAGGTGTGAGTGAAATAGTCTCCGGAATTACCTGTGGTGTGGGATTGATCTCCGGAATTATCGGAGTCGAGGCGACGCACATGTGGTATTCGTGTGAGAGGTGCCATTGCTTGCGGTGTGGGGTATTCTCGAAGATTCCCAGGTATGAGTGAAATAGTCTCCGGATATAGTTTGACCTCCGGAATTATCGGGGCATGGGCTAATACTCACAGTTTATCTTTATCTCGTAGTAGTCATCGTGTTAGGATTAGTTGCATATCGGGGATTGAACCCTATAATGTGGAGACGTTAAGGGCTTGCACCGGACCTGTAGAGTGGGATGCAAAGACTCCGACAAGTACGCATTAGAGAGTCAGCATATAGATTTGTGTTTTCTTGATTTGGTTTCACGCATGTGTTTTCCTGTTTTCTACACTTGACACTTAGTTTAGCTTCACTTGATGTTTACGTGTTTCCTTGCTATGTCATATTTTATGTATTATTATTTATCACATGTTGTTTATGAATCCATGATTTACTTATGTTGTTTGTTTTATGTCACTCACACCTTTATGGCTGACCCCTTTAGTTTTGGGGGTTAGGGATCATCTCTAGCCTCATATTTTACAGGTGATTTCTTAAGGCTCGGATTTGGATGCTTGAGTTCGAGTGATTTAGTGACATATGTAAAATGAAAAGTGTTGAAAGAAAAGAGAATTATGATTTGAGATGTATTGTATTTCGCTGTGCTATGTAATTGATTATTGTAATGAAAGTTGGAAAAATTTTATTGGTGTTAAATTGGGTTTAATATTACATTGAAGTTGATGCTGGGTATTGTGCCACGTATTTTCTAAGATATCATATTAGAAATTCGGGGCGCTACAGAAGATTCACCGTTGAGGCGAGATCGGTCTCCTCCCTCGACCCAGGGGTCGCCTCGGCAGCATTCCGGCACAACGTCCGCCATGGACAGCTGAAGGCCTCCCTGGCGAAGATATCCCCGGTAGACTTTCCCGACCTCCTCAATCGGGTCGAGAAGTACATCCGGGCCGAAGAGGCCCTGAATCCAGAGGACTCGAAAGAAGTGCCCGGGAAGGGAAAGCGCAAGGCCGACGAGGTCGAGCCAGCGAAGAAAGTTCCGAGAGACGGGGGCACCACGAAGAAGGTTCCGCTAGTCCCTCGCTTCGAGAGGTACACTCCGCTGATGCAGAACATGTCGACAATTCTCTTAGCGATCAAAGATAGCGACCTCGTGCAGTTCCCCCCTCGACCGTCCAACAACACCAGCAAGAAGAGGGATCAACGGTTCTACTGCCGCTTCCACCGGGACAACGGGCACGACACAGATAGTTGTCGTTCCCTGAAGGACGAATTTGAGGCCCTCATTCAATGAAGGTACCACCGAGAATTCAAAAGAGAAGGCGTCTGGGAACAGAGGGATACCAGAAACAGGAGGGTTTCCCCTCCTTCTCAAGCACCCCGACAGCGCCCCGAGCTGGATCTGGAACCCGAGGAGCCCGAGGGTCAAGCAATCTTGCATTGCGTCCACGGAGGACCCATGGAAGGAGAATCTAACACTTCCTGCAAGGCGTTCATCCGGGATGTCAACACCGTCCAGGGCCCTCTATCCCCCTAGGTCCAACAACTCCCTGTCTCCTTCTCAGGGGAGGACCTGGAGGGAGTCCGGCTCCCTCATTGTGACACACTCGTCATCAGCCTCAGCATGGCGAACTTCGAGGCCCGGCGAATCCTCGTGGACAATGGGAGCTCGGCCAACATCCTGTTCCTGGAAACATTCGACAACTTGAAGCTCTCTCGGGACAAGCTAAAACCAGCTGGATACACACTGCATGGATTCTCCGGCGTCCCGGTGGCAATGGAGGGTATCGTCACTTTAGACGTCACGGCGGGTACGACCCCAAACAGAAGAACCGAGTCCATGGACTTCATGGTTTTGAACGTCAAGGTGGCCTACAATGCCATACTCGGTTGCCTCGGGCTCTGCTCGCTCCAGGCGGTTCCCTCGGCCTATCACCAGAAAATGAAGTTCCCTACCAACACTGGTGTCGGAATTGTCCGAGGAAATCAAGAAGCAGCACGCTCGTGCAACATGACGGCAATCGGGGGTAGTGTATTTCCCCTCGATGCCATTGAGCTACAGCCCGAGAGGACCCAGCCCGAACCAGAGCAAGGACCCAACTTCCTGAGAACAAGTGCGGGAGCCTCGAGCAAGGCCAGGGCTTTCTTCAAAGCACCTCGACCTTAACGCTCGGCGACGACCCTCAGCTACGCCTGCTGCTGGCTTTCTCACCGGTGTGGGGGCTCGGCACTTGTCCCTAACATGGTTTGGGCTTCTTCAAGCCCATAAACCTATGCATGAGGTGACAACCGCCAGCTACACCCGTGCCGTCTTCCTGAGAACAAGTGCGGGAGCTCGGCGTCGACCTCGAGCAAGGCCGGGGCTTTCTTCGAAGCACCTCGATCTTAACGCTCGGCGACGACCCTCAGCTACGCCTGCTACTGGCTTTCTCACCGGTGTGGGGGCTCGACACTTGCCCTAGCATGGTTTAGGCTTATTCAAGCCCATCAACCTAGGCACGAGGCGACAACCGCTAGCTACACCCGTGCCGTCTTCCTAAGAACAAGTACGGGAACTCGGCGTCGACCTCGAGCAAGGTCGGGGCTTTCTTCAAAGCACCTCGACCTTAACGCTCGGCGACGACCTTCCCCCACGAATGCTTTAACAAAATTTTTCATTAAGGTTTAGAGCGTCAACCTTCGGCAGACGCCCCGAACTTTGAGCCGATTGGTAGACCCTCCTCTCGCCCGCGAACAACTCAGGATTTACCGCTTTCACAAGCCAAAACCCCGAACTGTTCGAGGACGGCAGGGGAGCCTCCGAACCAATTAATCGGCCCACCACTCACCAACGAACAACCCGGGGTCTTACGGCCCTCAAGGCCCAAACCCCGAATTGTTCGAGAGTGATTGGTGTGCCTCCAAACCGGAGCCCTCGGAAAAGTATTAACTTCGGGGCGCCCGCCTAAGGCAGGCACCCCAGTCGAGCGGCAGATCAGTCACTCTTACTTCTTGGCAACCAACCAAGGGAGAGTGGGGGATATATAGCCCCCTGAAGCGCGTAGTTATTGCGTCTGGAAATGCCAAATGGCAGAAGGCAAAACGTCGCCATAAATACTCATAGGGAGGCAAAACGTCACCATTAATGACTTAGCAAAAGACAAAATGCCATTGCGTATGCGCCCTTTGCGGCAAGTCACCTCGGCGGCGACCTCCTGCGTGCCGAGCTCGGTAATTGTTCTCGCCCAACAAGACTCAAGGTTCAAGAAAGCGAATGCTCTTATTATTTCTCATTGCTTACAACTCAATGAACGTCGGTACAAAGACAATGCAAAGCTTACAACTCACTCACATCCGGCTTAAAATTAAAATTCGGTGCTACCTTTGGGGCTCCCCTCACGCTCGGTTGGACTAACCAGGAAAGAGACCCCTGCCACCGAGCTTCTCGCATCTTCTGGCTGGGCGCCCTCCAATAAAAATGTCGGAGACCAGCCTGGGGTCGAGTTGCTCGCCTCCTCGATAAAACCCGTGCCCAACACCAACTTCAGCCTGCGGATCTCCAACTCCTTCTCAACGACGGCCTCGCGAAGGAAAGACTCCGAAGCCGACCGCCCACTCAAGGCATCCGAGATGAACCAGTCCGTCTCGATCACCCACCAGTCCCGGTCGGCTATGGCTTTCTTCAGACGAGCCACCTCCAGACCGAGCTCCCTAGACTTGTTCATGAAATAGCTCACTACGGTGGCCCGGTCCCGAGCCTGTTTTTGCTGGCGAGCCAGAGCTGCCTCCATCGCTTCCTTCCCTGCTCGGACCAGGGATCCCTCGGTAGAAATGGGGTCGGCACCCAAGACCTCGTGCATCTATCAAAATACGAAAATAAGCAATCACAAGGAGAGCGAGAAAATGCACAAGTCACGAAGCCTTGGCCAAAAAAGCTATCTTTCATTACTTTCAAAAAGGGTACAAAACCGCGGTGGCCAGTCCGCATGGGACGTATACAGTCAAAAAAGAAGAAGAAAGAAAGGCCTAATCTAAGCTTGAGGGGGGGGGGTGTCACCTCATCGTCAGCATGGCCGCCCCCCATATTCTCGCCACCGGGGGTCGGCGGAAGGTCCGGCTGCCAACCATAGTAGAGATGATCCACGTTCTGCTCCGGGTAGATCCTCCGGAAGTGCTCCTTGGCCTGGTCGTATGCCTCGTCCTGCGCCATGATCAGGGCCTCCGCCGACGTAGCATCCATCCTCGCCAAGGCCTTCCGCCCCTTCTCCACCTCCGCTTCAACCTTTTCCTTAAGACGATCGACGTCCTTCTGGTGATGCTCGATGATCGAGGCTATCTGGGCCTCGTGGACGGCCGCCATGCTCTGAGCCTCCTTCAGGTCGTCGGTTGCCTTGTTCAGCTCGTGGAGATACTTATCTGCGCTCCTCCTCTCCACCATGACCTTCCTCTCCAAGCACTTTTGAAAGTACTGCCCATGAAGCAACACCTGTTCGAAGGAGAAAAGGTCAGGAAAAAATTTCTCCAAGTAAAATGCGAAGTTTCGAGCACTTACCGAGACCGACGCCTGAGACCAGTGCATAAAGGCCTGGTCGGCCGTCTACGATGCCAGCGCCATGAAATCCCGCTCGGTGGCGGCCTTCCTGAAGAACTCCATGGACACGGGGCCGTCAAGAAGAGATTCCTCCTGGACGATCAACCAGTCAGGAGCAAAGGGCCGCAACCCCTGTTGTCCCACCATTTGCTTGGTAGTGGGATGAGATGGGGGAAGCCTCTTCCCTGCGGCTTCGACAGTCTTTCCCGAACTACCCCCCGCATCCCGAAATGCCCTCGGCATATGGGGGTGATCCTTCTTGGCCTTCTTCGCAGGAGAAGGCTCCCCGGCTACCGGGGCTGGTCCCTTGCCGGACCCCCCAGCTTCTCCTGCTCTGCCTTCTTCCTCTTCTCCGCTATTGCCTTCTCGGCGACGGCTAGCAAGACACGCCTGTCATCCACTTGCTTGGATGTCTTCCCTGTAAAAAAGAAAGAAGAAGGGCTAACGTTAACACGAAGGCAGAAAGATGCAAAAATTCAGAACGAAACATACTGGGGTCAGCTGGGCTTAGTCCGGCCCGGGCGAGGTGTTGCTCCGTCACTCGAGGCCACGCTATGCTGTGCCCCCCAACGATCTTCTCAACCTTCTTCCACTCCTTCGCGGTCAAGTCACTGCGCTTCGGAGGTTTGTGGTTCGGCTTGAAGAAATTCCATGAGGTCGGAATCCCCCAAGACTTCTCACTCCGGACCACAAAGTATTTCTCCTTCCACCCCTTGATGGAATTCGGATGGCCGTGCACCACCTTCTTATGCGGCCTGGGCGAGAATTAAAATATTCCCTCCTGATCACCGAGCGAGCTGATCCCTAAAATGGCTCAGAAATAGGTTGTTACCGCTGATTTCGGTGTGGGGGTAAACAGATAGAATTTGTGAGTCCGAGAGAAACCTGAACAGTTGACTCAGCCTTCTTGCTCCCGCCGCAACCTGCAAGGAAGTGCGAGACACCGGGGTTGATTCCGGCGACGCACCCTCCGACGCTCTTGTCAGTAATCAGGAAAAGATTAAGAAAGAGCTTAAATGGTGAAAAAGTGATTAACCTGGTCTTGATGGAAGAGGGGTTGTATTTATAGTCGCCTTTGGAACGGTTAGGATCCTGATTTCCTGCCTAACAGCCAGGAGGAAAATCCTCCTATTCTGTTTCGGGAAATTAGGCCCTAATTCCTTGGTGAGAGCCAATCAGGTTTATTGATTTGATTTAGTCAAATTAGTGGCCTTGATTCTCCTCCTGGTGAACCGGGCTTGTATCGGGTCGGGACCCGTGCCCAGTTGAAGTGGATCTATTCGCGGGTGGTTGGTTCTGTGAGAAGGAGGCCCAATACCCGTTTTGGATCCATCTGTATGTGAAATTACCTTTTTACCCCCGTGCTTCAAGATTCGTGCTTGATCTGGACGGTCCCGATTTAACCCCATTTTTAGCCATATCACGAGCCCCCACTCCTAAAGACTGAGTGTGATCAGACTTTGAGGAGTAGTCTAGCTGTCTTAGTGGCTGGTGGAGTTGTATCGGAGTCCAAATGTGGGATTTTGAATCTAGAAAGGGGGTAGTAAGGTAACTTTTGACGCCGCTTGCTGTTCTCTGGTCACATCGGGTATTTGAGGGTTTTTATCTATTTTTTCGGACTATTTATTTAATTTTGCGACGTGTTCACTAATCGTTCGGGGGCCTTTAACGGTACATTCTAGGTAATAATTGTTCGTTCAGGGGTTCGAAAATGTGCCCCCAAATTTCCAATTATTTTCCAGATTTTTTAGTTAATTTTCCCGAATTTTTAGCAATTTTTTCCCAATTTCTAAATAAATAAAACGATTTAAATAAATAAAAAACGATTTAAATACTGATTAATGACGTTGCTCGATCTGAGCCGTTGATCATGAACGAGCGTGAATTTCGGAAAGATCTGATGGCTGTTACCGCTCGGCAGCGTTTTTCTCCGTTTACGAGCTCGGAAAGGCGCTTGCTCGGCTGCCGACCGGAGGTAGGGGGTTCGGCAGGCCGAGCGACGTGGCGCTATCTGAGCTGTCGGATGCTGGTGCGCATCTCGAGACGGGCGCGGTTCCCAAGAAAACGCTATCTTGTCTTTTAGCGCACGTGGCGCAATCTGGGTCGTTCATCATTGGGAGCGCGAATTTCTGAGAGATCCAACGGTTTAAGTAGCTCGGTGTCTTTTTTCCCCATTTACCAGCTCGGGAAGGCACTTACTCGGAAGCCGACCGAGGAAGGGTGGCTTCGGTCGTCCGAGCGACGTGGCGCTATCTGAGCTGTTGGATGTTGGCACGCATCTCGAGACGGGCGCAACTCCCAAGAAAACACTATCTTGTCGTTTAGTGCTCTCGGCGAGATCTGGGCCGTCTGATCGAGATCAGGCACGAAAGTTGAGGGGAAAGTAAGTTTTCCCCGTTTACACGCTCGGGAAGGCACTTGCTCGGTGGCCGACCGAGGGCCTATTGTTTTGGCAATCCGAGATGGCTCTGTTCCCAATGGTATTAACGGTGCTTCGGGACTTGCGCGGCGTTCCGCCTTCCCAATGTCATTAAGGATAACTCCCTTAATTAATACGCGGTGTTTCAACTTCCGAGGGTCATAATGGCTGGTTCTTGGAGGCAGGCTATAAGTACCCCACTCCCTTTGTCATTTCAATCACCATCAGCATAGAGTTTCACACCTCGGAGGTATCTACCTTGGGTAGCTTCTCTTTTGAGGTCCGGGGGGGTGGTTGCTCTTCTGCCTGGTTTTTCCTCTGTTCCTGACGGCCCCAAAGTGGATGTCAGGAGCGGGGGGGACGAGGCAGTAGTGGCGACGACCATAGTCCGGACCCGAGGGATGAGTTACTTCGGAAGGACGGGTGGTCGCCCTGTTGTCTTATTCTTCTCCCGTTCCTCACTGCTCCGAAGGGGATGTCAGGAGCGGGAGGGGATAAGGCAGTAGTGGCGACGACCATATTCCGGACCCGGGGTGTGGGCCACTTCAGAAGGACGGGTGGTCGTTCTTCCACCAAGGTCTTCTACTTTCTTTGGTCGCTCCGAAGTGGGTGTCTAGGTAGGCGGAGATCTTGGTGGAAGAGGTGATGATCCATGTCCGATGCCGATTTCCGGACCATCTGAGTCCGTTTGTTGCAACTGTGAAGGCGCTGTTGCCAGAGTCCTCTGACAAGCCGAGCCTTCTAGTTGCAACCAACTAGCTCGGAATGGTGCGCTTCTCCACCATGAGTCGTGGCTAGGGCTTCCGGACCGTCCGAGCCCATTGTTAGCAACTGTGAAGGCACTGTTGTCAGAGTCCTCTGACGAGCCGAGCCTTCCAGTTGCTACCAACTAGCTCAGAATGGTGCGCTTCTCCTGATCTCTGAGTGTTCAATGGGCCCCCTCCCATCTCTGTCTTCCTTCCGGGCTGATGGCTTCTGATGGATGTCAGACCGGAGGAGTTAGAGATGGGGGGAGTGCCGATCTGTTTTTGACCGGGGCCCGTGGGTCGGCGGAATACCGACTGAGGCACGGGACACGGGGGGTGCTCGCCGAGGGCAGTGCCTTAAAACTTTGAATCAAAATTTTTCCTGGTTCCTTTAGACATAGTGGAGCGTCCGAAGGTTCAATCGTCCGAGCGACATGGCGCGCCCTGAGCCGTTGGATGATGGCGCGCATCTCGAGATGGGCGCAGCTCCCAAGGAAACACTATCTTGTCGTTTAGTGTTCTCGGAGAGATCTGGGCCGTCTGATCGAGATCAGGCGCGAAAGTTGAGGGAAAAGTGAGTTTTCCCCGTTTACACGCTCGGGAAGGCACTTGCTCGGATTCCGACCGGACCCTATTGCCGGCATGTTCGGATTGCTTGTAGCCCGGATTCAGATTCCCTGGAGCCGAGCTAGTTGACTTGGTAACGGAGATAGTGGTGATGGGCCTTCGCGACGTTTCGAGAGCAGCCCAAAAGTCGTAAACTTTCGTTTGGAAGTCCAAGGGACGTTCCATTTTTACTATAAATCTTCACCCCCCCTTAGACCAAGTCTCACTTTTCACTTTTACTCTCTCTCTTCAGTTTTTACTTTGCTTCGAAGTTTTTAGCTCTCTGGTGGCGTTGCTAGCTGTCACGGTAGCGTTCCTAGTTTCCGGCGAACTTTCCGACCGCACCTGTTACTTCAAGGTCAGTCTCTTTCCCTTCTCTTTTAGGAAAAATGGTTAAGATTTCGGCTGAGACCCCCGCCTCGGAGGAAGCCGTTGGCCGAGGGGATAAAGGGAAGGGAGTAGTGGAGCCGAGCGAGCAAGACGTCGTTCGTCCGGATAAAGAGGGTGAAGTGGCTGAAGTGCCCGAGGAAGTCGTGGCGGAGTCCCGAAAGGGTAAAGCCGTGATCACGATAGTGGAAACACCGAAGAGAGCGGGGGCATTTGGTCGGCAGCCCATCGCCGTGTCGAGCGTGGGAGGCATCCGGGATTACGCCGAGGATACCTTGGAGAGAGTCACTCAAGGTACGGCTAAGCTGGTGGAGGAGAACGAGCCTAGGGAGCTGTCCGAGGTTGACCATAGGATCTCGACTCTTACTGAGACCGATCTTCGTCTGATCCGAGAGGGTTTCCGGATCCCGCTTGAGTATGTACTGCTCCTTCCTGGGCCGGGGTTCCGAGCCAACACAAAGTCCTCGTCGGACGTATGTGTCTTTCCGGTCGACTCCCTCATTGCCGGGCTCCGCTTTCCCCTCCACCCGTTCGTGGTTGAAGTCTTGGTCTGGTACGGTTTGAGTCCCGCCCAACTGATGCCGAACACATGGAGGCACGTCGTGGCGTTCGTCCTCCGATGCCAAGAGGTCGGCGCCAAGCCGACTATGTTCCTCTTCCGGAGTCTCTTCCGACCTTGCCAGCCGAGGCAGGACGAGCAGAGGTTTTTCCTTTCTCCTCGGACGGGAGTTAAGTTGATCGAGAACCCGGACTCGATCAAACATTGGAAGGAGAAGTATTTCCTCGTCCGATCTCTGACGCCATGGGTGATACCGACGGTTTGGGCGAAGGAAGGTCTGCCCAAGCGGACCAAGAGAGAGGTGCCGCTGAGTGATGAGGACAAGGAGGTCCAGAAGAAGCTCCTCGCCCTGCCAACGCTAAGCTGGAAAGATATCACGGAGGAGCATCTGTTCCGTGGGGGTCTCAGTCCGATCGACCCTCGTATGCTTCTGGTATTTATACTCTTTGTTTAAAGTTCATGAAAATTTTTCTAAGTTCTTTCATTCGGCTTTTGCAGAGACGATGAAGCTTGATTACAAGGCTCTGGTGGCGAAGGGCAGGGCTGAGCAGGAGAAGAAGAAGAGGCCGTCGGCAGCGCCTCAAGACAGCCGAGCTTCGAAGAAGCCCTCGATTGTGAAGGCTGCCGACCAACCGAAGGTCGCGGTCCTCAAGGAGGGGGAGATCGAGGTCCTTGTCTCTCCGACGAAGGCCGTGGTCCCCGAGCAGGGGGGGTCGTGGTCTCCGATCCCTTCGCCTCGGATGCACCTGCCCAGACCCCGAAGGCGGATGTTCCCGGTTCGTCGAGCAGCGTGTTCGGGGTGAAGGATGCGCTGTCCCTCCCAGTTCCGCCCCTTACCGCCGACGCGGAGAAGATCTTGACCGAGCGTCATAAGCAGATCTTCGTCCCCGACTGGCAGGTGATGAACGTCGATGGCTTCTTGGGCGACGGGAACATCTGCATGGAGGCGGTGAGGCACCTGCCGACCCCGAAAGATCGAGCGACCCTGAAGGCCGGGATGGCAGGGGACGCCGTGATGCAGATTGCCCGGAATACCATGTCGGTAAGTAGGCCGAGCTCTTCTTCGTCCAAATTTCTTCCTTAGAATTTCTCCAAGTTCTTGGATTCGGATTTCAACGTGTTGTTCTCTTTCAGACCCTCTGCCACTTCAATTTCCTGGTCGATGAGTTGGCGAACAAGGAGCAGGAGAAGGAGCGGGAGAGGGCGGAGCGCGTCAAGGTCGCGAAGCAGCTTGATGACGAGCTGCTTCTCTCGACGAAGAGGGCTGCCGAAGTAGGAGGGTTGGAGAAGCAGCTGGCCGACGCCATTCAGCTGTCAAAGGACACGGCGGCCAAGCTTGAGGCCTCGGAGAAGGAGGCGGCCGAGCTGATGGATACGACGGCCAAGCTCGAGGAGTCGGTGAAGGAGGCAGCCGAGCTGAAGGAGGAGCTGGCCAAGGCTCGGTCGGAAGCGGAGGATGCTCGGAAGAGGGCCGAGAAGATCAAGGCCAAACACCCCAGGAAGGTGAAGAGGGTGAAGAAGGCCGTGCAGGAGGAGGCCGTGCTGCACATGCTCCAGAATATGGTGGATGCCTACGGCCGAGCCCTGCAACATGTGGTCGCCAAGAACCCGGGCTTCGACACGTCCTCCTACAACTTTTACGACCTCGTGGAAGGGGAGGAGGGTGTCCCCGAGGGGTTGCTCGACCCCGAGGGGGAGACGGAACCCGTCGAGGACCCATGGAAGGTCGAGGCCGAGGAGGAAGAGGAGGACGACTCCGAGGAGGAGAGCAGGAGCGAAGGCGGAGGCGGGGGCGATGGCGAGGACAAGGCCGGGGGGTCGACGGACCCGAACGACAAAAAGGTCGACCCCTGACTCGGTTGTCTTTTTTCTTTTTTGTCTTTTTTGTAAGCCTAACTGCGGACTGGCCACCGCTGTTGTAGAACTTTCTCTTTGAATCTTGAATGAAAAAATGTTTTGTTTGGCCAAAATTTGTCCAAGTGTTGAGTCTCGGATTTAGTGTCTGATTTGGCGTAAATTATTTCTAGTGTTGGGCCTCGGATTTATCTCTACTTTTCAGGTGAGATTCGGTCCGATCACGGAGGTTGTATACCTTCGGAAGGAGCTGGCGAAAACGAAAGACGAGCTCTTTCAGAGCCGGTATAATCGATTTCTCCTGCTCGGCAGGATGGAGGAGACGAAGGCAGCTCTGCGGAGGTATTGTCGCGAGCTGTGGCAACTACGGAAGCGCCCCCCGGCTCCTTGTCCCGAAGGCGAAGTCGAGAGTCTCCGTAGAGAGCTCGCTGCCACCGAGCAGAAGAACGACGATCTCTTAGCTGAGGTCCAATACTTGGAATTAGCGGAGAAAGAACGTTCGGCGGAGGGAGAGAAGCTGACTTCCGAACTGGAGAAAGCGTCAACCGAGCGCAAGAGGCTATCAGCCGAAATCGACAGGCTCAGAAGGATCACAATAGATAGGGGAATTGAGGTCACCCATTACCGACGGCTTGCGGCTGATAGTGCCAATGCCTCGGGCTCGTTAAGGGCCTCTCGACCGAAGAATTTGGCGAAGGACGACGTCTTGAGGGATAGAATCATCGAACTGGAGGAGGAGATCGCATCGCTTAAGCCCGTGCCGGAGAGAGCTAATGTCCGCAGCACGTCGTGCACTCGCGAGGAGAGCGAGAGGGGGATTACGTTTTACGAACTTGCGACGCGCTCGCCTATGACCAGGCGGAGTCCGGCCGATGCTCAAAGTAGCGCGGCTGTCTCGTCGAGCGGTGCCTCGGTCGGCATCGCTGTTAGGACTAGCAGTGAAGGGGGATCGCGCTTCGTTGGTTTAGGGTCGAGCTCGGAGGGCAGGCCTCGTCGTCCTCGCGTTTCCCTAAACCGAAGCATTCCCCTTCCGAAGAGGCCCTGATCATGTCGTTTTCCATTTTTGTTGGTTGTTGTAAAAACCTAATTATGGGGTCGGTTCGGCTGTCTGTAACACTATCATGTCTGAATGCGAATCTTTTTTGGAAAATTTTCAAGTGTTAGACATCGGCAGTATATTGAAATTGTGTTATTCGTTTTCCCTTCCTTTCAGCTCGTGGTGACGATCCATGGCTCGGACTCTGAACGTCCAAATGATGACTCCGAATCCGAGGCCACTTCTGGGACGGTGGTTCTGAGCCCTAGGAGCGCCGATCTGAAGTTACGCCGGGCTGAGAGTGAACGGGCCCACCTTTCGTCCGTCCTCGATCTCCGGGAAGCCGAGATCCAACGTTTGGAGAATAGGATCGTCGAGCTGAGCCCCGCAGGAGGGGATGAAGACTCGCAAACCGCATTCAGCAACGCTTTTCGGGTCAAATGCATTCGGCACAACCAGTCGAAGATTATTGCCGAGCGGGATGACTTGCTTTCGGAGATTCGGCACTTGCAGGCTGTCATGGCGAAGCTCCGGGGGGATGCGGAGGAGCTGCCAGCCGAGGAGGACGAACAGTCTAGTGAGGATGTTTCTATATGAGAGACAAGTGTAGTGGGTCGGGCGTTGTGTGTTTTGTTTGCTAGCACTTTGTAATGGAATGTTTTGTATTATGCGCCGACCATTAATAAAATTCCCTTTCATTGCTTTACATATTTGTCTTTGCTTATAACTATGTCGGTCGTGCCGAGATCTTTGAACCGAGCGTGTTTGTTTAACCGAACGGGTCCCCATGAGTACGGTATTTTGTCGTTTAGCGGCTCTGACACGGTACGGTACGAATTCCTAGGCGGCTCTGCACCTAAGAAAGTGCTATTTTGTCGTTTAGAGCAGGTGGCGAGATCTGAGCCGTTGAATGTTGGCACGAATCTCGAGGCGGCTCAATCCCCAAGAAAACGTTATCTTGTCGTTTAGCGCAGGTGGCAAGATCTGAGCCGTCTGATCGAGATCATGCCCGAAAGTTGAGGGGAAAGTGTGTTTTCCCCGTTTACACGCTCGGGAAGGCACTTGCTCGGGAGCCGACCGAAGGTGTGGGTCTTCGGGCTTCGGCTAATAGTTAGGAGAGTTCGGATTATGTGTTCCGGACCTTGGGTATAGTTCAATGGTTGTGGGAGCAATTCCAAACGGCGATCTACCCCTGATTCGTCCGGAGACGAGCTGAGGAGGTAAAGTCGAGCCGAGTGTTGGACTCCGAACCATCGGTATAGTTCAACGGCTGTGGGAGCAATTCTGAACGGCGATCTACCCCAGGTTCGTCCGGAGACGAGCCGAGGAGGTAAAGTCGAGCCGAGTGTTGGACTCCGAACCATCAGTATAGTTCAACGGCTGTGGGAGCAATTCCGAACGGCGATCTACCCCTGATTCGTCCGGAGACGAGCCGAGGAGGTAAAGTCGAGCCGAGTGTTGGACTCCGAACCATCGGTATAGTTCAACGGCTGTGGGAGCAATTCCGAACGGCGATCTACCCCTGATTCGTCCGGAGACGAGCCGAGGAGGTAAAGTCGAGCCGAGTGTTGGACTCCGAACCATCGGTATAGTTCAACGGCTGTGGGAGCAATTCCGAACGGCGATCTACCCCTGATTCGTCCGGAGACGAGCCGAGGAGGTAAAGTCGAGCCGAGTGTTGGACTCCAAACCATCGGTATAGTTCAACGGCTGTGGGAGCAGTTCGGAACGGCGGTCTACCTCTGTTCTGTCCGGAGACGAACCGAGGGAATGAGGCCGAGCCGAACGTGGACTCCGAACCATTGGTTGAAATCACAATATAAAAGGCAGGTGATAAGAGGGGAGAAAAACATGCGGATTCACAAACATAATAGAGCTTTCTTTATTGATTTTCAACGGCGAACCGTTTTACATAGTACAATTTGTGGAAAAATGGGTTACAAGTCGGAGGACTGGAATGGCTCGATACTCCATGTTACTCAGAGCGGCGCTGGAGCGCTTTCTTGGTATTTCAGGAGGTGGTCGGCATTCCAAGTCCTCGGAAGCTCTCTGCCATCCAGGTCTTCAAGGCGATATGTTCCTGGCCGAACAACTTTCGTGATCCTGTACGGCCCTTCCCAGTTTGGTGCTAGCTTGTTCTTCTGACTGGGGAGGGATGCAGCTAGCTTTTTCAAGACCAAATCTCCCTGTTTAAGGTTGGCAGGCCGGACCTTCCTGTTGTACGCCAATTCAACTCTTCTTCAGTAGATCTGCTGTCGAATCGATGCCCTTTCCCTCAGCTCGTCTATCAAGTCCAATTCTGCTCTGAGGTCTCTGGCATTCTGTGCTTCGTCATAGGCTGTGAGCCGAGGGGAAGGTATTCCGACCTCAAGAGGTATCACGGCCTCGGACCCATAGGTGAGGTTGAAGGGGGACTCGCCTGTGGGGGTCCGTTTGCTCGTGCGGTAGTTCCATAGGACGTTGGGGAGTTGGTCGACCCATAAGCCCTTGGAACTTTTGTCGAGTCTTCTCTTGATACCTGCGAGGATCTGCCGGTTGGCATTTTCTGCCTGTCCGTTCGACTGAGGATGGGAGATGGACGAGAAGCGCTGCTGAATGGCCAGGTCATCGCATAGTGCTCGGAACGCTGTGCCTGTGAACTGAGTCCCGTTGTCCGTTACGAGGACCCGGGGGACTCCGAACCTGCATATGATGCTCTTCCAGAAGAACTGTACCACTTTGTTCTCGGTTATAGTGGCGAGGGGCTCGGCCTTGACCCACTTCGAGAAGTAGTCGATGGCTATGACCAAGAACCTGAGCTGACCTGGAGCTGGAGGGAAGGGCCCTAGTAAGTCCATGCCCCACATTGCGAAGGGGATGGGACTTGATAGGGAGGCGAGGTTGGCCTGAGGGAGGCGTCGGATGTTAGAGTGTCTCTGACAGGAACTGCATTGCCGAACATGTCGCTCGGCGTCTTGGAGTAGGGTTGGCCAGAAATACCCATAATTCAAAGCTTTTCGGGCCAAGGACCTAAATCCCGAGTGCGCCCCTCCGATGCCTTCGTGGAGCTCTCGCAGGGCATATTCGGCTTGATCCGGAGAGAGGCACCTCAAGTACGGTCGGCCGTCTATCTGAGAGAAAGAGCGTTTGTAAAGGATACCCTCGATTAGGACAAACCGCTCGGCCCGGGTCCTGACTCGGCGAGCCTCTTTGGGATCCGAAGGCAGAACTCCATCCCTTAAGAATTCTATCAATGGCTTCATCCAATCGTCTTGTAGCATGACTGGCAACGACTCCGCCGAGGCGGGCGGCTCATCTTCGATGCTCGGCTTAGAGAAGACTTCGATCAGCACGGTCTGTTCAAGACCTTGAAGTGAGGATGAAGCCAATTTGGAGAGGGCATCAGCCTGTGAGTTTTCCTCCCGAGGGACTCGTTCGATGGTGGCCTCTTCGAACCGGCTTAGGAGGTCCCGGACCTTGGCGAGGTACTTCGCCATCCGCTCGTCTCGGGCCTCATATTCGCCCGAGACCTGGTTCACGACTAGTTGGGAGTCACTGTGAATCCGAAGGCATTGGGCTCCAGCACTTCGGGCGAGCCCGAGCCCGGCGATGAGGGCTTCGTACTCCGCCTCGTTGTTCGAGGCTTTGAAGTTCATGCGGATGGCGTACTGGAGGACGAAGTTGTCAGGGCCGTTCAGTATGATTCCGGCGCTGCTTCCTTCATTACAAGAGGATCCGTCCACGAAAACTGTCCAAATGGGGGGCCCATTCGGGACGTGGCCGACCTCGGGGATAGTGGACTCTACGATGAAGTCGGCGAGAGCCTGTGCCTTAATTGCCGTCCGAGGCTGATAAGAGATGTCGTGCTGACTCAGCTCAATGGACCACTTCATCAGCCGGCCCGAGGTCTCCGGCTTGTGGAGGATCTGCTTGAGGGGTTGGTCGGTGAGGACAACGACCGAGTGGGATTGAAAGTATGGCCGAAGTTTTCTCGCTGCCATGACCAGAGCGTAGGCTATCTTCTCTATCCTCGGATAGCGGAGCTCGGCATCCCGGAGCACCTTGCTCACGTAGTAGATAGGCCTCTGGGCCCGGTCCTCTTCTCTCACTAAGACAGCACTTAAGGTCTGCTCGGAGGCAGCCAAGTAGACGAAGAGAGTCTCGCCCGGGACCGGTTTACTGAGCAGGGGGGCTTCACCAAATAGGCCTTCAGCTGGTCGAATGATTCCTGTTGTGGTTGGCCCCACTCAAAACCTTTGGCCCCCCTGAGTGCTTTGAAGAAGGGAAGGCACTTTTCCCCCGACTTCGAAAGGAAACGGCCGATAGCAGCGAGCCGGCCAGTGAGCTTTTGCACCTCCTTGACGTTCCGAGGCGGAGCCATGTCTAATATGGCCTTAATCTTTTCGGGATTAGCTTCGATTCCTCGCTGGCTTACCATGAAGCCGAGGAATTTTCCCGAGGAGACCCCGAATGCGCACTTGTTCGGGTTCAGCCGCATGCTGTGCTTCCTCAACACGCCGAAGGCCTCCTGGAGGTCGGCTACATGATCGGTGCCGCGGATGCTTTTGACGAGCATGTCGTCAACGTACACCTCCATGTTTCGGCCGATCTGGCTCTGGAAGACCTTGTTGACGAGGCGCTGATAGGTGGCGCCCGCGTTCTTCAGGCCGAACGGCATTACCCGGTAGTAGTAGAGGCCTTGGTCGGTGACGAAGGAAGTCTTCGGAATGTCCGGGAGGAACATTTGGATTTGATTGTACCCCGAGAAGGCATCCATGAAGCTGAGGAGCTCATGGCCCGAGGTGGCGTCGATAAGGGTGTCGATGTTCGGGAGCGGGAAGGGATCCTTCGGACACGCCTTGTTCAGGTCGGTGAAGTCAATGCATATCCTCCACGAGCCATTGGACTTCTTGACCATTACGACGTTCGACAGCCACTCGGGATAATTTACCTCCTGTATGAACTTGGCCTTCAGAAGTTTATCAACCTCCTCCTTGATGGCTTGCTGTCGCTCGGGAGCGAACTTTCGCCTCTTCTGCTGGACCGGTTTGCACCCCAGTTCGACACTTAAGCGATGGACGAGGAGCTCCTCGGAAATGCCGGGCATGTCCGCGGCTGACCATGCAAACAGGTCACGGTTGTCCCGGATGCATTTAATCAGGTCCGAACACAGTGCGGTCGGCAAGGATTTGCTGATGAGAAATTTCTGGCTCGGATCCTCGTCCGAGAAGAGCACTTCTTCCAACTCGTCCGCCGGCTCGGACGTCTGGTGGGCCTTCGGCTCGGGGATTTCCAGCGTCTCGAGCGAGAGCACTGGTCCCCCGGTGGAAGTCATGTAGCACTTCCGGGCTGTTTCCTGGCTTCCCCTGACTTCCCCTACTCCCGACCGAGTGGGGAACTTCATTTTCAAATGGTATGCCGAGGGGACAGCCTCCAGGGCGGCTAGGCCGGGGCGGCCTAGGATGACATTATACGCTGTCGGGACGTCGACGACCATGAAGTCCATCGGCTCGGTCCGGGTAGTAGGGGTGCTTCCCGCAGTAACGTCTAGGGTTATCACTCCCTCGACGGTTACCGGGACCCCCGTGAACCCGTGGAGAGTGTAACCGGCCGGCTTGAGACGGTCTCGGGACAGCTGCAGGCCTCGGAAGGCCGAGAGGAAAAGGATATTGACCGAACTCCCATTGTCCACCAAAATCCTCTGCACCTTGAAGTTGGCCATGCGGAGGTCGATGACGAGGGCATCGCAGTGTGGGGTTCGGACCCCTTCGAGGTCGGCATCGGAGAAAGACACAGGGACGCCGAGACCTTTTGGGGGAGGGGCACTATGGACCGAGTTGACCTCTCGGACGAAGGCCTTCCGGGAGGAATTGGAGGAGCCCTCCATGGGGCCTCCGTGGATCAAGTGCAGAACCCGTTCCTCCTCGAACTCGGGTGTCTCCTCGCGTCGCTCGGAGCGTTTGTTAGCCCCCCGAGGCGGAGGGGAGTTGCGATCTGTCCGATCGTTAGCCTTCACGAACTTGGCCAACTGCCCCCTCCGAATGAGGGCCTCAATCTCATCTCTCAAAGCCCGACAGTCATTCGTATCGTGCCCGTGGTCTCGGTGGTACCGACACCACTTATCTTTGTTCCTCCTCTTCGTCGGGGTGTGCATCCTCGGAGCTGGAGGGATGACCCCCTCCTTCTCCACCTCCATTAGGATAGTAGAGACGTTAGTGGTGAGGGGAGTGAACTTCTCGAACCTGGGGGAGGGCGGCGCTGACCGCCCAGGTCCTTCTGAGCTTTCTTGGACCCTTCTTCCCCCGTCGCCTTCCTCTTCGAACCCGCGGAGGGCCCTCCGAAGCTCGGAAGGGCTTCAGCCTCTTCGGCTCGGATGTACTTCTCGCACCTCAGGAGGAGGTCGGCGAAGTCATGCGGCGGTTTCTTGGCTAGGGAGGATCGGAGGTTGGCGTTGAGGACATTCGACTGGAACGCCACGGTGGCCACGGACTGGTCCAGGGAGGCGATAGACCTGACTTCTGCGGTGAACCTTTTCACATAGTCCCGCAACTTCTCTTCCCTCTCCTGCCGCAGGTTCAGTAGGGAAAGACTTGTCTTCTCGGCTCGCCGGCTACTCACGAAGTGAGTAATGAACAGCGTCTCGAACTGCTCGAATGAGAAGATGGATGAGGGGGCGAGCCTGGAATACCATTCCCGAGCCGACCCCCTGAGGGTGGCAGGGAAGGTCCTGCAGAGCACCGCGTCGGAAGCTTGATGGATCAGCATCAGGGTCTTGAAGCTTTCGACATGATCGACCGGGTCGGATTCCCCTGAGTATGTTTCAAACTGTGGCGGTTTGAAACTCCTCGGTATGTGGGCCTCTATGATCGACCGTGAGAAGGGGGGTCGGCTGGGACGGAAGGTTCCTGCTCGGGACTCTTCCTCCCTGTCCATGCGGCCGATACGCCTTTCCACCTCATGGAGACAGCGGATGAGGGTGTCGTCCCTCCGCTGGTGATCGTATGACCCTCCTGACTCCTCTTCATAGGAAGGGGAGCGTGGACTGCGGCGCCGGTAGTCCTGGGACCGGCGAGGGCTTTGTTCCCGCTGCTGGCGGCTGGGAGCCGGGGAAGGGCTCTGGGTTCGGTGCCGAGGACTGGGATCCCTGGGGGGCGTCGGGGCCTTCTGAGCATTCTGGACGTTCTGCCGGAGATTGAGAGCCTGCAGAACGGTCTCCTGAAACTGGAGGAATTCGGCTCGACTGATAGGTACATCTCGGTCCCTCGGATGACGCCGATCCCCGGGGGAACGGGACCTCCTCCTTCGGCGCTCGGGGGACGCCGCTCGGCCTCTGCGGTCCGGAGACCTTCTGCCGTCCCGGCGACGTGGGGACCGCTCACCTTGACGCTGGCGGGAGGCTCCCTCTCGGGCCCGCCTCTCGTAGAGATGGGTTCGGAGGTCGTCGTCCTTCTTGCGGTTCAGAAGTGTGATACGGAGGTCGGGATGATGAGAAGCCATCGAGTCCGAGGACCCATTATGGACCGAGACATGGCCCGGATTGAGTGGCTGCTTCTCCTTCCGACCATTATGACCGGACGGACCATTGTTGGGCTGCTGCTTGGGAGGAGGAGGTGGGACCTGCTGGGTCGGCGGAGGGAGGTCGGACTGAGGAATAGGATTGACTGGGACTTCATTCGCCAGGTCGGTGAGGTTGCCCACACGGTTCGACCCTCTGGATTTGATCTTCTTCGGCGGCATGACTGCAGAGGACGACGGAGAATGGGCTGAGGCTGTTCGTGTGGTTTTTCCCACAGACAGCGCCAATCTGTTACCGCTGATTTCGGTGTGGGGGTAAACAGATAGAATTTGTGAGTCCGAGAGAAACCTGAACAGTTGACTCAGCCTTCTTGCTCCCGCCGCAACTTGCAAGGAAGTGCGAGACACCGGGGTTGATTCCGGCGATGCACCCTCCGACGCTCTTGTCAGTAATCAGGAAAAGATTAAGAAAGAGCTTAAGTGGTGAAAAAGTGATTAACCTGGTCTTGGTGGAAGAGGGGTTGTATTTATAGTCGCCTTTGGAACGGTTAGGATCCTGATTTCCTGCCTAACAGCCAGGAGGAAAATCCTCCTATTCTGTTTCGGGAAATTAGGCCATGATTCCCTGGTGAGAGCCAATCAGGCTTATTGATTTGATTTAGTCAAATCAGTGGCCTTGATTCTCCTCCTGGTGAACCGGGCTTGTATCGGGTCGGGACCCGTGCCCAGTTGAAGTGGATCTATTCGCGGGTGGTTGGTTCTGTGAGAAGGAGGCCCAATACCCGTTTTGGATCCATCTGTATGTGAAATTACCTTTTTACCCCCGTGCTTCAAGATTCGTGCTTGATCTGGACGGTCCCGATTTAACCCCATTTTTAGCCATATCATAGGTCAACCTCGGCTTCACGCCTTTCTCTTGGCACTTCAGAATGAAACAAATCAAGTGTTTCCAAGAGTTAGGGCCATACTGTATTGGGCATAACTTCGCCCAATTTAAGACCCTCTTGACGAAGGGGTGCAGCGGCAACCTCAGCCCCAAGACAAAGGCATCCTCAGGAAAGATGCAGTATCCTGGTGCGAGAGCTGTGGTGGGTTGAACGCCGGGGCTCAGAATGAAGACTTCAAACTCTCGAGGAATGAAGTAAGCGGCCCTCAGGATGTGAAGATAATTCGCCTTCAGGATGCACGGGATGTCGTCCATCCGAATCTTCACATGGCTCTCCTCGCCCGGCACATGAGGAATGGGGACGATATCCTTGATATCATCAGGATACATCCTGATCGACCTCGGATTCTTAAAGGAGACCGGGAAAAACTTGATCCCCGGTCTAGGGGCATATTCATTCGAAGGAGGAGGGCTGTCCAGAATACTTAGCTTCCTCTTCTTCCGACGAGGACGCGCCTTCCTCTCTGGAGACGGCGTTGACAAAGGCAGAAGAGGCGGAAGGTCATCTCCAACCCCGACCGACCCTCCTGCTGTGCCTTCCCCAGCACCTCCTTGAGCGCCATGACCCTCGGGATCCTGGTCCCCCTCGTCCTCGTCCTCACCCTCGGGATCCTGATCCTCCTCGTCCTCGTCCTCAACCTCGGAATCCTGATCCTCCTCGTCCTCGTCCTCACCCTCGGGATCCTGATCCTCCTTGTCTTCCTCCTTAACTTCGACATCCTGATCCTCCTGATCCTCCTCACCCCCCTCTTCCTCTCCCTCCTCCTCTTCGCCCCCGTCCACAGGCTCCTTCCTCGGCCTTCAGGATCTCAGCGGAAACACTACGAAGGCTACATCATCACCACCATCCGACCCAGGGTCTGTCAGGACCTCCTCCTTGACTTTATATTTACTAAGGGACGAAGACATCTCTGACTCGGATTCCTTTGTGGAGCGGCCGGACGAGCTAGCCTCGGATCCGGACTGAGTACGCGATATTACTGAGCTGAAATACTAACCTGAAGCGTTGTCCATGCGATCACCGGAAAAAGTCGCCGACGGCAAGTAAGATCCTTTTCTTGAAAAATTGGAAAGTGAGTAAAGAAATGAAGAAAAAGTGAGGAAGGGGAGGGGGATTTATAGGGAGAAAGCGACTCCTCGATTTCGGCAATTAGATCTGGCCGTTGGATCTTAAATCATCAAGATCTAACAGCCGCTAAGATCTAGAGTCACTTCGATTCTTGCACTCATGATGTCAGCAGTGAGCGTGAAATTACCCAACTACCCCCAGGCTTTTTTCCAACAAACAAACTTTTTTCGGCAAGTCAAGAAGGGTCGACGCTCGGATGGCATCGCGAGCCACGACTCCCTTCTCTATTATTCAGGAAGCTCGGAGCTAGGATGGTATCGCGAGCCACAAATTCCTCTTCTATTCCCCCGAAGGGTCGACGCTCAGATGGCATCGCGAGCCACGACTCCCTTCTCTATTATTCAGGAAGCTCGGAGCTCTGATGGCATCGCGAGCTGCCAATTCCTCTTCTATTTCACAGAAGGGTCGACGCTCGAATGGCATCGCAAGCCACAAACATCATCACATATCTCACGGTAGGCTCGGAGACCGGTTACCAACGCCATCCGTCAAGAATTCTACTCCTAAAAAGCATTAAATGAAATGAAATTATTCAGTCGCTGCTACCATGGTGCAGGGGCTCGGACCTCGGATGAAAGCGCGAGCCCCAGAGCCATCGCCTATCAACAGGGGGCTCGGAGCTCTGATGACACTGCGAGCCCCAAGCACCCTTCTCTATTCAACAGGGGGCTCGGAGCTCGGATGACACCGCCAGCCCCAAGCACCTTCCTCTATTCAACAAGAGGCTCGGAGCTCGGATGACACCGCGAGTCCCAAGCACCCTCCTCTATTCAATAGGAGGCTCGGAGCTCGGATGACACCGCGAGCCCCAAGCACCCTCATCTATTCAAAAGGGGGCTCGGGGCTCGGATGACACCGCGAACCCCAAGCACCCTCCTCTATTCAACAGGGGGCTCGGAGCTCGAATGATACCGCGAGCCCCAAGCACCCTTATCTATTCAACAGTGGGCTCGGAGCTCAGATGACACCGCGAGCCCCAAGCACCTTCATCTATTCAACAGGGGGCTCGGAGCTCGGATGACACCATGAGCCCTAAGCACCCTCCTCTATTCAACGGGGGGCTCGGAGCTCGGATGACACCGCGAGCCCCAAGCACCCTCCTCTATTCAACAGGGGGTTCGAAGCTCGGATGACACCGCGAGCCCCAAGCACCCTCCTCGATTCACAAGGGGCTCGGAGCTCGGATGGCATCGCGAGCCCCAAAAACCCTCCTCTATCCGCCAAGCGGGGGGCTCGTCTGCCGACCCCAAATGCTCGGCAAACTGAGCCCCAACCCGACAGACCTCGATGACCCCTCGCTCTTCCAACTAGCGAGGGGATCCTCTGCCGACCCTCGGAGCTCCTTTACCGATCCCAGACGCTCAGAAAATCGAGCTTCAATCGGACGGACCTCGACGTCCCCTCGCTCTTCCAACTAGCGAGATGATCGTCTGCCGACCCTCGGAGCTCCTCCACCGACCCCAGACGCTCGGCAAACCGAGCTTCAATCGGACGGACCTCGACGTCCCCTCGCTCTTCCAACTAGCGAGAGGATCGTGCGCCGACCCTCGGAGCTCCTCTACCGACTCCAGACGCTGGGCAAACCGAGCTTCAATCGGACAGACCTCGACGTCCCCTCGCTCTTCCAACTAGCGAGAGGATCGTCCGCCGACCCCCAAGGCTCGTCTGCCGACCCTAAGGCTCGGCAAGCATCGCTCCGACTCTCCTACGCTTAGCATCCTGCGCTAACTCCAATAAGGGATCCCTTCCTCCTACCCCCTGGCCTCTTCTGGAAGTAGCAGATCCTACTTTCTCACCGCACCCTCCACCCTGCTCTTTCTACAGAGGCAAAGGACCACTCCTATACGGCTGGTTCAACCAGCCCTCCAAGAGTGTGGGGCTTGTGATATGGGTCGGATGACGTGGCCCCTCCTGGGCCACAGGATCCCCTCAGGAAACGTGCACCTCCGGGTCACCCGGATCCACCACGTCAGCGTCGGAAAACTGCCCGGGCCTCTGCTATGTCAGCCTGAAAACTGCCCGGGCCTCTGCCATGTCAATCCTATACCACTCGGGTTTCCACCGCTTTAGCCCCATGGGCAACCGTGTCCAGATTCGGCCCCAAACGGGTCCAGATCCGGTTGGCTTCTCCTATAAATACCAGACCCCTACCCCTTGTTCAGGTAATCGATTTTTTCCCACTCAAAACCCTAGTTACTGTTACTCTCTCTCAGTAGCTGACTAGATCGTCGGAGGGTCTGCTACCGGGACCAACCTCGGTGTTCCTAGACCGTCTGCAGGTACACGAGACCTCGGATCCGAGCCGAGCATCCAGCCTCCACCTCACTACCGCCTACTTCCGTATCGTTAGCCCGGCTGAAGGTCGTCCGCACCGTAACTTCCTCCACCAATACAAATCGAGTAAGAACTCACACCTGATGCATCCACACGCCTCCCAAAAATAAACGGCATCATAAACCTGTCGAGTAGTATTTATTGATTAATCTGATTACCTTAGAATCTTAGATTATAAAGCATACATTCGAAGAATATGAAGCACAAATTTGAAGGTTTAAATTACAACCATGAATGTGTAGTGAAGGTATTTTTAATGTTAGTAAAAAGATCGAATTTCTTCAAACAGCATATTCTAGTGAAAGACATCATGAACAAAAGATGATTCAAGGAAGGTTGATCAATACAGATTACAAAAGTTAAGAGGTCGATTGATAACAAGATTGGTGGAGTATCTGACTTTTAGAAGAAATTGCATGCACCCCTCTGTGGGGTTATCTTATTTGGATAAAATCACAGGTACGTGATGTACCACAAATGCACCCCCCTGTGGGGTATTTGGATAAAATCACAGGTACATGATGTACCACAAATTAATATATATATATATATATATATATATATATATATATATGTGTGTGTGTGTGTGTGTGTGTGTGTGTGTGTGTGTGTGTGTGTGTGTGTGTGTGTGTGAAATATGACTAATCGTCAATGATCTTGAATACTAAAAAAATACTCTTCCCTCCGACCTTTGCCCCTCAGATCCCGACTCCAAGATCACTCTCTCACCGCCCGCTCTTCATTAAAGTTGGTCAGCTCCCTCCCCTCTCCACACTCATATCATCTTTTGACCAGAGACTCTCTTTTCGCTTCTCCCCCCCTTTCTGTCCAGCCTGCCGCCTCTTCTGGCCACTGAGTTTCTCGTATTCTCCCTCGTCTCAACCTGTAGGTGATTTGCCCCCCTGTCTTCTCTAGAGGATTAGTGGTGGCGTTTAGGAGATCGATCCGGACCTTTCGACTAGGCTCGATTAATCCCTTTGCCCATTGTTAGAGAGTGGATCTTCAGCGTGAGCCGCCCTCCTGCAGCGTTCTGAGGCTGATCACTGACTCCATTTCCCTGGTGTCCGCCTTCTGCTGTCTGCTTGGTCTCTTGCTCTCCTATATCGCTTCTATTCAGTGCTCCTATTTGGCGATTCTCTTCGTTGTGTTCTTTCCTATTACAAATTGTTCTTGACTATTTGTTTACTATACGTTTTCTTGTGATTTTGTTTGGCTTTTTCGATTAGTCTCGTTCAGTGAGTAAATCGCTACAGTTAGTGTTTTCCTTTCGCTGTCTTTCTCTCTCCTTCCTTCCTGTTCTCTCATTTGGGCTTGGGCCGCTCTATGGACCTCTCCTGGGTTGAGGTTGTTAAAAAAAATTCAAAAAAAAAATATTAGTAGTAATGTGAGCAGCTCCCTTGGATACATTTTAGGGCAGTTTGTTCCTCAGAACATTTTAGGGCGCTCGTCCCTCTCCCCAATTCCCTACTCTAGATTTCCTGCCCATTCACCTTCTCCGAGTTCTTCTCCCTCCCTTCCTTCTACTCTGGTTTGATTTCGCTGCTTGCAACCAGGCCATTTCAAAGCATTCTGTTCCTCTATCATGAAGTGCTTATTTTGCCTTAAATCGGGTCACTCCCGTAATCGCTACTTTTCTTTACAACAATTACTGGGGCTTTCGATGGGAGTTCCTATTTCAGACCAGGTACTGGCTGCTTTAGACTTCCCCTCTCTACAAGCGAAGCTCGCCGATAGCCAAGTTCATAAACCTAAGAAACCCAAACTCTCTACTGACTCTCAGTTACTGCCCACTCCCCCTGTTTCGCAGCGGATTTCATATATTGTTCCTTCCTTCCCTTCAGTCCAAACGCCTTCTCCTACCACTGCCGTTAAGTCTCACTTCCTCCTTATCTATGTTCCATCCCCAAAGATCACATCTAACCTGAACATGCTCGACTGCAACGGACTGTTTCTTTCAATGGAGGTTCCATTTCTAACTAGTCCTTAGATACGTTCCTTGGCAACACTTGTAATATCTCGGACTGGACTTGGGCAGTCAGCGCTTGTTCGAACGGCGATGTTGTCATCTCCTGCCCCTCCTCTAAAGTTCTAGAAGAGTTGGTGGCTATTAAATTTTTCTCCATTGGTGTCATCAATCTCTCCATCCGCAATTGGGTTCATCAAGCCTCTTCCTCTCCTACCATTATCCCCTCTCTGGTGAAGGTATCGGAAGAAGGGGTGGGGCAGAGTTAGGGATGATGCTGGGAGGAGGGAGGAGGCCGGAATGAGGATGATGGTGGCGCTGCATCTATTTGAATCTGGATGGACATTGGGATGTGAGGGAGTGAAGAGGAAGATGTACCAGCGGAAAAGTCGGTGGAGAATGAAAGAGACTTGTGAGACTGAGGTTCCATTGGATAAGAATGAGTACTTGCAATTTTTTACTTTTTTTGATTTTTTTTTGTTTTGATTTTTTTTTTTGGCAACGATGATGACGAACGGTGGTGGTCGGTGACGGCGACGAAAATTAGCGCTCGACTGCAACAAAGGAGCAAGAGGAAGGAGAGGTAGGGTTAGGGATAGGGTCGGGTTGGAGTTCTTTTGAGTTAGGTTTTTTGGGTTAGGGTTTGGGAGTTGGGTGTGGGCAAGTTTGATTTTTATTTTTCAGTTTTTTTTCTTTTTCTTTTATTTTTTTGGGAACAACTGGTCGGGCAAGGGTAATGTTTCAGGGTTATTTTTGTTTTTTATTATTTTTTGTTTTTTTTAATCGGGTTTCAGGTCAGAATGTGGATTTGGATATTTAGGTTTATATTGGGGAGAACTAGTTAGGGTTAGGTTGTAAGGTTGATGGCGGTTACGGGGTGAGGGGAGGCTAGGCAGTGGAGGAGGGGCGGCTACGGTGTTGGTGGCATTGGAAAGTTGGGGGTCGTTGGTGATGAAGGTGGGGGGGGGATTTCAGGTGTTAAGGGAAGTAGGACGGAAGGGGTGTAGGTGGGTGTGAGGTTTGCAGCGGTGGTGGCGCCGGGATGAGTTGATGCTACTGTCGACGGGGTCGGGATGAGTGGATGTTGTTGTTGTTGTCGTTGTTGCTGTTGTAGAAGACAATGAAGAGGATATTGACGAGGTATTGCTGAAGAGGGTGAGGGTAATATTGTCGTTCTTCTTGATGTAGAATACAATGAAGGGGTTGCCACGGTTGTTGTTGTTGTTGGTAGTCGTAGCCGGAGTTGATGATAATTGGAGTTGTTGTTGTTAGGGATTAGTGAGGGAGAAAGAAATTTAGGGTTAGTGCCCTGATACCATGATAATGTAACCAGAGAGATTGAAGAAAGATTATTGGATTGATTATGACAGTGTACAATGTCTCCTATATATAGGAGAGAACCAAATACTAATGTAAGCCCTGTTTTCGTAAATACACATTTTTTGAGTATTTCCTGTATTTTGACTAATTATAAATTCACTTTGTTTTAAAAATTTGTTTCAGATCTTTTATTAAAGAATTTTCTAATCGAAAACTATATTTTGTTCGAATAATGGCATACTTTAGTTTCTGTTCCTAATTGATAGGTTATTTGTATTTTTACTCAATTTAAATGTAAATGTGTTATTGTGGTTTGAGTTATTTTGATAAATGTATATTTTTTTATATAAATCTTATGATTATTATTATTAGTATTATTTTTGTAAAGCCCGAATATGCTTATTTAATTGTATTTTATTATTTGATTTGATGTATGTTTATATGTATATTTCAAAAACCCTATAATGCTAAAAAAAATCTCCTATTGGATCTTTTAATTAAACCCAATCCTATTATTTATTTTATTGGATTTTAAATCCTATAGATTTTAATAACCCAAAACCCAAATTCCCTAATGGACCCGATATCCACTACCCAAACCCGTTTACATAAACCTACCCTATTTAATAACCCTAACCCTAGAAACCCTACCCTACCCCTACTGTTTTAACCCAAAACACCCAACCGCCTCTTCACCTTCATCCCGCTATCTCTCTCTCTCCATCCCTTCTCCCGACCTGCACTAAACCTAGATCTCCTCCCCATCCCACGTCATTCTGCTCCTCCTGAGCGCCAGCAGACGACCACAGCCACCAAGCCGACCCCTCCCCCCCCGGTGCTCTGCCAGCACTTCGGTGCCGCGCCAGATCCCTGTAGTGCTGCGATCCTGTCCTCTCTTCTAGTGCGGCGCCGCCCTCGTCTACCTCCATCAGTCGACCACCCCCCTTCTCTCTCTCTCTCCTCCTCCTGTGCCGCGACCTCGGCAGCTAGTCGACAGCGCGACCCCCCTAGTCGACTCTCCCACCTCTGTAGCTGCAGTGTCGGCACCATTTCCTTCGACTGCAGCAGCACGCTCCGCCCGCCTGTGCCTCCTTACTTGCGACCTCCTGTCGCGATGCTGCACCGCGCCGCCGCCGTGCACCACCCTGTCCCCTACCCTGTGCTCCTGTCGCGGCAGCTAGCGCCGTTCTGCTCCTCCTGAGCGCCAGCCCGTCACTCCCCCGCCGGTCGTCTACTCCGTCGCCGCCCATGGTTGAGCATCGCAGAGCCAACATTGCTGTTTGATGTTGGTTTGATCATGGCTTGATTGGTGGCCGTCCATTTCCCCTTGATCATCTTGATCAACATCTTTGATTATGGACCGTTGGATTGCTTCATCATCATCTTGATCTTGTGTAACTCCTATTTCTCGTATTTGTATTTTTATACTGTATTTTGCCCTACTGTACTCTTTTATTAATTTGAGATCCTGTATTTTATTTCGTTCGAATAAAAAAAATCATTATTTTGTTTCAACTCAATTTTTTTGGGTGCCTATGCTTAATTCAATTGTATGTCCATCCTGCTCTTTTGTGCCGTTCTTCATGAAGGATGAGCCGTTCTATGTCATTCATCTCTTTATTCTCCACTTTAATACATTTTGACCAATTCCCTAGTTGGATCCCACTCGAATCGGATACCCTAAAACCCGTTAACCCAAAACCCTAGCTATATAAACCCTTAACACCCCTAACCCTAACCCTAACCTAGAATACTGTATAAACCTAACTAATCTGCCGCTCCCCTTCTTCCGCATCGTCTCCTTTCTCCACTCACCCGCACCCAATACCCCCATCTCCATTCCCCTTCACCATTGCGACTCCCCTGCCACTACCAAACCACCTCGCCTCCAACACCGCACCCATCGCCGAACCCACTCCATCTTCTTCCTCCTACCCGTTCGCCATTACCTAACCACCATCTTCTTCGACCTCGCACCCACTCCACCATTTCCATCGTCAGTCACCTCTCGCCTTCGTCTTCCCCCTCGATCGAAACCCATCAACCTCGCCTCACCTCGACCTCCGCCATCGACCCCTCGCATCGCCAACATCCACCATCATCCCCACAGAACTCACCACCACTCCGTCTTCATCACCTATTCGCCATTACCCAAACTCTCAACCCTCCACCATCCTCGCCACCTCGACGCCTTTACCCATCGCCTCTCGTCCTCGTCATCACCTCCTCCCTCTCCTCTCCATCTCCGTATCATCGCCAACACCCTTGAACCCAATCCCCGTTCTCCTCCTCCCCTGTTCTTGAACCCAGAACAGAGCACGCGCCAATCCGCCGTTGCCACCCTGTCGCTGCGTCACTTCTCGACGTCACGCTGCCAATGCCGCCGCCAGCCGTCGCCGCAGTCGTTGCCAGCCCTGCGCCGTCGCTCTCCCGCTCACTGCCGAAGTAAGGAAGAAGACGAACATCCACTGGTTCGTTTGGCTGTTTCGTGTTCACCAACAGCAGATCCGGAAAGGGTACACGCTGTTCTGGCCCCAATCCGGTGTAAGGAAGGGATCTGATTGGTTTGGTTCACTGTCCTGTGTTTTGGCACAGCCGATCCCGAACCGCTGTTTGCTGTTCTGGCGGGATCTGGTGTGGGGGATTCACCTCTTTGCTGTTGATTCTTCGCACGGTCTTCGCACGTACTTTTAGGAGATTTCGCCCGGGATTTTTCGATCCCATTTTCTTCAATTATCGGATCTAATCGCCCTCATCCAATCAAGGCAAGTATTTCTCTTGTACACATTTTTGTTCTAGTACAAGCATTCCTTGAAAATACTGCAAATAGTTAGAAATTGTGACTCCTCCTTGACTGTCGTTGTTGATCAAATATTAAACCTCCGCAATTTCATAATCTTAAGAGTCACAATAAATTCATTGTATTATATTACAACTACTTGGACTCATTTTACCCCCTGAACACATGAACACATGAAATTAAGGAACCCTAGATTTGTGGACATATGTTATATCTTGTATGTGATGAACTTGTACCCACTAGAGTTGAAAAATAAATATTACTTGCTTTTGTGATAACCATTACCTCGTACTTATATCATACATTAACCTAGATGCATAATAACAAAATTTCATGTAACTTATACTAGTAAGATATTCCCACATGTTGCTGTCCTGAACCTTGCTATGCTATTTTGACCCCTTTAACATCAGAACCTGAACCCGATCCCTGAATAGTAAATGTATCTCTAGATGTCTAGATGTCGATAGCCTCTGGAATTTTTGAATTCGGAGTTACGGTCTAGGAGTTATTGCAGTTTTACTGCAGCTGTGTCGGTAGACGCAGATTCGCAAAACTGTTGTACACCTTTACTTTGTGAATTAATTTAACACACCTTTACTTTGTGAATTAATTTAACTATGTTACTAGCAAGATTTCGACTTAAAATTTTATATGCGGTTACTGGACACCCTATAGGACATCCCCAATTTTTCTCAGAATTAATTAGTAATGTTTCAACCATGTTCATGATTATGACTTCTTGACTTGTTTCACACACTTGCATGCTTGCTTGATAATAATTTATAAAAGTAACAAGCCGGGGTTAAGGGAAAGACCATAGTAGTGGACAATATAGGTAAGTGTACTCGGAAGGAGGCCCGTGTTTCCCAGTATTCAGTTCATGAACCTGTTGTATTCATGAACCCACTGTGTGGGTCTTGAACCTGTTAGTATTCAAGAACTTGCTTCGTGAATCTGTTATTTATTTTCGTATTCATGAACCGTGCCTGCTTGATACTTGATACCAGAGTACGCCGCCCTATTGACTCCATTACTAGGCCTAAACAAAATTGTATTGACTGTAGCAACCATGTAGTAAAAGTATGGATGCATGAAGTGCTACCTAGATAGTAATAACTACAAGACTTAAACATGTTACATGCTAACATGATACTTGACTACTTGATACTTGGAACTTGATACATGAAACTTGATACGTGAAACTTGAACTTGATACTTGTTCACTTGATAATTATACTTGACAACTTGTTACTCGAGACTTGATACCTGACACTAGACTTGACACTTGTTACATGACACTAGACTTGAGACTTGTCACTTGATGTTAGATACTCCTACAGGTTCACTTGTTACTTGTTTCACCATTAGTATTTGTTATCCAACCTGTTTACTAAGATGTCCCTCTTGCTAGCTAGTTCTTAGTTTTTCCACTACTTGTTGTATCCCTGTTATATTCTTGATTCCAATTCTTGTTTCCCATTACTTGTACTCGTTTTTACTATTTGTGGCCATAGCTTGCACTAAGGGCATTTTCTCTTGTTTTTTCTTATTTTTTTTCTTTTATATTTATTAAGCAGACTTTGGAGACGTGCTACCTGCTGGAATCGGTGAGCAGACGTTCTAGGCCTTGTTTGGGAAAGCTCTCTTTAATCATTTCGTTTTGTAATTGATTTAATTCATTTGTTGTTGCTTAAGACTTGTAATGGGCCTATGCTCCCGAGTTTTATCTTGATCTAGACATGAGAACTATTTGAATATTATTATTATTGGTTTAAATTGTTTTCTGTTGCTTAATAAATTATTCATGCATGCTTGGTCATATATAAATCTGGTTATATTCTTGTTATGATACTGAGTCGATCCTACAGCTTATGGATGATGTTAAAATCATTCGCTGGGCTTCGTCACGCGTCCATATTCCATGTTTTTGGGAAGCGGGGCGTGACATCTTGGGTTGCTGTTATATTGGTTTTGATCAAGTTATCCTGGACCGTCCGATCGTCGATCTGATCCGATCATCACCATCCGATTGCATCTCAGCCGTCCGATCATCGTTCATCACAATCACGATCATAGTCTTCTTGATCCGTGGATCTTGGCCGTTGGATTTGCATCGATCATCATCATGATCATCTTGATCTCCATCATCTGATTTGGACCGTCCGATCGCCTTGGTGATCTTGATCATTATCAAGATTTTGATTTCCAGATCTGATCAGCATCTTCCCTATCTTCGATCTCGGCCGTCGACTGGTTGATCAACTTGATCTTGGCCATTGATCTCCTCGTTCGTCTTCTAGTTGGTGAGTTAAACATTTGATCCACCTTTTGTTCTTATTCATCAATTGTCAATCATGGTATATTTATTCTTTTAGTACTCTTCTAATTCTTATATATTTTATTTTTGATCTCGATTGTTGGATTCGCTTGATCTTCATCTTGACCTTGATCATCATCGAGATCCGTGCCGATCGTGCTCATCGCCGGGATCCATTTTCGTTACTCTTTCGTCGGATTCATCGTCTACACCCTAAGGCAAGTATCTTTTGTATATTTCGTTTTTTTAATACAAGTCCTTCCTTGAAAATAATGCAAATAGTTTGTGAATGTGATTCCTCCTTATTTATCATTGATGATCTCATATTTTTCCTTATATATTACATGATCTAAGAGTCACAACCCTTCGTCGATACATTTGTTCACAACTAATATAGTTATGATACATTTCATGCAAAAAGGTGTATTACTTGTTTGCTGTCCTGTCTTGGTTGGCTATTTCGACCCCTATAAAACCAAAATCTGAACTTGAGCCCTGAACATGAAATGTATCCCTAAGTGTCTAGTTGCCGATAACATCCAAAATTTTTGAATTTCGAGTTACGGTCTAGGAGATATCGCAGTTTTACTGCTGTTGTGTCGGTAGTCGCAGATTCACAAAAACTGCTGCACCATTTTGGTTTACAATTTATTTTAACTATGCTACCAGTAAGTAAATGACTTGAAATTTTGCATGCTATTACTGGACACCCTAGAGAATATTTCCTAATTTTCTCAGAATTAATTAATGATGTTTCAACCCTGTTTCATA